>CM035850.1:67675889-68875889 GCA_020510985.1 Pholidichthys leucotaenia | reverse complement strand
GCAGCCAGTGTCCAAAGAAAACTTTACCACTTAATTCCACTTAAAAAATTCAACAAAGTCTGGGTCTTTGGAAGGGAAATAAAAAGAAATGTAGGGTGGCCCAAGACTTTTTCACAGTATTGTACATATATCGCATACAGTATATCGAGACTTACCAATAATCGGCCCAGTAAGCTGAGCAGCAACTCAGCTGCAGGCCACTCAGGCTTGTTGACAGTAGACAGCAGGTCATGAACAAAGTTCTCAAACAGAGGTCTGTAATCGTCCTCTCCTTGTTTACTGCCACACCTGAAAAATAAAACCTCAAATTACCTTTTATTACTTTTATCAAATAGGTTATTATAATTGGTTTCTCTCTCTGTGGGCAGTTTTTCCTCATAATGTAATAATCTACATGAAACCTTTACTGCAGCATCTTGCTAACTTGGAGATGATATCACTCTCAAATGAATCGGCCATGAAGTTAAAGCACAACAATTTCCTCAAAATCTTTACTTTTATCATGTGGTGACGTATGAAAAACTATAAAATTTAGACATGTTGACATTTGGAATTTCATAAGTCTCTATAGGGGCAGTTCCGTGGAGCAGTGGTGAGCACTGTAGTAGCACAGCAAAAAGGTCTTGGGTTTGATTCCACCCCCTGTATGGAGTTTGCATGTTCTCCCCGTGTCTGCGTGGATTTTCTCCGGGTACTACGGTTTCCTCCCACAGGCCAAAGACATGCATGAAAGGTTAACTGGCATCAACTGGGGATAAAACTGTCTTTAGGTATGATACCGGAGTGGTGGCTCAGTTGGTAGAGCATCCGCCCCACACCCGGGAGGCAGGGGTTCAAATCCCGGCCGGGTCATGCCGAAGACTATAAAAGTGGAACTTCCTGCCGTCCAGCTTGGTGCTCAGCAATAATGGAATGGAGGAGGGAAATCTGTGGCGGCGCCTTGCATGGCAGCGGCCCTCTGATTCTACATATGGGGTGTGAGTGATTAACACTGTAGATAGGAAAAACACAATTTCGTTCTACTGTACATGATTGGTTGTATGGTTGAATGACAATAAAGGGTGATTTATTATTATTTTATTTATTTATGATTGTGTCTCTCTATGTTGGCCCTGCGATGGACTGGTGATTTGTACAAGGTGTAGCCCTGCCTGTCGCTCAAAGATGCTGGGATAGGCTCCAGCCCCCCCGCAACCCAAAAAGGATTAAGTGGTTGAAAATGAATGAATGAATAAATCTCTATAAGAAGATAATATCTTCTGACTGGTAGGCCTTTAACGGTAATTTCTGGCAGATGATAAACTTTCCCAGAAATTGTCACGATAAACAATATTATTGTTGATGCCACAGAGACCATTTTATGCCACAGATATAGTGATATAACAACAATCCATGTACATCTTTTCAAAGGGCATTGGGTTTTTATTTATTAATAGTATTAAACACTGGAATTGAAATGTGGAAAAAATAAATAAATGGTATAATTTCTTTGGCTATAATGCTGTCCATGAGAGTGTGCTGTTTATCACTAATGATATCTGCATTGTTGATCAAAGGCTCCTTTATTGAGGATTTGCAGCGATGTCACAAAATCACGTGACGTTCTAATACTTTTGAACATGGCGGCGGCGCGCGTCTGTGTAGCGGCTCTTTGTTCCCTACTTTTGTTTTCTGGGTGTTCATATTTCTCACAACCTTACTTGGGCAGTTAACACCATAGCCATGATAAAGAAGGCTCAACAATGTCTACACTTTTTGAGGCTCCTCAAAAGGAATGGCCTGAATGCACAGTTGCTGGTTTTATTTTATCGCTCTGCTATTGAGAGCATTTTGTCATATGGCATCACGGTTTGGTATGGGGGCTGTTCAGCCACAGATCGCAAAGCCTTGCAGAGAGTGATCGAGACTGCGCAAAAAAAATCACTAGCTGTTCTCTCCCTTCTCTGGAAGAGATTTCCAGGTCTCGATACCTCAGCAGAGCTACTGCCATTATTAAGGATTGCACTCATCCAGGTCATGATTTCTTTCACTTGCTCCCCTCAGAAAAGCGGTACAGATCCCATAAAACACGGACTACCAGGTTTAATCATAGTTTTTTCCCCAACAGCAGTACGTATTTTGAATGGATTTATGTAACACATACAGACTGCTGATGTTATTTTAGGTTATTTTGTGGCAATAACCTTGTGTATAAGCTGGTCTTATTTATTTATTGCTCAGTATGTCTTTATTATTGCTATGTACATATTGTATTTAACTTTTTTAGGTATTATTGTTTTAGGCATTATTTATTGTTGTAATTATGAGAATGTTAAATTCATGAATGACCTGTGAGTGTGATGGTTTGTTTTAGGGAGCAGTATCTCAATTTTGTTGTATTGTTTTTTTAGCAATGGAATGACAATAAAGGCACTATGACTTTTGACTTTGACGTTCTGTCTACGCCCCTTGATGGAAGGCAAGCAACGCATTGTTGCCAATGTATTTCTGCTAGATTAGAACACTTTTTTACACTTTACCAATTTTCATAGAGTCTATGGATTAGAGTGGCATCAACTCTGACCATGGTCACTGCATGCATCGTGGAAGGTTATAATAGGCAAGATGAAGCCACAGGAAAGTCTTTTTTATCACTTTCCATCGGATCTAGTTTGGAGAGTCAAGTGTGGAGGGCAGGCAAATGGACGGTTGTTAGACTTCCACCGCCACTGCAGCATTCATTTCATCAAGTACATGTGCAAATGATGACCAGGGGATAGCGATGATGAGTATCATATTTATATTTGGCGTTTTATTATGTATTACATAATCCCGAAAACATCCCCTTGTTTAAACATACAGATTCACCTCAAAAAAGAAAATCAAGACTGGCAATGGTCAGTCCAAAGACAATCCAAAGGTGGATTGTCCTCTCCAGGTTAGGGACAAGTTCCTGCCCCAAGTGGAGGAGTTTAAGTATCTTGGGGCTTATTCACAAGGGAGGGGAGAATGGAGCAAGAGATTGACAAACGGATTGGAGCAGCATCTGCAGTGATGCAGACATTGTACTGGTCTGTTGTGATGAAGAGGGAGCTAAGCTCTAAGGCAAAGCTGTCGATTTACCGGTCAATCTACGTTCCTACCCTCACTTATGGTCATCAGCTTTGGGTAATGACCGAAAGAACAAGATCGCGGATACAAGCGGCTGAAATCAGCTTTCTTTGTAGGATTGCTGGACTCACCCTCAGAGATAGGGTGAGCAGCTCAGTCATCCAGGAGAGGCTCAGAGTAGAACCGCTGCGCCTCCACACTGAAAGGAGCCAGTTGAGGTGGTATGGGCATCTGATCAGGATGCCTCCTGGACGCCTCCCACTTGAGGTGTTTTGGGCACGTCCCACTGGGAGGATACCCCGGGGCAGACCCAGGACTCGCTGGAGAGACTATGTCTCCCAGCTGGTCTGGGAATGCCTTGGTATCCTCTCTGAAGAGCTGGAACAGGTGGCTGGGGAGAGGGAAGTCTGGGCTTCTCTGCTTGAACTGCTGCCTCCACGACCCGGACCTCCAGAAAAGCAGTAGAAGATGGATGAATGGATGGACTGACTATAGATATTTTTCATATAGGAACATCAGCAAATGAAGGAGATTAGGCAGGTTATTTTATTTTCTTGGAACTGTGGTAGGGGCTAATTGTTTAGGTCACAAGGGAGAAATCTTTCCACCTCCAGACAAGTTAGGTTATATTCATGTGTCTGTATTTTAAATAAATTATCAACGCATTAAAGCCAGTGGAAATCTCCGAAAGATCGGTCTCATCACTGATGGCTGGGTCAGAGAAAGCCTGTGTTGATATGATCCAGGACAGTCTCTGCTCCATTGAAAAAAAATATTCTAGCAGTACAATATAAACTTAGGAAGGTGAAAAAAATAAAAATGTGAACAGCGACTTCCGGTTATGGCGGCCATGTAGGAAGACGTGGTTTACTCTGCTCTGCTCCTAAAAATAAAAAGTTGGCTAATAACTCTCTCAATTGGAACAAAACCTATCCCAGCGTTTGGGCGCGGATATGCCGGTAAAGCCTAAGGCTGGGAAATTAGGTGGAGGAAGGACTGAATCGTCGAAACAGTCCAAGCTGACAGACTTCCACGCTCGTGATGAAGCAGAAAAATGATTTGAAAAAATGATTTGAAAAAAATGATCCAGATTATGGCGGAGCAGGCTAGCGGCGGAGCGGTGACTGCTGGCGAGGGCACGGGTGCGGTGCTCGCTGCCATTAGCTCAATGAGAGCAGACTTTTCCTCTAAATTTGATGGGATTATAGCAGCGATAGAAGGAATGAGAAAGGAAATAAGCGACTGTATAGAACGAGTATCGCAGGTGGAGCTCCGAATTTCCAGCGCTGAGGATGACGTCACCAGCCTACAATTAAAGGTGTGCACATTGGAATTAAAAAATAAACGTCTAGAAGATAGTGCCCTGGACTTAGAATCCCGGTCGAGACGGAACAATGTGAGGCTGAGACAAAAACAAGATGGCGCCCACAGCGGCCGCCGTGGTGTATCGCTGCCCTTTAATTTTTATAATTTGTCTGTTTTTGTTCACTGATTGTGCATCTGCCGGTTCATACACCCGTGAAGAACTACTAAATATCAGGACTCTCACCCCCATGGACCTTCTTCCAGTTTTTTTAGCTCCTGCCGCTGATCTGATCCATTGTTTGGCCAAAAAAGCAAGACGGCGGAAAAGAGGGAAGAGAGGAGGGATTCTCGCTCGGCTACGAAAAAGAGGCTCGCGAACAGCCTTGCCTGGCATATTTCTATCCAATGCCAATTCTCTCCTGAACAAGGTAGAAGAATTAAGACTGCTGATGCGTTTCAAGGACCTCGCTTCCTCGTCTGTCATCTGCTTCTCTGAGACCTGGCTTAATGAGAACATTCCAGATAGCGCGATCAGCCTCGAGGGTTTCCAGCTGATTCGTGCTGACCGCGTCACAGAGCTGTCCGGTAAGTCTATCGGAGGAGGAGTGTGCTTCTATATTAACAACAGCTGGTGCTCTGATGTAACGGTGATTTCCAAACACTGTTCTCCCGCCCTGGAATTTCTTTTCATTAACTGCAAGCCATTTTATTCCCCGCGGGAGTTTGCCTCATTCATTCTCGTCGCTGTGTACGCCCCTCCTGACGCAGACACGCGCGAAGCTCAGCGCGTGCTCGCAGATCACATCCAACTTACGGAGCGGAACTTTCCAGACTCCCTGGTTATCGTGGTGGGCGATTTTAACCAGAGCAATCTGAGTCAAGAGCTCCCCCGCTACAAACAGTGTATTAAATGTCCAACCAGAGGAAATAACACGCTAGATCACTGTTATACTTCAGTAAAGGACGCATATCGCGCTGTTCCCCGCGCTGCGCTGGGACTATCTGATCACGTGATGGTTCACCTCATCCCCACATACAAACAAAGACTGAAACTCACTAAACCTGTTGTGACCACCACAAAGAAATTGACCAGTGAAGCTGGAGAGAAACTGAACACATGCATGGAAATAACTGACTGGGGCATGTTTAAAAGAGCCACACATGATCTTAATGAGTACACAGACACTGTGAACTCATATATCAACTTCTGTGAAGAGCACATTCTCCCATCGCGCACCAGGATAAGATATTCTAATGACAAGCCTTGGTTCACAGCTAAGCTCAGACGGATCAGGAAGGAGAAGGAAGCAGCGTTGAAAAGTGGAGACAGGGACTGCTACAGGGAGGTCAAATATCGGTTTAACAGAGAGCTGAGGAGAGCTAAATCTGTGTATTCTGAGAGACTCCAGCAGCAGTTCACTGCTAATGACTCGGCTTCTGTGTGGAGAGGACTGAGGCAAATCACCAACTATCGGCCTCAGGCTTCTAAAGGTCAGGATGACAAAGCCCTTTGTCAAAGACTGTCCCAACACTATGCCCGTTTTGACACCTCGTCAGCTGTGTCCAACTCACCCACTCCACCCAGCTCCACTGCCTCCTCAGCCCCTAATTCATCAAGAGCGGTCCCCCCCTCCTCCTCCTCCTCCTCCTCCCCCCCTCCCCTTGTCATCAGTGAGCAGGACGTGCACAGACAGTTCTCCAGACTGAACCCGCGCAAGGCCCCCGGGCCGGACGGTGTGTCTCCCTCCACCCTGAGACACTGTGCGAAAGAGCTGGCTCCTGTCTTCACAGACATTTTTAACACCTCCCTTAAGCAATGTCACGTGCCGACCTGCCTCAAATCCTCCACCATCATCCCTGTCCCCAAGAAGCCACGGATTACTGGACTTAACGACTACAGACCTGTAGCGCTCACCTCTGTAGTCATGAAGTCCTTTGAGCGCCTGGTCCTGTCTCACCTCAAGTCCATCACCACACCCCTCCTAGATCCGCTGCAGTTTGCCTACCGTGCTAACAGGTCTGTGGACGACGCAGTCAACCTGGCCCTCCACTCCATCCTGCAGCACCTGGACTCCCCGGGAACCTACGCCAGGATTCTGTTTGTGGACTTCAGCTCCGCATTCAACACCATCCGCCCCGATCTGCTCCAGGACAAGCTGTCCCTGCTCAACGTGCCTGACTCCCTCTGCAGGTGGATCACCGACTTCCTGACGGACCGGAGACAGCATGTGCGGCTGGGGAAGTCTGTCTCAGACTCTGTTAGCATCAGCATTGGATCACCCCAGGGCTGTGTACTTTCCCCCCTACTCTTCTCCCTTTATACCAACTCCTGCACCTCCTCCCACCAGTCTGTTAAGCTGATTAAGTTTGCGGACGACACCACCCTCATCGGGCTCATCTCCAACGGTGACGAGTCCGCCTACAGGGAAGAGGTGGCCCAGCTGGTGTCCTGGTGCAGCCACAACAACCTGCAGCTGAATGCTCTGAAGACAGCGGAGATGATTGTGGACTTCAGGAAAGTCACATCCCCCCTGCCCCCCCTCACCATCACAGGCTCTCCCATCACCTTTGCAGATTCCTTCCGCTTCTTGGGCACCACCATCACCCGAGACCTCAAATGGGAGCCAACCATCAGCTCCCTCATCAAAAAGGCCCAGCAGAGGATGTTCTTTCTGCGGCAGCTGAGGAAGCTCAAGCTACCCACCAAGATGTTAGTGCAGTTCTACACGGCCATCATCGAGTCCATCCTCACCTCCTCCATAACTGTGTGGTACGCAGGAGCCACTGCCAGGGACAGACTAAGGCTGCAGCGCGTCGTGCGCACTGCTGAGAAGGTGATAGGCTGCAAGCTCCCATCTCTCCAGGACCTGTACATCTCCAGGACCCGGAGGCGTGCTGGCCGGATCATAGCCGATCCTTCACATCCTGGTCACGTGCTGTTTGCCCCCCTCCCCTCAGGTAGAAGGCTTCGGTCCATTCGGACTAAAACCTCCCGGCACATGAACAGCTTTTTCCCCTCTGCCATCAGACTGCTGAACACGAAGTGACTTTTGACTCTCGTGCACTATGTACAGCAGCTCTACCAGACTCATGTCAATCATCACTGTTTTTCTGTTGCATTATTGACTGCACTATGTGGTACTTCACATTATCTGCTACATGCTAATTTTTTAAAACTGCCTTGACTAGTACTACTCATTATTACTAGTATTATTATTATTATTACTTATTATTACTTATTTTTCTACACTTCTTGCACGTTTCTAGTCCTTTAGTTTTTTAGTTTATCCCTTTTTCTCATTATGTTTTTAATGTTGCAGCATGGCACCGAGACAAATTCCTAGTTTGTGTATCACATGAACAATGGCAATAAATCTGATTCTGATTCTGGTGGGCCTCCCGGAGGGAACGGAGGGACGGGACCCATGTTCCTTTTTGGAAAAGTGGATTCCAGAAGCGCTGAACAACGCAGAGCTGCAGTCATCGGTCGTCTTAGAGAGCGCCCACCGAATCGGCCCACTGAGAGATAATAAGGCGCCACCGAGGACGCTGATTATGAAGTTCCTCAGCTACAGAGACAAGATGACGATCTCCAACGCGGCGCGAGCTAAAAGGAGAAATTAAATACCAGGATCAACAGGTGCGGTTTTACCCAGATTTGGCCACAGGAATCCAACAATTAAGGAAACAGTTTGACCCCGCCCGTAGAGAGCTGCGCAACCTCGGGATTCGTCATGGAGTGATTCATCCGGCAAGACTGCTAGTCACATATAAAGGGAGAACCCACACCTTCAAGACCCCTGAGGAGGCGCAGGTGCTTATCAAGCAGATCCAAGAGGAGACTGGTGGGAGCTAAGCATGAAGCATGAACAAGATATAAGGTAGAATATTTAAGCATTTGAACAGGCATTTGACTGATCTGAAGCATATAGCAAGTTTACAAAATATAGATTGTATTATTAAAAAAAAAAAACTATGATGTACAAAGTTGCTATAAAATTTTGGAGTTAAGTTGGAAAACTACAGAAGAGAGTTAATGTTATGTCATTAAAAGCAGTAGAGTCAGGGTGATTTAGAGGAGAAAGAAAGAGTGGTTTTGACTGATCCTCGCGGGTGTGGAGCAGTCAATGGCTATAGCAGGAGACGGAATTTTTTTTTTTTTTTGATTTTGGGGGGATTACCACGAATGTGGGAAGGGGGAATTTGTTTCTGTGTAGTTTGTAGGATGAATGTTCAACCACTCATGTTTTTGCTTCTCTGTATGAGCATGTTTATATTGCGAGGTAATCTCAAACTCCTTATTGATCATAGACCAAAGCGTTAATCTTAATTTAACTTCATGGAATTGCAGAGGTCTACAAAATTTAAAAAAACTTAAACAAGTTATGAATAAAATAAAAGACATGGGTTCAAGAATTGTGTTTTTACAAGAAACTCATCTAATAGAGGAGGATGTAAAAAGAATTAGGAGAAGATGGCAGGGAAGTGTGTTCACCTCATCATTTTCATCTCGAGCCAGGGGAATTATGACTCTCATACATAAATCAGTTCCATTTCAAGTGAAAAATGTAATTGGAGACAAATTAGGAAGATATCTAATCATCCAAGGATCTTTGTTATTAGAAAATATAAATTTGGTGAACTTATACTGTCCCAATATAGATGATCAAAACTTCTTTGCTAATTTATTTCTTATTTTATCATCACTTACAGGGCAACATATAATAGCAGGGGATTTTAATTGTACATTGAATCCCGGTATAGATACATCAACAGGACTGGACTGTACGCACAATGGATGTAGGATGACCATTAATCATTTTATGAAAGAATTGAAATTGATAGATATATGGAGAGAAATGAAACCACAAGTTAAAGCCTACTCTTGTTACTCTAATACCTACAAGACATTCTCACGTATTGACTATTTTTTGATCTCCACAGAATTAAGGTCCAAGATTCAAAACTGTTTCTATGATAACTCTGATCATGCACCCTGCTGTTTAATATATGTAGATAAGAAATTGACAAAGGAACCAGGTAGGTGGCAATTTCAGCATAAATGGCTTCAGGATGAGGAATTTGTTAAGTACATAGAAAAACAGATAGATGAGTTCTTTGATATCAATACTACACAAACATCAGCATGTATAAAATGGGAGGCTTTCAAAGCTTTTATTAGGGGGCATATTATTAGTTATACAGGTTCAAAATCTAAGAAGAGGAGAGAGGAGAGAGCCCAATTGGAACATAAAATAAAAATTCTCCAAGAAAAAGTGTATGCAGGAAGTGACCCAAAGTTAGAGAACGAATTACTGATTCTGAGAGCTGAATATGACAAAAAAATCAGCGAATAAAGCTGCCTCGAGTCTTATAAGATTGAAGCAATCTTTTTATGAACAAGGTGAAAAATCAGGAAAATTATTAGCATGGCAGATTAAACAATTGGAAATTAAAACACCAATTACCAGTATTATAAGTAACGGACAGGTAGTTATAGATCCTTTAGAAATTAATAGAGCCTTTAGAGATTATTATGAAAAACTATATGATACAAAAAATGAAACTGACTTAACAAAACTAAATGGGTTTTTGGACGGATTATCTATACCGTGTATTCCAAATGAAAACAGGGAGATACTGGAGTCTAAAATTAGTCAAGAAGAAGTTGGGCTAGCCATTGATAATATGAAATCAGGAAAAAGTGCAGGACCAGATGGTCTTCCAGTTGACCTCTATAAAAAATTTAAGAATAAATTAACAAAACCATTTTTGGAAATGGTTTTAGGAGCATTTCAAAATAGTAATTTACCACTATACATGAATAATGCCTTAATTATACTGTTGCCAAAACCAGGTAAACCCTCTAATAAATGTGAAAATATGAGACCAATAAGCCTATTAAATGCTGACCTTAAGATAATCTGTAAAATTTTAGCAAGACGACTACAAGAAATATTACCAAATATTATTAACCGAGATCAGAATGGCTTTATAAAGGGAAGACAAGGCTTCCATAATGTAAGAAGACTATTTAATATTATCTATTCTAATAAAGAAGCACCGGATACAGCTCTCCTATCATTGGATGCCGAAAAGGCCTTTGATAGGGTCGAATGGCCCTTTCTTTTTGAAGTCCTACAAAGGTTTGGACTTGGAAATAATTTCATAAAATGGGTTCAGATAATATACAATAATGCTACAGCAGAAATCCTAACAAACAGCAATATCTCAAAATCAATAAATATCAATAGAGGATGTCGACAAGGCTGTCCACTTTCACCTTTACTGTTTACTATGGCAACTGTACCTTTAGCGATGGCAGTACGTTTACATCCGCAAATATATGGAATTAAAGTAGGACCAACAGAACATAAAATCTCCCTGTATGCCGATGACATAATTTTGTTTGTCGAATCTTAAAAAATCAATTCCGACCTTGTTGAATTTAATAAAGAATTTTGGGGAAATATCAGGATATAAAATAAATAAAACTAAATCTCCAATATTAATGCTAAATGAGACCCAGAGAAATCACCCAGCTCCTGAGGTAAATCAATTCAAAGTTGTAAATCAGTTTAAATATTTAGGAATTCAAATTGTGCCTAAGCTAGAATCAGTTGCCAGTGCCAACTATGAAGCCTTAATGATAGACATTAATGAGTTACTTCAGAGATGGATGTCACTACCAATGTCGATGATTGGGAGAATTAATATACTTAAAAGTAATATCTTACCCAAAATACTTTATTTATTTCAATACATTCCTTTACCACCTTCAGATCTATTCTCAAGAATTAAAAAAAAGTTAGTGGAATTTATATGGAACAATAGGAAGGCTAGATTACGTCTGTCCTTACTATATTTACCATTTGATCGTGGAGGTCTGAAATGTCCAAACTTTATGCTGTATTACTGGTCAGCACAACTGAGGTCTATGACATATTATTTTTCATCAAATGATCTCCCTCACTGGACTGAAATGAAATCATACAATTTACCTTTACCTCTTCCCATATTCATAGACTCAGACTCGGCAAAAAAATTACAGAAACATATTAAAAATCCATTTGTAAAGCATATGATCAAAATATGGTGTGAAACCAAAAAATATTTAAAAGAACCACACTTATTGTCACAATTTAGCCCAATATGGGGTAATCAATATTTTAAACCAGGGAGAGCGGATGCTGTATTTAAAGTATGGAATTTAAAAGGGATTCAAAAGATTCAAGACTTATATTTGTCATGTTCAGATAACATAATGTCTTTTGAAGAACTGAGGATCAAATTTAATCTTAATAGAACACATTTTTTAAAATATCTTCAGCTTAGGAACTTTATTCGATCAAATCAAAATAATGTTCTCATCCGACCTACTTATTCATCCTTGGAAAAAATCTTGACGAAAGATAGTAAGAGAAAGGGTATTATTTCAGAGTTTTATAACTCATTGACATTATCCTCAAGTGAAAACTCACAGAAAAGACTGAATTATTGGAAAGAAGACCTGCAAACTGAAATTTCAGAGGAACAATGGGAATTGGCTTGTACAGAAGCTCAAACCAAATCAATAAATGTACGTCTTAAATTGATACATTTTAAATGGTTAATGCGGATGTATGTTACACCAGTGGAGTTAAATAGATATAACAAAAACATACCAGATACGTGCACAAAATGTATGGAAAGTAAAGGAACCCCATTTCATTGTTTATGGGAATGTAGAAAAATTAGAATGTTTTGGGAAGAGGTGAGGGTAACAATTGAAAAAATAATTTCAAAACAAATCATATTGAATCCTAAATTGTTTTTGTTGGGTCTGTATCCAGAAAAGCACAACTTTAATAAGAGTGAAAGAGCATTCATAGACCTCAGTTTGCTTAATGCCAAAAAATGTATTGCACTATTGTGGAAAAAGACTCAGACCAGATGTGACTCAGTGGTTAAGACAGATGTTAACAAACCTTCCACTAGAAAGAATAACATAAATACTGAAATCAAAGGAAATTGTGTTTGAGAATATATGGAGACCTTTCATTGATTATGTAAAGAATTTAAACATAACTTTTGAAGAAGAAGGTGAATGATGTGTGTGGACCTTGTAAATTCCAAACTGGTGAATGTATAATATGTATACTTATGTAATGGATTGCCTAGACTAAACAGAGGAGCATTGTTGAAGACCTGCCTTTGTTAGTGGTTGTTGGTGTTTTTAATACTTTTTTTTTTAAATTACTTTAGTGTTAGTGTTTGATTGTTTGTGTTACGTTTGTAAAAAAAAAAAAAAAAGGTTCAATAAGAAATATTGTGGAAAAAAAAAAAATGTGAACAGCACCAGGAGGCTGAATAGCGAGGTTTGCCCCGAAGCCCCATCATCAAAGAGTGTGGGCTAAGCAGTTTCAAATATTCAGTTGGAAAATATCCTCAATTTAATTTACAAACAATTTTAATACATATTTTGTTGCCACTCTATAACTGTGAATTACCATTTTTTTTATTAAAATGCATGCAGCCTACTCAGCTAAATGACAGCTTCCACCCCCTGCTTCAAGATGCCTCTGCGAAACAAGGCAGTGAGAGCCACTGTTAATCACCCGTTTTCTTTCTGTAACACTCCAGATGATTTTTCTCAGTGAGAGATTTTGTGTATTCCAATAAAATAATGTTGTCACATGCCATGATAAATCATTTCTGTCATTGTTCCTTTCACAAAGCTTCCCTACTATTGTGGCAAGATGTGACAAGTGACATCACTTGCAAATCCTCAATACCAGACTGTGGGGAAATGGGAGGGCTCTGAATGTTTGACCACAGATTTGTTCCCCAGTTGAAACAAGAGCACTCTGAGGCGAGTGCAATACCCCCCACCTCCATTTTCTTTGAAGATTCCCAATGTTACTGAAGAAGAGCATTTTTCAACTTTTCCATATAATTATTGGGGCAGAACCAAATTATGGTAAGTATGATAAATTATGTTATAAGTATGATAAATTATGATAAATTATGAATATACAACAAAAACAGTTGCACACAACCAATAGTTGTTGGTCATCCAACCTGATGGAGCTTGAGAGGTGCTGCAAAGAGGAATGGGCCAAACTGCCTAAAGATGGGTGTGCCAAGCTTGTGGCATCATATTCAAAAAGACTTGAGGCTGTAATTGCTGCCAAAGGTGCATCAACAAAGTATTGAGTGAAGGCTGAGAATACTTATGTACATGTGATTTCTTAGTTTTTTATTTTTAATAAATTTGCAAAAATCTTAAAAAAAAAAAACTTTTCTCACGATGTCATTATGGGGTATTGTGTGTAGAATTTTGAGGAAAAAAAATTAATTATTCCACTTTGGGATAAGGCTGTAACATAACAAAATGTGAAAAAGTGAAGCGCTGTGAATACTTTCTGGATGCACTGTACAATTACTGTATCGACCAGTGAGGACTAAAAAAAAAAAAAAAACTAAAAAAAACAACTAGGATGATTACAGTCATGTGAAAAAAATTAGGACACCCCATTAAATATTCAGTTCTTTATTAAGAAATGTTTCACATATCTATGTCTAACCTTGTTTTTGTTTTTATTTGCATTTTTTAACATTTATTTTAGATATTTTAAGTGGGAATAAATGTAGAGGTGTCCTAAAAAAGATGGGGGGGGTCCTAATTTATTCCTCACTATTTGTTTAGAATTAAAATTTTAAAAAAGTTTTTAATTCATTTTTAATTGTTTAGTTGTATTTGGGCAGCAAGGTGGAGCAGTGGTTAGCACTGTGGCAGCACAGCAAGAAGGTCACGGGATTGATTCCAGCCCTGACCATCATGGGTTCGATTCCACCCCCAGACCATCGGTGACCCTTCTGTGTTGAGGTTGCATGTTCTCCCCGTGTCTGCGTGTGTTTACTCCAGGTACTCCGGTTTCCTCCCACAGGTCAAAGACATGCAGGTTAGGTTAACTGGCATCAACTGGGGATTCTAAATTGTCCTTAGGTATGAATGTGAGAGTGAAGGGTTGTCTGTCTCTCTGTGTTGGCCCTGCAATGGACTGGCGATCTGTCCAGGGTGTACCCTGCCTCTCGCCCAAAAATGCTGGGATAGGCTCCACCCCCGCCCCCCCGCCCCGCAACCAGGAAAAAAAAAAAAAAAAAACCACACACACACACACACACACACACACACACACACACACACACACACACACACACACACAGAGAGAGAGAGGCTTATACAGGGTGTCCTAATTTTTTCACATGATTGTATGTTTTAAATGCATTTTCAGGTTAGTTGTATTTTCAGTCTTCATTGCAACTGTTTTAAAATATAGGCGGCACACCACTTTGTTGACATTGCTGGGCTCTCCTCGCTTATTCGGCTTCAATCAGAAATGCTCCCACACCAGAAATTTGGAATTTAGCTTTGGACTCAGTTCCATTTATTCTTCCAAACTTTATGGAACTGTGCAGCCATCAGGAAACTAAGCTACGAGTGGTCCTGCACTCACATTGTTTTTAGCACAGCCAAGCTAAGCATGGCTACTATTTACATGTTGCCAAGTACAACGGACACACGTAGCTTCGGTCATGGGTAAGCGTGATCTCAGAGACATCACAATAGAGAACTACATTGTGAACACTTCAACAACATGGATCTAATGGTCTATTTTGAGCTGTTTTTCTTCCCCGGTACCACTCTCTTATACAGCCGCTATGTTGTAAAATGACTGACCATAAGAACGGTTGCACTGATCATATGTCATACGCAAGTAGCATAAACATGAGTGTTGTCATACATGAGAAACTGACCTTTCCAACTGAGCAAAAACAGAGGGCTTTGCTGCACAAATCAATCATGCTGTTAAATAGAAGCAGACTTTTAAGCTCAGTCAGGGCAAATGTTATAGTGTGAATGGACCCTACAGCTCGCCACGTCACCACTGTGCCTGCTGTGTGAGCATTAGCCCCTCCTCCCACCGGGAGCATGCCAACTAACAGAAGAGAGATAGTAGCAGCACAATGGCTGAAATGCTGGCAGATTATGTAAACAAATATGTAAATGGCGATAGACTGAGGCCAGAAAACTTATTGAGTATGTGTTTTCTGATCGAACAGTTAATCAAGTTAGTAATTATCGTTACAGGCCTAGTGACAGGCTAAATCCTCATGGATCTGAACTGGATTCTAAATATTATTTACCATACAGTATTTCAAGATAGAGGTATGTGTTCTCTTGCCAGTTTGTGTTGAAATATATCTGTTCAATATGAATAAGTTGTGTTGTAGCTACCGGAGAAATGACTTACTTCTTCAGAAACACCGATAGGAAGTTCTGAGCTGTCCTCATGGCAGTCTCATATGAGTTTGTAATAAGGACATCTTTATCCACCTAGGAAAAGTACCAGATATAAACAAATAAAACAATGTAGTAAAACCTTTAGTTGAAAATAATTTAATGGGAAAAGACACTGTCACAATTATAAAGATACCTTTTTATTATGCTCTTCCTCAGTCTCTTTCTCAGAAGGAAGATTAACCACACACTGGATGAGCTGAAGAACAAGGGCTGTGACCATTTGGATATACATAGAGTCTCCATCAGAATCACTGGTGTTTAGCCTGGAAGAGTATAAAGGTTTAGCATCATCAGGTTTAGTGATAAGCAATCAGATTTCAATCACCCGTTCCTATTTTTTAATGTTAGTTTGCTGAAATGTATTTACCTATAGTTCCTGAGGCTACGTTTACTGGTAGGCAACCTAGCCAGGGAAGTAAAAATCTCTTCAAGAATGAGCTGCCTGTGCTTCTTGTAGTGAGAAAACACCTGCGGTTCGGCAAAATACAAAGTGTTTCAGAAATAAAGTGTACAGGGTCATGCATCAACAAAACCCATTAAGAATCACACACCAAAATAACCAAATCATGGCCAACTTACTGCTGTCACAAGTGTGATGGCACATAACTGAAGTTCACTAACATTCTCCACAAAAAATGGTGTAATTCCAAGAGTGGACACCTAAAAAGTGAAAACAGCAGTGAGTTGTGCTAAAGCCCAACAGTGGTGTGACATATTTGGGGACTGGATTCTGAACTGCACCTGAAGAATAGTGGTGTCAGTGAGCAGCTGGATCTCGAGGAGCTCTGAGATGTTGCTTATTATGTCGCATATTTTGTTGTACAGCATGACAACCACCTTTTGTTTGTGGGTGGAAACCTTGGCTCTCTTGGACTTTGAAGTATGCACACCACCTGGGTGAGAAAGAGAGAACAGAGGAGTGGATATAAAACCAGAGATGTGAATATAGCGTAACAAAGCTGGTCTTGGACAGCACATATCATACATAACATAATGTAGCTGAGTACATACAGTACCAAACTTAAATTTGAGTTAAATGCAAAGATTCGGACTTCCGGGAAGATGGCGGAGAGACATAACACTTAAACAAAGAGCTCTCCCTAGCCGGATTAAAAATCATCGGTAAATGGCCAACTCGACATAAACGAATCAATAAACTAAGGGATGAAAACACGAAGGAACCGGGCACAAGGACAAAAACAGGGTAAAATTGAAGAATTCCTCTCCAACAACGCAGGAAAAACCGCTGTACGCAAAGCCCAAAAAACCGAGATGTCCACAGCAGAGAAAATGGAGGACACCAGACTCGACAACATGAACGCTGGCATCGCCAGTTTGGGTGAAGAGTTGAGAGAATTCAAGCGACAGCTACAACAGGATTTAGCGGCTCTTAAGGAGGAACTGAAAAAAGAAATTAAGGAGGAAATCATGGACCTCCGAAGAGAAATGGAGCGTAAATTAACGGAAAACATGGAGGAGCTGCGCTCCCAGCGGGCGTGTATGACAGAAGCGCAGACCCGAATTTCGGAACTAGAAGATTGGAAAAGCGAGGCAAACGAACAACTACAGACCCTGACGACGCAAACGCAGAGGATGCAGGAGAAAATAAACGACTTGGAGAGCAGATCCCGACGAAGCAATATGCGCATCTTTGGAATTCCGGAGGGCATTGAAGGCAACTCGATGACAAAATTCATGGATCAGTTCTTAAAAAAAGAACTGGAAATACCCGGAGAAATGGATCTGCAGATTCAACGGGCGCACAGAACACCGGCACAGAACCCGAAAACAAACTCTCCACCCAGGTCAGTTGTGGTAAACTTTGTGAAATATGACATAAAGGAAAGAATCCTGACGCAAGCATGGAAAAAAAAGATACGAATCGGCGACAAACAGGTATTTTTTGACCATGACTACCCGACAGAAATCGTGCAGCAGCGGAAGAAATATGCCAATATTAAAAAAACGCTGAAAGAGAAAAAAATTAGATTCCAAACGCCGCTAACGAAAATGAGGATTCATTGGGAGGAAGGCACAAGAACCTACAACACGGCCGAAGAGGCAGCGCGGGATATGATGGAGCGGGGCCTTGAGGTGAGCGTGCCGAAGGAGACGGCTGGAGCAGCGGCGGCCCTGAACGCACCACGACAGACTGAGTGGAGACGAGTGAACGGCGGAAGAAGGGGGAGAGACGTAGAGCAGCGGGCCCAGGACAAGCTACAAGGCTTTCAACTGAAAACCTAGATCATAACAAAGATTAAGAAAGGCACAGAAGAAATGAAGGCCAAGAAGACAAGGTAAAAGAGAAACAGACGGCTAGGAGAGGTTTAAGTGATATTTGTTGGACATTTCTAGACTTATGACCATTACTTTGATAGTAATTAGAAGTCTAGGGAGGGCCCTTCACTCTGTGAAGACAAACCCCCCACCCACCAACAGGGACCAGTGGGCAGAAGAAAGGCCCAAAGTACGGAGGTCGAGTTTTTTTAATGTGTTTTTATATAAATATGTGTTATTTTTGTTGTTAAAGGGGCTAGGAGCACAAGTTAAAAAAATGGAAAAACATGAATATGGGTAAAAATCTTAAGATAATGACACTAAACGTGAATGGTCTGAACTCACCTGTTAAAAGGGAAAGAATAATAAGAAAATTCAAGAAGGAAAAAGCTGAAATTATATTTATGCAAGAGACACATTTGAGCAAAGCAGAACATGTGAAACTAAAGAGATTTGGCTATAAGAACTCCTACTACAGTTCATTTAAGGGAGGAGCAAAAAGGGGGGTTATGATACTAATCTCAAACAAAATACAATTTGAAAGTGATCAGGAAATCCAGGATAAAGAAGGCAGGTATGTAATAATAAAGGGAAGAATAGATGGTATGCAGATCACATTAGTGAACATCTATGCCCCACCAGAAAGTGACAAGGGTTTTTTTCAACATCTGTTTGATCTCATAGCAACACACAGTGAAGGAGTCCTAATTTGTGGAGGAGACTTAAATGCTGTCATGGATCATGAAGTTGACACAACAAGTGTTAAGAAGACAAAAAAACATGTAACAAAGTTCATAAGAACCTCACTGGCAGAAATGGGTATGGTAGACATATGGAGGGACCTACACCCACTCGAAAAAGACTATACACATTATTCAGCAGCCCATAAAGTACACTCTAGAATAGATTACTTCCTTATGAATGAAGGTGACAGACACAGGGTGAGAAATTGTTGGATTGGAGGGGCAGAAATATCAGATCATAATCCTATATACATGGAAATATATTTAAACAATAGAAAACGACAAAACATGGAAACTTAACGTAGGACTGTTAAATGATGAGAAAATGAAAGAAAGAATAAAAATAAACATAAACGAATATATCCAAGAGAATGACAATGAAGAAGTGGACCCAACAATACTATGGGACGCACTAAAAGCCGTGTTAAGGGGTAAATTAATTGTTGAAACAGGAAAAGCAAATAAGACTAAACTGGAAGCGTATGAACAAAGATGTGAGAGACTGAGGGAATTAGAACGTAAACATCAAAGCACAAATGATCCAAAAATATATCAAGAAATTAAAGAAGAAAAAACAAAGATAAAAGAAACACAAATGGATGAAATTGAAAGGAAAAATAGATATCTAAAGCAAAAATATTATGAAACGGGGCCAAAAGCCACAAAACTGCTGGCAAAACGGTTAAGAAAACAACAAACAATGAATAATGTATACAAGATTAAAGACCCCACCACAAATAAAACCACAGTTAACCCAGAAAACATCGAAGAAATTTTCCATAATTTCTACCAAGAACTATACTCGCAACCTGAAGAAACAAATACTAAAGATATCAAAAAATTTCTAGACACATTGGACTTGCCATCAATAGGAAATCAACAAAATGAAAAACTAACAGCAGAAATAACAACACAAGAGATCAGAGATGTGATTAAGTCACTTAAAAACGGTAAATCACCAGGTAGTGATGGATACCCCTCTGAGTTTTATAAACTGTTTATAGAAGAACTCACTCCACAACTCCTAAAGTCATTTAATTGGACGCTGAACAACAACAAAATACCTCCAACATGGAACGAAGCAATCATTTCAGTTATTTTAAAACCAGGGAAAGATAAAGAACAATGCGGAAACTATAGACCAATCTCTTTATTAAATGTAGATTATAAAATATACACAACAATTATATGTAAACGAATAAAGACATTCTTGACGGAATTGATAGAAGATGATCAAACTGGATTCATAGAGGGACGCCAAACACATGACAATATCAGGAGAACAATACATATAATTAACCAAATACATAAAGAAAGGACTTCCGGTTATGGCTGCCACGTAGGACGGACGTGTCTCGCTCTGCTCTGCTCCTGGAAAAAAAAAAAATCGGCAAATAACTCTCTCATTTGGGACAGAACGTATCCCAGCATTTGGGCGAAGATATGTCGGCGAAGCCTAAGGCTGGAAAACCAGGAAAAGGAAAAAGCGAGCCGCCGAAACAGTCCAAATTAACGGACTTTCAGGTCTGTGACGCAGTAAATAAAACTCCATATATGGCGGAGGAGGCTGGCAACGCTGCGATATCTGCGGGGAATGGCGCAGATGCGCTGATGGCTGCCATGAGTTCAATGAGAGCGGACTTTTCCTCTAGATTTGATGGGATTATGACAGCGTTGGAAGGAATAAGAAAGGAATTGGGTGACTGTGTAGAACGAACGGCGCAGATGGAGCTCCGTCTCGCTAGTGCTGAAGATGACGTCACCCGTCTTCAATTAAAGGTGCGCACTTTGGGAAAAAAAAATAAATCTCTGGAAGATAATATTTTGGATTTGGAATCTCGGTCGAGACAGAATAATTTGAGGCTGGTGGGTCTTCCAGAGGAATCAGAAGGTCGGGACGTATGTTCCTTTCTGGAAAAGTGGATTCCGGAGGTGCTGGGCAGCGAGGAGTTGCAATCAGCAGTGGTTCTGGAAAAAGCACATCGTATTGGCCCACGGAGAGATAAGGGACCGCCGAGGACCTTAATTATGAAGTTTCTTAGCAACAGAGACAGGATGAAGATCTTCAACGCTGCACGAGCTAAAAAAGGAGAGATTAAACACCAGGACCAGCAGGTGCGGTTCTACCCAGATTTGGCCACAGGAATCCAGCAATTGAGGAAGCAGTTTGATCCCGTACGTAAGGAGCTGCGCAACCTTGGGATTCGTCATGGTGTAATCTATCCTGCGAGACTGCTGACCACGTATGAGGGCAGAACCCACATCTTCAAGACCCCAGAGGAGGCGCAGGAGTTCATCAAGAAGATCAAAGAAGAAGAAGAGACTGGTGGGAGCTAAGCATGAACAAAATATAAGGTAGAATAATTAAGCATTTGCACAGGCATCTGACTGACTTGAAGTAAATAGTAAGTTTACAAAATATAGATTGTATTATATATTAAAAAAACAAAACAAAAACAAAACAAACAAAAAAAAAAAAACTATGATGTACAAAGTTGTTAAAAATTTTGGAGTTAAGTTGGAAAACTACAGAGGAGAGTTAATGTTACGTCATTAAAAGCAGTAGAGTTAGGATGATTGGGAGGATGAAGAAGGAGTGGCTTAGGCTGATCCTCGTGGGTGTGGAACGGTCGATGGCTATATCGGGAGACAGAATTTTTCTTTTGATTTTGGGGGGTTTGCCACAAGTGTGGGAAGGGGAAATTTGTTTGTGTGTAGTTTGTAGGATGAATGTTCAACCACTCATGTTTTTGCTTCTCTGTATGAGCATGTTTACACTGCAAGGTAATCCCAAACTCTCTATTGATCATGGACCAAAGTGTTAATCTTAATTTAACTTCATGGAATTGCAGAGGTCTACAAAATTTAAAAAAACTTAAACAAGTTATGAATAAAATAAAGGACATGGGTTCAAGAATTGTGTTTTTACAAGAAACTCATCTGATAGAGGAGGATGTTAAAAGAATTAGGAGTAGATGGCAGGGAAGTGTATTCACCTCTTCATTTTCATCCCGAGCCAGGGGAGTTATGACTCTCATACATAAATCAGTTCCTTTTCAAGTGAAAAATGTAATTGGAGACAAATTTGGAAGATATGTAATCATTCAAGGTTCTTTGCTATTAGAAAATATAAATCTTGTGAACTTATATGGTCCCAATATAGATGATCAGAAGTTCTTTGCTAATTTATTTCTCATCTTATCATCACTTACAGGGCAACATATAATAGCAGGGGATTTTAATTGTACATTGAATCCAGGTGTGGATAGATCAACAGGACTGGATTGTACGCACATTGGATGTAGGATGACTATTAATCATTTTATGAAAGAATTGAGATTGTTAGATATATGGAGAGAAATGAAACCACAAGTTAAAGCCTATTCTTGTTATTCCAGTACCTACAAGACATTCTCACGTATTGATTATTTTTTGATTTCCACAGAATTAAGGTCCAAGATTCAAAACTGCTTTTATGATAACATCGTGATCTCTGATCATGCACCCTGTTGTCTAATATATGTAGATAAAAAATTGACAAAGGAATCAGGTAGATGGCAATTTCAGCATAAATGGCTTCAGGATGAGGAATTTGTCAAGTATATAGAAAAACAGATAGACGAGTTCTTTGACATCAATACTACACAAACATCAGCATGTGTAAAGTGGGAGGCTTTCAAAGCTTTTATTAGGGGACATATTATTAGTTATACAGGATCAAAATCTAAGAAGACTCGAGAGGAGAGAGCTAAATTGGAACATAAAATAAAAAGTCTTCAGGAAAAAGTGTATGCAGGAAGTGACCCAAGGTTGGAGAATGAATTACTGATTTTGAGAGCTGAATACGACAAAAAATCAGCGAATAGAGCTGCCTCGAGTCTTCTAAGATTGAAACAATCTTTTTATGAACAAGGTGAAAAATCAGGAAAATTATTAGCATGGCAGATTAAACAATTGGAAATTAAAACACCAATTACCAGTATTATAAGTAATGGACAGGTAGTTATAGATCCTTTAGAAATTAATAGAGCCTTTAGAGATTACTATGAAAAATTATATGATACCAAAAATGAACCTGATTTAACAAAACTAAATGGGTTTTTGAACGAACTATCTATACCGTGTATACCAAATGAAAACAGGGAGATATTGGAGTCTAAAATTAGTCAAGAAGAAGTTGGGCTAGCCATTGATAATATGAAATCAGGAAAAAGTGCAGGACCAGATGGTCTTCCAGTTGACCTTTATAAAAAATTTAAGAATAAATTAATAAAACCTTTTTTGGAAATGGTTTTAGAAGCATTTCAAAATAATAATTTACCATCATACATAAATAATGCCTTAATTATACTGCTGCCAAAACCAGGTAAGCCCTCTAATAAATGTGAAAATATGAGACCAATAAGCCTATTAAACGCCGACCTTAAGATAATCTGTAAAATTTTAGCAAGACGAATACAAGAAATTTTACCAAATATTATTAATCGAGATCAGAATGGCTTTATAAAGGGTAGACAAGGCTTCCATAATGTAAGAAGACTATTTAATATTATTTATTTTAATAAAGAAGCACCGGATACAGCTCTCCTATCATTGGATGCCGAAAAGGCCTTTGATAGAGTTGAATGGCCCTTTCTTTTTGAAGTCCTACAAAGGTTTGGACTTGGAAATAATTTCATAAAATGGGTTCAAATAATATACAATAATGCTACAGCAGAAATCCTAACAAATAACAATATTTCAAAACCAATAAAAATCAATAGAGGATGTCGACAAGGCTGTCCACTTTCACCTTTACTGTTTACTATGGCAATTGAACCTTTAGCGATAGCGATACGTTTACATTCACAAATATATGGAATTAAAGTTGGACCAACAGAACATAAAATCTCCCTGTACGCCGATGATATAATTTTGTTTATGTCGAATCTAAAAAAATCAATTCCAACCTTGTTGAATTTAATAAAGAATTTTGGGGAAATATCAGGATATAAAATAAATAAAACTAAATCTTCAATATTAATGCTAAATGAGACCCAGAGAAATTACCCAGCCCCTGAGGCAAATCAATTCAATGTTGTAAATCAGTTTAAATATTTAGGAATCCAAATTATGCCTAAGCTAGAATCAGTCGCCAGCGTCAACTATGAAGCCTTAATGTCAGATATCAATGAGTTAACTCAGAGATGGATGTCACTACCAATGTCGATGATCGGGAGAATCAATATACTTAAAAGTAATATTTTACCTAAAATACTTTATTTATTTCAATACATTCCCTTATCACCACCTTTAGATCTATTCTCAAGAATAAAAAAAAAGTTAGTGGAATTTATATGGAACAACAGGAGGGCTAGATTACGTCTGTCTTTATTATATTTACCATTTGATCGTGGAGGTCTGAAATGTCCAAATTTTATGTTGTATTATTGGTCGGCACAACTGAGGTCTATGACATATTATTTTTCATCAAATGATCTCCCTCACTGGACTGAAATGGAATCATACAATTTACCTTTACCTCTTCCCATATTCATATACTCAGATTCGGCAAAAAAATTACAAAAACAAGTTAAAAATCCATTTGTAAAGCATATGATCAAAATATGGTGTGAAGCTAAAAACTATTTAAAAGAACCACAGTTATTGTCACAATTTAGTCCAATATGGGGTAATCAATATTTTAAACCAGGGAGAGCGGACGCTGTATTTAAAGTATGGAATTTAAAAGGGATACAAAAGATTCAGGATTTATATTTGCCATGTGCAGACAACATAATGTCTTTTGAAGAGCTGAGGATCAAATTTAATCTCAATAGAACACATTTTTTTAAATATCTTCAACTTAGAAACTTTATTCGATCAAATCAAAATAAAGCTCTCACTCGACCTATTTATTCATCCTTGGAAAAAATGATGATGAAAGATAGTAAAAGAAAGGGTATTATTTCAGAGTTTTATAACTCATTGACACTATCTTCAAGTGAAAATTCACTGAAAAGATTAAACTACTGGAAAGAAGATCTGCAAATTGAAATTTCGGAGGAACAATGGGAATTGGCTTGTACAGAAGCTCAAACCAAATCAATAAATGCACGCCTTAAATTGATACATTTCAAATGGTTAATGCGGATGTATGTTACACCGGAGGAGTTAAATAGATATAACAAAAATATACCAGATACATGCACAAAATGCATGGAAAGTAAAGGAACCCTATTTCATTGTTTATGGGAATGTAGATTAATAAGAATGTTTTGGGAAGAGGTGAGGGTAACAATTGAAAAAATAATCTCAAAACAAATCATACTGAATCCTAAACTGTTTTTGTTGGGTCTGTACCCAGAAAAGCATAATTTTAATAAAAGTGAAAGAACATTCATAGACCTCAGTTTGCTTAATGCCAAAAAATGTATTGCACTATTATGGAAAAAGACTCATAGACCAGATGTGACTCAGTGGTTAAGACAGATGTTAACAAACCTTCCATTAGAAAGAATAACATATATACTGAAATCAAAGGAAATTGTGTTTGAGAATATATGGAGACCTTTTATTGATTATGTAAAAAATTTAAACATAACTCTTGAAGAAGAAGGTGAATGATGTGTGTGGACCTTGTAAATTCCAAACTGGTGAACATAATATGTATACTTATGTATTGGATTGTCTAGACTAAACAGAGGAGCATTGTTGAAGACTTGATTTTGTTGGTGGTTGTTGGTGTTTTTAGTGCATTTTTTTTTTTTTTGTAGTACTTTAGCGTTAGTGTTTGTTTGTATCATGTTTGTTAAAAAAAAAAAAAAAAGGTTCAATAAAGATATTGTGGAAAAAAAAAATACATAAAGAAAAGCGCAGTAATAATGAGTTTAGACGCAGAAAAAGCATTTGACAGGGTTAACTGGAAATTCCTATATAGTGTACTGGAGCGCTTTGGATTTAACGAAAAATCAGTACAATGCATAAGGACGCTATATCAAGAACCTGTGGCAAGAATCAAGATAAACGGTAGATAAACAGACAAAGTAAATATACAAAGATCAACTAGGCAGGGATGCTGCTTATCGCCCACCTTGTTTGCTCTGTTCATAGAACCATTGGCTCAAGCGATATGACAAAATAAGAAATTAAAAGGTGTAACAATAAAGGGGGCGGAACACAAGATTGGGCTATTTGCAGACGATATTATAGTTTACCTTGAACAACCAGATAAATCAATAATGGAAATGATGAACTTGATAGAAAATTTTGGAAAATTATCAGGATACAAGATAAACATAACAAAAACACAAATACTGACATTCCACTATAACCCTCTAAACCAGATAACTGATAAGATCAAACTAAACTGGAAGCAAAAAGAAATAAAATACCTTGGAGTGAACATACCTAAAGACCTAAGCAAAATATATAAAGCAAACTATGATAGGTTGGAACAAGAAATAAAAAAAGATATTGATAGATGGTCAATCTTAAATATGGATCTGAATTCAAAAATTGAGACAGTCAAAATCAGCATACAACCTAGATTACTTTACCTCTTCCAGGCTATACCAACAGAGATTCCAGATGCCCAATTCTCAAAGTGGGACAGGATGATATCGAGATTTGTTTGGGGAGGTAAAAAACCAAGAGTGAAATATAAAACCCTCCAATTACCAAAAGAGAAAGGAGGCATGGGCCTACCGAGTCTAAAGGAATATTACTACTCAGCACAAATAAGATATATCATATGTTGGTGCGACGAGGGATATGAGGCAAAATGGAAAGAAATGGAAAAGGAAATTGAGGGATTCCCAGTACAAAGCATAATAGGGGATAAAGACGCATATAAGCAAATCAAACAAATAGACCCAATCACTAAATTTACTTTAGAACTGTGGTATAAAATAGTACAAAAATATAATATAAGGGAAGACATAAAACTATTGAAATGGGTAGCATTTGACAGTCAGTTTGAACCGGCAAAACAAGATAGGGGATACAAAAATCTGGTGAACAAGGGAATCACAGCATGGGGCAATATCGGAAAAAAAGATCTCGGGAGCTTTGTAAATATCAGGAGAAAATTTAAATTAGAAAGATCGGAATTTTTCAGATATCTGCAGATGAGAGATTACTATATGAAGAAGATTAGGCATAACCTCCAAACAGATGTGAACGAGATTATACAACTTATTTTAAGCTCATATGCAGGAAATAAAATAAGAATTATTTCAAAACTATATCAGAAACTTATGACAAACAATCATACAAGTAACTATATAAAGGAGAAATGGGAGAAAGAGCTCAATTTAAACATAACAGAAGAAAGCTGGCAGGAAATATGGAAAACACAACACACATCAACAAATTCAAGGGCATGGAGGGAATTTGGATGGAAAAACCTGATTCGCTTTTTCATTACACCACAGATTCAAGGAAAATATTCAAATACCCAATCTTTATGCTGGAGGGGATGTGGGGCTCAAAATGCAGACCACTCACATATGTTTTGGAAATGCTACAAAATATCATCATTTTGGAAATCTATGCATGTGACAATACAGAGGATATTAGGATATAATAGACCAATGAACTGTAACCTGATGTACTTATGTGATCTTAAAAAAGACAGTGTTATACAGGCTGAGGACAGATATCTAGTTAAAATCTTGTTGATTGCATGTAAAAAAACTATCACAAAAAAATGGCGATCAGAAGTTCTTCCTGACCAAGAACAATGGACTGACATTGTTGAGGACATACGTATGATGGAAAAACTAACATATCGACGAAGAATGCAAGAAGGAATATGGGAGAAAAAATGGCGGAAATGGACACACTACAAAGTGCAACAACGAGGCAGAAATTGAAAGAATAACCAAAGACACTGAAAAAACCAGAAGAATTAAGAGATGGAAACTAAAAACTTGATGCTCCAACATTTGTCCCCCCCCCTTTTATTTTTTATTTTTATTTTGTTTATTTTTTTTTATTTTTCCCTACCCTAACCCCTTTGTTTTTTAAATGTAGAATGTGATCTGAATGCATTATATATGATGAAAAATGAATAAAAATCTAAGTTACAAAAAAAAAATGCAAAGATTCATTAGTTAATCATAAAGAAAAATATATGCAGGTAAAAAAAAAAAAATCAAGCACAACTATTCAACAAGTCATGTATCTTGTAATCCTGTGACCTCGCAAATACAAAAACTCTACATTTTTGGTACCAGAGTAACAATAACCAATTTAATTTCCAGTCCAGTATACAGTATGCTACTAAGTGCTCACTGTCCGGTAACTCAAGAGATCTAGCCGGGAGTTGAACTGAGGATGGGAAATCACAATACTCAACATATTACAAGATGGTGATAATATTGCATCATGGCTCAAAAATCGGAAAATTATTTTACCACAGGGCTGTGCGATATCACGATATATATATATATTTTTTTTTTTTGTTACTTATTTGTACCCGTAGGTAGACTTGGTTTGCAGTCTGGTGACAAGCCACCGGCTGCTGGTCGCTGCGTGCGCGAGCGCCCTAAACCTACATGTTTTTGGTATGCGGGAGGAAACCGGAGAAATCCCGGAGTAAACCCACGCAACACGGGGAGAACATGCAAACTCCACACAGCTCACTGTTGGTCGGGGGCTGGGATCGAACCCACGACCTCATGATCCCCGCGATCCCCCGGCCGAGGGTAAAACTGTGCTGTCACAGTGCTAAACCACTGCGCCACCGTGCAGCCCATATATATATATATATATGGGATGGATGGATGGATGATAAAAAAATGTCTACCGTTTCATATAAAAATGTAACCTTTATATCGGGATTTAAAAGACACATACACCGTTTCTACTTTTCACCACTCTGCTTCTCCCCAGCAGTGCACCAGGTGTGTGAGTTCCGGTGGTCAGCACAGCAGCTAACTCCAAGCTAATGTTTTGGTCATATAGCCACGATTTCTGTTTGCCAGGGATGTGGGACTTTTTTCAACCGTGCTGCATCAGAGAGGATAGTCCTCTAACCTCATTTTAATTGGAAGTAGGTAACATTAACACCATCTATCTCTAATTATAAAAGAGCAAATGCTAACTTATCGCTAATGGGAAGCAGTGCATCAGACCATCATTTCTTTGGTTTAAATTACTGCTGAGCTCCTTAATTTTGTCTGAAAAAAATATTACTAAAGCTGCAGAAGTGCGTGACAGCAACCGCATACACACTCAATAAATAATAAATTAAAACGTATCAGAGGAACAAAGTGGCTCTTAACTTACTTGATTAATAATTTTTAATTAGTCAAGCAGCGATAATGAATTAAGCTGAAATCATCTCAAATACACTTTAAAAACAATTTTATAACACTGCAAAATTAAGAGGGGAAAAAGGTGCATAAAATTAATGACAGATGAATTTGTACAATTTATTTTTTTCAGTAATTTAAAATGTAAAAAAAGAGATGGTCCTTTTTATTGGTTATTATATACAGTGGTGTGAAAAAGTGTTTGCCCCCTTCCTGATTTCTCATTTTTTTGTACATTTGTCACACTTTAATGTTTCAGATCATCAAACAAATTTAAATATTAGACAAAGATAACAAGTAAGCACAAAATGGCAGTTTTGAAATGAAGGTGTTCATTATTAAGAGTAACAAAAAATCCAAATCTACATGGCCTTGTGTGAAAAAGTGATTGCCCCCATTAAAACATAAATTAACTGTGGTTCATCACATCTTTGAAAAGATGAGTTCAATTTCTCTAGCCACACCCAGGCCTGATTACTGCCACACCTGTTTTCAATCAAGAAATCACTTAAATAGGACCTGCCTGACAAAGTGAAGTAGACCAAAAGATCCTCAAAAGCTAGACATCGTGCTGCACTGTATAAACTAGAATTTACACAAAATGTATATCAGGATATACATATCATTATCATCAAATAAGATTACTTATATCATGAAATGAAATTTTGGTCATATCGCACAGCTCTATTTTACCATGTGTCTTATCAGTCCACAGAATATTTTTTCAAAAGTCTTAAGGATCATCAAGGTGTTTTGTTTTGGGGGTTTTTTGGATGTGAGATGAGACTTTGTATTCTTTTTGGTCAACAGTGGTTTTCACCTTGGAACTCTCCCATGGATGCCATTTTTGCCCAGGTAATTTTTTATGGTTGAATGATGGACCAGTGTCCAAACTAAGGCAAGTGAGGACTGCAGTTCTTTCCATGTTGTTCTGAGTTTTTGTTTCTCATCTGTTCTTGAATTTCTTTAGACCACGGCATGATGTGTTGTTTTATGAGATCTTTTAGCCTACTTCAGTTTGTGTAGTTAAGTGATTTCTTGATTCAACAGGTTTGGCAGTAATCAGACCTGGGTGTGGCTAATGAAAATGAACACAGCACCCCCCCCCCCCAAAAAAAAAGTTGGTTAATCACAGTTAGCTTATGGTGTAATGGGGGAGCAATTACTTTTTCACACAGAGCCAGGCAGATTTAGATAGCCTTTTCCCCCTTTATAAATGAAATCATTATTTACCTAAAACCTGAAATGTCTCCCACCACTACCACAATGCCAGTGTTGAAATTTGTCAAATATTCAGAATTAACTTCTAAACTACACTATAAGGTAACAAATGAAACTGACTAGTAATATCTTCACAAAACTGTAACTGACCTCCACGAGGGTCCACTCTGTAGACTGGGTCATACTGAGGATACAAAGAGTTTTGCAGATGAAACTTGGTGTACTGCAAAACCCTCTCAATTACATCCTCTATATACACTGCCTTGGGCATGTGTGGAGATGTCATTATGTGGAGTGCAGTCAAACAGGCATCAGCAGATTTGGACACCCGCTCCATGATAAGGTCACGCCACAATCGCTCCTCATCCATGGAATCATTATCCTACAAGTTAGTAAAAAATAAATTAATAAAAGAACTTTATTCTTATCTTCAGAAATACTAATATCAATAATATCACAATGATATCTTACATGATTCATCAGTGTGGAAAGCTTAACGCTGTCCTGAATGTTCCTCTCCAAGACATTTAAAAATTTCACCAGTTTGCTGGATGAAAACTGTGGAACAAAATGACATCCTGTTATTTTAATCAGATATCAGAAGTGGTGAAAAAAAAATTCTTCACCAAAGCTTAAATCAAGTGAGAACTTGAGCATGTGAAAGTGAAAAATGATATTTTACATTTTTTCCCTTACCTTGTTAAATACACCCATAGCTTTGATCTTCGCAGATTCGTTGCTGAGCTCACTCAGCTGATGCTTTCCAAGTAAGAGCTCTTGAGGTATTTCATCGTCATCATCATCTGATTGAAGATACAGTCCTTTAGTGTGCACACTTTCCAACTAAACACTTTAATATGATTCAGCCTTTAAAAACTAAAAACCAATTAATGATTACCCGCGGCAGTGAGGTCAACTTCTTCAAGGTTCTCAAGGACATTGTCTATACTGGATGCAAATCTCTTAAATGTAGAGGAGTCCATCATTTCTGTTAAATCATTTGAACAAATTAATCAGCACAGACCTATAGCATTCTTATTTTTTAATAAATTACTTTATATTATAAAAGACTTAAAAGACACAGTCGATACCTTCTACCGTCATATTGGAATCATAGAACTTCTTTTTCAGTTTCTCTTTTTTCTTCATCTTTCTGGCAACTAAAACATCCAGGGAAGCAACATTAGCCAAGGCCTGACCCTCAGTAAAAACTACCAGCTGTTCAAAAAAAAAAATGGCATAAACAAGTTTCTGAATGGGAGTTGTTAGACACAACAATCCCTCCATCCCTTTATCCTTCATTCTATTGACAGTGTACCAAAGTCAGCAGTCCAGGTAGAGATTGCCTTGTCTCAACCACAGGTGCTTCAGTTAGTCGAGACATAATATCTCAGAGGTAGTCCCATGGGGCTCTTCTACTGGCTGAACAAGTACAAATTACTTCTTCTAGAAAGCACCCAGGAGGCATTCCAGTGAAATCTATAGTCACTTTTACATGCAGGAACATTTTAAGTACTAGGGACTAGCTGGCAATAGCTCCTATTTTTTTCCACTAGGAGATCTAGCTCTAGCTTTAGCCCCAGACAATCCTTTTAAGAACCGTTTTACCAACTAATTGACAGGAGAGGTACACTCCAATAGGACTTGAAGGTACGTGTCCACCTAGGCGTGCGTTTTCACGCTTCCCATTCACTGTCTATGTAACACGCCCCGCATGCACTCTGGTAGCGTGGTGTCAGGAAACCCAAGCCATCGCTTGGGGGTGCCCACTCCTCCTCCTCCTGAATCCCCGCTCAGATCCATAATACGCAAATGAGGAGCAGGCGCGTGGAGCCGATCGCTTCACGGAGCTTTTGTGGGCAGTGGTGGCCTGATGGTTAGGAATGTGGACTGGTGAGCGGAGGGTCACGGGTTTGATCCCTAGACCGGTAGGATTAGATCTGGGTGGGACAGATAACATAGCAGTGTTTGCCCCACCCTCCTTAACCCCACCGTAGTGCCCTTGAGCAAGGCCCTTAATCCCAACTGCTCCAGTGGAGCTGCTCAGTGGCCACAGGTCAGTCTGTGGTTGTACTGGGCAGCTTCCTGGTATGAATGTGTAACTGTGTGAATGTGAACAGGGCATCCTTGAAAAAGAGAGGTTGCCTCTCAATGGAACTACCCTGTATAAATAAAGGTTAAATTAAAAAATAGTGGTCATTAGTAAAAAGTAAACACATATTTGGCAACTACACATTTATTTCTTTCCTCGACCATTTTCAGAAAAATGTTTTGCTTTTTACTTTAGAAGATATAGGCAAAACTTTTAACATCCAGAAGCGTCGTGAACAGACTAGAGCAGCCCACCCACCAGGAGTCACGGTGACCAATCACGTGCAAGCCCTGCAGGTCAGGTAGAGCAAAGCAGGTTGAGGTAGACAGAAAAAACTCATCAAACTGCACTTTTGTAGCTGAAAATACTGCTTGAAAACCGGACAAAGTTCTTTGACCAGTCACAGTGATACTCTCCGTGCAGTTTGCGGCTACAGAGTATTGGGCTCGTGACTCTCACCTGGTTACACCCCCTCTACGCTCCTGACGGATCCCAGGGCGGAGGAGGCACGGGTAACAGGCACCTAGGTGGACATGTACCTTGAGCCTTCAAGGAGACCATTAAAGTGACACGCTGCCAAAAATTAAGTTTTTTCTGTTGTTAGCATGTCTGTAACATGGTTTTTTGTGACTTACAAGACATATCAAGAGCAAAATCAGTCCCAAGTCTGTGTTTTTCTGCTGTGAATGTCCAGTTAAGCCCCCCACCCCCACCCAGACCCAAAAGGTGATTTTGGACAGAGCATTTCTAGCTATTGAAGTATTTGTGCTTAGCCTGACTGGTTTATAACATTAACCGATCAGATTAACAATTACAATTTGGTCCCCAGAGCAGATAGGTTCCACTTGAATCAGTATTTGTGTTTCCACCAGGTGCAATGTATTGTATGCAAGTTCAGACTCACAGTCTATTTTTGACAGATACCACATCCAGTACAGAAGCAAGTGACGAAAGGGTAAGCAAACCAGTGGGGATTGGTGTAACGCTCAAACTGCATCATAAGTGTTAACACTTCATATACAGCAGCTCAACCAGACTCATGTCATTCATCACTGTTTTTCTGTTGCATTATCGACTGCACATCATCTGCTACTTGCTAATTTATTTAAAACTGCTGTGACTAGTATTACTCATTATTATTATTATTATTCTACACTTATTGCATGGTTTTAGTCTTTAATTTTTTTTTTTAGTTTATCTCTTTATCTTATCATGTTTTAATGTTGTAGCATTGCACCGAGACAAATTCCTAGTTTGTGTACTACATGAACAATGGCAATAAATCTGATTCTGATTCTGATTCCAGTGGAAATTTGGGGGGTATCTCCTGGCTCAGCAGGACTTCGTCACCTGATTGCTTCTTGAAAAAAAACAAACCTAAACAACAATTTAATTTTTTTGCCTGCCCACTTACTCACTAGGAAGATCTACTGAAACAAGTCTTACCATCACGCATGCTTGGTGGGGGAGAGTCTTCATCTGAATCATCATCCTCAAAATGACGACTGCCTCGACGGGCATTGTGGAACCCTCCACCTCGACGATCTCCAGAACGTCTCTTCTCCTCGTGTTTCCATGTTTTGTCACGGTCTTTCTTGTGTCTTTTTCTTGGAGCTGAAACAATAGCAGACAAACTGATTACAGTACTTGAAATACAGACTGAAACAATAAAAAATGTGCAAAAACATATTCCAATAAAATGTTACAGAGAGCCCTTTCCCATTACTGGCATCATGCCAGGGAGAAATGTGTCAATTTTAAAATCAACTACTTGACTTGGCTGGAAGTAAATCATCTGTAAAGAGGAATTAGATTTTCTCTGAATGAATTTATTTCAATTAGTGGTTGGATTTTTCTCATGTTTGCATTGTGAGATGAAGATATTCAACAAAAGGGTGTAGCTCTTAAAACCTAATTACTAATCTTAATTAAGGCTGCCAATAAAGGTGGAAGACTACTGAATGAGTAAAACAACAGTTTGTTGAGAGTGTAGCAAGAATAAGAATTTATGAAACCCTCACTCTCACGGTCAGAGTCAGAATCAGCCTCGTCATCCTGGTCTTCGTCATCGTCCGAGTCCACCTCAGCATATTTAGATCTCTTAATAATCATGCTGTGTCTTCGCTTGTTAGACATACCTGTATGAAAAAGGTGAGGGTTGAGCAGAGAATATTAATTCCAGAAAAGAATAAAAAAATATAAAGAATAAAAATACCCCCCCCCCCAAAAAAATAAAAAAATCAGACATTCTACACTATATCTACAGCACAGCAAGGGAGTCAAGGTTGTCAGAATACTAAAAAGAATAGCCTGCAAAAATGACAAAAAGTAAATCCTACCTCTCTTTGATATGTCAAAGGATGACCAGTATCTGGAGCTGTGTGCATTCTTGCCCTCTCTCATAATCCGTTTGATATCATCAATGCTTAGCCTCCGGACCACAACGACAGGTTTAGCTTTTTTGCTTAAGCTCTCTATTAATGACACTCTCTCCAACCTTACTCGTGGCTCACTCCAGTGTGGCACCAGTTTACCCTGCTGATCTTTTTCATTTCCATCTCGGTTCAATTTGGGAATCACAAAGTTCTTCAGGCTTCCGGTCTTTATACCCAGAAGGTATGAGGGAAACTCGCTGGATTTCGTCTCACAGGGCTGCTGTTTGTTTCCAGCGTGGAAGCTAGCGCTGTCATCCCCGCTTGTTCTCTGTTCCTTGTTTTGGGAATGTTGAAAGCTAGAACTTCCCGTCTTCTCTCGACCACTGGAGTCAGCTGGTTTTCTGTTTCCGTCTTTTAGTCTCGGGCTGTCCGATTGGGCATGCTGCTCAGATGAGTTTCGGTTGAAGTTTTCGGCTGCGATCTTGCGTTTTCTGTCCTTGTCTTTTTCTCTAACTTTATCTCTGGCCTTTTCTCCATCTTTGTCACCATCTCGTTGTTTGTCCGTGTCCCTATTCTTCTCCCTGCCTTTTTCTCTAATTTTGTCTTTGTCCTTTTCACCACTTATTTGTTTGTCCATGTCCCTGTTCTTGTTCCTACCATTCTCTGCAGCTTTGTCCCCATCTTTGTCTCTGCCTTTGCCTTTAACTTTGTTTTTGGCCCCACCTCTTTGTTTGTCTGTGTCTCTGTCCTTGTCCCTGCCTTTGTCTCTAACTTTGTCTCTGTTTTTATCCTTGTCCCTGTCTTTTTCTCCAAATTTGTCCCCGTCACCATCTCTTTGTTTGTTCATGTCCCGATCTCTGTCCCTGTCTTTTTCTCTGATTTTGTCCTGGTCACCATCTCTTTGTTTGCTTGTGTCCCGATTTCTGTCCCGGTCTTTTTCTCTAACTTTGTCCCGGTCACCATCTCTTTCTTTCTTTGTTTCCCAATCTCTGTCCCTGTCTTTTTCCCTAACTTTGTCTCTCCCACAGTCTTTTTGTTTGTCAGTGTCCCGATCTCTTTGTTTGTTTGTTTCCCGATCTCTGTCCCTGTCTTTTTCTCTAACTTTGTCTCTTCCACAGTCTCTTTGTTTGTCAGAGTCCCGATCCTTCTTCCTGTCCTTTCCTTTGATTTTCTCTGCAACTTTATCCCCATCTCTGTCTTTTTCGGTCACTTTGTCTCTGTCCCTGACTATTTCCTTGTCTTTGTCCCTTTCTCTGTCTCTATTCTTGTCTTTATGTCTGTCCCTGTCCTTATCCCTGTCTCTATCCCTGCCTTTTTCTTCTCCGCTTCTGGAGTTGCGCTCTGCCTTGCTTGTGCTTCTTGGAGTCTCGGGATGGCTATCAGGCTGGTCATTGTTGTTCCTGTTCTTTTCTTCTTTGGGGCATGGCTTTGTACGGCCCTCATGTTTCTGCCGTTCCAGCTCTGATCGTCTGTCATCCGACTGCCCCTTCCTGTTGCCAGATTTGTCGTCATGTCTGTGCTTTGTTTTGCGCCTGCTTTCCTGCTTCTGTTTAAGCATTTCTGGCTGCCCGTCGGAGCTACATGTTTGGAGGTGTTCAGCATGCTGTTTGATGATCTCAGGTCTGTTGTCTACAGCTTCCTTGACATTTTTATCCATGTCTGACTTTAGGCGACGCAGGTGATCCTCACATAGTGGCTGTTGTTCCAAGACCACTACAGGCTGTCCTATCTTTCTGCCAGCCTGCTGTAGATCAATACTGACCATCAAAGCAGGCCGACTGGCACCGTTACTAGCAGCATTCTTCTTCTTGGGTGTCATCGTGCCGACACCATTGCCTCCATGTACATTAGGCCCTTCGGTTGGCTCAGCTCCAGGTTCCTGAGGATACGACTCTTGCTTTCGTTTCTTCAGTGGTTTATCTGCAATAGAGAACATTGCAATTAGGATATCAAAGCAGAATTTCAGAGAAATTAAAATAGAAAGAGTGAAAGCAGTCACAAAAATTCACCTTTATCCTGGACATCTTTAGACCATCGTTCTCTGTCACTGTCTGATTCAATTCGTTCAAGTTCTGCGAGTGCATCCATCTCAGTGTCCTCTAACACAGCACCACTAATGACTCCTGCCTCATTTGGTTTTTGCTGTGCAGCCACCTGCTGGCAGTTTGCCTGATCATCAACGTCTTGTCCAGCCTTTGGTAGTTGATTATGGTTATCATATAACATGGACGATTTATGGTCCTTTTCCATATCTACGTCAGGGGGAGGTTCTTTAGACTGATTCACATCTGAAACTTTCACGCGAGAGAGTTTTAAAGTCAGTCTCCCAGAGTCTTTTTGTGGAGAGCTAACAATGTCATACATGGCATTCTCATCCATGTGATCATTTTCCTCTTTAACCCTCTCCCTCTGCCTCCTCCGGCGATCAGCTGAGGTGTGATGTAGGTTGGGAGCTGTGCCTCTTGACATATCAGGGGGAGGTGATTGCATGATGAGAGAAGGCCTAGTCTCTGCTGACACACAAAGGAATCAAAGAAAAAGTAAGCACCAGCTACAAAGCTTTGGCAAATTCTGTAATTCAGTGTTTTTCAACCTGGGGTCCCTGGAACACTCAGGTTTCCATGGGAAATTTTCTACTTCTTAATCGGTCTAAAACTACTGGATATAATTTGCTGTTGCTGTGCATGGATGCCTATAGAACCCATGTGCAATAACGGCAAAATATTTTCAATTTTTTGGATCAATTAACAAGTGAAATTAGAAAATTTCCCACAAACACCTGAACAGGGACCCCTAGATGAAAACCACTGCTGTAATTCATCATTCACAGAAGCATACTTTTCGGAGGATCTTCACTCCCAGCAGGAGAACACGAGGACTGTGGTGATTGAACTGGATACGCGGCAGCCTTCAAGGAAGGACTGCCCTCCTGCTGAGACACAACACATTTGCCATTACTTTTAACAGTCTGTGTCAAACGGGGTTCAGCTTAGAATAACTTGAGTCTCTGCATTACCTCATTTCCCAGTCTGTGAGCCACATTTATGTAGTCTTCGTCTGAGCCTAGTCTTGCATTGTGATTGGATAAATCACTTGATCGCTGTCCAGAGATTTTATTGTCATGAATATTTCTCAAGCCACTTGCAACTAAAAGAGAGAACAAAGATAAAATCTGCAGTTAAGGTATGATCCAATAAGCAGCATCTCACATTCAATAGCTAGACAGGAAATATTTTCTCTACACGTAAGCTGGGTTTATGTTCTGCCTTTGCTCAAACACAAGGTTTGTGTGACATAAATTTCGTCATCGTCTCCAGTCCGCTTGGCTCCATGGAGTCCCTCCGTGGCTGAGCGCAAGCAGCCCAAATTTTGTGGCCATGTTTCTTGTGCGTGTTGACTACACATGCATAAGAGCTAACCTCCCATTCAAGAGGTGGCACTACTGACACAGCATACAAGATGAAGATTAACAAGACAAATTAAAAAAAAAACGTGACGAGACCAGAGAAAGAAAAAGCAAAGACGAGTAGTAAACACAGGGGCGTCCTTCTCTCCTTTGTGCAATCATCATTGCTGTTGCTAAAATGTGTATGGCTTTTGTTTTTCTTCTCTTTTATATAGCCTTTGAATAAACTGGCGCATCAGCACATTTGTGCTATCCATAGGGTTGGGATGAAACTGAAGATGATTGTTATGCGCATCCGTCAAACACTTGGTCAAGTAGACGCAAAAAATGAAGCATAAATATAGCAGTGTGCACACCATCCTTGTCCAAAGGGTACACTCATACTGTTGACACACAGAGTGGAGGTGGAGCATAAACAAAGCTTTACAGAGCTATTGTAAAATAATCTAAGGTTACTAACAGGAAAGGATTAGTTAAAGAAAGTGCAAAGGAAAAGCTGTTTTTTGTTGGGTTTTTTTTTCTCTTTTCAAATTATGGTGAAAACTTTAGTCAATTATTAACAAAATGCATAAAGTTAAGACTATCCTTTGATTTTAAAAAAAGGGCAATTTATAGCAGTGTGAAAGAAGCATGTGCGACACTTTCCCATGAACATCCATACTCACCTTGTCTAGACTGTTGATGTTGAGAATAACTGGGTGGATTGTATTGTATGTAATCTGCTGGACTCTGAGGGGTGTAGGGACTGGGTATGGGACTGTTCTGCTGGGGTACAAACCGAGGACCTGAGCCTGACTGTGGTGATGTAAAGCATCTGAAAAGCAGGAAGAAGAGGTATTAGTGGCAGAGCAGATTCTTTTGCTGTTTCATTACCATAAGGAAATGCTGCTTTACCCAGAGGGACTTTGAGGGACAGTGCTTTGCTGATAGTTTGAGGCTGGACTTCCATGGACCTGATTCTGAGAGATCTTATATTGTTGCACCATGGGCTGTTGCATCACACCTGAGATAAAAACAAAATATACAAACAAGGAGCTAAGTATATATGCAAATATTCAGCAAAAACAACCTTCTCTCTGCAAACTGTACGACTATACACCAGAAAGAACTTTTCTAATATTCACATCACCAGATTTTACAATTCTCATTGAAAAAATAACAATGACAACATTTTCTGCTTGAATCAATCTGGGCAATTCACTGAAAAATAATCAAAATCATCACACAGAAACTCTAATCGAAGTAATCTTGCCCATGTTGATAATTTTTGTTCCCTGTTTGTGTATATTACCTTACATACATGGATACTAATTAAACCCTTCATTAAATGTAGCATGAAATAATGGTGCTTATGCCTGTGGATGAAAACAGAGCCAAATAATGCTGCTGTGGTCTGACTGCAGCAAACTGGAATTTTCAAAATAAATTATCAATTTTTACAATAAAAACAGGAATTTTGTCAATAATAAATTGAAGTCTCTCTGTGATGGATGGAAAAACTAAAGTGAGAAAGTTATTATAATTATTATTAAAATAATTTCAATAATCTACTAATAATTTGGGTATTGATTGGCCACACCTCAATTGTGTAAAGGCCACAATTAAGTTAAAAAAAAAAAAAAATTGGGGAAATGACAGGAAAAGCCCACAAACTTTTGTGCTCACAACAGCTTTCCTACTGATGGTTTAGTAGGAAAACACATTTTCAAGGTGTTTAACCACTTGCGCTCCGTTGTTCCGCGGGCGGGCAAGTCTCTGCGTCCTATGACGCACGAGGACGCACGAGAGCGCGCTCGTGCGCCCTCGTGCGCATGACGCATGATAAGGATATTGATGGTGATGGTGTAGGTGGTGTGCCCTCCAAGCGCCACTGAAAAAAAAATCTGCAAACACAGCCGCGAACAGATTAGTTCATCTGATTGACCTCTCATTCGACTAATAAGAGCCTTGAATTGGGTTTCTGAAACCTTGAGGAGCCAATGAATGAAAATCTAGGAAGGAGGACCCGCCTACTGTGAACGCAGGAGCCAATTGAAGCACAGAAATTCAGGCTGGGTGAAGCGATATTTACTGCTGCAGAAGGACTCTGTACGAATCTACTACAGACCCAGGCTCACCCAGCAGCATGGAGAACACCCACAAGTGGGACCCGCACTCATTCCAGCAGAATAGACGGAGGCCGACGACAAAAGTCGTAAATCATTCGCCAAAACGGCAATAATGGAATTATGTTGATCGGGATCCACGAGCGGAGTAGCGTCGCGTTCGTCTGACAATGGGGGAAGAGCTGTTCGCCGCGACTCTGCTGCTTTGAAGAGGTAAGGTGTTATAAGCTAAATTATTATTTATCCCTGAAAACTGTAATCCAAAAATGACTTTTGACCGATCGGTAAATTACAACTGTACTGCGCACGAAGTACGTGCGCCGCGATAAACGGTTCATTTGCCGTGTTCGGACCGCCCCCCCCCCCCCCCCCCCGCTGCAGAAGAGGAGCGGGGGGGGGGGGGGGGCCACGGTCCGAACGCCCCCCAGTCCGCGGGAGGAAGCATATCAGTCTATTCCATCATGTAGCGATGGCCCTCTTCTGTAGCAAGGGGGGGGGGGGGGCGTTCACAGTCCGTTCACGGTTCCCCCCCACACACACACACACACAGTAGCGGGGGGGGGGGGGGGGGAGCCGCTGTGAAAGCATGCAAGGAGTGTAATCCGTCATGTAGAGGGCCGAATTTGGTCCTTGGTAGCGGGGGGGGGGGGGGGACGACCCCCTGCCCACACACACACAGACACAGACACAGACACAGCCCTGAGTGTGACCTTTCATTAAGAGCCTAAAATGAAGATTCTACATTGAATTATTCAAAAGTTACAGACGTTTTTCCAAACTGTGCCATTTGGCACAATTTGGCACAGTTCCAAAACGCCTGGGAACAGCCTGAGAACAAAGCTGTGTAAAATATTCATTTTTTGTGGTATTGTTACCAAATTTGGATCTCAGCTGGATAACACTTGGTTCTACATTTCTGTTGCATTTTCCAGCCGGATCGGACAGCTGTGTGTTATTTACAAGCATTTGTATCCAAAAAAACACTGTGTCCAATTTTTTTTTCTTCAAGTTCAGTATGTTTAGATGACTGTAACTCAGTGGCCGGAGCACGTAGAGAGATGTTTTTTTTGCCAAAAAATTCAAAGTGTTTTCTTTTAAATGAGACCAACCCCATGAAGATGCTGCAAAGGGTTGAATAACAGCTTTCGATTTACTTTGGGCACATTATTTTTTGGCATTTTTAGGAAAAATGCCCGGAGTGCAAGTGGTTAAATGTATTTTAAGAGGAAAATGTCACAAATTGGTGAGTATAGTTGCAAATGTTTAAGAAAAATGTTAAAATATAATGGAAAAAGTTGCAAATTCATTAGAAACCACCACTTTGGTGCCCACCAGAGTGGTGGCCTAGAGGTAGAGCATCTGCCCCACAACTGGGAGATCGGAGTTCAAGTACCGGCCGGGTCATGCCAAAGACCATATAAAAATTAAACTTCCTGCCGTCCAGCTTGGTGTTCAGCAAAAATGGAACGGAGGAGGGAAATGTGGGCGGCAGTGGCTCAGGAGGTACAGTGGGTCTTCCAATAACCAGAGAGTTGGCGGTTCGAATCCCGCTCTCCTCAGCCATCCTGTCGTTGTGTCCCTGGGCAAGACACTTTACCCACCTTGCCTCCAGTGTACATGACACGGGGTATGCATGTGTATACAGTGGGGCAAAAAAGTATTTAGTCAGCCACCAATTGTGCAAGTTCTCCCACTTAAAAGATGAGAGAGGTCTCCAATTTTCATCATAGGTATACCTCAACTATGAGAGACAAAATGAGGAAAAAAAAATCCAGAAAATCACATTGTCTGATTTTTAAAGAATTTATTGCAAATTATAGTGGAAAATAAGTATTTGGTCAATAGCAAAAGTTCATCTCAATACTTTGTTATATACCCTGTGTTGGCAAACGTTTTCTGTAAGTCTTCACAAGGTTTTCACACACTGTTGCTGGTATTTTGGCCCATTCTTCCATGCAGATCTCCTCTAGAGCAGTGATGTTTTGGGGCTGTCGCTGGGCAACACGGACTTTCAACTCCCACCAAAGATTTTCTATGGGGTTGAGATCTGGAGACTGGCTAGGCCACTCCAGGACCTTGAAATGCTTCTTACGAAGCCACTCCTTCGTTGCCCAGGCGGTGTGTTTGGGATCACTGTCATGCTGAAGGACCCAGCCACGTTTCATCTTCAATGCCCTTGCTGATGGAAGGAGGTTTTCACTCAAAATCTCACGATACATGGCCCCATTCATTCTTTCCTTTACACGGATCAGTCGTCCTGGTCCCTTTGCAGAAAAACAGCCCCAAAGCATGATGTTTCCACCCCCATGCTTCACAGTAGGTATGGTGTTCTTTGGATGCAACTCAGCATTCTTTCTCCTCCAAACACGACAAGCTGAGTTTTTACCAAAAAGTTCTATTTTGGTTTCATCTGACCATATGACATTCTCCCAATCCTCTTCTGGATCATCCAAATGCTCTCTAGCAAACTTCAGACGGGCCTGGACATGTACTGGCTTAAGCAGGGGGACACGTCTGGCACTGCAGGATTTGAGTCCCTGGCGGCGTAGTGTGTTACTGATGGTAGCCTTTGTTACTTTTGTCCCAGCTCTCTGCAGGTCATTCACTAGGTCCCCCCAAGTGGTTCTGGGATTTTTGCTCACCGTTCTAGTGATCATTTTGAGATCTTGCATGGAGCCCCAGATCGAGGGAGATTATCAGTGGTCTTGTATGTCTTCCATTTTCTAATAATTGCTCCCACAGTTGATTTCTTCACACCGAGCTGCTTACCTATTGCAGATTCAGTCTTCCCAGCCTGGTGCAGGTCTACAGTTTTAGTTTCTGGTGTCCTTTGACAGCTCTTTGGTCTTGGCCATAGTGGAGTTTGGAGTCTGACTGTTAGAGGTTGTGGACAGGTGTCTTTTATACTGATAACGAGTTCAAACAGGTGCCATTAATACAGGTAACGAGTGGATGACAGAGGAGCCTCTTAAAGAAGAAGTTACAGGTCTGTGAGAGCCAGAAATCTTGCTTGTTTGTAGGTGACCAAATACTTATTTTCCACCATAATTTGCAAATAAATTCTTTAAAAATCAGACAATGTGATTTTCTGGAATTTTTTTTCTCATTTTGTCTCTTATAGTTGAGGTATACCTATGATGAAAACTGGAGACCTCTCTCATCTTTTAAGTGGGAGAACTTGCACAATTGGTGGCTGACTAAATACTTTTTTGCCCCACTGTAAATGTTCGGTAGTGGTCGGAGAGGCTGTTGGTGTGGATTGGCAGCCACATTTACGTCAGTCTGCTCCAGGGCAGCTGTGGCTACAGTAGTAGCTTACGACTACTAATGTCTGTCCGGAGTGAATAAATAATGGACTCACTGCAAGTGCTTTGAGATGTCACTTGACATCTAAAGCGCTATATAAATCTAATCCATTACTATTATAAAAAAGTTTGCGTGAAAAAAGGTTTAAAAGATTATCACAAAAGTGGCAAATTTATAAGGGGAAAAGTCCTAAATTTATTAGGAAACTAAATTGCACTGTGCTCTGTCATGGCTTGGCTTTGTGAATGAAGATTATGAAGGTAGAAACTTGCTTATTGTAAATATGGGACTTTGTAATTGTAAATGAACATCACTTACCATATTTTTGCATTTTATTCTTGCAAATTTGAATGTAACTTAACATTTGCACCTTGCTTTTGCTAAATAGGTGACGACTCTCAAAAAAAAAAAAAAATCGCCTACTGATCATAACCAAGGCAAACTGTTAAATACATCATGATATTGATTTGAGGTCATATTGTTCATCTTAAGCAAATCCTGTAAAAGGTCAAATCTGTTTTTCTTTTGGATTGAGTAACCCTTTAACTTGCCTAATTTGACTAAAACAGTTGTAGGTTCCAACTGAACAAACCAACTAAAACCTTTATTTGAATTATTTACATGTGGTATAAGCCTATAAACCTGGCAGCAAAATGGGCAGCTTGGTGGCACAGTGGTTAGCACTGTGGCAGCACAGTAAGAAGGTTGTGTGTTCTGACCATTAGTGACCCTTCTGTGTAGAGTTTGCATGTTCTCCCCGTATCTGCGTGGGTTTACCCCGGGTACTCCGGTTTCCTCCCGCAGGCCAAAAACATGCGTTAGGTTAATTAGAGACTCTAAAGCGGCCCTGGGTGTGAATGCGTGTGTGAATGGTGAAGAGATTGGCGCCACACCGTGGCTGCCTCATTCATCCATGTGGATGCCCTGAATTTCCCTCTGGGATTAATAAAGTATACAAAATACAAAAACAAAAAACAAAACAATAAAGACAAACCCTTTGAAATATCAACTACTAAGTGCATCATGTAGCTACAAAAAAAATGCTTCATTTTTGATATAGCCATGCTGACCTCATCTGGCTATTTCTCTTTTAAGGGCAGACAAATGCATTCATCTGAACTTAATGTTGGATCATTCCCGAATATTCAGAGCCCCAAAACTGGTATTTGGGGCAGTCCTACTATCTAATTATAATAATAATAATGGAATTAGCAGATTTTTGGGCCTCATCTCATTTCTATACTACTTTTTTGTTACACCCCTCCATCCACCCATCCATCTTCTTCTGCTTAATCCTTTTTGGGATGCAGGGAGGGCTGGAGCCTATCCCAGCATCTTTTGGGCGAGAGGCAGGGTACACCCTGGACAGATCGCCAGTCCATTGCAGGGCCAACACAGAGAGACAGACAACCATTCACTCTCACAGTCATAACTAAGGGCAATTTAGAATCCCCAGTTTGATGCCAATTAACCTAATTTGCATGTTTTTGGCATGTGGGAGGAAACTGGAGAAATCCCGGAGTAAACCCACGCAGACACGGGGAGAACATGCAAACGCCACACACATCACTGTTGGTTGGGGGCTGGGGATCAAATAGCCAATATTCACATTTTCCAATTATCAGTTTATCTACTAATTAGGTTCCTCAAAATGCAATACTCTGTATTTTATAAATGCCAGAGGTTCTAAAATTTATTTATCAATGTTATCATATAAATGCGACTGAGTTATCATTAAAGCTTAATTTTAAGCTAAAGGTACAGGTACTGTGGTTGTTGGTTAATAAAAGAAGAAAGGAAATGCTACATGCATATGCAATGACAAATTTTATATACTGTACATCACACCAAACAATGGCAACATGTATTATACTGAAACAGAAGTTATAACAGTAACTTAGTTTCAATTTTCAATATTCTCTTTCAGCATTAACTTTGCCCCTTCTTCACACCAGTGTAATCAATCTGAACATATTGTTTGGATCTGACCAAGGAAATGCACAAGTGAATAATTAGTTTCAGTCTAAATAATAGTACAACCAGGCAGAGAAGATGTGCTAAGCTCATCTGCAGGTTCAAAAACAATGTCTAGTGTCTCCTCCTTACCACCCCAAACCTTGTACTGGGATTGCATACTTTTGTCCCTGAAGATTTTGGGGTTCCTGGACAGCAGAGTTTGTAGGAGCAAAGGCATGTCACCCTCAGGTTCATCATTGCCCAAGTTGTCCTTCAGCTCTCTGGGAAACAAGCAAAAGGATAGTTCATGGTCATTTTTAACCAGAGGTATTCATGGTTCTAGAGGATGACAAACTGCATTTGGTACCTTCAGAAATACAGCCTATATGAGAACTTTATGATTATCATAAATGAGAGATGAACTTTTGATGACCACCAACTTCCCTGCTTAAGTAAAAAGTCAGTACGTGTCCATTCGTATATATACGTACAAGAATGGGAAGGAACTGATTTATTAACTAAATATGTCTGGCTATGTTTCACCTTGTTAGTATTGGACCTTATTTTTTTGGTTGACCCATTACATACATAGATCAAACAATCTACAAATAAGTTTGCTAGCACCGAACTGCTGGCATGTCAAGAGGTGAAATCATGGACTGCTTTACAGCGTTATACATTTCACACATGCTGACACACCATGAACCCCACCTGTCCAAACATGATTAGATGCACTAGCAATCGTTAGCTTGCCACGTTTGGTTTTAGTCAGACTAACAATAAATACTTTTTTTCTAATTTCACATAAAATTACAATTAACAATACATTTTCATATCAATGATTTCTTAAGGCTTGCATGTTGTGCATTGTTCCACGATTCACTGCAAGTGTTGACATTGTCAAACACATACAGTAGCTATGTAATTTCAAAGATCAAAAACCATTCATGTGTTGTTTTGCAACCCATCAAACAAAAGCACTCTCAGGTGAGTGCAATATCCCCTGCCTCGATTTTCTTTAAAGATCCCAATATCTCACTGAAGGAGAGCAGTTTTTAACATTGCTATGTCCATCATCGGTGCATATCAACCCCTGGTCCAAAGTTTCAAAACAGTTGGAACAAAACTGTCGGAGGAGTTGATATCACAAGACAGTTACTGTCCATTAACTGAGGAGAAATAGGACGTCATAAGTCAGGGGCGCTAACTCCTAGAAAACATTATTCGATCAGAGCCAAATTCCAATATGCACATCATCAGTGCATATCAAATCCTGGTACCAAGTTTCAAAACATTTGGAACAAAACTGTAGGAGTTGATTTCACAAAACAGGCACCTTTTGTGGGACAGACACGGAGCTTAACATAATCCCCCTTCAGTCTTCGACCCCTTTGGGCTTCGACCAGCGGGAGATAAAAATTGGACCAATCTCTCAACAATCTCCATGTTGTGTAAAGGGGCCCTTACTTTCACAGTTTGTGAAAAGACTCCAGTCGTCAGTTATGAAATCGTCATCGAAAGTGCAAACCTGAACCAATTCCATATAACAGAAGGAAGGCTGATTTTGAAGAACAAGATCCTCCCTTTCTCTGCACGTACTGCCATGTTTCATGTGGGTTTGTGTTGGAGAGAGACAGGTGTGGGGAAAAGGGTTAGTGCTGGAGGCTGTTGTATTTAATCTAGTAAAAACGTTGGGAAAAAATGAAAATGTGCATATTTTTGTGGGGGAAAAAATGATTCGATCAATCTTCATCTTTCAAACAAAAGTATTTGATTACCAATTTAAAATCAATTTACTGCCCAGTTCTACTTTCATCATATGGAGGAATACACTTCCATAGATGCACTCCACTGTAGACAGTGTAAGTGGAGGACAGTGGGAGATGTAGAGGAAAAGACACTCCTTAAAAACAGCATGGACCAACTGGCCCCAGAGATAGTGAGCCCTTAATCAATAAATGCATAATCTGTGATAATAAACTTATTTCTTATTTGTCAGAGAGAAATATCTCATTGGGTTTATAGGTTTTGAAGTATAATCTTTAATTATTTTGTTTTGAAAGGAAATTTTTTTTTCAACAGGTTCTATTATGCTGTGTTTTGCATACACTGTTTACCTTTGACAGTTTCATTCATATTGGTTCCTTCATATATTGTGTCAGCTTGTGAGCAAAGCAAATCAAAGCCATCATGTACTATAAATGATGAAATGTTTATAATTAGCATATTACTACTGAAAGGCCCTGCCATGCCAAAAAAGTAAAGAAATGAGAGTGTGAAACTGCCACAACCTCAAAAAAATGCAGTGATATACAATTTTGGTCATACTGCCCAGCACTAGGGCACTGCTACATTGTTGCACATTTCAATGTGACCAGGGATTTTTTTTTTAAATAGTGCTGTGTGGACAAGATTTGTTTTTTTTGTTTTTTGTTTTTTTCAATAAATGGAGGTGTACAAGGCTTTAGAGCTGACGACGGGGCTTGTTGGTTTGTGACATAAAACCCAGGAAGTGCAAACCTCTCCTATCTTTAAGAGCTTAACTAAAACACGTCAGTGTGTATTTTTTGTGAATCAAGCATTTTTTTTTTCCACAATATCTTTATTGAACCTTTTTTTTTTTAACAAACATGATACAAACAATCAAACACCAACACTAAAGTACTACAAAAAAAAAAAATGCACTAAAAACACCAACAACCACCAACAAAATCAAGTCTTCAACAATGCTCCTCTGTTTAGTCTAGACAATCCAATACATAAGTATACATATTATGTTCACCAGTTTGGAATTTACAAGGTCCACACACATCATTCACCTTCTTCTTCAAGAGTTATGTTTAAATTTTTTACATAATCAATAAAAGGTCTCCATATATTCTCAAACACAATTTCCTTTGATTTCAGTATATATGTTATTCTTTCTAATGGAAGGTTTGTTAACATCTGTCTTAACCACTGAGTCACATCTGGTCTATGAGTCTTTTTCCATAATAGTGCAATACATTTTTTGGCATTAAGCAAACTGAGGTCTATGAATGTTCTTTCACTTTTATTAAAATTATGCTTTTCTGGGTACAGACCCAACAAAAACAGTTTAGGATTCAATATGATTTGTTTTGAGATTATTTTTTCAATTGTTACCCTCACCTCTTCCCAAAACATTCTTATTAATCTACATTCCCATAAACAATGAAATAGGGTTCCTTTACTTTCCATGCATTTTGTGCATGTATCTGGTATATTTTTGTTGTATCTATTTAACTCCTCCGGTGTAACATACATCCGCATTAACCATTTGAAATGTATCAATTTAAGGCGTGCATTTATTGATTTGGTTTGAGCTTCTGTACAAGCCAATTCCCATTGTTCCTCCGAAATTTCAATTTGCAGATCTTCTTTCCAGTAGTTTAATCTTTTCAGTGAATTTTCACTTGAAGATAGTGTCAATGAGTTATAAAACTCTGAAATAATACCCTTTCTTTTACTATCTTTCATCATCATTTTTTCCAAGGATGAATAAATAGGTCGAGTGAGAGCTTTATTTTGATTTGATCGAATAAAGTTTCTAAGTTGAAGATATTTAAAAAAATGTGTTCTATTGAGATTAAATTTGATCCTCAGCTCTTCAAAAGACATTATGTTGTCTGCACATGGCAAATATAAATCCTGAATCTTTTGTATCCCTTTTAAATTCCATACTTTAAATACAGCGTCCGCTCTCCCTGGTTTAAAATATTGATTACCCCATATTGGACTAAATTGTGACAATAACTGTGGTTCTTTTAAATAGTTTTTAGCTTCACACCATATTTTGATCATATGCTTTACAAATGGATTTTTAACTTGTTTTTGTAATTTTTTTGCCGAATCTGAGTATATGAATATGGGAAGAGGTAAAGGTAAATTGTATGATTCCATTTCAGTCCAGTGAGGGAGATCATTTGATGAAAAATAATATGTCATAGACCTCAGTTGTGCCGACCAATAATACAACATAAAATTTGGACATTTCAGACCTCCACGATCAAATGGTAAATATAATAAAGACAGACGTAATCTAGCCCTCCTGTTGTTCCATATAAATTCCACTAACTTTTTTTTTATTCTTGAGAATAGATCTAAAGGTGGTGATAAGGGAATGTATTGAAATAAATAAAGTATTTTAGGTAAAATATTACTTTTAAGTATATTGATTCTCCCGATCATCGACATTGGTAGTGACATCCATCTCTGAGTTAACTCATTGATATCTGACATTAAGGCTTCATAGTTGACACTGGTGACTGATTCTAGCTTAGGCATAATTTGGATTCCTAAATATTTAAACTGATTTACAACATTGAATTGATTTACCTCAGGGGCTGGGTAATTTCTCTGGGTCTCATTTAGCATTAATATTGAAGATTTAGTTTTATTTATTTTATATCCTGATATTTCCCCCAAATTCTTTATTAAATTCAACAAGGTTGGAATTGATTTTTTTAGATTCGACATAAACAAAATTATATCATCGGCGTACAGGGAGATTTTATGTTCTGTTGGTCCAACTTTAATTCCATATATTTGTGAATGTAAACGTATCGCTATCGCTAAAGGTTCAATTGCCATAGTAAACAGTAAAGGTGAAAGTGGACAGCCTTGTCGACATCCTCTATTGATTTTTATTGGTTTTGAAATATTGTTATTTGTTAGGATTTCTGCTGTAGCATTATTGTATATTATTTGAACCCATTTTATGAAATTATTTCCAAGTCCAAACCTTTGTAGGACTTCAAAAAGAAAGGGCCATTCAACTCTATCAAAGGCCTTTTCGGCGTCCAATGATAGGAGAGCTGTATCCGGTGCTTCTTTATTAAAATAAATAATATTAAATAGTCTTCTTACATTATGGAAGCCTTGTCTACCCTTTATAAAGCCATTCTGATCTCGATTAATAATATTTGGTAAAATTTCTTGTATTCGTCTTGCTAAAATTTTACAGATTATCTTAAGGTCGGCGTTTAATAGGCTTATTGGTCTCATATTTTCACATTTATTAGAGGGCTTACCTGGTTTTGGCAGCAGTATAATTAAGGCATTATTTATGTATGATGGTAAATTATTATTTTGAAATGCTTCTAAAACCATTTCCAAAAAAGGTTTTATTAATTTATTCTTAAATTTTTTATAAAGGTCAACTGGAAGACCATCTGGTCCTGCACTTTTTCCTGATTTCATATTATCAATGGCTAGCCCAACTTCTTCTTGACTAATTTTAGACTCCAATATCTCCCTGTTTTCATTTGGAATACACGGTATAGATAGTTTGTTCAAAAACCCATTTAGTTTTGTTAAATCAGGTTCATTTTTGGTATCATATAATTTTTCATAGTAATCTCTAAAGGCTCTATTAATTTCTAAAGGATCTATAACTACCTGTCCGTTACTTATAATACTGGTTATTGGTGTTTTAATTTCCAATTGTTTAATCTGCCATGCTAATAATTTTCCTGATTTTTCACCTTGTTCATAAAAAGATTGTTTCAATCTTAGAAGACTCGAGGCAGCTCTATTCGCTGATTTTTTGTCGTATTCAGCTCTCAAAATCAGTAATTCATTCTCCAACCTTGGATCTCTTCCTGCATACACTTTTTCCTGAAGACTTTTTATTTTATGTTCCAATTTAGCTCTCTCCTCTCGAGTCTTCTTAGATTTTGATCCTGTATAACTAATAATATGTCCCCTAATAAAAGCTTTGAAAGCCTCCCACTTTACACATGCTGATGTTTGTGTAGTATTGATGTCAAAGAACTCGTCTATCTGTTTTTCTATATACTTGACAAATTCCTCATCCTGAAGCCATTTATGCTGAAATTGCCATCTGCCTGATTCCTTTGTCAATTTTTTATCTACATATATTAGACAACAGGGTGCATGATCAGAGATCACGATGTTATCATAAAAGCAGTTTTGAATCTTGGACCTTAATTCTGTGGAAATCAAAAAATAATCAATACGTGAGAATGTCTTGTAGGTACTGGAATAATAAGAATAGGCTTTAACTTGTGGTTTCATTTCTCTCCATATATCTAACAATCTCAATTCTTTCATAAAATGATTAATAGTCATCCTACATCCAATGTGCGTACAATCCAGTCCTGTTGATCTATCCACACCTGGATTCAATGTACAATTAAAATCCCCTGCTATTATATGTTGCCCTGTAAGTGATGATAAGATGAGAAATAAATTAGCAAAGAACTTCTGATCATCTATATTGGGACCATATAAGTTCACAAGATTTATATTTTCTAATAGCAAAGAACCTTGAATGATTACATATCTTCCAAATTTGTCTCCAATTACATTTTTCACTTGAAAAGGAACTGATTTATGTATGAGAGTCATAACTCCCCTGGCTCGGGATGAAAATGAAGAGGTGAATACACTTCCCTGCCATCTACTCCTAATTCTTTTAACATCCTCCTCTATCAGATGAGTTTCTTGTAAAAACACAATTCTTGAACCCATGTCCTTTATTTTATTCATAACTTGTTTAAGTTTTTTTAAATTTTGTAGACCTCTGCAATTCCATGAAGTTAAATTAAGATTAACACTTTGGTCCATGATCAATAGAGAGTTTGGGATTACCTTGCAGTGTAAACATGCTCATACAGAGAAGCAAAAACATGAGTGGTTGAACATTCATCCTACAAACTACACACAAACAAATTTCCCCTTCCCACACTTGTGGCAAACCCCCCAAAATCAAAAGAAAAATTCTGTCTCCCGATATAGCCATCGACCGTTCCACACCCACGGGGAACAGCCTAAGCCACTCCTTCTTCATCCTCCCAATCACCCTAACTCTACTGCTTTTAATGACGTAACATTAACTCTCCTCTGTAGTTTTCCAACTTAACTCCAAAATTTTTAACAACTTTGTACATCATAGTTTTTTTTTGTTTGTTTGTTTTGTTTTTTTTAATATATAATACAATCTATATTTTGTAAACTTACTATTTACTTCAAGTCAGTCAGATGCCTGTGCAAATGCTTAATTATTCTACCTTATATTTTGTTCATGCTTAGCTCCCACCAGTCTCTTCTTCTTCTTTGATCTTCTTGATGAACTCCTGCGCCTCCTCTGGGGTCTTGAAGATGTGGGTTCTGCCCTCATACGTGGTCAGCAGTCTCGCAGGATAGATTACACCATGACGAATCCCAAGGTTGCGCAGCTCCTTACGTACGGGATCAAACTGCTTCCTCAATTGCTGGATTCCTGTGGCCAAATCTGGGTAGAACCGCACCTGCTGGTCCTGGTGTTTAATCTCTCCTTTAGCACGTGCAGCGTTGAAGATCTTCATCCTGTCTCTGTTGCTAAGAAACTTCATAATTAAGGTCCTCGGCGGTCCCTTATCTCTCCGTGGGCCAATGCGATGTGCTTTTTCCAGAACCACTGCTGATTGCAACTCCTCGCTGCCCAGCACCTCCGGAATCCACTTTTCCAGAAAGGAACATACGTCCCGACCTTCTGATTCCTCTGGAAGACCCACCAGCCTCAAATTATTCTGTCTCGACCGAGATTCCAAATCCAAAATATTATCTTCCAGAGATTTATTTTTTTTTTCCAAAGTGCGCACCTTTAATTGAAGACGGGTGACGTCATCTTCAGCACTAGCGAGACGGAGCTCCATCTGCGCCGTTCGTTCTACACAGTCACCCAATTCCTTTCTTATTCCTTCCAACGCTGTCATAATCCCATCAAATCTAGAGGAAAAGTCCGCTCTCATTGAACTCATGGCAGCCATCAGCGCATCTGCGCCTCCCCGCGCAGACATCGCACCGTTGCCAGCCTCCTCCGCCATATATGGAGTTTTGTTTGCTGCGTCACAGACCTGAAAGTCCGTTAATTTGGACTGTTTCGGCGGCTCGCTTTTTCCTTTTCCTGGTTTTCCAGCCTTAGGCTTCGCCGACATATCCTCGCCCAAATGCTGAGATACGTTCTATCCCAAATGAGAGAGTTATTTGCCGATTTTTTTTCTCCAGGAGCAGAGCAGAGCGAGACATGTCCGTCCTACGTGGCAGCCATAACCGGAAGTGTGAATCAAGCATTTTAATATTTTAACAGTATACATATGGACACATGAACAGTTTATCAGAGGTGTGAATCTTCAGTGGTCTCACGATTCAGGCATCAACTACTCAAATGCAAAACAATTCATGATGAATCTTGATGCATCTCTATGTTGCACCTTCAATTTAATTTTTTTTTCTACACAATGCCTTTTTTAGATTTCAGATTTAGGCTGCATGTCCACCAAATGCATTTTTTCTGCTGTGGGCGACTATTTTCTATTCATTCTCTTTGTAGTCCAGCGTGCTCTGTGCTAAAACGCTCTCAGCGGTGACCGTTTTGTGTCGTGGCACTCAGGGCGCTGAGAGCTGAAAAACGTTCAACTTTTTACAGTACAGCTGCACTTGTCAATGTCAAACCTTTCTAACCAGCCAATCAGAATTAAGGAAAGGCGGGACATAGGATGCCGGTACAGGAAGAAGAGAACGGTATGATGGTGGGATAGAGCTTGATCTTCGCTGTATCAGACAACCCGGTACTCTTTGATCTGACAATAAAAGGATACCATGATCAAAATTTGAAAGCAAACGCTTGGAAGAATGTGTCCACATCTGTCGGCATGCCAGGTGAGTGTTTGTGCCTTTGTCACAGTCATATTTTTTACAAGTTTGTTGTGGTAGATAAGCCAGTTAACCAATACTATGTGAATTTGTACAGCTGATGACTGCAAAAAAATGGAAATACCTCCAATATGAAATGTGATCATATACCAACAGTCATTTATGAGTATAGGAAACTGTGTGTTGAGCATATCTCGGTGTGAGTTTTGCAAAAATAGATTTAAAAATAAACGAAATTTTGACCATAGACTATACTACTCACCTCAGAAGGGCACTCTGTAATTAGTCTGCATCCAAGAAATTGATGGGCCAATCTTCTCCAAAACCAGTTCAAATTGACTTCTAGTCAATCTAAATTACTCCTTGAAACGGGAACTGTCAAAGCGCAACTCCTGTACAAGTCGGTGGTACTCTCCCAGCTGTTTCCTCGACCGGTTGATGTCATATATCCAGACTCTTGTTTTCTTTTAAGTGTCATCATATTTTGCATCCAGAACTGCTGCCATTGCCAGAATGTGTTTCTTGTCCATTGTTATTAAGCAACTACTATTAAAAAATAAGTAGAAAGTCTCGATGGGAAAAGTGGAAGTGCTGAGCTGTGAGCGGCAATCTGTTGCTTGGATACAGGGCTCAGACTTTTTCCAGAGCACAGTGCAAGTGTAAAAAAAGAGATTCAGTGCGGTATCTATGAAAGGAAAAACACTGAATTGCTGTATGGATTGAGTTATAAATACATTTTCTTTGCTTTACTACAAGACTACTTCTTCATCAATTAACAGAATAACCCAGGATTTACACTGACTCCGGATGCAGTACGTTACAGCTGCGATCCGGCCTCCGTAGCAAATCGTTCCCATTCTCATCAATTTTCTAATCCCCACCTGGTCCAGACCACTGCAGAATGACTCCGGCTCATCAGATTCGGTTCGCTAATGAAATGCAACAAGTCTGCTTTTGCCAGATACAATCCACAAGGAAATGCTACGGTATCTCGCAGTATTTAATAGCCGCTTGATCATTAAAAACAATTTAAGGATCATCTGCTATTTTCTGAGATCTACTCCTCTACCACTGTGTCAGGGAAGGTAAAAACTTAGCATAACATACAAACGCTTCATAGAATTAAAATTAATGGGCACTTACATTTTATTTAGAGCCCAAAAATCTAGGTGGGGAGCCACCGCTACATCACACTTCCTTGTTGTTATCACATGATCGGTTCACCTCTGTCACTCTCGGGTTTTTCTTGAGATCTCACGTTATTTTGTAGAGGTACTAAAAGTCACAACTTTGCACAATAGAGATTGTCCCCCACTAACACACAACTAAGACAATTACAATTATTATTGAGGGTGGCAACAACACTGTAGTGAGGAGCTTTACTCAAGAATCGGGGGTACGTGTATTTTAAACAACAATATAAACAATAGAGTATTCTATGAAATGATAGATGTTTTTATATTGTCATCCGATATATATCACCATATCGTACAGCCCTCGTCTAATGTGCTAAATATGTAGCCTCTAAACCTAATGACTTGGCCTCTGTCCCTCCTCATAATTTAAAAATGCAGTTTGTTAAATATTCAGTCTCTTAATTCCCAAGTCTCTGTTAGTCCATGATCTGCTGTCAACCTGCTGTCAGCTCCTGTCAATCGGTGGATTTCTGTGTTTTGGTGCTTGGTTTTTGACTACTGTTCTGGCTTCTGATAACGGAGTTTGGATTACGGACTGGACATCCTCGTTTTGACCCCTACCTGACTGAAGACGCCGATAACTGCATTTACGGACTGGGAAAATGGGAGTGGAGCTGAGCAGCCCGCCACTCAGCTAGCTAAACAGCTGTTCAGTTAGCTGCTCAACATAAATCGTCCGGGATCATGGGTCTTAAGAAAGCTCAGCAGGCTGAGGAGGTGGATGATATTAAAAGGTCGCTCGATTCCCTGGCTGAAGAGGTTTCTGCTGTTAAGCGGCAGCAAAAAAAACATTCTGGACCTGGTCGAGGAGGTGAAAGCGCTGCGGATCCAGAACGCCGAGAAGGACAAGAGGCTGGCGTATCTGGAAAGCAGAGTGGCTGACCTGGAACAATACACCAGAGTGAACGACATGATCATCACAGGGCTCCACATTAAACCCCGATCATATGGTCATGCGGTGGCAGCGGACAGCGGAGGGGGACTCTGTGAGCTGGAAGCCGAATCCACTGGGCAACAGGTGGCGGCCTTCCTGCAGTCCAAAGGAATCCAGCTGGAGTGCAACACCACTGAGGCCTGCCACCCTCTGCCCAGGAAAAACAACACTGACAAACCAGCTGTCATCAAGAGGTTTGTCAACAGAAAACACAAGACTGCACTGCTAAAACAAGGTAGGAAACTGAAAGGAACGAACATTTACATAAACGAGCACCTTACAAAAGAAAAGGCAGAAATAGCCAGAAAAGCAAGATACCTGAGAAAGCAGAAAAAGATTCAAAACACCTGAACAACAAACTGTAAAATATACATCAAATTAAATGGATCACCTGAAGAAGACAAAGTTATTAACATCCGAAATATTATGGAACTGGATAAATATCAATGAACATTATGAACTGGAGTCGACAGCAATAATAGATAACTGTAGGACACTAAAGTATTATACTCATCTGCAAATGGACATATAACTACATGATACAAAAGATCAACAAACAGGAACAGGAACTGAAAGTTTTTGAATACACGGCTCACAACCCACAGGACGTGGAATATGACATAGACCCTGACAATAATTTATTTACCTCCATCAATAATAACTGTACTTACTACACAGATTAACAATTTAACACAATGGGACTTCCGGTTATGGCGGCCGCCTAGAAGGACAAGTATCACTCTGCTCTGCTCCTGGAAATAAAAATTCGGCAAATAACTCTCTCATTTGGAACAGAACTTTTCCCAGCGTTTGGGTGAGGATATGCCGGTGAAGACTAAGGCTGGGAAATCAGGAGGGGGAAAAACTGAATCGCCGAAGCAGTCCAAATTAACGGACTTTAAAGTTTGTGGCGCAGTAGAAAAAGCTGCGGATATGGCGGATGAAACTACCGGTGGTGCGGTAACTGCTGCTGCTGACGATGGCGGCACAGGTGCAGTGCTGGCTGCCATTAGCTCAATGAGAGCAGACTTTTCCGCTAAACTTGATGGGATTATGGCAGCGTTGGATGCAATGAGAAAGGAGTTGGGTGACTGCGTGGAGCGAGTGACGCAGGCGGAGCTTCGTGTTTCAAGTGCGGAGGATGAAATCAGCGGACTTCAAATAAAGGTGCGCACTTTGGAAAAAAAAAATAAAGATCTGGAAAATAGCGTTCTGGACTTGGAATCTCGGTCCAGACGGAACAACCTGAGGCTGGTGGGTTTACCGGAGGGAGCCGAAGGTCGTGATTCATGCTCCTTTTTGGAGGGGTGGATCCCGGAGGCGCTGAACAACGCGGAGCTAAAATCATCAGTCGTCTTGGAAAGCTCCCACCGAATTGGCCCACCGAGAGGTAACAAGGCAGCACCGAGGACGTTAATTATGAAGTTTCTCAGCTACAGAGACAGGATGACGATCTCCAACGCGGTACGGGCCAAAGGAGAAATTAAATACCAAGATCAGCAGGTGCGGTTCTACCCAGATTTGGCCTCAGGAATCCAACAATTAAGGAAGCAGTTTGACCCCATCCGCAAAGAACTGCGCAACCTTGAGATTCGTCATGGAGTGATTCACCCTGCAAGACTTCTGGTCACATATGAGGGCAGAACACGCATCTTCAAGACCCCCGAGGAGGCGCAGGAGCTCATCAAGAAGATCCAGGAAGAGACTGGTGGGAGCTAAGCATGAACAGAATATAGGGTAGAATATTTGAGCATTTAACTGATTAGAAGCATATAACAAGATTACAAAATATAGAATGTATTACATATTAAAAAAAAAAAAAAAGTACAAAATTGCTAAAAAATTTTGGAGTTAAATTGGAAAATTACAGAAGAGAGTTAATGTTACGTTATTAAAAGCAGTAGAGTTAGGGTGATTGGGAGGATGAAGAAGGAGTGGCTTTGGCTGATCCTCGTGGGTGTGGAATGGTCGATGGCTATATCGGGAGACGGAATTTTTCTTTTGTTTTTGGGGGGGGGTTGCCACAAATGTGGGAAGGGGGAATTTGTTTGTGTGTAGTTTGTAGGGTGAATGTTCAACCACTCATTTTTTTGCTTTTCTGTTTGAGCATGTTTACACTGCAAGGTAATCCCAAACTCCCTATTGATTATAAATCAAAGCGTTAATTTTAATTTAACTTCATGGAATTGCAGAGGTCTACAAAATTTAAAAAAACTTAAACAAGTTATGAATAAAATAAAAGACATGGGTTCAAAAATTGTGTTTTTACAAGAAACTCATCTAATAGAGGAAGGTGTAAAAAGAATTAGGAGTAGATGGCAATGAAATGTTTTCACCTCATCATTTTCATCCCGAGCCAGGGGAGTTATGACTCTCATACATAAATCAGTCCCATTTCAAGTGAAAAATGTAATTGGAGACAAATTTGGAAGATATGTAATCATTCAAGGATCTTTGCTATTAGAAAACATAAATTTGGTGAACTTATATGGTCCCAATATAGATGATCAAAAGTTCTTTGCTAATTTATTTCTTATCTTATCATCACTTACAGGGCAACATATAATAGCAGGGGATTTTAATTGTACATTGAATCCCGGTATAGATAGATCAACAGGACTGGACTGTACGCACAATGGATGTAGGATGACCATTAATCATTTTATGAAAGAATTGAAATTGATAGATATATGGAGAGAAATGAAACCACAAGTTAAAGCATACTCTTGTTATTCCAATACCTACAAGACATTCTCACGTATAGATTATTTTTTGATCTCCACAGAATTAAGGTCCAAGATTCAAAACTGTTTTTATGATAACATCGTGATCTCTGATCATGCACCCTGCTGTCTAATGTATGTAGATAAGAAATTGACAAAGGAACCAGGTAGATGGCAATTTCAGCATAAATGGCTTCAGGATGAGGAATTTGTTAAGTATATAGAAAAACAGATAGATGAGTTCTTTGATATCAATACTGCACAAACATCAGCATGTGTAAAGTGGGAGGCTTTCAAAGCTTTTATTAGGGGACATATTATTAGTTATACAGGTTCAAAATCTAAGAAGACTCGAGAGGAGAGAGTCCAATTGGAACATAAAATAAAAATTCTTCAAGAAAGAGTATATGCAGGAAGAGATCCAAGGTTGGAGAACGAATTACTGATTTTGAGAGCTGAATATGACAAAAAATCAGCGAATAGAGCTGCCTCAAGTCTTCTAAGATTGAAACAATCTTTTTATGAACAAGGTGAAAAATCAGGAAAGTTATTGGCATGGCAGATTAAACAATTAGAATCTAAAACACCAATTACCAGTATTATAAGTAATGGACAGGTAGTTATAGATCCTTCAGAAATTAATAGAGCCTTTAGAGATTACTATGAAAAATTATATGATACCAAAAATGAATCTGACTTAACAAAACTACATGGGTTTTTGAATGAACTATTTATACCGTGTATTCCAAATGAAAATAGGGAGATACTGGAGTCTAAAATTAGTCAAGAAGAAGTTGGACTAGCCATTGATAATATGAAATCAGGAAAAAGTGCAGGACCAGATGGTCTTCCAGTTGACCTTTATAAAAAATTTAAGAATAAATTAACAAAACCTTTTTTGGAAATGGTTTTAGAAGCATTTCAAAATAGTAATTTACCATCATATATGAATAATGCCTTAATTATACTGTTGCCAAAACCAGGTAAGCCCTCTAATAAATGTGAAAATATGAGACCAATAAGCCTATTAAATGCCGACCTTAAGATAATCTGTAAAATTTTAGCAAGACGAATACAAGAAGGGTATCGGGCTTGTTGTTACGAGCTATTCGGTCTCTGTACGACCGTTGTGAGAGTTTAGTTCGCATTGCCAACACTCGGTCGGAGTCATTCCCAGTGAGAGTTGGACTCCGCCAGGGCTGCCCTTTGTCACCGGTCCTGTTCATAATTTTTATGGACAGGATTTCTAGGCGCAGCCAGGGAATGGAGGGTGTCATGCTTGGTGACCACAGGATCTCATCTCTGTTGTTTGCAGATGATGTTGTCCTGTTGGCTTCATCCAGCAATGACCTACAGCTCTTGCTGGGACGGTTTGCCGCTGAGTGTGAAGCGGCTGGGATGAGAATCAGCACCTCCAAGTCCGAGTCCATGGTCCTCAGCCGGAAAAAGGTGGATTGTCCTCTCCGGGTTGGGGACAGGCTCCTGCCCCAAGTGGAGGAGTTTAAGTATCTTGGGGTCTTGTTCACGAGTGAGGGGAAAATGGAGCCAGAGATCGACAGACGGATTGGAGCAGCATCTGCAGTGATGCGGACGTTGTACCGGTCTGTTGTGGTGAAGAGGGAGCTTAGTTCTAAGGCAAAGCTGTCGATTTACCAGTCAATCTACGTTCCTACTCTCACCTATGGTCACGAGCTTTGGGTAATGACCGAAAGAACGAGATCGCGGATACAAGCGGCTGAAATGAGCTTTCTCCGTAGGATTGCTGGACTCACCCTCAGAGATAGGGTGAGGAGCTCAGTCATCCGGGAGAGGCTCAGAGTAGAACCGCTGCTCCTCCACATTGAAAGGAGTCAGTTGAGGTGGTATGGGCATCTGATTAGGATGCCTCCTGGACGCCTCCCACTTGAGGTGTTTCAGGCACGTCCCACTGGGAGGAGACCCCGGGGCAGACCCAGGACTCGGTGGAGAGACTATGTCTCCCAGCTAGTCTGGGAACGCCTTGGTATCCCCTCTGAAGAGCTGGAGCAGGTGGCTGGGGAGAGGGAAGTCTGGGCTTCTCTGCTTGAACTGCTGCCTCCGCGACCCGGACCTCCGGAAAAGCGGTAGAAGATGGATGGATGGATGGATGAATACAAGAAATTTTACCAAATATTATTAATCGAGATCAGAATGGCTTTATAAAGGGAAGACAAGACTTCCATAATGTAAGAAGACTATTTAATATTATTTATTCTAATAAAGAAGCACCGGATACAGCTCTCTTATCACTGGATGCCGAAAAAGCCTTTGATAGAGTTGAATGGCCCTTTCTTTTTGAAGTCTTACAAAGGTTTGGACTTGGAAATAATTTCATAAAATGGGTTCAGATAATATATAATAATGCTACTGCAGAAATTCTAACAAATAACAATATTTCAAAATCAATAAAAATCAATAGAGGATGTCAACAAGGCTGTCCACTTTCACCTTTACTGTTTACTATGGCAATTGAACCTTTAGCGATGGCGATACGTCTACAGTCACAAATATATGGAATTAAAGTTGGACCAACAGAACATAAAATCTCCCTGTATGCCGATGACATAATTTTGTTTATGTCGAATCTTAAAAAATCAATTCCGACCTTGTTGAATTTAATAAAGAATTTCGGGGAAATATCAGGATATAAAATAAATAAAACTAAATCTTCAATATTAATGCTAAATGAGACCCAGAGAAATTACCCAGCCCCTGAGGTAAATCAATTCAATGTTGTAAATCAGTTTAAATATTTAGGAATCCAAATTGTGCCTAAGCTAGAATCAATCGCCAGTGTCAATTATGAAGCCTTAATGACAGATATTGATGAGTTACTTCAGAGATGGATGTCACTACCAATGTCGATGATCGGGAGAATTAATATACTTAAAAGTAATATCTTACCTAAAATACTTTATTTATTTCAATACATTCCCTTACCACCACCTTTAGATTTATTCTCAAGAATTAAAAAAAAGTTAGTGGAATTTATATGGAACAACAGGAGGGCTAGATTACGTCTGTCTTTATTATATTTACCATTTGATCGTGGAGGTCTGAAATGTCCAAATTTTATGTTGTATTATTGGTCGGCACAACTGAGGTCTATGACATATTATTTTTCATCAAATGATCTCCCTCACTGGACTGAAATGGAATCATACAATTTACCTTTACCTCTTCCCATATTCATATACTCAGATTCGGCAAAAAAATTACAAAAACAAGTTAAAAATCCATTTGTAAAGCATATGATCAAAATATGGTGTGAAGCTAAAAACTATTTAAAAGAACCACAGTTATTGTCACAATTTAGTCCAATATGGGGTAATCAATATTTTAAACCAGGGAGAGCGGACGCTGTATTTAAAGTATGGAATTTAAAAGGGATACAAAAGATTCAGGATTTATATTTGCCATGTGCAGACAACATAATGTCTTTTGAAGAGTTGAGGATCAAATTTAATCTCAATAGAACACATTTTTTTAAATATCTTCAACTTAGAAACTTTATTCGATCAAATCAAAATAAAGCTCTCACTCGACCTATCTATTCATCTTTGGAAAAAATGTTGATGAAAGATAGTAAAAGAAAGGGTATTATTTCAGAGTTTTATAACACATTGACACTATTTTCAAGTGAAAGTTCACTGAAAAGATTAAACTACTGGAAAGAAGATCTGCAAACTGAAATTTCAGAGGAACAATGGGAATTGGCTTGTACAGAAGCTCAAACCAAATCAATAAATGTACGCCTTAAATTGATACATTTCAAATGGTTAATGCGGATGTATGTTACACCGGAGGAGTTAAATAGATATAACCAAAATATACCAGATACATGCACAAAGTGCATGGAAAGTAAAGGAACTCTATTTCATTGTGTATGGGAATGTAGATTAATAAGAATGTTTTGGGAAGAGGTGAGGGTAACAATTGAAAAAATAATCTCAAAACAAATCATATTGAATCCTAAACTGTTTTTGTTGGGTCTGTACCCAGAAAAGCATAATTTTAATAAAAGTGAAAGAACATTCATAGACCTCAGTTTGCTTAATGCCAAAAAATGTATTGCACTATTATGGAAAAAGACTCATAGACCAGATGTGACTCAGTGGTTAAGACAGATGTTAACAAACCTTCCATTAGAAAGAATAACATATATACTGAAATCAAAGGAAATTGTGTTTGAGAATATATGGAGACCTTTTATTGATTATGTAAAAAATTTAAACATAACTCTTGAAGAAGAAGGTGAATGATATGTGTGGACCTTGTAAATTCCAAACTGGTGAACATAATATGTATACTTATGTGTTGGATTGTCTAGACTAAACAGAGGAGCATTGTTGAAGATTTGATTTTGTTGGTGGTTGTTGGTGTTTTTTAGTGCATTTTTTTTTTTGTAGTACTTTAGTGTTAGTGTTTGATTGTTTGTATCATGTTTGTTTAAAAAAAAAAAAAGGTTCAATAAAGATATTGTGGAAAAAAAAACAATTTAACACAATGGTCATATCTGATTTTAATATTTCAATGATCCACTTCAACAGCAGAAGTCTCTATGCTAACTTTAATAACATTAAAGATTATTTACATCAGTTTAAAGAGCCATTCAATATAGCGGCAATATCAGAGACCTGGTTCAGTGAAGAGAAAGGAGTGGATTTTACATTGGATGGCTATGAATTAAATTATATGAATAGAAAAATGGAAAAAAGGAGGAGGAGTTGCAATTTATGTTGACAAGAGCTTGTAATACAAGGTTGCTGAAAATTTGTCAGTGACTGTGGATGATTTATTTGAATGTATTACAACAGAAATCTGTTTGAACAATATGAAGAATATAGTAGTGAGCTGTGTATAGAGAACACCTGGATGAATATTGACTTATTTAAGGATTGGATGGAAAAAATGTATGCAAAACTTACTCAAAGTTATGTTCATCTTTGGGGATTTCAATATAGATCTTATGAAATCAAAACAACATAGTATGACAGAAGAATTTATCAACACAATGTACAGTATGGGCTTACATCCAACAATCACCAGACCGAGCAGAATTACATCACACAGTGCTACATTAATAGATAACATATTCACAAACATCATGGAAAATAATATTGTGAGTGGGCTTTTATTGAATGATATCAGTGACCACCTGCCGATTTTTGTTGTCTATCATTGTGATTATAGGAAGAAAAAGTATACCAAAAATATTAAATATAAAAGAATAGGAACTGAAGAATCTAAGTATTTACTGGCAAAGAAATTATTAATACAAGACTGGTAGACAGCTTTTGACGAAAAAGATACTGTATAAATAAAGCATATGATGAATTTCTACAAATATTTCAATCATTGTACAACAAAAACTGTCCTATAAAACAATACAGTGACAGACAACAAAACAAAAATATTCCATGGGTCACCAAGGGACTATTAAATGCATGTAAAAAGAAGAATACAGTGGGCCAAAAAAGTATTTAGTCAGCCACCAATTGTGCAAGTTCTCCCACTTAAAAGAAGAGAGAGGTCTCCAATTTTCATCATAGGTATACCTCAACTATGAGAGACAAAATGAGAAAAAAAAAATCCAGAAAATCACACTGAAGGATTTTTAATGAATTAATTGGTAAATTCTTCGGTAAAATAAGTATTTGGTCAATAACAAAAGTTCATCTCAATACTTTGTTATATACCCTTTGTTGGCAAACGTTTTCTGTAAGTCTTCACAAGGTTTTCACACACTGTTGCTGGTATTTTGGCACATTCTTCCATGCAGATCTCCTCTAGAGCAGTGATGTTTTGGGGCTGTCGCTGGGCAACACGGATTTCAACTCCCTCCAAAGATTTTCTACGGGGTTGAGATCTGGAGACTGGCTAGGCCACTCCAGGACCTTGAAATGCTTCGTACAAAGCCACTCCTTCGCTGCCTGGGCGGTGTGTTTGGGATCATTGTCATGCTGAAAGACCCAGCCACGTTTCATCTTCAATGCCCTTGCTGATGGAAGGAGGTTTTCACTCAAAATCTCACCATACATGGCCCCATTCATTCTTTCCTTTACACGGATCAGTCGTCCTGGTCCCTTTGCAGAAAAACAGCCCCAAAGCATGATGTTTCCACCCCCATGCTTCACAGTAGGTATGGTGTTCTTTCTCCTCCAAACACGACAAGTTGAGTTTTTACAATAAAGTTCTATTTTGGTTTCATCTGACCATATGACATTCTCCCAATCCTCTTCTGGATCATCCAAATGCTCTCTAGCGAACTTCAGATGGGCCTGGACATGTACTGACTTAAGCAGGGGGACACATCTGGCACTGCAGGATTTGAGTCCCTGGCGGCGTAGTGTGTTTCTGATGGTAGTCTTTGTTACTTTGGTCCCAGCTCTCTGCAGGTCATTCACTAGGTCCCCCCGTGTGGTTCTGGGATTTTTGCTCACCGTTCTCATGATCATTTTGACCCCACGGGGTGAGATCTTGCGTGGAGCCCCAGATCGAGGGAGCTTATCAGTGGTCTTGTATGTCTTCCATTTTCTAATAATTGCTCCCACAGTTGATTTCTTCACACCAAGCTGCTTACCTATTGCAGATTCAGTCTTCCCAGCCTGGTGCAGGTCTACAATTTTGTTTCTGGTGTCCTTTGACAGCAATTTGGTCTGGGCCATAGTGGAGTTTGGAGTCTGACTGTTTGAGGTTGTGGACAGGTGTCTTTTATACTGATAAAGAGTTCAAACAGGTGCCATTAATACAGGTAACAAGTGGAGGACAGAGGAGCCAAAGAAGAAGTTACAGGTCTGTGAGAGCCAGAAATCTTGCTTGTTTGTAGGTGACCAAATACTTATTTTACAGAGGAATTTACCAATTAATTCATTAAAAATCCTTCAATGTGATTTTCTGGATTATTTTTTTTTTCCTCATTTTGTCTCTCATAGTTGAGGTATAGCTATGATGAAAATTGGAGACCTCTCTCATCTTTTAAGTGGGAGAACTTGCACAATTGGTGGCTGACTAAATACTTTTTTCCCCCCACTGTACATTATATAATCAATTCATTAAGTGTAGAATGGTAGAGGCCGAGATCAAATATAAAAGATATAAAAACAAGCTAACTAATATAATGAGGAGTTGTAAGAAAGAATACTACAACAGAATATTAGATGACAATAAAAATAACTTAAGAGGAATATGGCAAGAGCTAAATGGGATTATTAGTAACCGATCAAAGAATGCAAATTATCCAGAACATTTTATTGAAAATGACAATTTGATAAATAATATGGAAGATGCGGTTAACGGTTTTAATAATTTTTTGTAAACGTTGGTCCAGAATTGGAAAAAGCAATAGTGACACCAGAAACAAACAATAGTGGACCTGTAAATGAAATAGAAGATAGAAATCCAAACAATCTTTTTGGGTGCAGTAACTGAAAAGGAAATTATCGAGACTTTAAATAAATTTAAGAACAAAAAAATCAACTGACTGGAATGAAACTGACATGACAATGGTGAAAGAAGTAATTGAAGGAATTGTTAAACCACTCACATATCTGTAACTTGTCATTTCAAACTGGTAAATTTCCAAACAAAATGAAAATAGCAAAAGTAATACCACTATACAAAACAGGAGACAATCATCATTTCACAAATTACAGGCTGGTCTCTTTACTCTCACAATTCTCCAAAATACTTGAAAAAATTTTCACTGAAAGACTGGATAATTTTATTGAAAAACACAACCTCTTCACAGACAGCCAGTATGGTTTTAGAGCAGATAAATCTACATCTTTGGCACTGACTGAACTCATAGAAGAAATCACTAGTTGTATAGATAAAAAGTTTGCTGTAGGAGTATTTGCAGATTTAAAGAAAGCTGTTGACACCACTGATCACACAATTCTACTGAGGAAATTGGAAAGGTATGGGATAAGAGGGGTTGGACTGAGTTGGGTGGCAAGTTACTTAAGTAACAGACAACAATTTGTACAAATAGGTGAGTACAAATCACCATTCATGGACATCACTTGTGGGGTGCCCCAAGGGTCAGTTTTGGGACCCAAACTTTTTATCTTATACATAAATGACATATGCCAACTATGAGACTGACTGCTGCAGCAGATGAAAAAAGGACCCGCAGGAAGAACCGCAACAGACCCAGCAGCACGGAGACCACCCACAAGTGCGACCTGTGTGACAGGGACTGCCATTCGCGCATCGGCCTGTTCAGCCACAGGCGGTGCTGTTCCAGCAGAGTAGACGTTTAGGATTCTCTTCCATGGTCATCATAGACCGACGGAGGCCGACGATATGCCAACTATCAAAAATTCTGAAATTTATTTTGTTTGCAGATGACACAAATATCCTTTGCACTGGTGAGAATTTTCAGCAGGTTTTAGAGGTGGTCAGGTGGGCTAGTGCAGGGAGAACAATCTGGTGCTCAGCATGGACAAAACAAAGGAGCTGATTATTGACTTCCGGTGGACACGGCCTGAACACGTCCCTCTCAGCATCAGTGGCCATTTGGTGGAGAGAGTGGAGAACATCAAGTTCCTCGGAGTGCAGATCTCGCAGGACCTGACCTGGAGCAAAAATTCCTTGGGGATCAGGAAGCGGGCTCAGCAGAGACTGCACTTCTTGAGGAAACTCAAACAGGCCTCTCTCCCCATCTGCATCCTGAGGACCTTCTACAGAGGTGTGGTGGAGAGTGTTCTGACATACTGCATTGCAACACGGTACTCCAGCTGCAGTATGTCAGACAAAAAAGCCCTGCAGAGGATAGTTAAGGGAGCTGAGAGGGTAATTGGAGTTTCCCTCCCCTCTGGTCCAAGAACTTTTTCAGAGCCGTTGTAGGAGCAGGGCACTGAACATTGTCAAGGATCACTCTCACCCTCTGCATAAATACTTTGAACTGCTGCCATCTGGCAAATGATTCCGGAGCATCAGAGGCAGAACCACCAGACTGATTAACAGCTTCCTTCCACAAGCTGTTAGGATGCTGAACAGTTGATATGGAATCTTTCATATATACTACTGCACCTTATAGACATTATGTATATTATACGTATATAGTTCTAGTGTGTCTCAGGGATGTGTGAATGGCTGTGTTAGGGTGGGGGGTGAGGGGGTGTATGAGTGTGTCTTAAATTATGTTCTTTTTACTTATATGGATGCCTAGAGAAACGTAATTTCATCGTGCCTGCACTATAGTTGTATGTACAGCAACATGACAATAAAGGTTGATTTGATTTGATAATGATAGATGATACCAGAATTGAAATAGTACAGGAAAATAAGTTTCTGGAGGTGACTCTAGACAATAAAATCTGCTGGAAATCTCACATCTGTCACATCCGGGCCAAGTTAGCAAAATGTATAGGGATACTGGGGAAGATGAGACACATTTTGGACTATAAATCATTATTCTTACTGTACAATTCAATGTTTTTCTTTCTTTCAAAGGTCTTTTTATTATTATTAATTGAAGTATCAATACAATACAAAGTACTGGAAATTTTCATTTTTGTTTTAACCAAACAGTGCAAAACTAGAATTTAAAACTAACAAATGTGGATGCTTCAAAACACAAAAACCTTTAAATAAACAATAATAATAATAAAAAATACAAAAAAAAAAAAAGAAAAAAAAGAAAAACTGTGTGTGTGAGGTGGGGGTGGGGTAAAGGGGATATGAGCTACTCAGAAACTATAATCGTGGGTCTTTCAAAGAAATCAAGAAACGGGCGCCATAATTTATAGAATTTGTTTTCAGAGCCACGAACTGTATATCTGATTTTTTCTAAATCCAAACAGGACATTATATCTTTTATCCACCGTAAATGTGAAGGGGACGAAGAGTCTTTCCACTTCAGTAATACAGCACGTCTAGCCAATAATAATGAAAATTTGAATACTTTTAATTTGGAATTTGGCAAGGCAAGTTCTGGAGCCACACCAAAAATGGCGCATAATGGATCAGGTTTAATTTGATATTGCAGGACTTCAGACATAGTGATAAAAACAGAATGCCAAAAATTCATCAATGAAGGGCAGGACCAATACATGTGAAGCAAAGTGCCAGGAGCGCTACCACACTTTTCACAAGTTGGGTCTATATCCGAGTAAATACGTGCTAACTTAACCTTGGACAGGTGCACCCGGTGTACGATCTTAAATTGAATAAGAGCTTGACGAGCACACATTGATGCAGTGTGAACCTGGCCAAGAATAGAGTCCCACAGTTCATCAGTAAAAGTAAAATTAAGATCTTGTTCCCAATTCAATTTAATAGCGGCCAGAGAAGAAGATTGTAAATTTGAAATTAAATTATATAAAACTGATATTACCCCCTTAGAAGTTGGTTTAACTAATAAAAAATCATCTAGAGGATTATCAGAAGGTTTTTGAGGGAACTGTTTTGTCATGGTTTGCACATAATGTCTGACCTGGAGGAAGCGAGAAAAATGTGTAGAAGTGATGTCGAATTTAGTGGAAAGTTGAGAAAAACTTGCAAATTGTCCATCAAAATATAAATCCGCAAAAGATTTTAAACCTTTTCTGTGCCATATATGAAATGCACTATCAATAGTTGATGGGGTAAATAAATGATTTGCGGCAATTGGACTTCTAATGGAGAAAAACTGAAGACCGAAATTTTTCCTGAATTGAGACCAAATTCTAAGAGACTGACGAACTACTTTGTTATTACCCGGTGTAGACAAAGCAAGGGGAAGTGGTGAACCTAAAATTGCCGGTAGGGAGGTTTGATTGTCCACATGTGACTCCATAAGGATCCAAATGGGAGATTTGGGTTCCAGATAGAAATGTTTCCAATATAACATGCACCTGATATTTGCTGCCCAGTAGTAATATCGAAAGTTAGGCAGAGCCATGATTTGGGTCTTTGAAGAAAAACTTTCCTCAATCTCGGATGTTTACCATTCCAAATAAATGAGGTAATCAGAGAGTCCAAAGACTTAAAAAAGGATTTAGGAATAAAAATGGGGAGACACTGAAACAAATATAAATACTTTGGAAGTAACATCATTTTTACAGAATTGATTCTGCCAATTAAGGACAAGGATAATGGGGACCATTTGGAAAGTCTTAGCTTGCACTGGTCAAATAAGGGGAAAAAATTATTTTTAAACAAGTAATTAAGTTGTTTAGTAACACATATCCCAAGATAATTAAAATGATCAATAACAACCTTGAAAGGAAAATTTTCAAGATCCTGAACTCGAATCTTTTCATTAATCGGAAACAATTCACTCTTACTAAAATTAATTTTATAACCAGAAAACCTACTAAAACGATCCAAAATGTTGAGTATAGCAGGTAAAGAAGTAAGTGGGTTGGAGAGAAATCATAAAAGATCGTCGGCATAGAGTGAAACCCTATGCTCGATGCCACCCCTACAAATGCCTAGAAAGTCCCGGCTCCCACGGATTGCAATAGCTAACGGCTCAATTGCCAAGGCAAAGAGCAACGGGCTCAAAGGACAGCCTTGCCTCGTACCACGGTAAAGTCTAAAATAGTCAGAATAGCGACAATTAGTTAACACTGAAGCTAAAGGACTAGCATAGAGAAGTTTAATCCAGGAACAGAAGGAAGGACCAAAACCGAACCTCTCCAAAGTAAAAAACAAATACTCCCACTTAGGGTTGGGCATTCGGTGAAATTTTCTTCACCGATCGTCGGGAGAATTAATGATTAATAATCGGTTAATCATTAACATTTTTAGGTACGTAACAAGGCAGGTAGACTACATTAGAACATCAGGAATCAGCACGGAGAGCCCTCTCTCTGTTCTCGTGTTGGCTCGGCTCGGGAATCTCGCAAGCTGATTGGCCGAGACGTTTCACCCCGCAAGCTGATTGGCCGAGACGTTTTACCCAGCTTCTGTCCCTGCCGAGCGGCCACCCAACAAACGAAGACCGCATTCATTGCTCTATCGCTCGTGTTACTTAGTCTAGCCGCGCAGAACTTTTTGTTGTTCTCTTGTGCCATTTTGTGCGAAATAGTCTTCCCGTCGAGCCACTACGCCGCCTCCTGCAGCTTCCCTCGACGTGTGTACACCGAATCTTCATGACCTTCTCAATAAAGTTTCTGGAAAAAAAAAAAAGAATCTTCACGACCGCCATTACTCAGCGCGCAACCACTGTTGGCGGTTTCTTCGCGTAATAAGGGTGTTCCATGGACCCTGTCGATGAGGTATATTTGTATGCTGCATTGCAGTGATTGCAGTACACCTGGTCATTTTTTAAATTGAAATGGTCCCACGCAACACTTCGCCGTAACCGCTTCATGATTTGGCGATTGCCCTACGGAAGCCCGCATGTATCAACTGAGGCACGCCAGGGTACGGCGATGGTGTAATGTTGCCCCCTGGTGCCCAAATTTTGCCATTGCATTGTTTGAGGACGGCCGTGCACTAGGCCTAATAACGTCGGATTGTTTAAAAAAAAAAAAAAACGGTTTGTCGACAAAAATGAACTTTCTCGGTGAAATTCTTAATGATCAATTATCGGTTAATCGGTAAATTATGCCCATCCCTACTCCCACTCAACCCTATCGAATGCCTTTTCAGTGTCCAAACTAATAAGACATTCAGGTATGTTGTGGTGAGGAGTATAAATAATATTAAACAACCGCCACAAGTTAAAAAAAGAATGGCGATTTTTAATGAAACCGGTTTGGTCCTGTGAAATTATAAACGGAAGAATCTTTTCCAACCTTGAAGCTAACAACTTTGACAAAATTTTAATATCGGTATTTAACAAGGAAATAGGCCTGTAAGAAGCACAATCAACAGGATCCTTGTCTTTTTTAAGCAACACAGTGATACAGGCCTGATAACATGAAGGAGAAAGTGTACCAGAGTCAAGCGACTCTGTAAAAACTTGACAAAGGAAATGGGCAAGGTCGTCAGAGAATTTTTTGAAAAAATCAGCAGAAAACCCATCAGGTCCTGGAGATTTTCCTGATTGCATGGATGATATTGCCAGCTGAATTTCTTCTTTTGTGATGGAAGCTTCTAGAATTTGCCAAGATTCTGAGGAAATCGAAGGGATATCAATAGAATCAAAAAAAAATTTCAAATCCTTTAAGTTTGTTGTATATTCTGAGGTATATAATTTGGAATAAAATGACCTGAAAATATCATTAATCACTTGTTGATCAGATGTCACCTCTCCTTTATCTGTCCTAACTCCAGTAATAATTTGCTTAGCTCTAATACCACGCAGTTGATTAGCTAAAAGTTTACCAGTTTTTTCGCCATGTTCATAAAATTCACTCTTGTTCCTTATTAAACAACCTTCAATTTGTCGAGTGGAAAGTAAATTAAGTTTAATTTGTAATGTCATACGTTCCTTGTACAGAGCAGGTGATGGAGATTGAGCATATTGCCTGTCAATGTCCAAGATTTGATCTAAAATAGCCTTCTGTTCCTGTATTGCGGATCGTCTTTTAAATGCTGCCAATGAGATAAATTCCCCCCTAAGAAATGCCTTCATGGCCTCCCATATCGTTTTGTTTGGCATACCAGGAGTTTTATTTTCTTTCAAAAAAAAAATAATTTTAGAAGAAATATTCGCAACCAATTTTTCATCTGTAAGTAATAATGGATCCAGTCTCCAATGCTTTCTCATGGAGTCACATCCATGGAGGATCATTTTAAGTACAAGAGGGGCATGATCAGAAACCGAGATGCTATCATAACTGCAAGAGCTGAGGTTATTAATTAATAAATTGTCAACAAAAAAATAATCTATTCTGGTATAAGTATGGTGTACGTGAGAGAAAAATTCAATGTTTTTACCATATCTTAACTACTGTGTAGAGGTCTGGGGAAACACCTACAAGACCAACCTACAGCCAATATGCATATTACAAAAAAAGCTATAAGGATAATAAATAATGTAGGATATAGAGCCCATACCAACTTGTTTTTAAAGTCACATGCAATAAAGTTCATGGATTTAGTTAAATTTAAGACAGCACAAGTAATGTACAGGGCAATTAATAATCAACTCTCAACTAATATACAAAAAATATTCAAAAAAGAGAATGATTATAATTTGAGAGGAGACTTAAACTTTACAAAACCTAAGGTACGAACAACTAAGAAAAGTATGTGCATATCTATCTGTGGGGTGGATTTGTGGAACAGTCTGAAGCTGAAACTAAAACTATGTACAAACAGAAATCAATTCGAAAATGGGTATAAACATTTTTTGCTAAAAGGATATATGTTAGAGGTGTAGTATTAATATGTAAAATGCACTAAACTCACTCTGGGACACTATGGTATGGTAGGTGGGACGGTACTGTGTATATCTGTGTTTGGGGCTGGGTATAGCTGTATGGACTGTATGTATGTAGGGATGGATGGGTGTCAGTGTTGATATGTATAAAATATAGTGAATTGTCTACTTGGGGTTCTTAATTGAGGTAATATGTATATATTTCATATGGGTTGTATTTAGGGAAAAGAGGAGTTGGGAGTAAATAAGTTAACTTCTTCCTTCTCCCTTTCAAGCACTGTACACTGTCACTTTTATTGCACTTGTCATTTGTTTTGTTTTTGCTTTTGTTGTTCGAAATAAAGTATCTATCTATCGATCTGTTAATTGATCATCAGATTGATTTACTATCTCTTACAGAGACTTGGTTAGGGCAAGAGGATTTTGTTGGTTTAAATGAATCAACTCCCAGTATCAAAGGAAATAAAATTCAGAATTCAGGATATTCTTAAAAGCTTCGAGAATTACTATAAGAACTTATACTCCCACAAAAAACATAAAAACGCATCCGAGGCATTCCTAAACACATTAAACCTTCCCCAACTTACGGAGTCACAAAATAAAACACTACTGTCAGAAATGCATCCTAAAGAATTGGAAAAAGCAATTATGAAACTTAAAGCTAACAAATCCCCAGGAGCTGATGGCTATACAGCAGAGTGGTACAAAACCTTTAAACAGCAACTATCTCCTCTCCTCCTGAAAACATTTAATTATGTCCTCCACACAGGGGAAATCCCCCCCTCCTGGAGAGAAGGGGTCATTGCAGTTATACCTAAACCTGAAAAGGATAAACTAGAGTGCTCCAACTACAGACCAATCAGTGTACTAAATCAGGACTATAAGCTTTTTACCATTATCCTTGCCAAAAGGTTAGAAAATATACTGACAGACCTAATTCATTTAGACCAAACAGGTTTTATAAGACAAAGACAGACACAAGACAACATTCAACGCACTTTACACATAATTCATCATATAAAAAAATATAACTTAAATGCAGTCATATTGGGATTAGATGCTGAAAAAGCATTCGATTCGGTTGACTGGTCTTTTCTATATAGAATCTTATCCAGTTTCAATTTTCATAACAACTTCATTAGAACTATACAGGCATTATATAAAAAACCAACAGCTAAAATAAGGATTAACGGTAATTTATCATCATCTTTTGAACTGGAAAGAGGATGTCGTCAGGGCTGCCCCCTGTCTCCACTGCTCTTTGCAATCTTCATAGAACCTCTGAGCCAATGGATAAGACAAAACCAAAAAATTCAAGGTATTACACTTGGTCAGAAGGAACATAAAATAGCACTCTTTGCTGATGACATTTTAATATACCTAGGGCAGCCGGACACTTCTTTACCAGAACTAACCTCAGTTTTTTCAGAGTACGGAGATTTATTGGGGTACAAATTAAACATGCATAAAACCCAAGTTTTAACATTCAACTATGACCCAAATCATTATTCACTAAGCAAACTCAAAACTAACTGGGAGTCGGAATCTATGAAATATCTGGGGGTCAATATCCCGAAACAACTCAACAAAATTATATCACTAAACTATGATCCACTGGTGACAAAAATAAAATCTGACCTAGCAAGATGGAATATGATACCATTCTTGGGTACTGCACAAAGAATTGAAGCAGTCAAAATGAATATACTTCCACGTCTTCTATACCTTTTCCAAACAATACCGGTAGAACCTCCCAAAAAAACATGGCAGGAGCTGGACAGAAGGATCTCAAGATTCATATGGCAGGGCAAGAGACCTAGAATCAGATATAGAACCCTACAGCTAAACAAAGACAAAGGTGGGCTCGCGCTGCCAAATATCAGGGACTACTTTAAAGCCGCACAAATTAAAACTTTAGTAGAGATATGTAACCCAGTCTACACTGCACAATGGAAGGAGATCGAATGCCAAATAACAAGTGACATCCCCCTACAGGCGATAATAGGGAACAATGCCTTACCTAAGCTTTTGAATAACACTAACCCGTGGATAGAGACCCCGCTAAAAATTTGGTTTAAGATAGTCAGAGAGAATCAAACTAAAGAGCCCTATCGACTTCTGCAATGGATTGCCTATGATCAGGACTTTACTCCTAATAAAACAGACACCAGATTTAAAAAGTGGAAGGAGAAAGGGCTGATAAAATATTACGATTTTTTTAAAGGGCAAATCTTAAGAAGTTTTGAAGATTTGAAAAAACAAGGCCTAATAAATCAAGACCTTTACAGGTTCTTCCAGCTTAGACACCACATAAACAATATACTTAAAAAGGAGGTTTTGGAAAGGGCCCAGTCAGGTGTTCTGAAGGTCTTCTTAATGGCATATAAAGGGATCCCAGGGATCAGATACATTTCTAAAATATACCAAGGTCTTCAAGATTTAAAAGGAGACAATACATCATATATAAAAAGAGAGATGGGAAAAAGAGGGGAATTTCACTTTACAACTGGAAATATGGGAAAAGCTAAATAAACAGCAATGGAAAAGTACCTCATCCCTGCAGTGGAGAGAATTTGGATGGAAAAACTTGGTAAGATTTTTTCAGAACACCTGCACAAAACAAATTTACCCATAAGGGATTGAACTGTTGGCGCTTGTGTGGTGAAAAGACTGCAAATCATTTTCATGTGTTTTGGTCATGCCCAGTTATCCACCAATATTGGACCAATGTACAGACAGTATATTGGGGAAAATATTCAAAATAACAGTTCCCTTTTCTTTTGTAACTTTGTATTTGGGTTTACTACCGGACTCACTGGAAAGACGAGGAGAAAAATACTTATTCAATGTTTTAATATTGGCAAGCAAAAAAGCTCTAACTAAAAAATGGATGTTGAAGGACTGTCCTACACCTGAAGATTGGACTAACGTGATCCAAGACATTTACTCGATGGAAAAGTTGACATTCGCACTGAGACAGGACATGGATGGGTTCATGAACTTTTGGCAACCCTGGATCGCATATGTGTCTTCCATTAGATCTAATCTTTGACAAACACCATTTCAATAATGGTTCCGCTCTTTGTTCCAACACTACTCAGATGCTCTTTTATCTTTATTTACTTACTTTTTCTTTTTGTTTGTTTTTTGCTGGTTTGTTTGGTTTTTTTTTGTTTTTTGTTTTTTTCGCTTTAATTTCACTTTTTCTTTCACTTTAAAAAAAAAAAAAAGGGGGGTGTTGTAAGAATTAATCTTCCAATGTTGTCAGATATCAGAAAATAAGGGAACATGTGATGAAAATGTAAAAAATGCATTGCTGTAACGACCTGTATACCCTTTACAAAAACTTAAATAAAAAAAAAAAAATGAATCAACTCCCTTTGGTTATTTAAACTGTCAATATCCCAGAAGTTCTGGTCGTGGAGAAGGAGCAGCAACAATTTACCATTCCAAATTACTATTCAGTGTAAAACAAAAAACATGTTACAATTCCTTTGAGGGCCTGGTCCTCTGTATTTAGCATGTTAGCAATTTTCAATTAAAACCAATTTTATCTGCCATAGTTTATCATCCTCCCACAGGTTACTCAGAGTTTTTAGCTGATTTAGTGCTTAAATCGGATAGAAGAATTATAGTAAGGGACTTTAATAGACAGGTATATGTACATCGCATTCCAAATTATTATGCAAATAGGATTTTAGTGTCATAAACATTTAATTTTTTGTTTTTCAATTAAACTCATAGATGGTATTCTGTCTCAGGGCTCTTTGGATCACTGATATCAATCTCAGACACCTGTCATAATTAGTTTGCCAGGTGAGCCCAATTAACGGAAAACTACTTTAAGGATGTTCCACATTATTAAGCATGCCACAGGTTTCAAGCAATATGGGGAAAAAAATGATCTCTGCTTCCAAAAAGCATCAAATAGTGCAATGCCTTGGACAAGGTATGAAAAATTAAATATTTCACGAAAACTTAAGCATGATCATTGTACTGTGAAGAAATCTGTGGCTGATTCAGAGCACAGATGGGTTCATGCAGATAAAGGCATAATGAGGAAGGTTTCTGCCAGACAAATTCATTCGATTAAGAAAGCAGCTGCTAAAATGCCATTACAAAGCAGCAAACAGGTATTTGAAGCTGCTGGTGCCTCTGAAGTCCCACGAACCTCAAGGTGTAGGATCCTCCAGAGGCTTGCAGTTGTGCATAAACCTACTATTCGGCCACCCCTAACCAATGCTCACAAGTAAAAACAGTTTTGAAAATTATACTGACTATTTAGGAAAATTGGAGACAAATATCATTTGCATAATAATGTGAAAAGCAGTGTAGCTAGTGATTGCCTTAATATGGCATTTAATTCAATATTAGACTCAATAGGGTTTTCTGAGAAAGTAGAAAATTCTACCCATTATCTCCACCACATGCTGGACCTGGTGCCGACATATGGCATAGAAATAGAAAATCTGGTAGTGTCTCCTCATAACCCTGTACTGTCAGACCATTATCTGTTAACTTTTGATTTTACCATTTGACTATTTTGCTCCTCAAGAAAAAATATTAGTACAGTAGATGTCTCTCAGATCATGCTGTTACCAAATTTAAGCAGGTTGTTTCCTCAATGCCATGTGTCAACATAATGGAGATAAGATATGGAGATTTTACTCCTGTATTTGATAGCATAGTAGATGGTGTTACAGCTTCTCAGCATCAGACTCTAGACATCGTGGCCCCTTTAAAAAAGAAAAAGCCTAATCAGAGATTTCTGACTCCCTGGTTCAACACAGAAACTCGTAGCTTAAAAGAGAAGACTCGTCAATTAGAAATAAAATGGTGCTCCACTAAATTAGATGAAATCTATTTGGAGAAATCAACTTCTAGTTTATAAAAATCTCTTAGGAAAGCTCAAACAAGTTATTATTCTGCATTAATAGAAGAGCACAAGAATAATCCCAGGTTTCTTTTCAGCACTGTAGCCAGGCTGACAAAGAGTCAGGACTCTTGTCAAATCTAGCATTCCCTTTAGAGCTTACTAGTCAGGACTTTATGAACTTCTCTAATAATAAAATTTCATCTATCAGAGATAAAATTAGTCAGATCCTTCCCACCATTAATATAAATACAGCAACAACTACAACCCCTTCAACTGATATCCATTAGGATGAGTTTACTTCAATTGACCTCTTAGATAAAATATAAAATTTCCTCATCCAAGCCTTCAACTTGTTTACTAGACCCTATTCCAACCAGGTTATTTAAAGAAGTCTTTGAAGAATTGGTAGCTCTATTCTTCAAATAATCAATTCTTCATTAACATTAAGCCACATACCGCAGGCTTTTAAAACTGCTGTAATTAAACCGTTACTTAACAAGAGCACTCTGAGGCGAGTACAATATCCACCGCCTCCGTTTTCTTTGAAGATCCCAATACTGACTGATGGACAGCAGTTTTCAACTTTTCAATACAAATACTGTGGCAGAACCAAATGATGATAAGCCCATCATCCACGAATATACAACAAAGTATACAACCCATAGTTGTAGGTCAGGATCCCAAGGTGAGCCTGTGTAGCGAGTATGGTGACCCTAGAGAGATTTACACATTCTATAGTAAGAGATCATAGGGAGTGCCAACCTTGACCTTTGACCTTTTGACCCCAAACCCATCAGGGGTCAGGATCCCAAGGTGAACCTGTGTAGCAAGTTTGGCGACCCTAGCTTTCTTTGATGTTGAGATATAGTTTATAAGCCATTTTGATGTTGATCTTTGACCTTGTGACCCCAAAACCATAGTCACACTTCAAGGTCACAGGGTGAACCTGTGTTCCAAGTTTGGTGACCCTAACTCTACTCTCTGTACAGTAATAAGGCATAGGGAATGTTAACCAGGCTCAGGGAGGGGCAGTCATATGCTGCAACTGGGTGGGGGTGAGGGGATAGAGAAGAAGAAGAAAAGAACAGACACGTAGAGAGCAAACGGCACGACGCGGACTCAATCTGTGGGTGAGAACAAACAGATGTTAATGACCAGCAAAAATATTTCATTGAGAGTGAAGAAAGGAGTGAAGCCCAGTGCATCGTTGGAGGTCCCCCAGCTATCTAAACCTATTAGCAGCATAACTCGGAGAGGGGTCAGGGTCACCTGATCCCACCCTAACTATAGGCTATATCAAAAAGGAAGGTTTTAACCCTATTCTTAAAAATAGAGACCAAGTCTGACTCCCAAATTCAGATTGGCAGCTGGTTCCAAAGGAGAGGAGCCTGATAACTGAATGCTCTGCCTCCCACTGTACTTTGGGAGACTCTAGATATTACAAGTCCAAGTCTGAGTCCATCGTCCTCAGCCATCAAAAAGTGGATGGTCCTCTCCGGGTTGGGGACAAGCTCCTGTCCCAAGTGAAGGAGTTTAAGTATCTTGGGGTCTTATTCACAAGTGAGGGGAGAATGGAGCGAGAGACTGACAGATGGATCGGAGCAGCATCTGCAGTGATGTGGACGTTGTACCGGTCTGTCATGGCATAGAGGGAGCTGAGCCCTAAGGCAAAACTGTCAATTTACCGGTCAATCTACATTCCTACCCTCACCTGTGGTCATGAACTTTGGGTAATGACAAAAGAATGAGATCACGGATACAAGCGGCTAAAATGAACTTTCTCCATAGGATTGCTGGACTCACACCCTGAGAGATAGGGTGACGAGCTCAGTCATCTGGGAGAGGGTCACAGTAGAACCACTGCTCCTCCACATGGAAAGGAGCCAGTTGAGGTTGTTTGTATATCTGGGTTTTTCTTTTGTTTTTTTTCTCCACTCTATTTTTTTTAATTTATTATCTTTTCTTTTTCCCTGCCCTTTTTTTCTGGGGGGAGGGGGCATCTTTATTTACCCTTCCTTTGAATATTTAATCAGATGTACGTGAATTCACAAAATTTAGAAGGTGGTTCCTCATTTACATTTCTAAGTTGGAATGTCAAAGGTCTGAACAATCCAGTCAAGTGGTCAAAAGTGTTCTCCCATCTGAAGCGTTGAAAAGCAGATATAGTGTTCCTTCGGGAAACTTAGCGATAGATATCATGGTCGACTTGAATACCTGTGGGTACGTGATATTTTTCATTCATTTTTCAGCTCAAAAGCCAGAGGAGTAGCTATTTTAATTAATAAAAAAAAAAAAAATCACTTCTCAACTTCTAAAATAATAGCTGAAAAGCAGGGCAGATACCTGATTACAGTAGGGATCTTATTCACACCCCTGTTCATTTATGCCCCTAATCTTGATAATCCTGATTTCACAAATAGATTATTTAGTACTTTCCCTTTCCTAGACACACATTTCCTAACTCTAGCTGGTGACCTTAACTGTGTTATAAATCCATCCTTAGACCATTCCTCTCCCCGCTCCTTCACACAATCCTCCATGTCTAAATCGATATCTGAGTTTATACTCCAAAATGGGTTTGTCAACCCTTAGAGGTTTTTTAACCCACAAACAAGGGCATATTCTTTCTTCTCACAGGTGCATCAATCTCACTCTAGCATTGATTATTTTTTTAGTGATGCTACTTTAATTCCTAGTGTGGTCTCTTCTGAATATTTTCCAATCGTGATTTTTGATCATGCCCCCCTTTTAGTCAATATTAGATTTAAAGTTCAACCTCGTTCTGCGTCACTCTGGAGATTTAACTCTTTATTATTATCCAATGATGCATTTAATGCTTTTATAATATCCGCAATTGATTACTTTTTAGCTACTAATTTGACTGATTTATTCATTATTTTAAATAACATTGTATAAAAGATACAACATATTTAAAAGCAATGGGACGACAAGTGCACACACTTATTTCCATTGTGGTCCCTAAAAGCAATCAGATAATAATAATAATAATAATAATAATGATGATGATTCAATTTCTCATTCACTTAAAGCTTATTTGTGCTGCCAAATTATTTCCTATTTAGCATATCACAACAAAACACAAAAGGTTAAATTAAATGAACTCTTGGCTAAAATTCAACAAATTGATAGACAAAGCGCCAATAATCTTTCACAGAATTTATTGACGCACTGACAAGATCTACAACTAGAATTGGATTGGATTTTTCACAACAATCAATGCAGAACGTCTCTTAATACGTTCCCGTGCTACTTATTTACGAATATGGTGAAAAGCCACCTAGGCTTTTGTTACACCAGTTGAAACGGCGGGTGAATTCCCATTTAATTCCTCAAATTAAGGATTTTTTCAGTCATCTTCTTTCCCAACCGGTATCTATTAATGATCGCTTTTGAATTTTTATTCCTCCCTTTAGGAATCTGAATCACCATCAGACACAAATGAAATGACTTCTTTCCTTCACAATTTAAATGTCCCCACTATTGACTAGGGATGAGTCAATATCACTTTTTCAAGACCGATATCAATACTGTGACTTTGAGTATTGGCCAATACTGATCCAAGACCGATACCGATATTGTGACTTTGAGTATCGGCCAATACTGATCCAAACCAGATACCATCTCTCTTATTTAAAACAACAATACAGAGCATACTCTGGTAATGACTGGTTGCATTTTGCATACATATAAAAACAAATTTAAAAGTCAAAGATTATATTACAAATTTGACTCAGTCCAGCAACGCTGTTGCTTTTTTTTATTTTAAACTTAACAACACTGGCAACATTTCATTGCTCAGCACCATGTAAACAATGCATTCTGAAGTTTTAAGTGCAAGTTTATTGCAAAACTTTAAAGCCGAGTATTTAAAGGTCTGATGACACGATTTTGACATTTTTTAGCATGTTGTGTAAACCCAAAAGTCATTGTCAATGATCAATATAATATTTACAACCGTGCCTGCATAAACTAGTTATCATCATAAAACCGCAGCTGCTGACTGGACTGTGGTGCCGAGGGCAGCACCACCATGACGTAAGCGACTGAACGGATGCCGGTGTTGCTGACTGGAATGACAGCAGCTTTGTAGCTCAGTTTCTCTGGTTTCTTGTTTTAATTTTACAGCTATGCCTTCACGTTGTGTCGCAGGCTTAGGTAAACAGCAGGCCATGAAAGACCACATCACACGCTTCAGCTCCAATTCAATTCAACTTTATTTATATAGTGCCATTTCACAACAACAGTCATCTCATAGCACTTTCAACTGCAGGGGAAACCTCCACAGTTGCAGAAAGACCCCAGCAATCAAGCGATCCCCTGTGAGCAAGCGCTTGGCGACGGTGGAGAGGAAAAACTCCCTTTTAACAGGAAGAAACCTCCAGCAGAACCAGGCTCAGGGAGGGACAGTCATCTGCTGCGACTGGCTGGTGGGTGAGGGGATAGAGAAGATGAAAACAACAGATATGTAGAGAGCAAACAGCACGATGGGGACCATTGTACTTTTGGAGATTCTAGGTATTACAAGTAATCCAGCATTTTGGGAGCGCAGTGCTCTGTTAGGATAATAGGGTAGTATCAGATCTTTTAAATAAAAAAGGGCCTGATTGTTGCAAGCTTTGTAAGTAAGAAGAAGGATTTTAAACTCAATTCTAAACTCTATGGGAAGCCAATGAAGGGAGGCCAGAACCGGAGAGATATGATCTCTCTTTCTAGTACCTGTTAAAACACTTGCTGCAGCATTTTGGATCAACTGAAGACTTTTCAAAGATGCTTTAGGACAACCTGATAATAAAGAGTTACAATAATCTAATCTAGAGCTAACAAAAAAAACTCCAACTGTCATAAGCCTGCTTATGCACTTTTACGCAGGAGGAGCGCACAAGGAGGGGAAGGATTAATGGATTTACGAGCAGCTTTGACCTACTTTCTGTGATCGCATGCTGACACTTGCCAGTCCGGCCACGTCCCCTCTCTCATTATCATCAGCTGATTCAAACTCCCGCTGATCATCTTTCCCGGTCCTCACCCAGGCCTCGCCCAGGTGCTTCTCATCACACCATCACCAGCAGTGCGTGTACTTTGTGGCCGTTTGCCAGTGACGCACTGCTGGTCCATAGTATTGTCATCTGTGCTGTTAGTCTGCCAGTATTTTCAGCACTCTCACAACGTGTTAGTCACTCCATGTTCGCCGTGGTTCTCATGCATCCTTGAAGCTATGTCAGCTCTGGGGCGCACCTGTGGCTAACACGTCTCCTCTCATTCGTTCTCTGGGTGATGCCGGCCCCCGAACGCCATCAATAAGTGTGTTTGTGTTTTTTGTACGTCTTCACCTTTTTGGGAATTGTCTGTCTTTCTGTATTAAATGTGCTGTGGTGAACCCTGCACGTAAATCCTCGTTATTTCATCCTCCCTCTCCGTGCCCTGCGTAAGAGCACACAGAGGGTCATGATGAATGGATTTACGTGCAGGATTCACCACAGCACATGTATTGAACATAAGCATGATGACAACAGTTCCCAAAAAGGTGAAGACTTATAAAAATAAACAGAATCACTTACAGTTGGCGTTCGGGGCCGACATCGCCCACCAAACATGGAGAGGAAACATATTAACCACGGTTGCACCCCAGGGCCAACATTGCTTCAAGGGGCGCAACACAACCACGGCTGTGTGGAGTGGCTAACACGTCGTGATGGTGTTGGCAATATTGGCTGGCTGACAACACGGCAGATGATGCACACAAAACATGAACAGCTGACTGTCAAAAAGAGAGGACGCGTGGTCGGACCGGCGAATCTTGGACAGTGCCCACCTGAAAGTGGGTCAAAACGCACATAAAACACATGTACAAAACAAAAATGACAAGAACTCAAAATATAATACATAGTAAACCCAATGCCTGAGCCACAGAGAATACACTGCTATGATTTTATTGAAAAATCGGGTTTAAATAAATTATATTTATGAACAAATAATTTGTTGCAATATCTGTAACAAAAGCATAACAATCGGTGTTCCCCTGCCATGTGTTTGTCACTGTTGCTGCGGCGGGCACGTGTGCCTCTCCACTGTCACACTCTGAGTCTGACTCGCTAGGCACAATGCCCGCTTGGCATGGCTCAAACCTATACAGTCTGATGCCCCCAGATTCTTCACTGTCATCTCATTCTTCGGAACTATAATCGTCTGAAGACTGGACAACACAAACCAATTCCAGACAACATGTGCTGGAACCATTGTTGATGTTTTCTACTGCTTCCATCCTGTGTGTACAATGGGCAGCCAAGCGCCGTGTTCTGTCGATGACGTTACAACATGGCCGGGGGGTTTTCCAGCCACTGACGCAATTGGTGACGTGGCGCTCATGAAAACGTTGGCTATTGGCGTGAAAAAAAGCCCGTTTGACTAAGAACTGCACAGACCAACCTAATTTGTCATATTGTATTAGTGTTGAAAAATCAGATGAAGTCAAAAACGTGTCATCAGACCTTTACGTAAACATTCAGATGAAATTCAACATGGCACTGTGCAAGAGGTAAAAAAAAAAAAAAAAAATGCTGTAGATCTGAAAATAAAGTTGCATTTTTGTCCATCCATTATTATTATTATTATTATTATTATTATTATTATCATAAGTATTCTCCTGGTGCTCAGTTTATTTAGTAGTTTATTCTCTGTCCATAGTTTTTAAGTTTGCTCTTATTCTGAAGTCATCCCTGTTTCATGTAGCCTCGTTAGTCCTTGTATAGTCTTGCTTCCAATTCACCAGTTATAATATGCTATTTGTTTCCGTCACCTACCTCTTATCAGCTGTAACTGTCTATCAAAAGGTAAGCCCATGTTATGTCTTCATTCCTGCCCCTCTGGTTTTTACTTTCAGTTTCCTTCTTTTAATTTGAAGTGTATTCCAGCAGTAAAACAGGGGCAACTGCTGCACGACACACTTGCTTTTGCTCAATTCTTGACAGAATTCAGCATACTTCTTTGCCGTGATACTTTTGCAAGTGTTTTAACAAGTTGGTGGTGTAAAATTGTAAATGCTGGTACCACACAGCAACATACTGAGGCGAGTCCCACAGACAGGCTCCAGTGACATGACACTCGTTGCCTCGGTTTACAGAAGCTGTGCGCAGTGCGACTGAGAACAGGATCTCGCCTTCATTTTATTGTTATTAATGTATCAGATCGGTAAATTACTTTTATTCCTTACCGATACAGCCATTTTGCCTGGATCGAACCAGATACCGATGCAGCAGATCAGATCGGTTCATCCCTACTATTGATGCCCTCATCGCAGAGAGGCTTGATGCACCTGTGGGTTTGGACAAAATTGTTGCTTCAGTTAAAGGTATGCAGAGTAATAAAGCTCCAGGACTAGACGAGTTCCCCGTTGAGTTTTTCAAGAAATTTACGTCTAAATTAGCTCCTCTTCTTCTTAATGTTTACACTGAATCTTTAGACTGTGGCTCACTGCCTCCCACTTTAACCCAGGCATCCATATTGCTTCTCTTAAAGAAGGATAAGGTGGATCCCACAGCATATTCTTCCTATAGACCTTTGTCACTTCTTAATGTTGACGTTAAGATTCTGGCTAAGGTTTTAGCATCTCGTCTGGAAACTGTTCTTCAATCTATCATTTCATAGGAGCAGAACGGTTTTATCAGGGGGTGGCAACTGTTTTTTTTTTTAAACGTCTAAACCCTCTTTAATGTGGTTTTCTCTGCGGACACTTCTACCATTCATAAGGTTGTGGTTTTGCTCGATGCCGAGAAAGCATTTGATCGGGTCGAGTGGAATTACCTTTTTGCAGTCCTCAGCAGATTTGGCTTTGGAGAGAACTTTGTGTCTTGGATCAAGCTTCTTTATACCTCCCCCCAAGCCAGTGTGGTTATAAATGATATTAAGATCCAACTATTTCACATTGTCGCGTGGTACTAGGCAGGGTTGCCCCCTCTCTTCGCTTTTTTTCGCTTTAGTTATAGAGCCTCTCTCAATTGTATTACAGTCTCTTCCTTCTTTTCAAGGAATTTTTCGATCCAGTTTTGAAGTTAAATTATCTTTGTATGCTGACGACCTTCTTTTATATGCGTCAGATCCATTAACTAGTATTCCACCCATTTTATCTCTGTTAAAACAATTCAGTGCTTTCTCAGGCTATAAAATCGTCTAAAGAGTGAATGTTACCCTATAAATTCAGCAGCCCTAGGACTTACTTAATCAGATGTCCCTTTCAAACTTAGCCCTTCAGGGTTTAAATACCTGGGGATCAATGTGACTCGCACTCTACAGGCTCTTTACTCTGCTAATTTTGTTCCCCTACTTGCCCAGGTTAAGGCTGATTTACAGAAGTAGAGCTCTCTCCCCCTGTCATTAATAGGTAAAATCAATGCAGTCAAGACGAATATTTTGCCCAGATTTCTCTGTTTCAGTGCATTCCCTTATTTTTACCAAAACTTTTAAAAACTTTTGCACAGATTATATCTTCCTTTCTATGGAGTGGTAAAATTCCTAAAATAAGAAAGTCAGTATTGCAAAAGTTTTCTTCAAATGGTTGTCTTGCCTTGCCCAATTTTCTTTGAAACTATTGGTCTGTACATATATATAAAAACTGATTTATTGGCTTCGTTCCCCTGACCTTTTATGGTGTACACTTGAGATCCAATCCTGTTCTTTTTCCTCCTCACCTGCCACCTTAATCACTTCTCTATTGCCTAATAACCTTTCCAGTTTCACAAAAAAAAACCCTATCATATTTATCTACCCTTAAAATTTGGTTTCGGTTTAGGTGTCATTTTAAGTTTTTATCCCCCTCTAGTATGATGCCTATAGTTAAAAATCATCTGTCTTTACCCTTGCTCACCAATTCATCTTTTCTTCAATGGCATAATCATGGTCTTAAAACTTTCAGAGATCTTTACAAAGACAGTTTCTTTGCCAGCTTTTCAGCGTTAGCTTCCAGCTTCAACTTGCCAACATCCCACTTGTTTATTTCCAAATTAGACATTGTGTCTCCTCCCTTTTTTCTTGCTATCCTCATCTCTCTGCTAGCCAACCTTGGGAGGACCTGTTGGCCCTTGAACTTAATCAAAAGTCTCTTATTTCAAAAATACATGACACACTCATGTCCTCTGATCCTCAGTCTGTCAAAAATGAAACAATGGGAGCATGAGCTTGGTATTGTTTTGACTGATCAATGGTGGGATAAAGCTGTGCTTACCACACGCTCAAGTAAACCTTGTGCTATGCTCCAGCTTATACAGTTCAAAATATTGAATAGAGTCCACCTCTGTAAGTCTCAACTGTCAAGGATTTATCCCAGTATCATACCTGCCAACTTTTAAAACCTGAAAAGCCTAGTAGCTAGCCGGGGTCCAGGGGCCGCAGGCCCTGGTAGGTCCAGGACAAAGTCCTGGTGGGGGGTTCAGGGGGGCAAAGCCCCCCGACGGCAAACAAATATTAACATTAAATCAAGTTAAAATGTGGCTAACCACCTCATATTTCTTCAACAATCATGTTTCTATTTTCCTTAAATTGTCAATGCAGATATGCTGATGGAAAAGATCAAGGACAAACTCTATGGTAACTCTCAAGCATTGTTGTTTTCCATGGTGCACCTCTTAGCTTTCTTCAGTTGATCTTTTGAATGGAACACACTGTGGCACTTGTTACCCGAAGCTGTCATCATCATTTTCCTGGTCATGAGGTTGCCCAGAACTTTAGACTGGACCTGAACTCAAGTTTTGTTTGGTACCGGCAGCTCCTCCACCAAGTCCCGCCGCTGTAGTTGAGCTCCGATCCTGCTCCTGTCCAGCTGGGGTCCCGGCAGATCCTCTGCTGAGCCCCGCCACCTACCACCGTCTTCCTCAGTAGTTCCTCCGCCGAGCCCCGCCGCTGTAGCTGGGCTCCAGCTATAGTCGACTTATCCAACTGGGGCCCCAGCTGCTCCTCCACTGGTCCCCGTCTCCTACCACCGCTGTACTTGAACTCCGATCCGGCTCCCGTCCAACTGTTGCCTCAGTTGGTCCCTCCGGCAAGCCCCAATCACCGGGGACGGAGTCGCTTCTTTGTATCGGTGTTAGGTGCTACGACTAGCTATGGCATTAGCTATAGCGATAGCGTTAGCTTAGCAAACGCTTCAGGTAAATTTAGATACGATTCCTAGCGATCTCGTGTTTGGAATTGCTTTCGTGTTTTTTTTATGATTTAAAATTTTTGACTGAATTTTTAGTGAAAAACCGTAATTTTGATTAATAAAGCCGTAACCTGGAATGGGGTCTTGAAAACCGTAACCATTACGGCAAAACCGGAGTAGTTGGCAGGTATGCAGTATAAAGGATCAATGTGACAGATATCAAGCCTCACCTTGTAATTTAAGTCACATGTTCTTATTTCGTCCCAAACTGTATAAATATTGGAGGGACTTCTTTTTGAGTTTGTCTAAAGTTTTATCAACCCAAATTAAGATCAATCCCTTTATTGCAATATTCCGAGTTCCACATGCTCCACTTTAGTTGACAACTTTACAATTACAGTTACTTGCCTTTACTTCCCTTTTAGCAAGACGTCATCTTTTACTCTTTTGGAAATCCCCTAAACCCCCATCCATTTCCACATGGCTCAAAGATGTTATTTTTTCCTCAAATAAGAAAAGGTAAGCCTGGCAACTAAAGGCTCCTCAGCTAAGTTTTTCAAAAAAAATGGAACTCCATCAATTACTTTCACTCACTTTCACTAATCCTGTCTGTAGAATAAGCTCTATTTATTTACAAACCCAAAACTAATCCCCCCCTCTTGTTTTGCTTCCTCTCTATATACATTATGATTTGATATCAGGTAAGACCTTTTTTCCCCCTTTGCCCCACTTTTGCACTCACAGTAGGTGTGCATGTTTATGTATCAATGTAAATGTAATTGTGTGTATACATGAGTGTATATGGACATCTGTGATTTATTTTTTCTCTCTTTTTCTCTCTTCTCCTGTTCATGTTCATTGATATCATCCCTTTTCACAGAGACACTGTTCCCGTTCTGTTCCTAAAATTCAGAAAAATGAGTGAACCTTGCTGCATACAACTTTGTATTGTTCCGCAATTGTTCCTTCAATAAAAAGATTCATTAAAAAAATACACCTTGTCGCGGGAGCATGCGTAAGAAGAGACGCCGTAAAACTACTAACAAATGAGCAAATATAACACTACAGCCAGTGTTTGAACATTTTACACATCTTTGGATGTAAAACCATTACTACATCTTGTCAATGAGCTTTAAAACTGTTAATCCCACCCCCACCCTCAGGACTCCCGGTAAATGAAAGGTCAGTATCTGATGACAGGTGTGTGTCAAGAAACGCAACAGACAGACAGACAGGTAGGAGTTTGGCATTGAAAGAGAGAATATTGCCTCTGTTTTCTGAAAAAAATTTACAGACTCTGATAAGACGATACAACAGAATAAATAATTTATTTTTTCCTCTGCGCTCGGTACCAAGTGCTTGGGGAGTTTTCAAATGAAGGTGCTGCCAATAATTTCCAAATCTATACTCTTTAACATGCATTCAGTGCAATTTAGCTGTTGTAATGGAGATTGGGTTAAAGTCTGTATTTGCTGTTGGACAAAAGAGTTTTTCTGTATAGCAGAAGTTTCTGCTTAATTTACAAAGCACTGCTTAATCGGAAATGTTTGACAATCCTGTGCTTTTCTTGTGGTGTAATAGAATATCATTGCAGTAATCTATGGAAAAAAGTATCTGCTTTAAAATCTGTAATTCTTCCCACAATTTTTAGTGGAAAAAAAACCCTCTCAAAACATTGCAACTTTTATCACAACTTTTTTAAAAGCTGCAAATTCAGGCTTTTTGGGCCACAACAATCATAAAAACATCCTACAAAATCCTGGAGGGACTGATCAATTAGCCAAGCCACAGGCCCTAAACTGGGCTTTCATCTCCGAGAAGGCTTTTGTCACAACCTCCTGGAGCAGACCCACAAGTAGAACTCTGAGGACAGAATCCTACCTTCCCTAGACCAAGCCACCCTAGTGGTCAAATGCTACGGCTTCAGCCTGCTATCAACGGTGAGGAGTGACTAACTTGTTACCTTGGGGTGGTTTATCTGTCTGTCTGTCTGTTAGCAGGATTACGCAAAAACTACTGGATGGATTTTGATGAAATTTTCACCAGAGGTAGGTAGCCCTTTGGCCAAGGATGAACCCATTAAATTGTGGTGATGATCTGAGAGTGTACACCTCCACCAAGGACTTTGTTTTTATTTGTGCAGCAGGATTACACAAAAACTACTATATGAATTTGGATAAAATTTTCACCAGAGGTGGTCCTTGGGCTAGAAAGGAACCCATTGGGCCACTGCACCCATTGGGCGGTGCGGTGGAGCAGTGGTTAGCACTGTACCAGCACAGCAACTCACCCTTGGCCATGGGATCCCTGGTTCGATCCCAACCCCTGACCAACAGTGATCTGTGTGGAGTTTGCATGTTCTCCCCGTATCTGCGTGGGTTTACTCCGGGATTTCTCCGGTTTCCTTCCACAGGCCAAAAACATGCAGGTTAGGTTAACTGGAGACTCTAAAGTGGCCCTAGGTGTGAATGTGTGTGCGAATGGTTAAGGGATAGCGCCGTACCGTGGCTGCTTCATCCATCCAGGTGGATGCCCTCAATTTCCCCTCTGGGGATCAATGAAGTATACAAAATCAAAATCAAATCAAATAATATTTTGGTGATGATCCAAGAATGCATACCTCCACCAAGGCTCTTATCTTCTCACAGTGTGTTAGCAAGAATCCTCCAAAACTACTGGATAGACTTTGATGCAATTTTCACCAGAACTGGCTCGTGGCCTACACACAAACCCATTACATTTTGGGGGTGATCCATGAGGGACAGAAGGAGCCTTGGAGGAGTTATGCAGTCTCTGAGTACTTTCCTAGTTAACCTTGCAATATCCTCAATTTTCCTCTGGTGCTTTCACTAATTCCTCAGTCAGATAGACAGTCACATTCCAGCCTTACTCCACACATGCAAGACCTGTAAATATTGTTCTTTCCTCATATATGCATAGGCCTGTAACAACAACAGCAAAAATGATTTATTGTATAATAAGAAAAAAAAAACGGCCCCAATAAGGCTCACGTGTATGAGAGCTGGGTTTTTTTTGTTTTGTTTTGTTTTGGGTTTTTTTACATAATCCACCATCATTTTCAGCCGTGGATGCTTCTCTCCTTCTGCACACTCCACGAGTAAGGTGGAGCTCATGCGAACACAGCCAGAAAAAACAAAAGTGAAGCGGTGAGCTGAAGGGTCCGTTCACGTCACAAAATTTGTCCCGGCTGAGCCTCAAAGTCCACTCCATTTTAACAACGTGACGCCTTCGCACAGTGAAGGCCTCATTTTTCCTCCCCTAAGTTGGAGAGGCCGGTTTCAACTATCTCATTTACTCATGTAACACCCATGTTTATGCTACGTTTATATGATTGGTGCGACCATTGTTACCGTCAGTCATTTTACAACATAGCGGCTATATTGGAGAGCACTACCTGGAAAAAGCAACTGAAAATAGATGGTAAGGTTCATGAAGTTGAAGTTTTCACTACGTAGTTCTCTATTGTGCTGTCTCTGAGACTGCACATATTGTAAACAAACAGGGTTTACTGATGACGTAAAGCCATATGTCTCGATTGTCCATGACAACATATAAACAGAAGTGACCAAAAAATTTAATTTATTTTTGTTTGTTTTATTTATTGAGGTTATTTTCAATATTTTTTTTCCAGATTTCTCATTCCAGCATTTAATATTGTTCATAAATAAAAGTTCAAAGCTCTTTGAAAAGTTGTACATAGACTGTTATCATTATATCACATCCGGGCCATAAAATGGACTTTGTGATGTCATTGATAATATCATTCATTGCTATTACTTTGTGAAAAATTGATCGTCCATCAAAATTTGTTATCGTTATTTGTTATCCCCTATATATGCAAAATTACCACTGTTACTAGAACACCTGGTTATTTCTTCATTTTACAAAACTTCCCAGATGTGTGTTGTCACTTTGGTTCTTTCATTAGAATTGCTAAACTGAGTTAAATGTGGGGTCTGTGCGTCCAGATTTCAGAATCACAGTGTCAAGAATTTACACAGGTAAAGCGACTAATTAAATAATTGTTTTAACTTTTAATTACCAAATTCTTAAGCTCAGTTATTTATTCACAGAGTTCTCATAGCTCTTTAAAATTAATGAGTGGTGCCCCTAGTGTTAGAGCAAGGTAATTTAATAATCATTAATAGGTATTATAGTCATTAATTACACAACATAAATTACTTTTTTGTAAGTTGTCTGTGTTTTTTCAGCTGATTTAAGACAATTTTGCACCGCTGAATCCGAAAATGACATCCGTTTCTCTCGATCAGGTCAGGTTTTTATGCTAATTTGTAAGCAGTTGTACAGTTGTACTGTAAATTGAATAGTAGACATTGATAAAGGCAAGTACATGTAAATTGAATGTTACGTCATCATTGTTCAAAATTCAGAGAATTTTAAGAAATAAAAAAAGAATTTTGCATCATATAAAGCGAAAATACTCGTACATGTAAACAAAAACGTAAAAAACGTGGCCATAGTTCAAAAAGTTAACCTGACTGAGCAAAACCAACGTGATTTTTGGATTCAGCACATCAAAATTGTCCTAAATCAGCTAAAAAAAACCTTAGACAATAAATTTGGTGTTGACCAGTGTTATCAGTAATTATATTCACAATTATAGCATTAACGCTACAGCTGTCTGTAGCTACCTAGCTCAGACCCAACTAAATTTGTCTCAAAGAATGAATGAAATATTGCATCACTCATTTGCAGGGGTGTGTGATTTTTGTGGTTGATCGGATAGGGCTTGGCAATCAACCAAAATAAAACTGAAACTGATGTTCAAGGGTCATGTAGGTTTTTGGTTTTTTTTTTCCAGTTTCTCCACTCTCCCTGGTGTATGCATGTGTATATGAGAGCTTTGACATCCTTCCCCTTTAAAACATGTTCTATATGAGCAGTCACATGACTCTGCACCCCGGAAGCCATGCAGTCCATGCTCTTTGGAAGCAGAAAAAGGCAGCAAAAAATTTAAACTGCTCGTCTCAAAAAGAAATTCTGTCTGTTCACGTAGTATGTGATGACTGACGCTATATTTAATCTGAAGATGCCAAGAAAAAGTGAGCAAAGTGCACTTACACTAATACATAAATGGCTTGAAGCTAAATCACTGTTAGCAGCTAACGTTCGTTGTTCGTGTCAGTTCAACCATTTTACAGCAGAAATTGATGACAAAATGGAAAAGCTGAGGTTGGATTTAAGAACCTGATCAGACTCACAATCCCTATGTGGTGATAACATAGGGATTACGGGTCATGTGATTCGCCACAGCATGTCACATGACTCACAAACCCTCAAGAGGTATGTATTATACAGTGGTGTGAAAAAGTGTTTGCCCCCTACCTGATTTCTCATTTTTTTGTATTTGTCACACTTAAATGTTTCAGATCATCAAAGAAGTTTAAATATTAGACAAAGATAACAAGTAAACACAAAATGCAGTTTTTAAATGAAGGTGTTTATTATTAAGGGGAAAAAAATCCAAACCTACATGGCCCTGTGTGCAAAAGTGATTGCCCCCTAAACCTAATAACTGGTTGGGCCACCCTTAGCAGCAACAACTGCAATCAAGCGTTTGCAATAACTGGCAGTGAGTCTTTTACAGCGCTGTGGAGAAATTTTGACCCACTCATCTTTGCAGAATTGTTGTAATTCAGCTACATTGGAGGGTTTTTGAGCATGAACCGCCTTTTTAAGGTCATGCCACAGATTATCAATCGGATTCAGGTCAGGACTTTGACTAGGCCACTCCAAAGTCTTCATTTTGTTTTTATTAAGCCATTCAGAGGTGGACTTGCTGGTGTGTTTTGGATCATTGTCCTGCTGCAGAACCCAAGTGTGCTTCAGCATGAGGTCACGAACAGATGGCCGGACATTCTCCTTAAGGATTTTTTGGTAGACAGCAGAATTCATGGTTCCATTTACCACAGCAAGTCTTCCAGGTCCTGAAGCAACAAAACAGCCCCAGACCATCACACTACCTCCACCAATAAGCAGTATAATGAACCTACTTGAGCTACTACCACCACCATATTTTACTGTTGGTATGATGTTCCTTTTCTGAAAATGCTGTGTTACTTTTACACCAGATGTAATGGGACACACACCTTCCAAAAAGTTCAACTTTTGTCTCATCGGTCCACAGAGTATTTTCCCAAAAGTCTTGGGGATCATCAAGATCTTTTTTGGCAAAACTGAGACGAGCCTTTATGTCCTTTTTGCTCAGCAGTGGTTTTGGTCCTGGAACTCTGCCATGCAGGCCATTTTTGCTCAATCTCTCTCTTATGGTGGAGTCATGAACACGGACCTGAACTGAGGCAAGTGAGGCCTGCAGTTCTTTGGATGTTGTTGTGGGGTCTTTTGTGACCTCTTGGATGAGTCGTCACTGCGCTCTTGGGGTAATTTTGGTCAGCCAGCCACTCCTGGGAAGGTTTAACACTGTTCCATGTTTTCGCCATTTGTGGATAATGGCTCTCACTGTGGTTTGCTGGAGTCCTAGAGCTTTAGAAATGGCTTTATAACCTTTTCCAGACTGATAGATCTCAATTACTCTGTTGCTTATTTGTTCCTGAATTTCTTTGGATCACAGCACAATTTCTTGCATTTGAGGATCTTTTAGTCTACTTCACTTTGTCAGGCAGGTCCAATTTAAGTGATTTCTTAATTGAGAACAGGTGTGGCAGTAATCAGGCCTGGGTGTGGCTAGAGAAATTGAACTCAGCTTTCCAAAGATGTGATAAACCAGTTAATTGATGTTTTAATGGGGGGAGTTGTCACTTTTTCACACAAGGCCATGTAGGTTTGGATTTTTGTTTACCTTTAATAATGAAAACCTTCATTTAAAAACTGCATTTTGTGTTTACTTGTGTTATCTTTGTCTAATATTTAAATTTGTCTGATGATCTGAAACATTTAAGTGTGACAAACATACAAAAAAAATGAGAAATCAGGAAGGAGGCAAACACTTTTTCACACCACTGTAAACAGTGACTTCTACACTGAACAATATTTAATTTGGTTACATGTGTGTGAAATTATTATATTATACTCTTAGCACCAAATCACCACAGCTAGATATTCACTGATGCCCCACTCTTGTATAATATTGCTTAATTACAAGCAGTGCAGTAAAAGGGAGAAAAAAGGAGAGAGAAAAAAATGCCCCCCCCCCAAAAAAAAAATGAAAGATGTGAAATTAAATCACAGTGATGCTGATTTAAGGTCAAATTCCCCAGCCCTATGTTAGGATATGAACAGTCCCTGGAGTACTATAAGCACAAAAACGTACATGAATGATGACTAGCAAAGACCTAAGCCAAAGCACAGAATGCTTAAAATGCCAGCTTCAGCTAGCCCCTTGCCGGCTGCCTTGGATCAAAGCTGAGAAAATAAAACTTGAACTAAGCTAAAATAACATCTACAACGAAATATATGGTCAAGTGTTGTTAGATGAACAAGGATTCCAGTGGAGGGTGAAGTGAATTTATAGAAAATAGTGCTCAAAACCAGCCAGATCCAGGTACCCTGTCTGTTACTTCACCCCACCAAGGTGAGCTGTATCTTGGTACAGTGATCGACTCGGACTGCCTAGCATGGTAGAGCTAACAGTTCAATGTAAAATCATAGTGAAAATATAACAAAATAAACAAGATTGACACAAGATATATTATCGACTGTGGATTAGTGAACAAGGTGAAATCACGGATGTATATTAGGGTAACTGAAAACTAAAGAAAATAACAATATAACCTAAGCTTGGTGCAAGCTTCCTAGCACAACTGTTAGCTTGGAAGCTAATGTATCTGGCTCCTGTCCATCTACATGACAGACAGCTATGCTGGCCAACAATAGAGCAGTGGGCAGGTATCAAGGACGGCGCTGGGTTGAGTTTACCATTTTATGATGTCCCGAGTTGGATACAACACTCAAAACAGTTTGTTGGAAAGATAAAGAATATAAAGGCTGTGTGTTTTTTAAGAGAAATGAGTGTTTTGAGAGTTTTTCAATAGATGTATCGCAGAAAGTTAAAACCTGCAAAAACACCATTTTTCAGTTGACCCCTTTCAAGCAAAAAAAAAAAAAAAAGGTCCAGTCCACTTCTTCCTTCAACCCAGCCCAGTTTTAACTCAAATCCAGCCCCTTTAACCAAAAAGGCACAATAAAAAGAGAAAATCTACTCCAAATGCCATATTACAATAATGCGGTCAGTTAGTCACTTGTCACTGACACGGAACACGTTTATGGGCATTTCCAAGTTCATGTCCTTATCACAACAGCGTAGAAACAAACTTTCTGCAGGCGCATGATGCAAAGAGGCTGGTCTAATTATTCAGAAGTGTGCTTTGGATAATCCAATCCAAAGCACTCATGCCCATCCCTTTAATGCAAAGAGCAGTCCCTCCAGGATTTTGCAATGTTGCAATCGCGTGAATTCACACAAAATCAGCCAATCAGCACAACTATTGCACGACCTTGCAACTTTGTCCAATCACCGCAACTTTACCACACTTTTGCCCAATCCTCATCAACTTCCGCCAATTTCACCAATCAAATTTGTCTCTGACTGGCACTCAAACGTTCAGTCTAACCAACTAAATGCATCGCTGCACCGCGTTCATTTCCATGTTTACAGTGAGTATTAACAGAACACATCAGCAAACTGTGTGTGATTTAAAAAAAAAAAAAAAAAAACATTTCCAACACCATCCCTTCCTCTGTCTCCCCCAGCCTGCCGATGGATGTCTCGCCACATCTCTGTCCTGACTGCGTGTATGAAGCGCTTGGTTTGTGTTGAAAAACATCTGCCTGCCCCAAAAGCACCCCGTCGCGGAAGAGTGAGTAAGAAGGGATGCCGTAAAACCACAAACACAACAAGCAACTCTAACACTACAGCCAGTGTTTGAACATTTTACACATCCTTAGAGGTAAAGTCATTACTACATCTTGTCAATGAGCTTGAAAGCTGTGAATCTCCGGTCTGGACAGACAAACACGCACCCCCCACCCCGGCCATCCCACCGCAAATGAAAGATGTGTGTCTGAAGAGACAATGTTTGTGTGTCAAGACCGACGTGCAGCAGATAAGACAGGTAGGAGCTAGGCATGGAAAGAGAGAGAATACTGTCTATTTTTTTTTCCAGAAAAACAGACTCCAATAGATGATGCCGAGCAACAGAATAAATTATTTATTTTTTCCTTTCCGCTCGGTAGCAAATGGTTGGGGACCGTAGGGAGTTTTTCAATGAAGGTGCTGCTAATAATTTCCAAATCTATACTCCAACATGCATTCAATGCAATTTAGCTGTTGTAATGGATATTGTGTTAAAGTCCGTATTGCACAATAATTTTTCTGTATAGCAGAACTTTCTGCTTAATTTACAAATCACTGTAATAGGAAATTTTTGACAATCCTGTGCTTTTCTTGTATTGTTATATACTGTAGAATATCACTGCAGTAAACTGGGGAAAAAAAAACATCTGCTTTAAAATCTGTAATTCTTCCCACAACTTTTAGTGGAAAAAACCTATTAAAATTAGATCCCAGCGCATGCCGTTTCCTCATGAGCCCCAAAGCAGCGCAATTTCAAAACACGCCACTGAAATAGCATTAAGCAATGTGGTTCTGACGATAGACCTCCTTTTTCCTGATCAAAAGCAGATTGTCATGACATGCACTATAATAGTAATGTACATTAGACTGCACGCTGCCACACCTCTTTGAAATGAGCCTCCACCTCCCAGTGCATAGCAAGCACACTGTCTACTGGTAATTTGATGGCGTGACACAAAGCGTAAAAAAACAGACTATGCACTGACAGAAACTAACAAAAACACTGGTGTACGGCGGAAAAGTCCACAGATGGTCATCTAAATAGGGCCCTAACTGTTATAGTTCACTCAGGAAAGGAGATCTTTTTCAAGATTTTACTCACTGCACCCATTGTCAGCTGGTCAGTGCATTTTATTTAGTTGTTGGTAGCCTTGTGAGGGAAAAGACCTAGTGGGTTTATTTTCCAAGAAGATGGATATGGGATGACTCCAGTGCTTCTTGGTGGGCTTCCAGCCCAGTGAATCAAAACAATCATAAAATGCAGACTTAACCATGTGAACGGTGCTGGCAAGCACATGATTTGTTTTATGCAATGACTCTGTTACCTGTGCTTTGGGTTTGTTGTGTGGGTACGGGTGTAGCTTATATAGTGTGGCGGTGCCCCCTCCACCATCTTCTTTCCGCCGACCCGATGTGCCTGACCTCTGCGGAGCGTCCCCTGTGGGCAGTGTGTGTCCTGTCCACCTCATACTGCCCACCAAGTGCACAAAACCAAAAATATGCCCAAACATCTGCTTTCAAAATACTAGGTGAGTTTTTTTTCTATAACTTGTTGCTGTTCTCCAGTGCTTCTGTTCACCATGATACAGTTAACAAGCCTGCGACCATACACGGAACAGCAGTTTTCAGCGTTGAGACATAACTGATCTGTATGCTCCTTTTATGTGCTGCTGGAAATTTTAAATTTCCCAAGAGTCATCCCAAAGGGATTAATAAAGTCTAAGTCTAAGTCTAACTTTATTATACTTTTATACTGACAAGCAGAGGTTGGACAAATGGCACAGGTGGCAATCAGTTACGTTCCACATCAATGCAGAAGCCCGCATCATGATGCATCTAAGAAATGAGAAATTTCCACACCTCTATATTGTATAAGGTTAAAACCCAAAAACACAGCATCGTGCACAATATACAACCTTTAAAACTATTTGAGAATTTAAAACTCTTAGCAAACACTCTGTATACATGTTGGAATGACAATGTCTGTTGTCATGTAGTACACAAGTAGCGCTTAGGGTCCATACCATAAAGATCCAAGTTCTCAAGCAGAAAATCTCTGGTTCAATTCTGACCTGACATTGACCTTAATGGGAAGTCATGAACCTGTTCTCCTTCCTCACTTGGCAGTCTTCTCTCTGTGTTAAATTTCTAATCTTAAAAAAAGGCTAATTATGCAAAAGCACAGGGTAAAAGATAGATTAAAGGTTCTTACATGTGTTCAGTGGAGACCTGGTTAAGGCTGTGTGCCAACTGAGTCACAAGATTCTCGTCTCGACACACCAGAAGGCTGCTGACCTCTTCGGAGATCCTTCCATTATACAGCAGACTCTTAGCAGTGGTGGCAGGAAGAGGAGAAGGTAAAGGCAGTTGGTTCAACACTGTAGGGATGAAAAAATACAATGTGGGAATATGAAATTGGCAATGCAGAGCTTTTTTTTTTTTTTTTTAAACTGTGTATTTTATTGAGCCTTGATTTATTTTTAAACTTGCATTTAATATGAATTTATTTAACCCCATCTGGTGCTTCTGTTTAGATATTCTGTACCATTTCAAAACAGAATAGAATAAAAGCCTGAGAATATGCTATAATGTTATAAATAGGTTATGTCATAAAAATTTATTTTTAACTAAACTGGTATACCTCTCATAGATCGTCACCTTATCGTGGTGGGGGGTTTGCGTGCCCAAGTGATACCAGGAGCTATGTTCATTCATTCATCTTCTTCCGCTTAATCCTTTTCGGGTCACGGGGGAGCTGGAGCCTATCCCAGCATCTTTGGGCGAGAGGCAGGGTACACCCTGGACAGATCGCCAGTCCATCGCAGGGCCAACACAGAGAGACAGACAACCTTTTCACTCTCACAGTCATACCTAAGGACAATTTAGAATCCCCAGTTGATGCCAGTTAACCTAACTTGCATGTTTTTGGCATGTGGGAGGAAACTGGAGAAATCCCGGAGTAAACCCACGCAGACACGGGGAGAACATGCAAACTCCACACACATCACTGTTGGTCGGGGGCTGGGATCGAACCCAGGATCCCTCAGCCAAGGGTGAGTTACTGTGCTGCCGCAGTGCTAATGTTGTCCAGGGCAATTTGCCTCTGGTAGGGTCACCCAAGATAAAGTGGTCCTGGGTGAAGGGCCAGACTAAGAACGATTCAACAGACTCTCATGATAAATGCTAAAACGAGGATTCTGTGTACCCCGCCCAGTATGGGGTTACCGGGGCCCCACCCTGGAGCCAGGCCTGGGGGAGGGGCTCGATGGCTTGTGCCTGGTGGCCAGGTTTCCATCCATGGGACCCGGCCAGGCTCAGCCCAAAGGAGTCACATTGGTCCACCCTCCAGTAGGCTCACCACCTGCAGGAGGGACCATGGGGGTCCGGTGCTATGTGGATCAGGTCGCGGTCAAAGGCAAAGATCTTGGCGATCTGATCCCAGGCTTCCTTAACTGGCTTTTGAGACGGGGAATGTCACCTCTCTGGTGGGGAAGGAGTCTGAGCTGATGCATGAGGTTGAGAGATACCGGCTAGATATAGTCGGCCTCACCTCAACACACAGCTCCAGTTCCGGAACCAGTCTCCTGGAGAGGGGCTGGAGCTTGGCCTACTCTGGAGTTGCACCGGGTGAGAGGCGACGAGCAGGGGCGGGTATTCTTGTATCCCCCCACCTTGCGGCCTCTATATTGGAGTTTTCCCTGGTGGACGAAAGGGTTGTTTCCCTGCGCCTTTGGGTTGGGAAATGGGTCCTGATTATCATTTGTGCCTATGCACCAAATGATGGTTCAGAGTACCCACCCTTTTTGAAGTCTCTGACTGGGGTGCTGGAGGGTGCTCCTCTTGGAGATGCCATTGTCCTACTGGGGGACTTCAATGCACACGTGGGCAACGACAGTGAAACTTGGAGGGGGGGTGATTGGGAGGAACGGCCTTCCTGATCTGAACCCGAGTGGTGTTCAGTTACTGGACTTCTGTGCTAACCACAGTTTGTCCATAACGAACACCATGTTCAAGCATAAGGGTGTCCACATGTGCACCTGGCACCAGGACACCCTAGGTCGCAGGTCGATGATCAATTTTGTTATCGTGTCATCAGACCTGCGACCGTATGTCTTGGACACTCGGGTAAAGAGAGGTGCAGAGCTGTCAACTGATCACCACTTGGTGGTGAGTTGGATCCGATGGCAGGGGAGGACACCATTCAGACCTGGTAGACCCAAACGTATAGTGAGGGTGTGCTGGGAACGTCTGGCTGAGGCCCCTGTCCAGGAGGTTTTCAACTCCCACCTCCAGAAGAACTTCGACCACATTCCAAGGAAGTCTGGAGACATGGAGTCTGAATGGGCCATGTTCTCCACCTCCATTGTTGAAGCGGCTGCACAGAGCGGTGGCCGCAAGGTCAAAGGTTCATCTCGTGGTGGCAACCCCCGAACCAAGTAGTGGACACCAGTGGTGAGGGAGGCCATTAAGCTGAAGAAGGAGTCCTATCAAGCTTGGTTGGCTTGTGGGACTCCCGAAGCAGATGAGGTGTACCGGCAGGCCAAGCGGAGTGCGGCCTGGGTGGTTGCTGAAGCAAAAAAATCGGGTGTGGGAAGAGTTCAGTGAGGCCATGATGCCAACTTTCCGTCAGCATCGAACAGATTCTGTCAAACTGTCCGGCGGCTCGGGAGGGGGAAGCAGCTCCCTGTCCACACTGTGTATGGTGCAGATGGGGTGCTGCTGACTTCAACTGGGGATATTTTCGGGCAGTGGAAAGAATACTTCGAGGATCTCCTCAATCCCACTGACACACCTTCCACAGAGGAAGCAGGGCTTGTGGACGAGGGGGACGATTCAGCCATCACAGGGGCTGAGGTCGCCAAGGTGGTTAAAAATCTCTGGTGGCCAGGCCCCGGGGGTGGACGAGATTCGCCCCAAGTACCTCAAGGCCCTAGATGTTGTAGTGCTGTCATGGTTGACAAACCTCTACAACATTGCATAGAGGTCGGGAACAGTGCCTTTGGCATGGCAAACCGGAGCGGTGGTTCCCCTCTTTAAAAAGGGGGACCGGAGGGTGTGCTCCAACTTTAGAGGGATCACACTCCTCAGCCCCCCTGGGAAGGTCTATGCCAAGGTACTGGAGAGGAGAGTCTGGCCGTTTGTCGAACCTCGGATTCAGGAGGAGCAATGAGGTTTTCGTCCTGGCCATGGCACATTGGATCAACTCTTTACCCTCTCGAGAATCCTCGAGGGTTCGTGGTAGTTTGCCCAACCAGTTTACATGTGTTTTGTGAACTTGGAAAAGGCATTCAACCACATCCCTTGTGGTTTTTTGTAGGGGGTGCTTCGGGAGTATGGGGTATCGGGCTTGTTGTTACAAGCTATCCGGTCTCTATACAACCGTTGTGAGACTTTGGTTCGTATTGCAAACACTCGGTCGGATTCATTCCCAGTGAGAGTTAGACTCCGTCAGGGCTGCCCTTTGCCACCGATACTGTTCATAATCCTGTCCATAATTTTTATGGACAGGATTTCTAGGCGCAGCCAGGGAACGGAGGGTGTCATGCTTGGTGACCACAGGATCTCATCTCTGTTGTTTGCAGATGATGTTGTCCTGTTGGCTTCATCCAGCAATGACCTACAGGTCTGACTGGGACGGTTTGCCGCTGAGTGTGAAGTGGCTGGGATGAGACTCAGCACCTCCAAGTCCGAGTCCATGGTCCTCAGCCAGAAAAAGGTGGATTGTCCTCTCTGGGTTGAAGACAAGCTCCTGCCCCAAGTGGAGGAGTTTAAGTATCTTGGGGTCTTATTCACGAGTGAGGGGAGAATGGAGCCAAGGATTGACAGATGGATCGGAGCAGCATCTGCAGTGATGCAGACATTGTACTGGTCTGTTGTGGTGAAGAGAGAACTAAGCTAAGGCAAAGTTGTCTATTTACTGATCAATCTACATTCCTACCCTCACCTAAGGTCATCAGCTTTGGGTAATGACCAAAAGAATGAGACTGCAGATACAAGCGGCTAAAATGAGCTTCCTTCGTAGGATTGCTGGACTCACCCTGAGAGATAGGGTGAGTAGCTCAGTCATCCGGGAGAGGCTCAGAGTAGAACCGCTGTTCCTCCACATTGAAAGGAGCGAGATGAGGTGGTATGGGCATCTGATCAGGATGCCTCCTGGACGCCTCCCATTTGAGGTGTTTCAAGAACGTCCCACTGGGAGGAGACCCCAGGGCAGACCCAGGACTCGCTGGAGAGACTATGTCTCCCAGCTGGTCTGGGAACGCCTTGGTGTCCTCTCTGAAGAGCTGGAGCAGGTGGCTAGGGAGAGGGAAGTCTGGGCTTCTCTGCTTGAACTGCTGCTTCCGCGATCTGGACCTCCGGAAAAGCGGAAGAAGACGGCTGGATGGATTGATGGATGGATAAACTGGTATAGAAAGACATGTTCAGAAACAAAAGCCACATCACTTGCCCTAAACCCAATGATTAAAACCACAATAACTAATATTTATCATCCCCTGTTACTGCTCAGTCAGTTTATGGTCTGCTTTGCAGTGTAGTTGCTGGTCTTGCCTCATCTTAGCTGAAATGTTAGTGTTTAGGCTGTATAAACAGCATTATAGAGATGATGTTGCACTTACAGTCTGTTAGGCTAGCAATTCCAGCAAGAGTAGTGATGGGAACATGAGGCATGTCACCATTCATGCTGAAGATGAGGTCAAGAGGTCGTGTCAATGCACAAGCTGCTCAATATCGCCAATCTTCCTATCTGTCACATCTCCAAAGAGCTGCAAAGATAGAAAAGTGACAAGAGAGGCATTAAGATTTCCTACAGAATGTTCACTCGTTATAATTTTTGGTGATACAACATGCAAAACTGTTCTTGAAGTACCAGATTATACAGCACATAAAGGCAAAACATTTCACAGGAAACTAGAGACCACTGTCAGATGAGCTCATTATAGGCATTATCACAGTGTCATCATAACTATCTATCTGACACTTATAATTTATACAAGACTAACAGCAAGCCTGGGCATGTCATTATCATTTATTGATTTCTGCTTCAAATGAGAACGCCACCTAGCTTCCTTGGTTCAATTTCTCTACCAGTACACAATTCAAAGTGTGCATTCTTACAGAGAAAGGTGAACCTGCTCAAGTGGGGAAATCCAGTCGCTGCTAAAATATAGTCGATCAATGATCTGAAGGCGTCAAACACATATGCAGTGCATTTTGATTAGGCTCGGGCCGAGATAAGTCGAATATAATTACTGATTTAAAAAAGTGAAACACAACAAATACTTTGTTTATGTTGTCAATCTCTAACGTCTACCTCGTACTTGTTTGGTTTATTTTCCTTTCGAATTTGCACCCGAACAATAACAACACCAATCTATAGCCAATTTTGCGTGTAACGCCGTCTGTTTGGTGACAATGTCAGGTGTATTTCAAATTCTTCTTTTGTTACAGCGTTAAGATTGACGGGACTGTCCGAATTTAGCTGTAGCGATATTAGCTGATGTTAACAATCATTACTGTTTTATTAATCGTCTATTGTTGCTATTTAGCTGTTTGGGGCGCACGGGAAAAGGACGACGTTTGTGAAAGTGACAAAAATGAACTCGACGTTAGCCGGCTAACTGAACATGTAGCTAATGTATGCTAACTGGCTAGGTGTAGCTTATGTGTAACTTGCCTTTAGCTTTAGCATCATCGAGAGTGCATCAAACCTGGTTAGCCGCGGGTTGCTTTCCCTATTCTGCCCTTTTTCTCAATATAGGTCACGCACTGCTTTGCATTTTCACTTCACACTTGCTTTGGCCTTCCCTCGAAGCATCACTAAGCTCACAAAGTGGACCTCGGACTTGCCTAAGGAAGCGTAACCCCGACCCGACGCCAAGGAGGCAGGGGTACAAAAGCAAAGACCCCATCACAAATCAGAGCTAGCTCCCTCGGCTGTTCCCCGTTAATGGTTCCCAACGGCTGCCCGACAGCGCGGGAACGCACCGGAGAGTGCAGGCGAATAACCCCCTCGAAAAGAGAGGCAATTTCTGAGGGAAAAAAGCGTATTTACCTCTGGATGTGATGAGAAAGAGAAGTGTCTCTGGTAGAGGAGGAGGAGGAAGAGGGGGAGGAGCAGGAGGAGTAGGATGGCAGCTGGAGCTGGAAGGAGTCTCTAGCTCCCTCTCTCCGTTTCGCTGTTCCACATACAGCTTCCATTAAGGGTGGCCACTGGCCACCATCATGACCATGGGACTCCCACCAAAATTCGCTTCTCTTGTTAGATTGACAGAAGGTGTTTACAGCTCATAAAATTAAAATGAAATTAAAATACTTACAAATTGTAACTTACAATATCAGAGTTGCCAACTTTTCACAACAGCTTGGAGTGAGATTTAGAGGGAAATGAGCACGGAGAAGCCTGGGGAACAGGGGTGGGCTCGGAGTGAGCGTGAACTATTTTTTTTTTCAAGTACATACGCTTCTTTATTTGAGGATCAATTTTAGAACATGTTCAGTCTACTTTCTGCTATCTTGAGAGCTCTTTTTATGTAAAAATCTGAAGAAAGTCAACATGACATTTGCAGTTAATCTCCTCATTTTGGAGTGAGAAATAAAGTTTGTGGTGTGAGAGAGAGGGCAAAAGACCTGCACCTTATAGTCCTGCATTGGACAGCGGGTATGATTCATGTATCTATACGGGTCAGCATTGATTCATCGATGATGTATTTAGGCAGTTTTACTTTCCATTGTGGAGAGTGGAAATAAAGGAAACAGATTTATGCAGCAGACGACTTTTATTCACTCTTACATCAGTCATACACAGAAAAAGCATGTCTCAGTACACCAGGGCTCTCCTTTATATCAACCGCCCATCTCACATCTGCATGACATCTCGCATCACAATACATTCGTCCCTTCTCCCCCAACTCCTTCTTCCTGCTACCTCACCATAATCTCCATCCCTATTGTCCTTCTCTGTTTACCCTCTGCATCCGGCCTGAGATGATTAACCCAGCCTCTACACTGCCCCCCGCCCCCCCCCCCCAGAATCTCAGACCGAGTTTCAGTCCTTACGTCCTTTTGGCTTCAGTCTCCTCCCATATCTGCTGTAACGGGGGTTTACCGCCTCTGCGGTGCTGCTGTGCTGGCGGGGGACTCCTGGAGGTGTGTCTGTCTGCGGGTGGGCCATGGCGAGGGGGGGGGACCGTCAACTTGCCCGTGTGGCTGCTCTGATGAATCGTTTACCTGGGGAGTTCTCAGTGGGGGTCTTCCATGCCGAGGGGCCCGAGCCAACATCACTTGCTCGTCCGCCACCACAAAGGCGGGCTTAAGTCTGTCTATGCATATTTTCTCCCGACGACCCCCCAAGTCTAACAAAAAATGTTTGTCCCCTGTTTCCAGCACTCTGAACGGGCCATCGTAGGGTGGGCGCAATGGAGGGCGGTGGACATCGTGCCTGACAAACACGATCGCAGCGTTCTTCAAAGTTTTTGGCACAAAAGCACGTGGAAAACAGTGGTGGGTCGGGCCGGGCAGCGTGCCCGTGTCTGCGCTATGCTGCAAACGCTGAGACAGACAGTTGTCCGGCACGGGATTATCTGGCAAAAATTCCCCGGGCAGCCGCAGTGGCTGAGAAAAAACAAGCTCTGCCGGGGAAGCCTCCAAATCCTCTTTTGGTGCGAAACGCAACACCAATAAAACCCACGGCAACCGGTCTACCCAATTTGCATCCGTCAGCGGAGCCCTGAGCGCTGCTTTCAGTGACCTATGAAAATGCTCGTATAACCCATTGGCCTGTGGGTTGTACGCAGTTGTGCAATGAATTGCAACACCAAGGCTACGGGCCATCGCGGACCAGAGGTCGGAAACAAACTGAGGGCCCCTATCGGGCGTGATGTCCGACGGGATTCCAAAACGTGCCACCCATGTCCTCAAAAAAGCGCGAGCCACGTCCGCAGACGTGGTTGCCGCCAGCAGGACTGCTTCTGGCCAGCGTGTGGTGCAGTCCACCACTGTCAGAAGGTGCGTGCACCCCTGCGATGGCGGGAGGGGGCCCACGAGGTCCACGTGAACATGGTCGAACCTCTTCGCCAGTATACGAAACGGCTCCAAAGGAGCCTTCGTGTGTCTGTGTACTTTGGCTCGTTGGCACACTACGCAGGCTGCAGCCCACAATTTCACTTGTTTGTGCAGGCCTGGCCATACGAAGCTTCGCTCCCACCATTTTGACTGACGCGCGCACTCCTGGGTGCGCCAGAGCGTGAACTGACTCAAACACGTGGCGGCGCCAAGCAACTGGGACCACCGGGCGCGGGCGTCCCATAGAGACGTCGCAGATTAGGGGGGGGCTTGCCGTCTTGCAGTACTCTGCTCTCCAGCCTTAACCCTGTTGGTCCAGACTGGAGCGCGCACACGTCCGTATCGCCAGTCTGCTCTGCGGCCATGGCTGTATAATCTATCCCTATGCAGACCGGGGCCACTACTGCGCGCAAGAGGCAGTCCGCCACCACATTCAGTTTACCCAACACATGCTGAATATCGGTCGTAAACTCTGAGATCGCAGCCAGCTGTCTCTGCTGCCGGCTCGACCATGGTTCCGAAACCTTGGCCATCGCGAACGTTAGCGGCTTGTGGTCCACGAACGCGGTGAAGCTGCGCCCTTCCAGCCAGAACTGGAAGTGGCATATGGCCAGGTGGAGAGCCAGGAACTCTCTGTCGAATGTGCTGTATTTACGCTCACTGTCGCGCAAAGCCCTGCTGAAAAAGGCGAGCAGCTGTCAAGAACTGGCGACACGTTGCTCCGCGACGGCCCCTATGGCCACGTCCGAGGCGTCGGTAGTGAGCGCTATCTGGGCTGCCGGGCCCGGGTGCGCCAACAGTGCGGCGTTTTCCGGGGCTGTTTTAACCTCAGAGAACGTCTGCTCCCGCTCCGGAGTCCATTCGACTCTGTCCGCGGGTTTCCGTTTCTTGAGCACGGCGTACAATGACTGCATGAGCTGAGTTGCGCGGGGGAGGAACCGGTTATAAAAGTTAACCATCCCCAAAAATTCTTGCAGCGCCCTGACCGTCTGAGGCCGGGGAAAATTCGTCACGGTGCACACTTTGTCGGGCAAGGGTATCGCTCCCTCTGGTGAGACACGGTGCCCCAAAAAGTCAATCCCCGTCACGCCAAACTGGCATTTCGCCGGGTTGATTATTAACCCATGCTCCTCCACCCTCTGGAAAACGTCCTGAGGTGGGTTACGTGTTCGTCCTCGGACGCGCTGGCCACCCAGATATCATCCAGGTAGACGAACACAAACGCAAGATCATGCAACACCGCATCCATCATGCGTTGGAATGTCTGTGCCACTTCTTTTAATCCAAAGGGCATGCGTAAAAACTCAAACAAGCCAAACGGAGTTATTACTGCTGTTTTGGGTATGTCCTCCGGGCGCACTGGGACCTGGTGGTAACCGCGGACCAGGTCTATTTTAGAAAAAACGCGTGCTCCGGCGAGGTGAACGGAAAAATCCTGAATATGGGGAATCGGGTAGCAGTCATGCGCTGTGGCGTTATTCAATCTGCGGAACTCTCCGCACGGTCGCCACGATCCCTCGGCCTTAGGGACCATGTGTGGCGGGGATGCCCATGAGCTGTTTGATCGCCTGATGATGCCCAACCTTTCCAGGTTGGCAAACTCCTCACGTGCTATGGCCAGTTTAGCTGCGTCCAAGCGCCGAGGTCGTGCGAAAACGGGCGGCCCGGTGGCAGTGATAAAGTGTTCCACCCCGTGTTTAGCGATAACTGCCGAAAACGTCGGGACCGTGAGTGCTGGGAACTGAGTGAGCAGTGTGTGGAACTTACCGCCTGGAGCTGTGACATTGGCTTGTGTTATTGGACCGGCCCCTCAAGCTGTACAGGGGAGAGAATCAAAAGACATTGCATTAACCAGGCACCTGTTAGCCACATCGACTAGCAACCTGTGTGCACACAGAAAATCAGCTCCCAGGATTGGGAAACTCATTGCCGCTATGACAAAAGTCCACTCGTACATACGGCCGTGTAGGGATAAAGTCAGTGTTCTCTCACCAAAAGTCTTAATGTCCGAGCCGTTTACTGCTACCAGCCCGGGGCCGCTAGCTCCCGCTAGCTGGTTGGCGTAGGACGGCAGGATGATGCTCCTCTGGGCTCCGGTGTCTATGAGGAACCGTCTCCCCGAGCGCGAGTCCGTCACGTAGAGCAGCTTGTCCTCTTCACCGGCGGTCGCAGCTGCTACCGACTGCCGGCCTTGGCGTTTCCCGAACGCTTGAATTGGCATGGTGGCTCACATCTGCATGCGTTCTCTCCAAAGCGGCGGTGGTAGAAGCAAAGCGTGTCTCTCTGGTGCTTCCTGGCCCCCGCTGCCGCTACCGTCGGCGGCTCCTCTCCTCCGCTGGTTGTCTCGCTGGGTTCCGACGCCGCCGCGTTCACTGTGAGGGCTCTGGTGGTGAGGATGATCCGATCTGCCTCCTGGGCTAGCGCACGGTTGTCACGTGCGGCCAGCAACAGCGAATTGGCAAGAACCGCTCTGGCCTCTGTCGGGAGGTTCCGGAGGAAAAGATGGGCAAACAGAAAATGCCCGTCGTCCGTGTCCATCAATGGCAACATCTTCTCCATCAGTTCGACTGCCGACCTGTCTCCTAACTCGGAGCGCCTCAGGAGCCTCTCCGTTCTCTCACAGTCCGAGAGCGTGTAGCACCGGGTCAGCGCGGCCTTGAGAGCCTTGTATTTGTCATGGGCTGGAGGCTGTTGGAGCAGGCTTGCTACTTGCTAAGACGTGCGAGCGTCCAGCGCTGCGACCACATAGTAATATTTGGTGTCGTCTGCCGTTATTCCCCAGAGGGCGAACTGAGCCTCGGTGTGGTGGAACCAAGACCGCGGGTCGTGCAGCCAAAAGTCTGGTAATTTGACCGAAACAGCGCACGCGTTGCTGGGGGTTCCCGTCCGGGCCGTCTCTGGGATGCTTGCCACGTCGCTGGGGCTTCCCGTCCGGGCCGACTCTGGGGTTCTTGCCTCGTGTTCCATAATTCGTCAAGGGGTCACCAGTGTGGAGAGTGGAAATAAAGGAAACAGATTTATGCAGCAGATGACTTTATTCACTCTCACATCAGTCATACACAGAAAAAGCATGTCTCAATACACCAGGGCTCTCCTTTATATCAACCGCCCATCTCACATCTGCATGACATCTCGCATCACAATACATTCATCCCTTCTCCCCCAACTCCTTCTTCCTGCTACCTCACCATAATCTCCATCCCTATTGTCCTTCTCTGTTTACGCTCTGCAACCAGTCTGAGATGATTAACCCAGCCTCTACACCATGGGTAATTCCTTTGTCTATTATGCTGTGTGTGTTTCTATCATTTTGGTCGTCAACTGTCATGCTGCTGTTACAATGTAATTTCCCAGTTTGGAATTAATAAAGTAGATCTATCTACTTATCTATCTATCTTACTCAAGTTTTTGGAAGAGGTTACCAAACTTATAGATGAAGGTTATCCAGTTGATGTCCTGTATCTCGACTTCAGTAAGGCCTTTGACAAGGTCCCACATCAACGGCTCATGAAGAAAATTGAAGGTCATGGCATCGGGGGCAAAGTATCGCAATGGACTGCGGAATGGTTGAGTGGCAGACAGCAGAGGGTTGTCGTGAGTGGCAAGCAGTCACAATGGTCCAATGTGGTGAGTGGCGTCCCACAAGGTTCTGTTCTGGGGCCAATTTTATTCATTTTATACATTAATGACATCGATGAGAACATAGCAAGTACAATACTGAAGTCTGCTGATGATACAAAGATTTTTAGGAAAGTAGATTCAATAGAAACAGCATTTACACTGCAAGATGACCTCAGCAAATTATTTTCATGGTCACAGACTGGCAGATACTCTTTAATGTAAGCAAATGTGGTTGCCTTCACCTGGGACACAATAATTGCTACTATGATTACTTTCTGCATGATGATGTTATTCCATCTGTTCCTAAAGGAAAGGATCTTGGAGTCACCATGGACAGTACTTGAAAATTTAGTAATCATATAGGTGAGGTGGTGGTGTCGGGGTAATATATGAATCCACATTACCAATGAACCCTCAGCCTAAGCTAAACTCAAATTGTAACACTTTTGAATGCTTAATTTTTAGCTTAGCACATCCATCCTGGAGGTTAGAGCAGCCTATTTTATTTACCACAGTATATTGCCCTCCCAGTGGTTCTTTTGCTGAATTTGTCGGAATTCTCTGAGTTCTTATCAACCTTGGTTCTTAGTTCAGACAAGATTATCATAGCTGGTGATTTTAATATTCATATAGACGTTGATAATGATAGTCATAGTGTAGCATTTCTCTCCCTCTTAAATTCAACTGGTTTTTCCTCAGTGTGTTAGTAAACCAACTCATCACCATAACCACACCCTTGACCTGATCTTGGCCTATGGTGTAGAAACTGATGAGCTGCTTGTCATCCCTCAAAATCCTACACTGACTGACGACTATTTGATGACGTTCAAATTTGTGCTATCCGATTTCACAGCATCAAGCAGAAATATAGTTACCAGATACTTATCTGATAGTGCCGTGGCTCTCTTTAAAGAATTAATCCCTTCAGCACTTACTCTATTACCATGTCTCAATAGAGCAGACAGCACTGACTACTTGAATCCATTAGAATTAGACCTCTTAGTTGGTAGTACTGCAGCCTCACTGCAGTCTACACTTGACTCCATAGTCCCCCTTAAAAAGAAAACGATTAAAAGTAGGAGACCAGGACTTCCGGTTATGGCCGCCACGTAGGAGGACGTGTTTCACTCTGCTTTGCTCCTAAAAATAAAAAGTCGGCAAATAACTCTCTCAATTGGAACAAAACCTATCCCAGCGTTTGGACGAGGACATGCCGGTAAAGCCTAAGGCTGGGAAATCAGGTGGAGGAAAAACTGAACCGCCGAAACAGTCCAAGTTAACGGACTTCCACATTCGTGACGAAGCAGAAAAATCTCCAGAGGCTATGGCGGAGCAAGCTAACGGCGGAGCGGTGACTGCTGGCGACGGCACAGGTACGGTGCTCGCTGCCATTAACTCAATGAGAGCAGATTTTTCCACTAAATTTGATGGGATTATAGCAGCGATAGAAGGAATGAGAAAGGAAATAAGCGACTGTATGGAACGAGTATCGCAGGTGGAGCTCCGAATTTCCAGCGCTGAGGATGACGTCACCAGCCTACAATTAAAGGTGCGCACATTGGAATTAAAAAATAAACGTCTGGAAGATAATGTCCTGGACTTAGAATCCCGGTCAAGACGGAACAACCTGAGGCTGGTGGGCCTCCTGGAGGGAACGGAGGGTCGGGACCCATGTTCCTTTTTGGAAAAGTGGATTCCAGAAGCGCTGAACAATGCGGAGCTGCAGTCATCAGTCGTTTTAGAGGGCGCCCACTGAATCGACCCACCGAGAGATAATAAGGCACCACCGAGGATGCTGATTATGAAGTTCCTCAGCTACAGAGACAAGATGACGGTCTCCAACACGGCGCGAGCCAAAGGAGAAATTAAATACCAGGATCAACAGGTGCGGTTCTACCCAGATTTGGCCACAGGAATCCAACAATTAAGGAAACAGTTTGACCCCGCCCGTAAAGAGCTGCGCAACCTCGGGATTCATCATGGAGTGATTCATCCTGCAAGACTGCTGGTCACATATAAGGGCAGAACCCACACCTTCAAGACCCCTGAGGAGGCGCAGGAGCTCATCAAGCAGATCCAAGGAGAGACTGGTGGGAGCTAAGCATGAAGCATGAACAAAATATAAGGTAGAATATTTAAGCATTTGAACAGGAATCTGACTGATCTGAAGCATATAGCAAGTTTACAAAATATAGATTGTATTATATATTTAAAAAAAAAACCTATGATGTACAAAGTTGCTATAAAATTTTGGAGTTAAGTTGGAAAACTACAGAAGAGAGTTAATGTTACATCATTAAAAGCAGTAGAGTCAGGGTGATTGAGAGGATAAAGAAAGAGTGGCTTTGACTGATCCTCGCGGGTGTGGAGCAGTCAATGGCTATAGTGGGAGACGGAATTTTTTTTTTATTTTGGGGGGATTACCACGAATGTGGGGAGGGGGAATTTGTTTGTGTGTAGTTTGTAGGATGAATGTTCAACCACTCATGTTTTTGCTTCTCTGTATGAGCATGTTTATATTGCGAGGTAATCTCAAACTCCTTATTGATCATAGACCAAAGCGTTAATCTTAATTTAACTTCATGGAATTGCAGAGGTCTACAAAATTTAAAAAAACTTAAACAAGTTATGAATAAAATAAAAGACATAGGTTCAAAAATTGTGTTTTTACAAGAAACTCATCTAATAGAGGAGGATGTAAAAAGAATTAGGAGAAGATGGCAAGGAAGTGTATTCACCTCATCATTTTCATCCCGAGCCAGGGGAGTTATGACTCTCATACATAAATCAGTCCCATTTCAAGTGAAAAATGTAATTGGAGACAAATTTGGAAGATATCTAATCATTCAAGGATCTTTGTTATTAGAAAATATAAATCTGGTGAACTTATACAGTCCCAATATAGATGATCAAAATTTCTTTGCTAATTTATTTCTTATTTTATCATCACTTACAGGGCAACATATAATAGCAGAGGATTTTAATTGTACATTCAATCCCGATATAGATAGATCAACAGGACTGGACTGTATGCACGATGGATGCAGGATGATCATTAATCATTTTATGAAAGAACTGAGATTGCTAGATATATGGAGAGAAATGAAACCACAAGTTAAAGCCTACTCTTGTTATTCTAATACCTACAAGACATTCTCACGTATTGACTATTTTTTGATCTCCACAGAATTAAGGTCCAAGATTCAAAACTGTTTCTATGATAATATTGTGATCTCTGATCATGCACCCTGCTGTCTAATATATGTAGATAAGAAATTGACAAAGGAACCAGGTAGGTGGCAATTTCAGCATAAATGGCTTCAGGATGAGGAATTTGTTAAGTACATAGAAAAACAGATAGATGAGTTCTTTAATATCAATACTACACAAACATCAGCATGTATAAAGTGGGAGACTTTCAAAGCTTTTATTAGGGGGCATATTATTAGTCATACAGGTTCAAAATCTAAGAAGACTCGAGAGGAGTCCAATTGGAACATAAAATAAAAATTCTTCAAGAAAAAGTGTATGCAGGAAGTGACCCAAAGTTAGACAACGAATTACTGATTCTGAGAGCTGAATATGACAAAAAAATCAGCGAATAGAGCTGCCTCGAGTCTTCTAAGATTGAAGCAATCTTTTTATAAACAAGGTGAAAAATCAGGAAAATTATTGGCATGGCAGATTAAACAATTAGAATTTAAAACACCAATTACCAGTATTATAAGTAACGGACAGGCAGTTGTAGATCCTTTAGAAATTAATAGTGCCTTTAGAGATTATTATGAAAAATTATATGATACAAAAAATGAAACCGACTTAACAAAACTAAATGGGTTTTTGGACGGATTATCTATACCGTGTATTCCAAATGAAAACAGGGAGATACTGGAGTCTAAAATTAGTCAAGAAGAAGCTGGGCTAGCCATTGATAATATGAAATCAGGAAAAAGAGCAGGACCAGATGGTCTTCCAGTTGACTTCTATAAAAAAATTAAGAATAAATTAATAAAACCATTTTTGGAAATGGTTTTAGTGTGGCGCATATATTGAGTTCATATTTCCCACATATGTATGACTGTATGTGTATTGGGGGCTTCACGTCTCGTGGGACAAAAGAGGTCTGGGCCTGCAGAGATCTACAGGAGATGACAAGGAGGTGTGAGTTTGGGCCTTTGTCTCGGAGAGGATGCCCCAGGAGGATTCCCGGAACATCAAGGGATAAGAGACAATAGAGGAACATCAAAGAGTGCATTGTGACTGGGATTATGTACCATGTGATTGTATGTTTGCTAAAGCACCATGTGACTTAGGTTCATGGCTTCAGCAGGCTATAAGAGTGTGGTATTTGATTGCTCAGTCTCTTTTGTTGCTTAGAGATTGATAGAGCATGTGTTCACTTAATAAAGCTGAACCTGAGAAATAAACTCAGCCTCATCCTTGAACGCATTCTCTACACTGGTGACCCTACGACAAATTATGGCCAGTGACGACCTTCACGCACCGGACTCGTCAGGAGCCAGCCGGGCTAACGCAGCTACCGCAGTCCAGCTGCCTGATTTCTGGCAGCACAGCCCGCGCTCTTGGTTTAACACTGTCGAGGCGCAGTTCCATCTTCGGGGAATTTCAGCGGACGCAACGAAATTCTACCATGTAGTCGCAAAGCTGGACAGCCTCACAGCACAGCGGGTGGAGAGCCTGACTAACCACCCACCAGACGACGACAAGTACGGCGCATTGAAAGCTGCCCTCATCCGTGCTTTCACCCCCTCGCTGGGAGAGCGAACAGAGAAGCTGTTGACTGAAGGCGAGGCAGACAGGCCTGCGGACCTGATGGCGAGGATGCTGAGTCTGAGAGGTGATGATGATGACAGCTTTATCTTCACCCATCTTTTCCTCAGGACACTATCGTCAGCGGTGACAGTTACAGTTGGTGACGTTGGTGACGTCAGTTTTTTTTTTTTTTTTTTTTTTTTTTTTTTTTCTCTCGGCGCCACACGAGTCGGCTGCCTTTTGCAACAGCGGCTCGATTCCGAGTCTTTTTCCCTTCCTCTCTCTTTTGATCCGTCTTTTTTTTTCACCCCACTTATATCACGGACACACAGATCGTCCTAAATGTCTCCTGAGCCGGTGGACGGAGCCACTGTCTATAGCAGGATACGATACAGCAGAGAACAGCTGCTAGCATTCAACCGCCACCCGGTCCCATTGGAAAAACTCGACATACCGAGTGAACTGAGGCGAAAACGCCGCGGCTGCCGGGCTGGAGTAAGGCGGAGGACAAAAAATATAAGGTACAGACCCTCCCTTCCATCTGTTGTCATGGGAAATGTACGGTCGATACTGGGAAAGTTAGATGAGCTAGCGGCTATCTCCCGTTATGATAGCACATACCGGGAGTGCTCTCTCCTTTTGTTTACTGAGACGTGGCTAACTGAACTAGCAGCAGATGCTAACATTGAGCTGGAGGGTTTTCACATGATACGAGCTGACCGAACACCAGACAGTGGCAAGGCTAGGGGCGGTGGAGTGATCATGTATGTTAACAACAACTGGTGCAGACCGGGACATATCACTGTTAAACAACGACACTGCAGCAAAGACATTGAGTTGCTAGCTGTTAGCATGAGGCCTACATATCTCCCGAGAGAACACTCACACGTGATCTGCATTGTTGTTTATGCAAATCCGACGGCGAACGCTGGGACAGCACGTGACGTCATCCATTCAGTAACCAGCAGGCTGCAGACAGAACACCCAGATGCTCTTCTCCTCATCTCAGGCGATTTCAACCATGTTTCACTGTCTCCCATTCTACCCACGTTCACCCAGTATGTCACATGCCACACTAGAGACAATAAAACACTGGATTTATTCTACGCAAACACTAAGGAGGCGTACACCTCATCACAACTACCCCCACTCGGGAGATCGGATCACAACTTGGTTCATCTCCGGCCGGTGTACAAACCCCTAGTGCACAGACAACCTCCGGCCATGCACACTGTGGAGTTATGGTCTGAGGAGACAATGGACACCCTAAAGGGCTGTTTTGAAGCCACCGCCTGGAAGCAGCTCTGCGATCCACATGGTGAGGACATCGATGGCCTCATTCACACCTTCACGGGCTACCTCAGCTTCTGTGTGGACAAATCCGTTCCCACCAAGACCATACGGCGTCACTCAAACAACAAACCCTGGATCAACCCTGAGATAAAAACACTTCTGAGAGAGAAGAATAGGATCTTCAGGTCGGGGAACAGGGAGATGCTGAAGTCCGTACAGAGGGAGCTGAGGAGAAAGATCAGAGAAGGCAAGGACAGCTTCAGGAAGAAGATGGAGGACAAGCTGCAACAGAGCGACATCAGCGGGGTCTGGAGAAACCTCAAAACCATCTCGGGGCTCCAGAATACCTCCCCCCAGGCCACAGGGGGCAGGGAGTGGGCGAACAACCTGAATCTGTTTTTCAATAGATTTGACCAACCGCCCTCCCCCCTGACTGCACAACAACCACTGCTGCCTCTAAAGAAATCAAGTCCTGCTGCCCACTCCCCACTCTACCAACACCCCCCCACTCCCAACACACAGCCCCCCATCCTGACCCTGACCAGGACCCAGGTGAGGACGGAGCTGAGGAAGATCAAGGCGAGGAAGGCGCCGGGACCGGACGGCATCAGCGCAAAGCTCCTCAAGTCCTGTGCAGACCAGCTGTGTGGGATTGTGACGTATATCTTCAACATGAGCCTGAAACTGGGGAGGGTACCACAGCTGTGGAAAACATCTTGTGTGGTACCTGTACCAAAAACTTCCCACCCCAAAGACCTGAACAGCTACAGACCGGTGGCCTTGACGTCCCACTTGATGAAGACCCTGGAGAGACTGCTCCTTGCTCACCTCCGCCCCCTGGTGGAACCAGCGATGGATCCACTCCAGTTCGCCTACCAGCATGGCATTGGGGTGGAGGATGCGGTGATCTTCCTCCTTCACCGTTCTCTGTCCCACCTGGAGAAGCCCGGGAATATGGTGAGGATCATGTTCTTTGACTTCTCCAGTGCTTTCAACACCATCCAACCGATGATCCTGAAGGACAAGCTGCTGCGCGCAGGGGTGGACCAGCACCTGTCATCATGGATCCTGGACTACCTCACGAACCGGCCTCAGTTTGTGAGAACCCGGGACTGTGTGTCCGACACGATCATCAGTAGCACGGGGGCCCCCCAGGGAACGGTGCTGGCTCCCTTCCTGTTCACTCTTTATACTGCGGACTTCTCACACAACACAACACACTGCCATCTACAGAAGTTCTCTGATGACTCTGCGATCGTTGGCCTCATCTCCAATGGAGATGAAGCTGAGTACAGAGGGCTTATCCAGGACTTCGTGGACTGGTGCCATCGGAACTGCCTCCAGATCAACGCGAGGAAAACTAAGGAGCTGGTGGTGGACTGCCGCAGGCATGGGCAGCCCCTCACAGTACCAGTAAATATACAGGGAACAGACATCGAGATGGTGACATCCTATAAGTACCTGGGTATTCATCTGAACAATAAACTAGACTGGTCACACAATACTGATGCACTCTACAAGAAGGGACAGCGCAGGCTGTTCCTGCTGAGGAGACTCAGGTCTTTTGGTGTACAAGGGGCGCTGCTGAAGTCATTCTATGACACGGTGGTGGCATCAGCCATCACTTTTGGAGTGGTCTGCTGGGGCAGTGGCATTACTGCAGCAGATAGGAAGAGACTGAACAAACTGATTAAGAAAGCTAGCTCTGTCCTGGGGCAGCGCCTTGATCCGATGGAGGAGATAGGAGAGAGAAGGACGGTGGCTAAACTGTCATCTCTGCTGGAGTCCGAGTTCACCCTATGCAGGACATACTGAATGCACTGAGGAGCTCATTTAGCAGCAGACTACATCATCCCAGGTGCACAACCGAGAGGTTTCGTAGGTCCTTCCTACCAACGGCTGTCAGACTGTACAACCTAAGCAGGGCTGCTCGCAGAGATAGCAAAAAGACGTAACAAACTAATAGTTTTTTGAATGCAAAAGATGCAATAGACTTACACAATGGTCCTCTCCGGCATACAACTAGGAACATACCGGTCGCTATGGAGGGTGAGAATATGTATGGGCACATAATCATACCATGTAGGATAACTAAGTAGACGGTTATGCTGTTTCATTCCATCTAGCAACAATGCTCTGCACTGTGTGTGTTTATATATTTGCATATTTATTCCATCTAGCTACAATGCTCCGTACTGTGGGTGTTTATATATTTATATATCTACATATTATTCCATCTAGCTACATTGCTCCGCACTGTGTGTGTTTATATACTTGCATATTTATTCCACCTAGCTGCAATGCTCCGTACTGTGGGTGTTTATATATTTACATATTTATTCCATCTAGCTACAATGCTCTGCACTGTGTGTTCATATATTCATATATTTATTCCATCCAGCTACAATGCTCTGCACTGTGTGTCTGTGTGTGTGTGTATATATATATATTTTATAGTAATACGTACATATGTTTATTAGCTGCTCTTGCTTGCTTTTTTTTTTTTTTTTTTTTTTTTTTTTTTTTTTTTTTCTTGCCTTCTGATTGTTGCTCTGAGTGTTGCTATCCCTGTGCTGTTGCAATCCTGGAATTTCCCCGTTGTGGGACTAATAAAGGCTTATCTTATCTTATCTTATCTTATCTTACCCTGACCAGCTCACAGCTGCTGACCAACCGAGAGTACCACGAGCTGGGCCAGGAGGCACAGCGACTCGTCGACACCCATAGATGGCACACGGCCACGACGGCAGCAGCAGAGCTGAGCGCAACGCCGGGAGACGGCAGGAGGCCAGAGGCTGCAGCACCAGATTCGCTGACGTCAGCAGCGGCGGAGACCAGGAGACGCGGAGCGGGCGGCGTCCTCTGCTTTTATCATCGACGTTTTGCCGAGAGGGCACACAAGTGCATCCCACCATGCCAGTTCAAGCGCTCGGGAAACGCCAGGACCGAGAGTCGGTAGCAGCTGCTGCTCTCGGCACGAAGAACAAGCTGCTCTACATCACAGACGCAAAATCAGGGAGGCAGTTCCTGGTGGACACGGGCTCCCAGCTGAGTTTCATCACACCTTCCTACGCTGACCGGCTGGCGCCTTCCAGCAGACCCCTGGTGTTAGCGGCGAACGGCTTGACAATCAAGACCTTCGGGGAGAAGACCCTCCCTTCTCTTTTCACGGTCGGACATTCGAGTGGACTTTTGTCGTGGCTGCAGTCAGTCATAACATGTTAGGTGCTGATTTTTTGTGCTCAAATGGTTTATTGGTTGATCTTGCTAATAGATGTCTGGTTAATGCACTGTCTTTCCACTCCATTTCCTGTACAGCCCGGGTGGTCCCGCCTACTGCACAGCCCAACGTCACAGCTGCAGGTGGTAAATTTCAAGCACTGCTCACTCAGTTTCCAGCACTCACAGTCCCAACGTTTGGACTCAAGGGTGCCGCGCAGACTTTCCAGCGCATGATGGATGCAGTTTTACGCAGCCTCCCTTTCGTGTTCGTCTACTTGGATGATATTTTGGTAGCCAGCACGTCCGAGGACGAACACGAAAGCCATCTCACAGCGGTTTTTCGGAGGCTGGCGGAGCATGGGTTAATAATTAACCCAGCGAAGTGCCAGTTTGGGGTGACGCAAATAGATTTTTTGGGGCACCGCGTTTCGCCAGAAGGAGCGGTCCCTCTGCCCGATAAAGTACGCGCAATAACAGATTTTCCCCAACCTCAGACGGTCAAAGCATTGCAGGAATTTTTGGGAATGGTTAATTTTTATAACCGTTTCCTCCCAAGCGCAGCGCAGCTCATGCATCCATTGTACGCGGCACTTAAAAAACAAAAACCTGCAAATAAGATCAAGTGGTCCCCGGAGCGGGAGCGCGCATTCTCCCAGGTCAAATCTGCCCTGGTGAACGCCGTTTTGTTGGCACACCCGGTGCCAATGGCCCATATGGCGCTCACCACGGACGCTTCCGATTTAGCGGTGGGGGCGGTCGTTGAACAGTTTGTGGCAGTGAGCTGGCAACCTCTCGCGTTTTTCAGCAAAACCTTGCGCGATAACGAGCGGAAATACAACGCGTTCGACAGGGAGCTGTTGGCCCTGCATTTGGCCATCCGCCATTTCCAGTTCTGGCTGGAGGGGCGCCGTTTCACCGCGTTTGTGGACCATAAGCCGCTAACGTTTGCGATGGCCAAGATTTCAGAGCCTTGGTCAGGCCGGCAGCAAAGACAGCTGGCCGCGATATCGGAGTTCACCACCGATATTCAGCATGTCGCGGGAAAACATAATGTAGTGGCAGATTGTCTTTCACGTGCGGTAGCAGCGCCAGGCCCCGTGGGGGCAGACTCGGCAGCCGTGGCCGCAGGCCAGGTTTGTGGCGCGGAAGCGCTCGCAGCCCCGGTCCGCGTAGGTTTAGATTACGCAGCCATGGCTGCGGAGCAGGTTAGCGACGCGGATGTGCGCGCGCTCCAGTCTGGACCAACAGGGTTAAGGCTGGAGCACAGGGTGCAGCAGATAGGTATGCCCCCTCTAATCTGCGATGTCTCCACAGGGCGCCCTCGCCCCGTGGTTCCATCTGCATGACGCCGCCGCGTTTTTGTCTCAATCCATTCTCTGGGGCACCCAGGGGTGCACGCATCGATTAAAATGGTGGGGGAGAAATTTGTTTGGCCGGGGTTGCGTAAACAGGTCAAAGAATGGGCAGCAGCCTGCGTAGCGTGTCAGTGAGCCAAAATACACAAGCACACTAGAGTCCCTTTGGAGCCTTTTCACATCCCGGCTAAATGTTTTGATCATGTGCATGTCGACTTGGTGGGCCCCCTTCCGTTGTCGCAGGGGTGCACACACCTTTTGACAATGGTAGATCGCACCACACGCTGGCCAGAAGTGGTTCCTTTGGCGTCAACTACAGCAGCAGACGTTGCACGCGCGTTTTTAACGGCTTGGGTCGCGCGTTTTGGAGTTCCGTCGGACATAACGTCCGACAGAGGTCCCCAATTCATTTCCGAACTCTGGTCATCCATGGCCCATAGCCTGGGGGTGAAGATTCACCGTACTACCGCGTATAACCCCCAAGCTAACGGTTTGTGCGAACGCTTTCATAGGTCATTGAAAGCAGCCCTCAGAGCATCTCTTACGGATACAAACTGGGTGGATAAACTTCCATGGGTTTTATTAGGGTTGCGTTCCGCACCTAAGGAGGATTTGCAAGCCTCTCCGGCTGAATTAGTTTTTGCTCAACCCCTCCGTTTGCCGGGGGAATTCCTTCCGGACAACCCTGCACCAAATTGCCCCCCCCCACCCCCGCTCAGCTGTTGCAGAGCAGCACAGGATCAAACACCCTTCCTGGCCCAGTTCATCACAGTTTTCCGCACATTTTTGTGCCGAGGGCTTTAAAAAATGCGGAGTTTGTTTTTGTTAGACATGATGCTCAACGACCAGGTTTGCGACCACCTTACGACGGGCCTTTCAGAGTGTTGGAGACAGGGGAGAAACATTTTTTGCTTGATTTGGGAGACAGAAAAGAGTTGATTTGCATTAACAGACTCAAACCCGCCTTTGTTCTGGCTGATGAACACGTGCAGTTGGCCAGGGCCCCCCCGCCGTGGCAGGCCGCCGGGAAGACATTGTTCCGAGCCACCACAGAGATGTGCTAATAATTCTGATTCACAGATGCAGGGAGCCGCTGCAGAAGGAACAAAGCCGGCTTACAGCATATATGGCAGGAGGTTAAAACCCAAGCAATTGAGGGATTGATTTGTGATAGGTTGTGATGTTTTCTGCCATGCATCTCTGATTATGTTTTGTCCCTGAATAGACGTTTGGGGGGGCGGTTATGTGGCGCATATATTGAGTTCATATTTCCCACATATGTATGACTGTATGTGTATTGGGGGCTTCACATCTCGTGGGACAAAAGAGGTCTGGGCCTGCAGAGATCTACAGGAGATGACGAGGAGGTGTGAGTTTGGGCCTTTGTCTCGGAGAGGATGCCCCAGGAGGATTCCCGGAACATCGAGGGATAAGAGACAATAGAGGAACATCAAAGAGTGCATTGTGACAGGGATTATGTACCATGTGATTGTATGTTTGCTAAAGCACCATGTGACTTAGGTTCGTGGCTTCAGCAGGGTATAAGAGTGTGGTATTTGATTGCTCAGTCTCTTTTGTTGCTTAGAGATTGATAGAGCATGTGTTCACTTAATAAAGCTGAACCTGAGAAATAAACTCAGCCTCATCCTTGAATGCATTCTCTACATTAGAAGCATTTCAAAATAGTAATTTACCACCATACATGAATAATGCCTTAATTATACTGTTGCCAAAACCAGGTAAACCCTCTAATAAATGTGAAAATATGAGACCAATAAGCCTATTAAATGCTGACCTTAAGATAATCTGTAAAATTTTAGCAAGACGACTACAAGAAATATTACCAAATATTATTAACCGAGATCAGAATGGCTTTATAAAGGGAAGACAAGGCTTCCATAATGTAAGAAGATTATTTAATATTATCTATTCTAATAAAGAAGCACCGGATACAGCTCTCCTATCATTGGACGCTGAAAAGGCCTTTGATAGGGTCGAATGGCCCTTTCTTTTTGAAGTCTTACAAAGGTTTGGACTTGGAAATAATTTCATAAAATGGGTTCAGATAATATACAATAATGCTACAGCAGAAATCCTAACAAACAGCAATATCTCAAAATCAATAAATATCAATAGAGGATGTCGACAAGGCTGTCCACTTTCACCTTTACTGTTTACTATGGCAATTGAACCTTTAGCGATGGCAGTACATTTACATCCACAAATATATGGAATTAAAGTAGGACCAACAGAACATAAAATCTCCCTGTATGCCGATGACATAATTTTGTTTATGTCGAATCTTAAAAAATCAATTCCGACCTTGTTGAATTTAATAAAGAATTTTGGGGAAATATCAGGATATAAAATAAAAAAACTAAATCTTCAATATTAATGCTAAATGAGACCCAGAGCAATCACCCAGCTCCTGAGGTAAATCAATTCAATGTTGTAAATCAGTTTAAATATTTAGGAATTCAAATTGTGCCTAAGCTAGAATTCGTCACCAGTGCCAACTATGAAGCCTTAATGACAGACATTAATGAATTACTTCAGAGATGGATGTCACTACCAATGTCGATGATTGGGAGAATCAATATACTTAAAAGTAGTATCTTACCTAAAATACTTTATTTATTTCAATACATTCCTTTACCACCACCTTCAGATCTATTCTCAAGAATTAACAAAAAGTTAGTGGAATTTATATGGAACAATAGGAAGGCTAGATTACGTTTGTCTTTCCTATATTTACCATTTGATCGTGGAGGTCTGAAATGTCCAAACTTTATGTTGTATTACTGGTCAGCACAACTGAGGTCTATGACATATTATTTTTCATCAAATGATCTCCCTCACTGGACTGAAATGGAATCATACAATTTACCTTTACCTCTTCCCATATTCATATACTCAGACTCGGCAAAAAAATTACAGAAACAAGTTAAAAATCCATTTGTAAAGCATATGATCAAAATATGGTGTGAAACCAAAAAATATTTAAAAGAACCACACTTATTGTCACAATTTAGCCCAATATGGGGTAATCAATATTTTAAACCAGGGAGAGTGGATGCTGTATTTAAAGTATGGAATTTAAAAGGGATTCAAAAGATTCGAGACTTATATCTGTCATGTTCAGATAACAATGTCTTTTGAAGAACTGAGGATCAAATTTAATCTTAATAGAACACATTTTTTTTTAAATATCTTCAGCTTAGGAACTTTATTTGATCAAATCAAAATAATGCTCTCACCCGACCTACTTATTCATCCTTGGAAAAAATCTTGACGAAAGATAGTAAGAGAAAGGGTATTATTTCAGAGTTTTATAACTCATTGACACTATCCTCAAGTGAAAACTCACAGAAAAGATTGAATTATTGGAAAGAAGACCTGCAAACTGAAATTTCAGAGGAGCAATGGGAATTGGCTTGTACAGAAGCTCAAACCAAATCAATAAATGTACGTCTTAAATTGATACATTTTAAATGGTTAATGCGGATGTATGTTACACCGGTGGAGTTAAATAGATATAACAAAAACATACCAGATACATGCACAAAATGTATGGAAAGTAAAGGAACCTTATTTCATTGTTTATGGGAATGTAGAAAAATTAGAATGTTTTGGGAAGAGGTGAGGGTAACAATTGAAAAAATAATTTCAAAACAAATCATATTGAATCCTAAATTGTTTTTGTTGGGTCTGCATCCAGAAAAGCATAACTAATAAAAGTGAAAGAGCATTCATAGACCTCATTTTGCTTAACGCCAAAAAATGTATTGCATTATTGTGGAAAAAGACTCATAGACCAGATGTGACTCAGTGGTTAAGACAGATGTTAACAAACCTTCCACTAGAAAGAATAACATACATACTGAAATCAAAGGAAATTGTGTTTGAGAATATATGGAGACCTTTCATTGATTACGTAAAGAATTTAAACATAACTTTTGAAGAAGAAGGTGAATGATGTGTGTGGACCTTGTAAATTCCAAACTGCTGAATGTATAATATGTATACTTATGTAATGGCTTGCCTAGACTAAACAGAGGAGCATTGTTGAAGATCTGTCTTTGTTAGTGGTTGTTGGTGTTTTAAGTACATTTTTTTTAAATTACTTTAGTTTTAGTGTTTGATTGTTTATGTTATGTTTGTAAAAAAAAAAAAAGGGTTCAATAAAAAATATTGTGGAAAAAAAAAAGTAGGAGACCAGCTCCATGGTACAACTCCCACAGCCGTAAGTTAAAACAGAAAGTTAGATCCTGTGAAAGGCTTTGGCATGCAAATAAGACAGAAGAATCTTGTTCAGCCTGGAATGCCAGCCTTTTTTTTTTTTTTTTTTTTTTTCCTTGCCTTCTGATTGTTGCTCTGAGTGTTGCTATCCCTGTGCTGTTGCAATCCTGGAATTTCCCCGTTGTGGGACTAATAAAGGCTTATCTTATCTTATCTTATCTTACCACCTATAAGAAATCTCTCAGTAGTGGTCAGCGACAGTACTATTCATCCTTGATAGAAGAAAATAAAAACAACCACAGATTTCTCTTTAACACTGTGGCTCAGCTAACCAAGAGCCAAAATGCCATAGATCCCTACATCCCTCCAACTCTTAGTGCCGATGACTTTTTAAATTTTTTTTAATGATAAAATTGTCAGTAGTGACTTCCGGTTATGGCGGCCATGTAGGAAGACATGTTTCACACTGCTCTGCTCCTAAAAATAAAAAGTTTACTAAAACTCTCTTAATTGGAACAAAAACCCATCCCAGCGTTTAGGCGTGGATATGGTAAAAACCAAGGCTGGGAAATTAGGTGGAGGAAAAAGCAATTCGACAAAACAACCCAAGCTAACAGACTTCCACGCTCGAGGCGAAGCAGAAAAAAATCCAGAGACGATGGCGGAGGATGGAGCCAGCAGCGGAGCAGGAACTGCTGAAGAGGGGACAAACGCAGTGCTCACTGTCATCAACTCCATGAGAGCAGAGTTTTCGTCTAAATTTGATGGGATTATAGCAGCGATAGAAGGAATGAGAAAGGAAATAAGCGACTGTATGGAACGAGTATCGTAGGTGGAGCTCCGAATTTCAAGGGCTGAGGATGACATCACCAGCCTACAAACTAATCTGCAAACAATGGAATTAAAATGGAAATGTCTGGAAGATAACGTCCTGGACTTGGAATCCCGCTCGCGACGGAATAATTTGAGGCTGGTGGGCCTCCCGGAGGGAGCGGAGGGACGGGACTCATGTTCCTTTTTGGAAAAGTGGATTCCAGAAGCGTTGAACAACGCGGACCTGCAGTCATCCGTCGTCTTAGAGAGCGCTCACCGAATTGGCCCACCGAGAGATAATAAGACACCACCGAGGACACTGATCATGAAGTTCCTCAACTACAGAGACAAGATGACGGTCACCAACGCGGCGTGAGCTAAAGGGGAAATCAAATACCAGGATCAACAGGTGCGGTTCTACCCAGATTTGGCCACAGGAATTCAACAATTAAGGAGGCAGTTCAACCCCGCCCGCAAAGAGCTGCGCAACCTCGGGATTTGTCATGGAGTGATTCATCCGGCAAGATTGCTGGTCACATATAAAGGGAGAACCCACATCTTTAAGACCCCTCAAGAGGCGCAAGAGCTCATTAAGCAGATCCAAAAGGAAACTGGTGGGAGCTAAGCATGAACATGATAAAGATAGACCATTTAAGCATTTGTACAGGCATCTGATTGATCTGAAACATATAACATGTCTACAAAATACAGACTGTATTAAAAAAAAAAGCTATGATGTACAAAGTTGCTCTAAAACTTTGAAGTTATGTTGAAAAAACTACAGAAGAGAGTAAATGTCATGTCAAAAAATAGTAGAGTCAGGGTGATTGAGAGGAGAAAGAGAGAGTGGTTTGACTGATCCTCACAGGTGTGGAACAGTCTGTAGTGATACAGAATGGTCAGTGAATGTATCATGCGCGCATGCGCATTGAGAGTTTCTACAAATAAATGAAGTGAACCTCCGCTCCGCTCTCGAGGTCCCTTTTATTATATATTTCATTAAGTACACAGTACAACACATGGTGTCAGAAGTCGGCGACCCGTCTCTAATATGAAGACAGAAGCTTTAAAAAGCATGTAAGTGAAGTTTCCTTCCAGTTGGGCTGTACAGAGGAAAAAAAAAAAAAAAAGTTTTCAAGTTCACGAGCTGAACTAGCAAACATTCCAAGCTAGCCACAACGTGACGAAGACGTCGGAAGGTAATGGATACGTTATTTTCCATAAGCCCGCCCGAGGCATTTGACTTCAGGGATGTCGCTAGTTGGCCAAATTGGGTCAGACGTTTTGAAAGATTCCGCATGGCTGCCGGACTCGACCAGAAGAGTCAAGAGTATCAAGTGAACTCGCTAATATACACTATGGGAGACTCGGCAGATGATGTGCTTAACACTTTAGCACTGGCTGAAGCGGACAAGAAAGACTATGAGAAAGTAAGAGACGCATTTGAAAAACATTTCATCTGTGAACATAACGTGATATATGAGAGGGCCAAGTTTAACAAACGCTGCCAGGAGCCTGGTGAATCAGCCGAGGCGTTCATCACAGCCGTCCACAAGCTAGCTGAGTATTGTCAGTATGGAATCCTCAAAGAGGAGATGATAAGAGATCGCTTAGTCGTGGGTATTAAAGACCACACGCTTTCAGAGAAGTTACAGCTCGACTCAAAGCTGACTTTAACGAAAGCAATGACAAAGATTCGCCAAAACGAGGAAATTAAAAAGCAACAAACCACACTGAGACAGACTAGCACGGATAGTGTTGAAGGAGCTAATATGGATGCAGTTAGGTTCAAGCACAAACAAAAATCGGGTCAACAAGGAAACAAAACAAATCACAGACCAGGTCAGACAAATGCAAAAGACAGATGTGGCAGGTGTGGAAAAGCACATGCAAATTCATTTAAAGAATGTCCTACTCGCAATGCAGACTGCAAGAAATGTCAGAAAAAGGGGCATTTTGCTGCTTTGTGCAAAACAAAAATGAGAGTGGAGGAACTTCAGCAGAAGGACATGTGTGAAAGTTTGGAGACTTTGTTTTTGGGCACAATGACTACGGCACCTCCACCTAATGTGCGTGGAAGAGGTCGATTGGAGTAAATGGCCAGCAGGTAGTGTTCAAGCTTGACACCGGCGCTGCAGTGACAGCCATCCCAAAACACATGTACTCTGAAAAGCTACACGGGAAACTTTCACCACCAAGCAAAAAACTGTGTGGACCAAGCAATGTTCCTATCGCAGTACAGGGATGCTTTACCGCCGACATGAGCTACAAGGGCTCTGTTGTGAAGCAGCAGGTGTATGTTGTCCCAGGGTTAGCTACTCCACTACTTGGCTTGCCAGCCATACAAGACCTCAACTTGCTTAGTCAAGTAGATGCCATTGCAACAGAGAATGCTTATGTGAAGCAATATCCCAGAGTGTTTACTGGTTTAGGGAAGCTAGAGGGTGAATATAGGATTAAACTGAAAGAGAATGCCACTCCATTTGCCCTAGCGGTGCCACGCCGCTTGCCTCTGCCATTAAGAGGGAAAGTTCAAGAGGAGCTGAATAGGATGGAGGCAATGGGAGTTATTTCACCCATAGAAGATGCAACTGAGTGGTGCTCCGGAATGGTCGTAGTACCAAAGCCAAACGGAAAAATCCGTATATGTGTCGACCTCACCCACCTAAATGACAACGTGTGCAGAGAAAGACACATCCTCCCTGCAGTCGATGAGACGCTTGCTAAACTAGCTGGAGCTAGAATTTTTTCAAAGCTAGATGCCACTGCAGGTTTTTGGCAAATTCCTTTGCATAAGGAATCGTCCCCACTCACCACCTTCATCACGCCATTTGGACGTTTTTGTTTCAACCGACTTCCTTTTGGAATATCCTCAGCACCAGAGCATTTCCAGAAGCGCTTGACACAAATGCTGGATGGCCTGGAAGGAACGGTCTGTCATGCAGATGACATCTTGGTGTTTGGAGCCACACCACAGGAACATGATGAAAGGCTGCATCGAGTGCTGCAACGCCTACAGCAGCGAGGCCTCACCCTGAACGACAAGTGCCAGTTTGCAGTGACTGAGGTGAAATTCCTCGGGCATATTGTCAGCGGGGAGGGAATACGGCCAGATCCCGACAAGATCAGGGCCATTGCGGCCATGCCACCACCCAAGGACGTGGCAGACGTCAAAAGATTCATGGGGATGGTGAATTACTTGGGAAAGTTTTCCCCAAACATTGCAGAGATCACAGGACCGATCAGGGACCTCCTGAAAGCTGATAACATGTGGACATGGGGGCCAGCTCAACAGACAGCCTTCGCAAAGGTGAAAGAAGAGCTCAGCTCATCGGCTGTACTTGCCCCATACTGCACTGACAGGCCGACTAGGGTGTCAGCAGATGCATCCTCCTACGGACTGGGGGGTGTTTTGTCACAACTTCAACCTTCAGGAGAGTGGAGGCCAGTGGCCTTTATTTCCCGCAGTATGACAGAAACGGAGCGTAGATACGCCCAAATTGAAAAAGAGGCCTTGGCCATCACGTGGGCGTGTGAACGGTTCCAAACTTACCTCCTGGGCCTGCACTTTGAGGTTAGAACAGACCACAAACCCTTGATAAGTCTCCTCAGCACAAGAGCACTTGATGAAATTCCCCCTCGTGTGTTGTGATTCAGAGTGAGACTCCTGCGGTTCACATACACCATTGTGCATGTTCCGGGAAAAAATCTCATAGCAGCAGATGCTCTTTCAAGAGCTCCCCTTCAAGGTGCAACTACAGAGGAGGATCTCGTGCTCCAGAGTGACGTGAGAGCTCACATCAATGAAGTCATTCAGCAACTGCCTGCATCGCAAGAGAAACTGATGCAGATTAGGCAAGCTCAGGAAGAGGATCCAGTGTGTGCACGGCTGTCTTCTCTGATCCGCACAGGTTGGGACAGACAGAGTTCAGCTCCGCAGCTGAAGTCCTATTGGCAGTACCGAAATGACTTGTTGATGGCTGATGGTCTCCTGATGAAAGGGAAAAGAATAGTGATTCCAGCAAGCATGCAACCAAACATTTTGGAAACGCTTCATCAGGGCCACCAGGGAATGGTGAAGTGTATGGTGAGGGCTCATGAAGCAGTATGGTGGCCAGGTCTGACACGTCAGATAAAAGAAAAGGTACGCCAGTGTGAAGTTTGTGCTAAGGAATGTCACAATGCACCAGAACCTCTCCTGACCACACCCTTGCCATCACGCCCATGGCAAAAGCTAGCCGCCGACCTGTTTGAATGGAAGAAAGGTCATTACTTGGTGGTCATTGACTACTACTCCCGATTCATTGAGGTTGCCAACGTCACAAGCACTCTAGCGTCAGCTGTGATTATTAAAATGAAAGCCATCTTCAGCCGTCATGGAGTGCCTGACACACTCATCACCGACAATGGCCCACAGTTTGCAGCAGCAGAGTTTGCAGAGTTTGCTGCAGATTATAAATTCCAGCATCTCACCAGTAGCCCCCGTTACCCTCAAAGCAACGGAGAAGCAGAACGCGCTGTTAGAACCGTGAAGGCCCTGTTGCAGAAGAATGAGGACCCTCACAAAGCACTGATGGAATACAGAGCGACCCCTCTCGTTCATGGGGCATCCCCTGCGCAGCTCCTAATGGGGCGTAACATCCAGACACCTCTCCCAGTATGTCCAAGCACCCTCACACCAGCTTGGCCGGACTTGAGAGCTTTTGAGAGGAAAGATGAAGAGCTTAAAAGAAAACAGGCTGAGGGATATAACACACGGCACAGAGCACAGGAGAAGAAACCGCTCCAGCCAGGCCAGAGAGTCTGGATCAAGAACGAACCACGCACTGGAGTAGTTTCCGGATCAGCTGGGACACCGAGGTCCTACGTCGTTGACACTTCGAAGGGCAATCTCAGAAGAAACCGCTCTCATTTGAGAGTTGTGCCTTCACCATCGACCACCCCAGATCCGGGTATATGCACCAGAGTGGGCAGAGCGGTCAAGCCAGTCAAAAGACTGAATTTGTAGTATAGTGTTGTGTGTATACATGGAGCAGAATAAACCTCCATACCACAACAGAGAGGATCAGGTAGTCCACCCTGCCTCTCAGTTAAATTCTTATGTGTTACGAGTTTGAATGTTGCAGTATTGTGTTAGAAAAAAAAAAAAAAGGAGGGGACAAGAATGAGATGAATAATGAGATGCAGAAGGTGTAAATTCAAAGTTTATTTTGAGGATTTGATTTTTGTAAACAGCTGGGAAACATTGGTTTAAAAGGGAGAGATGTAGTGATACAGAATGGTCAGTGAATGTATCATGCGTGCATGCGCATTGAGAGTTTCTACAAATAAATGAAGTGAACCTCCGCTCCGCTCTCGAGGTCCCTTTTATTATATATTTCATTAAGTACACAGTACAACACACAGTCATTAGCTATAACGGGACACAGAATTTTTTTGATTTTGGGGGGATTACCACGAATATGGGGAAGGGGAATTTGTTTTTGTTTTTGTTTGGTTTGTAGGATGAATGTTCTATCATCCATGTTTTTGCTTCTCTGTATGAGCATGTTCATATTGCAAGGTAATCTCAAACTCCTTATTGATCATAGATCAAAGCGTTAATTTTAATTTAACTTCATGGAATTGCGGAGGTCTACAAAATCTAAAAAAACTTAAACAAGTTATGAATAAAATAAAAGACATAGATTCAAAAATTGTATTTTTACAAGAAACTCATCTAATAGAGGAGGATGTAAAAAGAATTAGGAGAAGATGGCAGGGTAATGTCATGCTTGGTGACCACAGGATCTCATCTCTGTTGTTTGCAGATGATGTTGTCCTGTTGGCTTCATCCAGCAATGACCTACAGCTCTTGCTGGGACGGTTTGCCGCTGAGTGTGAAGCGGCTGGGATGAGAATCAGCACCTCCAAGTCCAAGTCCATGGTCCTCAGCCGGAAAAAGGTGGATTGTCCTCTCCGGGTTGGGGACAGGCTCCTGCCCCAAGTGGAGGAGTTTAAGTATCTTGGGGTCTTGTTCACGAGTGAGGGGAAAATGGAGCGAGAGATCGACAGACGGATTGGAGCAGCATCTGCAGTGATGCGGACGTTGTACCGGTCTGTTGTGGTGAAGAGGGAGCTTAGTTCTAAGGCAAAGCTGTCGATTTACCAGTCAATCTACGTTCCTACTCTCACCTATGGTCACGAGCTTTGGGTAATGACCAAAAGAACGAGATCGCGGATACAAGCAGCTGAAATGAGCTTTCTTTGTAGGATTGCTGGACTCACCCTCAGAGATAGGGTGAGGAGCTCAGTCATCCGGGAGAGGCTCAGAGTAGAACCGCTGCTCCTCCACATTGAAAGGAGTCAGTTGAGGTGGTATGGGCATCTGATTAGGATGCCTCCTGGATGCCTCCCACTTGAGGTGTTTCAGGTACGTCCCACTGGGAGGAGACCCCGGGGCAGACCCAGGACTCAGTGGAGAGACTATGTCTCCCAGCTGGTCTGGGAACGCCTTGGTATCCCCTCTGAAGAGCTGGAGCAGGTGACTGGGGAGAGGGAAGTCTGGGCTTCTCTGCTTGAACTGCTGCCTCCGCGACCCGGACCTCCGGAAAAGTGGTAGAAGATGGATGGATGGATGGATGGATGGCAAGGTAATGTGTTCACCTCATCATTTTCATCCCGAGCCAGGGGAGTTATGATTCTCATACACAAAACAGTCCCATTTCAAGTGAAAAATGTAATTGGAGACAAATTTGGAAGATATCTAATCATTCAAGGATCTTTGTTATTAGAAAATATAAATCTGGTGAACTTATGCGGCCCCAATATTGATGATCAAAACTTCTTTGTTAATTTATTCCTCACTTTATCATCACTTACAGGGCAACATATAACAGCAGGGGATTTTAATTGTACATTGAATCCCAGTATAGACAGATCAACAGGACTGGACTGTACGCACAATGGATGTAGGATGACTATTAATCATTTTATGAAAGAAATGAGATTGCTAGATATATGGAGAGAAATGAAACCACAAGTCAAAGCCTATTCTTGTTATTCTAATACCTATAAGACATTCTCACGTATTGACTACTTTTTGATCTCTACAGAATTAAGGTCCAAGATTCAAAACTGTTTCTATGATAACATTGTGATCTCAGATCATGCACTGTGCTGTCTAATATATGTAGATAAGAAACTGACAAAGGATCCAGGTAGGTGGCATTTTCAGCATAAATGGCTTCAGGATGAGGAATTTGTTAAGTACATAGAAAAACAGATAGATGAGTTCTTTGATATTAATACTACACAAACAACAGCATGTATAAAGTGGGAGGCTTTCAAAGCTTTTATTAGGGGGCATATTATTAGTTATACAGGTTCAAAATCTAAGAAGACTCGAGAGGAGAGAGTCCAATTGGAACGTAAAATAAAAATTCTTCAAGAAAAGGTGTATGCAGGAAGTAACCCAAAGTTAGACAACGAATTACTGATTCTGAGAGCTGAATATGATAAAAAAAAAATCAGCAAATAGAGCTGCCTCGAGTCTTCTAAGATTGAAGCAAACTTTTTATGAACAAGGTGAAAAATCAGGAAAATTATTGGCATGGCAGATTAACCAATTAGAATTTAAAACACCAATTACTAGTATTATAAGTAACGGTAGTTACAGATAGGTAGTTATAGATCCTTTAGAAATTAATAGTGCCTTTAGAGATTATTATGAAAAACTATATGATACAAAAAATGAAACTGACTTAACAAAACTAAATGGGTTTTTGGGTGGATTATCTATACCGTGTATTCCAAATGAAAACAGGGAGATACTGGAGTCTAAAATTAGTCAAGAAGAAGTTGGGCAAGCCATTGATAATATGAAATCAGGAAAAAGAGCAGGACCAGATGGTCTTCCAGTTGACCTCTATAAAAAATTTAAGCATAAATCAATAAAACCACTTTTGGAAATGGTTTTAGTGTGAAAGATGTGTTCAATGACGAGACATGAGTGTATTTCTCAGGTTTGGCTTTATTCCAGAACACATTCATCCAACATTCTCAAAAGCAAGAAGAGGCAGAATAATGTTACAGCTCACTCTTATACCTCTGGGGGATTAAGAACTCAAGTCACATGGTGCTTCTGCAAACATTCAATCACAATGCAAGTCTCTGAAGATTCACCATTGTCTCTTATTCCTCCGGAGTCCCAGGAAACCCCCCAGGTCCTCTCTCCGAGACGGAGGGCTCTGACTTCAACACCTCCTCGCCATCTCCTGTCTTGTTCCTCCAGACGTGAAGCCCCAATCCACATAAGCCATACAATCCACATAAGCCATACATTTGTGGGAAGATATGAACCCGACATATGTGCCACACTCTTGTGGGGAAATATGAACCAAACATATGTGCCCACATGACCCCCCCCCCAAACGTCTGCATGGGACAAACACTCATAAATGCATACATAAAAAACATTACCACATAACCAAACAATCAACCTCCCCAATCTCTTAGGTCTGAGCTTCCTGCCGAATCGGCTGTAGGCCGGCTTCGCTGCGTCTGCAGCGTCTCCTCGCACCTGGGGATTAGATTTGTTAGCACATCTTCTGTGGGAGCTCTGGAGCATGCTTCTCGGCAGCCTGCCCCGGCGGGGGGCTTTCGCCAACTGCACTCGTTCATCAGCCAGGACAAAAGCAGGCTTGAGTCTGTTTATGCAAATTAGCTCCCTTCTGCCCCCCAAATCTAGCAAAAAATGCTTCTCATTTTTTTCTAGCACCCTGAACGGTCCATCAAAAGGCGGTCTCAGCCCTGGGCGTTGTGCATCATGTCTAACAAAAACAAACTCTGCGTTTTTCAAAGCCTCTGGCACAAAAACGCGTGGAAAACTGTGATGGCACTGGGCCAGGGCAACGTGTTTGATTCTGTGCCGCTCTGCAACAGTCTGAGCGGGGGGGGCAATTGGGCGCCAGGATTTTCGGGGAGAAATTCCCCGGGCAAACGGAGAGGTTGTGTGAACACCAACTCCGCTGGGGAGGCTTGTAAATCCTCCTTCGGTGCAGAACGTAACCCCATAAAACCATGCAGTTTGTCCACCCAATTTGTATCCGTGAGCGATGCTCTGAGGGCTGCTTTCAATGACCTATGAAAACGTTTGCATTAAACCGTTGGGCCTGCGGGTTATACGCGGGTAGTGTGGTGGTACCTTCACCCCTAAGCTGCGGGGCCATAGACGACCACAGTTCGGAAACAAATTGAGGGCCTCTGTCTGACGTTATGTCCGACGGAACTCCAAAACGCGCGGCGACCCCAAGCTGTTAAAAACGCGCACGCAACCTCTCCCGTCCCGTTGTTGACGCCAGAGGTACCCGCTTCTGGCCAACGTTGTGGTGCGCGTCCACCATCGTCAAAAGGTGTGTGTGCCCTTGAGACGAGGGAGCGGGCCCACCAGATCAACATGCACATGATCAAACCGCTTAGCCGGGATGTGAAAAGGCTCCAAAGGGGCCCTCGTGTGCTTGTGTATCTTAGCCCTCTGGCACGCTACACAAGCCGCTGCCCATTCCTTGACCTGTTTGCGCAACCCCGGCAAATTTCTCCCCCACCATCTTGACCGATGCGCGCACCCCCGGGTGCGCCAGCGAATGGACCGAGTCAAAAACGCGGCGGCGCCACGCGGCTGGCACCACTGGACGAGGCCGACGCGTGGAGACATCGCATATTAAGGGGGGCATACCTATTTGCTGCACCCTGTGCTCCAGCCTTAACCCTGTTGTGTCCAGACCTGGAGCGCGCGCATATCCGTGTCACCAACCTGCTCCGCAAGCCATGTCTGCATAATCCAAACCTACGTGGACCGGGGCTGCGCGCGCTCCCGCGTCGCTGCCCTGGCCCACAGCCACCGAGTCTGCCCCCACGTGGCCTGGCGTTGCCACAGCACGTGAGAGACAGTCCACCACTACATTGTGTTTGCCTGCGACATGCTGGATATCGGTGGTGAACTCTGATATTGCGGCTAGCTGTCTTTGTTGTTGGCCTGACCAAGGTTCTGAGATTTTGGCCATCGCAAAAGTTAACGGTTTGTGGTCTACAAAAGCGGTGAAACGGCGCCCTTCCAGCCAGAACTGGAAATGGCGGATGGCCAAGTGTAGGGCTAAAAGCTCCCTGTCAAACGCGCTGTATTTACGCTCGTTATCGCGCAAGGATTTGCTAAAGAAAGCGAGAGGCTGCCAGGTCCCTGCCACACACTGTTCAATGACTGCCCCCACCGCTAGGTCCGAAGCGTCGGTGGTGAGCGCCAAACGGGCTGTTGGAACCGGGTGCGCTAACAAAACGGCGCTTGCAAGGGCTGATTTAACCTGGGAGAAAGCGCGCTCCCGCTCCGGAGACCATTCGACCTTATTAGTGGGTTTTTGGTTTTTCAGTGCTGCGTACAGTGGCTGCATAAGCCGCACTGCGCTCGGAAGAAACCGGTTGTAAAAATTAACCATCCCTAGAAACTCCTGCAGCGCTTTTATCGTTTGAGGTCGGGGGAAATCTGTTATCGCGCGCACTTTCTCAGGAAGGGGAACCGCTCCCTGTGGTGAAACGCGGTGCCCCAAAAAATCGATTTGCGCCACCCCGAACTGGCACTTCGCTGGGTTAATTATCAACCCGTGCTCTGCCAGTCTCCGAAAAACCGCTGTGAGGTGGGTTTCGTGTTCGTCCTCGGACGTGCTGGCTACCAATATGTCGTCTAAATAGACGAACACGAAAGGCAGGTTGCGTAAAACAGCATCCATCATGCGTTGGAAAGTTTGCGCGGCGCCCTTTAACCCAAACGGCATGCGCAAAAACTCAAAAAGCCCAAACGGAGTTATTACCGCGGTTTTGGGAATATCCTGCGCGCGCACGGGGACTTGGTGGTAGCCGCGCACCAAGTCTATTTTAGAAAAAATGCACGCCCCCGCCAAATGAACTGAGAAATCCTGGATGTGCGGAATCGGGTAGCGGTCGTGTGCTGAGACGTTGTTCAACCTGCGGAAATCGCCACAAGGTCGCCACGAGCCATCAGCCTTTGGGACCATGTGTAATGGGGAAGCCCAGGGGCTGTTCGAGCGTCTAATTATGCCCAGTTTTTCCAGGTTGGCAAATTCCTCGCGCGCTATGGCCAGTTTAGCTGAGTCCAAGCGCCGGGCTTTTGCAAAAACGGGCGGCCCAGTGGTGGTAATAAAATGTTCCACCCCGTGTTTGGCCACTGTAGCCGAAAACTTTGGAACTGTGAGTGCTGGAAAGTGAGTGAGCAAAGCATGAAACTTACCACCTGCAGCTGTGACGTTGGCGTGTGCAGTCGGCGGAGCCACCCGAGCTGTGCAGGGAATAGAATGAAAAGACAGTGCATTAACCAGGCGTCTATTAGCAAGATCAACCAATAAACCATGTGAGCACAAAAAATCAGCCCCTAACATGTTGAAACTGACTGCTGCTACAATAAAGGTCCACTCGAATGAACGGCCCTGTAAGGACAGACGCATGGTCCTCTCACCGAATGTCTTAATCGCTGAGCCATTCGCTGCTGATACTGACACCCAGGGAGCTTTGGACGGCATCAGCCGTTCCGCGTAGGTAGGCGTGACGAAACTCAGCTGGGAGCCCGTGTCCACGAGGAATTGTTTCCCCGAGTGTGCATCTGTCAGGTAAAGCAGCTTATTTTCTTCTCCGAGGGATGCAGCTGCTACCGGCCCCCCCGGTCTTGGCGTTTCCCTGACGCTTGAAGCGGCACGGTGGGAGACATCTGTGCGCCCTCTCCGCAAAACGGCGGTGGTAGAAACACAGGCCGACCTCAGCTCCGCGTCGCCTGACGCCTGTCGCCGCCGTCGTCGGTTCGTCTGGCGCCGCCACCTCTGGCTCCGCCACCTCTGGCTCCAAACCATCTCCGGGCGCCGTCCTCTGCTCAGCTGCCGCGGCCGAAACCGCGCTCCGCTTGTGGGCGTCGACGAGTCGCTGCGCCTCCTTGCCGAGGCCATGGTAGTCCCGCTTGGCCAAGCGGGGTGAGTCTGCCAGGGCCACTCTCACTGCTGGCGGCAGAGTCCGGAGGAAAAGGTGGGCGAAGATAAATTCGCCATCCTCAGAGTCTTTCAGTCTCAGCATCTTCACCATCAGGTCTGCCGGTCTGTTGTTCTCCGACTCCGTCAACTCTAGGAGCCCCTCTGCTCGCTGTTGCACCGAGGGGGTGAAATGGCTGATCAGCGCCTCCTTCAATGCGCCGTACTTGTCGGTGTCCGGTGGGTGGTTAACCAGATCTTCCACCCTCTGGACCGTGTGACTGTCCAGCTTCGCCACCACATGGTATAACCTCGTTTCATCCTTTGAGATTCTCCGGAGGTTGAACTGCGCCTCGACCGCGCTAAACCAGGAGCGCGGGCTGTGCTGCCAGAAATCGGGCAGCTAGAGCGTGGAGGCAGCCATCAGGCTGGCCTCTGATGAGCTCCGCTCGGGAGAATTCTCCCTGCTCATTCTTTGTCGTGGGTCACCAGTGTGGAAGATGTGTTCAATGACGAGACATGAGTGTATTTCTCAGGTTCAGCTTTATTCCAGAACACATTCATCCAACATTCTCAAAAGCAAGAAGAGGCAGAATAATGTTACAGCTCACTCTTATACCTCTGGGGGATTAAGAACTCAAGGTCACATGGTGCTTCATGCACAACATTCAATCACAATGCAAGTCTCTGAGATTCACCATTGTCTCTTATTCTCCGGGAGTCCCGGGGGAAACCCCCCAGGTCCTCTTCTCCGAGACGAGGGCCCGACTTCACACCTCCTCGCCAACTCCTGTCTATGTTCCTCAGACGTGAAGCCCCAATCCACATAAGCCATACAATCCACATAAGCCATACATTTGTGGGAGATATGAACCAGACATATGTGCCACACTCTGTGGGGAAATATGAACCAAACATATGTGCCACATTAGAGCATTTCATAATGGTAAGTTACCACCAAAACATGCATAATGCCTTAATTATACTGGTTGCCAAAACCATGTAAACCCCCTAATAAATGTGAAAACATGAGACCAATAAGCCTATTAAATGCTGATCATAAAATAATCTGTAAAATTTTAGCAAAACAGACTAAAAGAAATATACCAAATATTATTACCGAGATCAGAATGGCTTTATAAAGGGAATAACATGCAATTGAACCTTTAGCGATGGCAGTACGTTTACAATCCACAAATATAAGGGATTAAAGTAGGACTAACAGAACATAAAGACTTCCCTGTATGCGATGACCTAATTTTTGTTTAATGTCAAATTTATACAAAAATCAATTCCGACCTTGTTAAATTTAATAAAGGAAACTTTGGGAGAAAGTATCAGGATATAAAATAAATAAAACAAAATCTTCAATATTAAGTCTAAATGAGACCAGAGGAATCACCCCCAGCTCCTGAGTAAATCAATTCAATGTTGTAAATCAGTTTAAATATTTAGGAATTCAAATTTTGCCTAAGCTAGAATCAGTCGCCAGTGCCAACTATGAAGCCTTATGACAGATATTAATGAGTTACTTCAGCAGATGGATGTCACTACCAATGTCGATGATCGGGAGACATTAATATACTTAAAAGTAATATCTTACCAAAAAAATACTTTATCTATTTCAAAACATTCCTTTACCACCACCTTCAGATCTATTCTCAAGAATTTAAAAAAAAAGTTAGTGGAATTTATATGGAACAATAGGAAGGCTAGATTACGGTTTGTCCCTACTATATTTACCATATGATCGTGGAGGTCTGAAATGTCCCAACTTTATGCTGAATTACTGGGTCAGCACAACTGAGGTCTATGACGTATATTTTTCATCAAATGATTCTCCTCACTGACTGAAATGGAATCATACAATTTACCTTACCTCTCCCTATTTATATACTCAGACTCGCTAAAAAATTACAGAAACAAGTTAAAAATCCATTTGTAAAGCACATGATCAAAATATGGTGTGAAACCGAAAAATATTTAAAGAATCACTCTCACTGTCACAATTTAGCCCAATATGGGGTAATCAATATTTTAACGACCAGGGGAGAGCGGATGCTGTATTTAAAGTATGGAATTTAAAAGGGATCAAAAGATTCAAGACTTATATTTGTCACGTTCAGATACACATCAGTAACAAGGTCCCGCACTTTTTCCTGATTTCATATTATCAATGGCTAGCCCAACTTCTTCTTGACTATTTTTTACTCCCAGTATCTCCCTGTTTTCATTTGGAATACATGGTATAGATAATCCGTCCAAAAACCCATTTAGTTTATGTCAAGTCAGTTTCATTTTTTGCTATCATATAGTTTTTCATAATAATCTCTAAAGGCACTGTTAATTTCTAAAGGATCTACGATGCCTGTCCGTTACTTATAATACTGGTAATTGGTGTTTTAAATGCTAATTGTTTAATCTGCCATGCCAATAATTTTCCTGATTTTTCACCTTGTTCATAAAAGGTTTGCCTTCAATCTAGAAGACCGAGGCACGCTCTATTTGCTGATTTTTTCGCATATTCAGCTCTCAGAATCAGTAATTCATTCTCTAATTTGGGATTACATTCCTGCATACACTTTTTCTTGAAGAATTTTATTTTACATTCCAATTGGACCTCTCTCCTCTCGAGTCTTCCTAGTTTTGAACCTGGTATAACTAATAATATGCCCCCCTAATAAAAAGCTTTGAAAGCTTCCCACTTATACAGGCTGATGTTTGTGTAGTGTTGATGATCAAGAAACTCTTCGTGCGTTTTATCTAGGTACTTAACAAATTCCTCATCTGAAGCCCATTTATGCTGAAATTGCCACCTACGGAAACCTTTGTCAATTTCTTATCTACATATATTATTACAGCAGGGTGCATTGATCAGAAATCACCACTGTTATCATAGAATACACTTTTGAATCTTGGACCTTAATTCCATAAGAGCAAAAAATAGTCAATACGTGAGAACTGTCTTGTAGGTTGTTAGAATTACAAGAATAGGCTTGACTTTGTGGTTTCATTTCTCACCATATATCTAGCAATCCTCAATTCCTTTCATAAATGATTAATGGTCATCCTACATCCATTGTGCGTACAGTCCTGTCCTGTTGGACCTATCTTATACTGGGAATTCAATGCTACAGTTAAAATCCCCTGCTATTATATATAGCCCTGTGAGTGATGCTAAAGTAAGAAATAAATTAACAAAGAAGCTTTGATCATCTATATTGGGACCATATATGTTGCACCAGATTATATTTTTCTAATAACTAAGATCTTGGACTGATTAGATATCTTCCCAATTTATCTCCAATTACATTTTTCACTTGATATGGGACTGATTTATGTATGAGAGTCATAACTCCCCTGGCTCGGGATGAAATCGATGAGGGTGAACACACTTCCCTGCCATCTCCTCCTTATTCTTTTTACATCCTCCTCTATTAATGAGTTTCTTGTATAAAACACAATTTTTGAACCTATGTCTTTTATTTTATTCATAACTTGTTTTAAGTTTTTTAGGTTTTGTACGACACTCTGCAATTCCATGATGTTAAATTAAGCCTTAACGCTTTGGTCTATGATCAATAAAGAGTTTGAGATTACCTTGCAATATAAACATGCTCATACAGAGAAGCAAAAACATGGATGGTTGAACATTCATCCCACAGACTACACACAAACAAATTCCCCCTCCCCACATTCGTGGTAATCCCCCCAAAATCAAAAAAAAAATTCCGTCTCCCGTTATAGCCTGAATCTGCTCCTCCCCCGTGAGGATCAGTCAAACCACTCACTCTTTCCTCCTCTCAATCACCCTGACTCTGCTACTTTTAATGACATGACAATAACTCTCTTCTGTAGTTTTTCCAGTTTAACTCCAAAATTTTATAGCAACTTTGTACATCATAGCCTTTTTTTTTAATATATCATACCATCTATATTTTGTAGACATGCTATATATTTCAAATCAATCAGATACTTGAACACTTGCTTAAATATTCTACCTTTTATATCTTGTTCTTGCTTCATGCTTGGCTCTCGCCAGTCTCTCCTTGGATCTGCTTAATGAGTTCCTGCGCCTCCTGAGGGGACTTAAAGACTTGGGTTCTCCCTTTCCAAGACGACTGATGACCGTAGATCCGCATTATCCAGCACCTCTGGGATCCACTTCTCCAAAAAGGAACACGCATCCTGTTCCTCCGCCCCCTCCGGAAGGCCCACAGAGCTCTTAAATTATTCCGCTAGACTGGGATTCCACAGTCCAAGATCGTTTTCTTCCAGGATGTTTAGTTCTTGAATTCAAATGTTTGGACCTTTAATTGCAGGCTGTGACGTCAGCTTCATGTTAGAGATCCTGGCAGCTCCGCCTCTGCGTTATTCGCTCCATTACAGTCGCTTATTTCTTTCTCATAGCTTCACTCGCAGTCTATAATCCCATCAAACTTAGACAAAAATCTGTTCTCATAGCGCTGATGGGCAGCAGAACGGCGAGCACTTCGTTCCTTCGGCAGTCTCCGCCGCGCGCCGGTAGCTCCCTCCTCACCATGGTCACAGGTGTTTTAAGCCTGCGTGCGTCACGAGCGTTGGAAATCTGTTAACTTGGCTTGTTTCGTCGAATCAGTTTTTCCTCCGCCTGATTTCGCAGCCTTAGTTTTTACCATATCCGCCCCCAAACGCTAGAGCAGGTTTTTGTTCCAATTGGGAGAGTTTTAGCCAACTTTTTTTATCATTAGGAGCAGAGCAGAGTGAAGCACACCCTTCTAAGCGGCCGCCATAACCGGAAGTCCTTAAATTCAATCTTAATAGAACACATTTTTTTTAAAATATCTTCAGCTTAGAAATTTTATTCGATCAAATCAAAATAATGCTCTCACCCGACCTACTTATTCATCCTTGGAAAAAATTTTGACGAAAGATAGTAAGAGAAAGGGTATTATTTCAGAGTTTTATAACTCATTGACACTATTCTCAAGTGAAAACTCACAGAAAATACTGAATTATTGGAAAGAAGACCTGCAAATTGAAATTTCAGAGGAACAATGGGAAATGGCTTGTGCAGAAGCTCAAACCAAATCAATAAATGTACGTCTTAAACTGATACATTTTAAATGGTTAATGCGGATGTATGTTACACCAGTGGAGTTAAATAGATATAACAAAAACATACCAGATACATGCACAAAATGTATGGAAAGTAAAGGAACCCTATTTCACTGTTTATGGGAATGTAGAAAAATCAGAATGTTTTGGGAAGAGGTGAGGGTAACAATTGAAAAAATAATTTCAAAACAATTCACATTGAACCCTAAACTGTTTTTGTTGGGTCTATATCCAGAAAAACATAACTTTAATAAGAGTGAAAGAGCATTCATAGACCTCGGTTTGCTTAATGCCAAAAAACGTATTGCACTACTGTGGAAAAACACTCATAGACCAGATGTGACTCAGTGGTTAAGACAAATGTTAACAAACCTTCCACTAGAAAGAATAACATATATACTGAAATTAAAGGAAAATGTGTTTGAGAATATATGGAGACCTTTCATTGATTATGTAAAGAAATTAAACATAACTTCTGAAGAAGAAGGTGAATGATATGTGTGGACCTTGCAAATTCCAAACTGGTGAATGTATATTATGTATTCTTATGTAATAGATTACCTAGACTAAACAGAGGAGCATTGTTGTTGACTTGCTTTTGTTAATGGTTGTTATTGTTTTTAGTACATTTTTTTTTGTTAGTGTATTTTAGTTTTTTGTTTTTTAATTTTTAAATTACTTTAGTGTTAGTGTTTGACTGTTTGTGCCATGTTTTTAAAAAAAAAGGTTCAATAAAAAATATTGTGGAAAAAAAATGTCAGTAGTAGGAATAATATTCCAAAAAATAGCCCCCCTAAAAATACCAAGCCTCTACCTAACACTGCTGTGCCCACAGGCTCAGAACTTCACTTTTCTAAATTTTCTCATATTAATCATTCTGATCTAGCCCTAATAGTGTCAGCCTCTAAACCAACTACCTGTCTTTTAGACCCAATCCCCACTAGACTAGTGAAGGAATCACTATTTCTGAGTAGTCCATCTTTTGAACCTATAATATGTCCCTATTGACAGGACATGTACCACAGTCATTTAAAGTGGCAGTAATTAAACCTCTACTTAAAAAACCTTCACGTGATTCTGGGATTTTGGCCAATTATAGACCAATATCTAACCTCCTGAAGAAGAGCTTGAAAGAACGAGGCGATGTGATATATAAACCAAAGTTTATTATCAGCTCCTCTAACAAGTCTCATCTAGGTGCAACAGCAGAAGAAGGAAAGAGAGCGAACACCTTCGGCTCTACGAACTTATACTCGCACATAACAAAAGACATGCATATCAAAAGCTGACATCCCTCATTATCTTAATCCCCCCATTGTCTTCGTACTCCTCCGCCTGGCCCTGGGGGGTCAGGGCAACCCATCCGGTCTCCACCGCAGTGCCTCGGATGCTCTTTGATCTTCACTGGCGGTTGAGACTCTTTGTCCTGTTCTGAGGTGTGAAGTCGCCTTACATATGTAATCACCAAACATTCTCACATGCTTAAACATATGTTGGTTATGGAATATATGATTAATATAGACCACAGCCCCCCCCAAACGACTAAGAAAAGGACAATAGAAAAATTCACAGTTTAAGATAATTATTATGACATACTAACTGCTACACCTCTTGCCACAGAAGAAACTTTCCAGCAGCCATGCTCCTAAGAGAGTTCAGTGGTAAACTATAACAGCATAGTAAAATCACAAGTCAGTCCTAACTGTTACCAGCACAATTAGTCAACAACTGTTGAGTAGTTTGCATCAGTCTCTGTGCCATCTGGGTTTTAATCTTCTCCCGAATCTGCTGTGGGTCCGCTTGGGCGTCCTGCTGGGGACCTTCCTGTAAGGAATCTGCAGCTTGGGGAAGGAGAGCTGATTATTTGTTCCCTGCAGGGGGGGGCTGAGTCTTTCTCTTGGGGGGTCTACCCCGCCGAGGTGCTCTCGCCAACCGTGCAGGCTCGTCTCTCAACAAGAAGGCAGGTTTAAGTCTGTCAGTGCTGACTGTTTCTTTTCTATCCCCAAAATCAAGCACAAAGTGTTTATCACCAGGTTCCAGCACTCTGAATGGCCCATCGTATGGTGGGCGGAAAGTTGGTTTTAAAGCTTCATGCCTAACAAAAACGAATTCAGCGTTCTTTAAAGCTTGTGGGACAAAAACCCGTGGAAAAGAGTGATGTGCCGGTCCGGGGAGAGAGTCCGGTCCGTTGCTGCCTAAAAACCTCGGGGCAGGGAGATGCCCTGGTTCTGGGTTCTCTGGTAAAAATTCACCCGGGAGCCTGAGAGGTTGTGCAAAAACTAATTCTGCTGGAGAGGCGTCTAGATCCTCTTTGGGCGCAGCACGCAACCCCAATAAAACCCAGGGAAGTTTATTTACCCAATTTGTATCCGTTAGTGAGGCTCTGAGGGCGGCCTTTAAAGATCTGTGAAAACGCTCACATAACCCATTAGCCTGAGGGTGATAAGCGGTGGTGTGGTGAATTGTCGCCCCTAAGCTGCCGGCCATGGCTGACCAAAGCTCCGAGACAAATTGAGGCCCCCTATCGGACGTGATGTCCGATGGGACGCCGAAACGTGCCACCCAGTTTGTCAAAAAAACGCGAGCGACTTCCTCCGCTGTGGTTGACGCCAGAGGGACTGCCTCTGGCCAGCGCGTAGTGCGGTCTATCATTGTTAACAGATGTGTGAAACCTTGGGAGGAAGGTAGCGGCCCCACGAGGTCGACATGAACGTGGTCGAACCTTCTAGCAGGGATTGGAAAAGGCTCCAGAGGGGCTTTTGTGTGTTTGTGTATTTTGGCGCGCTGACAAGAAATGCAAGTTTTTGCCCATTCTTTTACGTTTTTGCGCAGGCCAGGCCACACAAACTTTTCGGCGACCATTTTAACCGAAGCGCGCACACCTGGGTGCGCGAGGGAGTGAATCGAGTTGAAAATACGGCGGCGCCATGCAGCTGGGACTAACGGGCGAGGTCGGCCGGTTGAGATATCGCATATTAGGGGGGGCACACCATCTCGTAAACCCCTTTCCTCCAGCCTTAACCCTGTTGGTCCAGACAGGAGTGCGCGCACGTCGCAGTCACTAATTTGACTCCTCTGCCTATGGCATGCATAATCACTCCCTGCAGGGGATTGGTGCTACGCGTATGCTGCTCGGGTGTAGTGACAAAGCTCATGCGGCTGCGGTAGTCTAGTAATCTGTCTCCTCGCACGCTCCTGGGCGATTGTCACAGCGCGAGAGAGGCAGTCCTGCTACCACGATATAGTTTGCCTGCCACAATGTCGCCATGTCTGTGGTGAACTCTGTCAATCAGCAGAGCTCTAGCTGTCTTCTGTTGCCTGCCTGCCACGGTATTGGAACATTTTAGCCATCGCAAAGGAGAGCGGTTTGTGGTCTACAAAAAGCCGTGGAAACGCACGCCCTTCTAAACAGAACTGGAAGTTGGCGATAGGATAAATGAAGCGCTAGCAGCTCCCTGTCACCAAAAGTGCTGTATTTACAGCTCAGGTTTGTTTCAGCGATTTGCTGAGAAGAATGCCAAAGGTTGCCGAGATTCCGGCTGACGTGTTGTTCTACAACTGCCCCTATGGCCAGGTCCAAAGCATCTGTGGTTAGCGCAATGCGGGCCGTGGGATCGGGGTGAACCAACAATGTGGCATTAGCTAGGGCACTTTTTACTTCCGCGAAGGCGCGTTCGGCTCCGGGGTCCATTCGACCGCGTTGGAAGGTTTTTGTTTTCTGAGCGCGTCATATAGGGGCTGCATGAGCTGAGCTGCGTGGGGGAGGAAACGGTTGTAAAAATTAACCATTCCTAAAAATTCTTGCAGCGATTTGACCATTTGTGGCCGTGGGAAACTTTTTATCGCATGAACTTTGTCTGGCAGTGGGACTGCCCCCTTCGGAGAAACTCTGTGTCCTAAAAAATCAATTTGTGACACGCCGAATTTGCATTTGGCTGGATTGATTATTAACCCGTGCTCTTCTAGCCTCTGAAAAAACCATAGTGAGATGCCGCTCGTGTTCTTCCTCAGACGGGCTGGCTACCAGCATATCGTCGAGGTAGATGAAAACAAAAGGGAGGTCGCGTATACTACTGCGTCCATCAGTCCGCTGAAAGGTTGCGCAGGCCCTTTGAGGCCGAAGGCATCCGCAAAAATTCAAAAAGCGCCGAAGGGGTTATTAGCAGCTGTTATTAGGAATGTCCCTCTGCTTCGAACTGGGACTTGATGATAACCGCGACCAGGTCTATTTTTGAAAAAAATGCGTGCACCCGCCCAGATGTAGTGAAAAATCTTGAATGTGAGGAATTGGGTAGCGGTCATGCGCTGTCGCATTGTTTAATCTGCGGTAATCGCCGCACGGTCTCCAAGAACCGTCGGATTTCGGGCACCATGTGAAGTGGTGACGCCCAGGGGCTTTTCGAAGCGTCTATTACATGCCTAATTTTTCAAGGGTAGTAAACTCGTCCAGAGCTATGGCGAGCTTGGTCGCGTCTCTAAGCGCTGAGCTTTGCGCCGAATACGGGTGGGCCGTTGTGGGAATAAAGTGCTTCGACCCCGTGTTTAGCCCACTGTGGCTGAGAATTTGGGAATTGTGAGTGCTGGAAATTGGGTGAGGAGTTGATCAAACTTACCTCCTGCTGTGGTGACGCTGGCCTGCACGGGTGGTGGAGAAACTCGAGCTGCGCAGGGAATAGAAGCAAAGGACAGTGCATTAACCAAGCGTCTGTTCGCTAGATCAACTAATAACCCATGTGCATGCAAAAAATCTGCGGCCAACAAGTTAAAACTCACCGCCGCTACAACAAATGTCCATCTGTAGTTGCGGCCGTGGATGTGGAGGTGCAGGCTCTTTTCGCCAAAAGTGTCGATGCTGGAGCCGTTGGCTGCCACCGCTCCATTGCCCCGGGTGCCCATGGCCCGATCTGCTTGGGAGGGCATGACAAAACTTAGTTGAGCTCCCGTGTCAATAAGGAACTGCTTGCCGGTGTGTCCATCCGTCACATATAACAGCTTGCTTTTTTCGCCAAGAACCGCTGCTGTTAACGGCTCTCGGCTTTGGCGTTTCCCGAAATCGTGAATTTGCAGGGGGGAACGCATTTGTGAGCCTTGTCGGCGAAGCGGTGGTGGTAATAACAAACGTCGCTCCGTCTGTTACGTTTTGGCCGTGTCGCTGTCACCGCGGGCTGGTTCTGCTCGGTGGTTTGTGGCTCCCCGTGGGTCCGGGCATCAGCGTTGAAGTCTGCGGATGCTGCTGTGGGTGTCTGCTCCTTGCAGGCGTTGACGAGCCGTTGAGCTTCGTGAGCCAGCACGCGGAAGTCTTGCTGGGTGCTGCATCGCATGTTGGCAAGCGTCCCTCTCATGTGTGGCGGCAGCGTACTGAGGAATATGAATTGGAAGAGGAAGTTGTCATTGTCCTCTTCTTTAAGCTGCAGTAAGTCCTCCATGAGGGCCTTGGGTCTGCATCCTCTGTGGCCGTAGACCGCCAGGATCCTCTCGGCTCTCTCTTCGGCTGAGGGGACGTAATTTGCCACGATGGTTGCTTTCAGTACTTTATATTTGTCTTGGGCCGGCGGCCGCTGGATAATGCTCCGCACACACCTCGAAGTGGCGGCGTCGAGTTTGGCGACGATGTGATAGAACTTCGTATCGTCAGCCGTGATGCCCGCCAGTGTAAACTGGGCTTCAGCTTGCTGAAACCACGAGGCGGGGTCTTCCTGCCAGAAGTCCGGCAGCTTGACAGTGACGGCGTTTGCGTGGACCGTCATTGATGTGTCCGCAGGGTGAGAGTGCCTTGCTTCGGCTCTCTCAGCGGCGCTGGTGCTCGGTTGAGCCCTCTCTATCACTTCTGCCGAGGGGGAACGTCGTCCATCTGTTCCCCTGTCTGCGTGGGTGCCGGCGTCTGCCTGGGTCGCCACAGATGAGTCGATCGTGGGGGAACACCTCTGGTCCATGCTCGCGTCAGGGTCACCAGTGTAGAAGAGCTTGAAAGAACGAGGCGATGTGATATATAAACCAAAGTTTATTATCAGCTCCTCTAACAAGTCTCATCTAGGTGCAGCAGCAGAAGAAGGAAAGAGATCGAACACCTTCGGCTCTACGAACTTATACTCGCACATAACAAAAGACATGCATATCAAAAGCTGACATCCCTCATTATCTTAATACCCCCATTGTCTTCGTACTCCTCCGCCTGGCCCTGGGGGGTCAGGGCAACCCATCCGGTCTCCACTGCAGTGCCTCGGATGCTCTTTGATCTTCACTGGCGGTTGAGACTCTTTGTCCTGTTCTGAGGTGTGAAGTCGCCTTACATATGTAATCACCAAACATTCTCACATGCTTAAACATATGTTGGTTATGGAATATATGATTAATATAGACCACACCTCGCCTACTTTTCCAAGATCCTTGAAAAAGTAGCCGCCAATCAACTATGCACCTTTTTAGAAAAAAATTCTATATTTGAGAAATTTCAGTCGGGTTTTAGGAAACATCACAGCACAGAGACAGCCTTAGTGAAAGTTATTGATGACATCCTTATGGCATTTGACAAAGGACTTGTCTCCGTCCTTGTTTTATTGGACCTCAGCGCTGCCTTTGATACCACTGACCACTATATTCTGCTAGAGAGACTTGAACAGCAAATTGGCTTGAATGGAACAAGGCTAAGATGGTTCCAGTCTTATCTATCAGACCGTTCCCAGTTTGTTCATGTCCATAACTCAGGCCACGGTTAGCCATGAGGTTCCACAGGGATCAGTACTTGGACCAGTATTGTTTACATTGTATATGCTGCCTTTGCGAGACATTATGAGGAAGCGTTCTATTCATTTTCATTGTTACGCTGACAACACTCAATTGTATTTATTCAATTCAATTCAATTCAATTCAATTCAATTCAATTCAACTTTATTTATATAGCGCCATTTCACAACAACAGTCATCTCATAGCACTATCAACTGTAGGGGGAACCCCCACAGTTGCAGAAAGACCCCAGCAATCAGGCGATCCCCTGTGAGCAAGCACTTGGCGACGGTGGAGAGGAAAAACTCCCTTTTAACAGGAAGAAACCTCCAGCAGAACCAGGCTCAGGGAGGGGCAGTCATCTGCTGCGACTGGCTGGGGGGTGAGGGGATAGAGAAGAAGAAAAGAACAGACATGTAGAGAGCAAACAGCACGATGGGGACTCAATCTATGGGAGAGAACAAACAAATGTTAATGACCAGCAAAAAAAAATATTTCATTGAGAGTGAGAAAAGGAGTGAGGCCCAGTGCATTACTGGAGGTCCCCCGGCTGACTAAACCTATTAGCAGCATAACTAAGGGAGGGTTCAGAAACACATGATCCCTCCCTAATTGTAGGCTATATCAAAAAGGTAGGTTTTAGCCCTATTCTTAAAAACAGAGATCGAGTCTGACTCCCGAATCCAGATTGGCAGCTGATTCCACAGGAGAGGAGCTATTTATCCATCAATCCAGATGATCCCAGCCAGTTGGGTTTACTCCAGGAGTGTCTTAAGGATATTGTGATGTTGTGAGGGTTCACATAAGAAAGGAGAGATGGCTGTGATGCAACAGGCTTTATTTTATACACACCTACTCAACACAGACAGGAGGGGAGATCATTCACACAGACCCCCATCTCACTGAGGGTAACACAAACACATGATCAGTCACTGCTCTAACTCTTCTTATAACACTGCTGTGTCATTATAACGCAGCCACAATGATTGTCATTATAACGCAGTTATAATGACACAGCAATAACACTTAGAACACACGAATAATAACACTCGTTGAATCCTCCACGGCCAAAGCCTGCCGGGAGAATTCCCGCCCCCTTAACACAGCCCCAACGTTACACTGTCCCCCCCGGACTGGTTTCTGTCCCCAGAATAATAAAAGTCAAGCTCAAAAGTCCAACACGAATCCGTCAAGGTGTCGGGGCGGCCACCGTTGTCAGCGACCAGCACATACAGGCCCGCTAATGTTCATCTGTGCCTTGGTCGGAGTATCTGGTCGGCATGAAGACCCCGGCTCGACCACCCACGGGGCAGATAGCTGGTCCGGGTCGAGATGGTTGCGGTGGAGTACCACGACCCGGTCTCTTTTCTGCAGCCTCACCATGTACACCACATCCAACAGTCGCTGTAGGACCTCGCACAGTCCCGACCAATGGCTCGCCAGTTTTGGTGACAGTTCCCTTTTTCGCTCCGGGCAGAAAACCCAGATTCGATCTCCTGGTGCAAAGTCCCTCCCCTGGCAGCGGGAGTCATATGCCCACTTCTGCCAGCTCCCCGCTGCTGCCAGGGCCTCCCGAGCCAGTCCATGCACCGTGTGGAGACGTTCCTTCAAGCAAAACAAATAATCCAACCCTGGTTTGCCCTCCACCTCCGGCTCCTGGTGGTGGTGGTGGGGGATCAAATCCCCCGGTGTGCGCAGGTCACGTCCAAACATCAGCGCTGCAGGAGTGCACTGGGTGGATTCCTGTGCTGCCGTCCAGTACGCCCACAGACCAAAGGGCAGATGCAGGTCCCAATCTCGCTGTCGCTGGTCCACTAGGACAGCGAGCTGGGTGGTAAGGGTCCGGTCGAACCGTTCGACCAGGCCGTCGCTCTGTGGATGCAGCAGGGTGGTCCGGGTCTTCCGGATGCCCAGCTGCCTGCAGACTTCCCTGAAGACCTCTGCCTCAAAGTTCCAACCTGATCCGCTGTGCACGCTCCTCCAGTGTGCAAACCGACAAAAACATCTAGTCCACCAGTTTTGATGCTGTGGTGGCGGCGCTCTGATCAGGGGACCGCGTACCACCTCTGGCATTTGGTGAAGTAATCCATTGCGACACAGCACGTAGCGGTTCCCCTGGTCCGTGGTCGGGAAAGGGCCAGAATGTCCACCTCCTACCGCTCCATCGGTGCTCCCACCTGGTCACTGCTGCAAGAGGGCGTGGGGATTGCTGAGTTGGTCCTTTCTGAGCCGTGCAAGGTGTCGCAGTGATGGACATGGAGCTCTACAATCCTGGTGACATCCGGGCCCAGTAGAACCGGGCTCGAAGATGCTGCAGAGCTCTTCGTCACCCCGAAGTGGCCCACCCCATCGCCCCGTGGACCAGCTGGGTACGTTGGACTGGAGCGTCAGGGAACCAGCAAGCTGCGCCAGACGTGACGGGTGCCCCAGCTGGAATCTGCCACTGCCGCTACACAACACCCTCGTGACAGTGGAGATTGGCCCACTGGACCTGGGAAATGACCGGCATCTCTCGTCCCTGCTCACTCTGCAGCTGCTGCGCACCGAGGGCCCTTGTGATGTCCATCGCTGGGGAGAGCTGACTGATTTATCGCAGGAGGAGCTGTGTGCTGGCTGTGTTATTTCCTGCTCACAGCGATCCAGAGAGCAGCAGCCCGTGGGACGGCTTGGTCCTTGATCCTCTGCCCGACTGGCAGTGCCGACAGTCCCTCCACAGCCAACAGGACGCCGAGACAGTGCGTCAGCGTTGGCATGGAGGCGGCCTGCCCGATGCACAATCCAGAAAAATCATAATCCTGCAGTGCCCCCAGCCATCTCGCCAAGTGTCCATCCGGCTCATTTGAAGTTCAGCAGCAGCCGGTCAGGGAAGCATGATCCGTCCTGAGCTGGAACCTCCCCCTGTACACATATGGGTGAAAATGGGCGAAGCCCCTGGATGACAGCCAACATCTCTCCTGCGAGTAACCGCAATAATTCTTTTCCAGCTCTGCTGAGAGTGTCGGCTCTGAAAACACAGCGACTGCCTGCTCTCTGTGTTTTCCCTCCTGGGATAACACCGCCCTGATGTCCTGGTTGCTGGGCGTCCGTGTCCATGATGAAAGGGCGGTTTGGGTTGGGATACTGCAGGATGGGGGGCTCCGATGAGCGCTGACGAGAAGCCGGGAAAAAGGCAGCAGCACAGCTCCTCACTCCACTGAAACACACGGCCCTTCTGTGTCAGCTGATGCAGTGGGCTGGCAATGGTGGTGAAGTCTTTCACAAATCTCCTATAATAGGAGGCCAGTCCGAGAAAACTTCGTAGCTCTCCCACATCCCGGGGCACTGGCCACTTTTTCACCGTTGCCACTTTCTCTGGATTGGTGGCGACTCCGGCTGCGCTGACAACGTGGCCCAGGAAGGTGGTCTCCCGCCAAAATAAGTGGTATTTCCATGGGTCTAGCCACAGCCCGGCCTGTCGGATGGCATCCAATACCTCCTGGAGGTTGGACAGGGCGCCATCGAAGTCAGCTTCGTGAACCAGCAGGTCATCCAGGTAAACGATGCAGTGGTTCCGGGGCACGTGAGCCAATACTTGCTCCATCAGACATTCAAAGGTGGCCGGGGTATTGCAAAGTCCAAACGGCATCACGTTGAACTGATACAGTCCCTGCCCGATGGAGAAGGCTGTTTTCTGGCGGGGCTCAGGTGACAGCTCTACCTGTCAATAGCTGCTGCGGAGGTCCAGCGAGCTGAACCAGCTGGAGCCGGTGATGTAGTCCAGCACGTCATTGATGCGGGGCAGGGGGTAGGAATCCTTGAGGGTGACGTCATTCAGGCGCCAGTAATCCACACAGAACCGCCACGAACCGTCCTTCTTCCTAACCAGAACCACCGGCGCTGCCCAGGGGCTGCTGGAGGGCTCAATAACATCTGCCTCCAGCATTTCCCATATTTTTTGTTCTACCGCCGCCCGCCTTGAAAAAGGCAGATGGCAGGGGCGGAGCCGGATCAGCCTGGTCTCACCGGTGTCGATCCCGTGCTGTGCCAAGCTGGTTCAGGTGCACTCCTCATCCTTGACAGCAAAGACGTCTATGTAGCAGTCCAACAGCTCCCGCAGCTGGCATCACTGTCCCGATTCCAGTCCGCTGCAGCTCTGCTAGAACAATTCCTCGACCGCCTGCTGCGTTTCTGCTGACACATTGACCCGCTCTGCTGTGGCCCTCCCCCTTGCTGTCTCTGTCGGTGATTGCACTCCCTTTGCTCGTGCTGGTGGTGCCATTGTGTTCAGTTCTTGTGGTGACCCGCCCGGTTCGGTCTGTCCTGGCGGCCCCTCGATCAAGCAGGCCCCCGGGTTCCTCCTCTGGGCCCCGCTGCAGAGCGTGATGGTCCGAGCCCCCAGCAGGAGGGATGATCTGGCGGTGTTAATTTTTGCACCACATGCTGCAAGCAGATTGAGTCCAGTAACGCAGGGGTCTTGAATGTCAGCCAGCCAGAACGGGTGGTTTGTGTTCTGGCCGGCCACCCCCACCACAAGAACTCGTCACCCTCCCAGTCTGGCACACTCACCGGTGGCTGTGGTGATGCAGCGCCCGGTGGGTTCCCACCCCTGCGGTTCTGCCTCGTCCGTACCTGGCAGCACTCTGGGTCGGACCAGGGAGATGGTAGAACCGGTGTCGATCAGGGCCCGGATTGGCGTGTTGTTCAGGCTGCACTGTAGGTACATCCCTGGTGAGTGTCCAATTCGGCCCACACATGGTGACAGTTCATCGGGGAAAATGTCTGTGGGAGGCAGCAGGTCCCCGTCCATGCCACCTCGCTCTAGTTTAACGTTGGTGAGGGGCCGATTTGTCGTGGGGGTGGGTGCCGGGCAGTACCACGCGATGTGTCCTGGCTCCCCGCAGCGGAAGCATCCTTCCTCACGCCGCTGTGGCTGTCTTCTACTTGGCCGCGCCGCTGTGGTTCGGTGCAGTTCCTCCTCCTCCTCCTCGCTCTCAGCCGTGGCCTGGAAGACTCTTTGCCTCGGTGCCGACGCATCAGCTGGACAATCCATTAGCAGTTCAACCTACTCCGCTTCTGCCACAGCCGTCTCCCAGCTGCTCGCGGCATGAATCCCGGATGTGGCTCTGGAGCTGGGCCGGGTGGAGCCCCCAGATGAATTTCCAGAGGGCGAGCTTCTCCACTGCCCCCAGCTCGAAATCCGGGTAGCTACGCCGTGTCAGCAACCGTATGTCCGCTGCGTAGGCTCCCAGGCTCTCTTGGCTGCCTCGCTGGCGGTTAGCCAGCTGTTCCTGGGCATGCTCAGTGTTGGCCACTCTCCCAAACCACCTCCGGAGTGCTCCTTGTAGTGCTGGCCAGCTGCGACATTCCTCGGGCCGGAGATCGGACAGCGTGCGGAGAGCCCTTCCCTCCAGGGCCAGTGCGACCTGCACGATGGTCTCGTTGGGTGGCCAGCCGTTCAATGCAGCAGCCAGCTCGACCTGGGCCAGATAGTGATCCAACAGGGTTTCACCATTAAAGCAGGGAAGTTTGGCCCACGGCGGATGGGTGGGACGGTCGCCCCTGGTCGCAGTGGAATCGCCAGCCCGTCCTGCCCTGAAAAGGGCGAGGAGCAGGGCTGATCTGCTCTGCTTAGCCCATCCTGCCTTGAGAAAGGCAGAAGGTGGGGTACGCTGGTCCCGTCGAGTCCGCTGCTCCATTCATCCTGGCAAGCAACTCCAGGGGTTGGTGTATCAGCTCTGTCGTCTATTCCCAGCTGGCTTCCATCTGCTTCATATCCCACTCCTGACACCAGTGTGACGTTGTGAGGGTTCACACAAGAAAGGAGAGATGGCTGTGATGCAACAGGCTTTATTTTATACACACCCACTCAACACAGACAGGAGGGGAGGTCATTCACACAGACCCCTGTCTCACTGAGGGTGACACAAACACATGATCAGTCACTGCTCTAACTCTTCTTATAACACTGCTGTGACATTATAACGCAGCCACAATGATTGTCATTATAACGCAGTTATAATGACACAGCAATAACACTTAGAACACACAAATAATAACACTCTTTGAATCCTCTGTGGCCAAAGCATGCCGGGAGAATCCCCGCCCCCTTAACACAGCCCTGATGTTACAATATCAAAACCTGGATGAACTACAACTTTCTATTGCTGAATACAGATAAAACTGACGTCATTGTTCTTGGCCCCAAACATGATAGAAGTACTCTTTTTAGCAAGATAACAACACTAGATGGCATTGCACCAGCTTCTACGTCTTCTGTTAGGAATCTTGGAGTTGTCTTTGACCAAGATGTGTCTTTCAACTATCATATACAGCAAACCATTAAGACCACCTTCTTCCATCTGCGTAATATTTCTAAAATTAGGTCCATCCTGTCTCATAAAGATACAGAGAAACTTGTCCACGCCTTTATAACCTCTAGACTTGACTATTGTAACTCACTTTTATCAGGTTGCCCAAATAAGTCCATAAAGTTTCTCCAACTCATTCAGAATGTAGCTGCACATATCCTTATGAGAACAGGGAGAAGAGATCACATTACCCCAGTCTTAACTTCTTTACATTGGCTCCCAATAAAATATAGAATTGAATTCAAGATATTGCTCTTAACCTATAAAGCTCTTAATGGTATGGCTCCTTCTTACCTGCAAGAACTCTTAGTTCCCTATCATCCAACCAGAGCTCTGCGCTCCCAAAAATCCAAACTACCAGTGGTCCCCAAGGTATCTAGAAGTAGATTGGGAGGTAGAGCTTTCAGCTATCAAGCTCCCTTCCTGTGGAACCATCTTCCCAGTTCAGTTCGGGAGGCAGACACTCTGTCTTTATTCAAGAGCAAGTTGAAATCTTTTCTCTTTGATAATGCCTTTAGTTAGAAATGTTGCCCCTGCCAGGAGAGCGGGAAGACTGGGAGACCTCCACTGCCTCCCTTGCAACCGGTCGCATATCCTGCTGAACCCTGGGAGCACAGTGAACTGGATATCTGCGGTGAACTGCACGCAGCCCCCCCCAGGTAGCAGGTTCCTGGTGGTGGTGTATGACCTGTTTTCTAAATGGCCGGAGGTGCTTCCGACTGGCTCGGTGACAACCGAGGTGATCACGGATTTCCTGTCGTCGTTATCTGCCAGATGGGGGACTCCAACTTCAGTCACCACTGACAATGGCCCGCAGTTCATTTCGGGGGCTTTTGAGGGTTTCCTGAGAGCCAGAGGGGTTGAGCACATTAGGACGGCGGTGTATCACCCGCAGGTTAATGGGGGGGTTGAGAGAATTAACAGGATGCTTAAGAATGGTCTGAGGGCTCACTTGGTGGATGGATTTACGTATGCCGATGCACTGCACAACACCCTGCTCCATTATAGGGCATGGGTGCACGCCACAACAGGTCGCTCAGTAACAGGCTTTGTAGCAGGCTAGAGGCGGAGCACCAAAGAGGCCATCTCCCTCCAACAGTCCCCTTATAAAGGCACGGTGTGATGACGTCACCCATGCTTCTGTCGTCACCTCCGCGCAGTCTGTTATAAACTGGGGCTTCACAACACAACTCACCAGCTGAACCCTATAGATTCTCAATGGAGTATTGTCAGGGGAAAGATGAAGAAACACCCAACCCAACAATACAGCTAAGCTGAAAGCTGCTGTTACAGCAACTTGGCATTCAGTAACATCTCGGCAGTGCCAAAAACTGGTCACCTTTATGCCATGCTGCACTGATGCAGAAATTTGTGGTAAAGGTGTTAGGTATGGAAGTACCTGGGTGAAGGATGAGGCACGATGATGGTTGGCAAACACAGTTTTATTGAACTATGTACATAAGCAGTCACACGGTAGGCACCAGCAGGAGGCATCAGGCAAAGAGGCCGGTGCCCCTGCCTTATATATGGGCAGTGCAATGATGTGACGGGAAATGCACACCATCACACTGCACTTCACAATAAAGGTGCCGGTTTGGGACCTTGGGGAAGTCAGGTTATTTAGCACCTCAGACAGAGACAGGGAATAAGCATGGGAGAACAATGCCTAGGAAGGACAGAGGGGGTTGAATGCAGTGTAGTATAAATATCATGCTGTGTGAGGTGAAGTGCCAGGAAACTTATGAAGTGTGACTTGGGATATAGAGAGGAGAGCTTGCTGTAACCATTCAGTCCATTCAGTGTTTGTGAGATGTGAGTGTGTAATAAATCGTCTGTCATGAATCTGCCTCTTCATTTACACACTCCACACTGGTGACCCAAGACGTATTATGGAACACGAGGCAAGAACCCCGGAGCCGGCCCGGTCGGGAAGCCCCAGCGATGCAACAGCCACTCCACAGACAGCCTGGACTGGAACCCCCAGCAACGCGTGTGCGGTTTCGGTCAAGCTACCAGATTTCTGGCAGCACAACCCGCGCTCTTGGTTCCACCACACCGAGGTCCAGTTCACCCTCCGGGGAGTAATGGCAGACGACACCAAATTCTACCATGTGGTAGCAGCGCTGGACTCCCGCACAGCCCAGCAGGTAGCGAGCCTGCTCGATCAGCCACCAGCCCGCAGCAAATATGAGGCACTCAAGGCTGCGCTCACCCGGCGTTACACGCTCTCGGAATGTGAGAGAGTGGAGAGGCTCCTGGCGCGGACCGAGTTAGGAGATGGGTCGGCCGTTGACCTGATGGAGAAGATGCTGGCGTTAATGGGCACGGATGACGGGCACTTTCTGTTTTCCCACCTTTTCCTCCGGAACCTTCCAACAGAGGCAAGAGCGGTTCTGGCCAATTCGCCGTTGCTGGCCGCACGTGACTACCGTGTGCTAGCCCAGGAGGCAGACAGGATCATCCTCACCACCAGGGTGATCACAATCAATGCGGCGGTGGTGGAGCCCAGCGAGATGACCAGAGGCGAGGAGCCACCAACGGTAGCAGCAGTGGGGACCAAGGAGCGCCAGAGAGACACGCTCTGTTTCTACCACCGCCGCTTCGGAGAGAACGCACGCAGATGTGCGCCACCGTGCCAATTCAAGCGCTCGGGAAAACGCCAAGGCCGGCAGTCGGCAGCAGCTGCGACCCTCGGTGAAGAGAACAAGCTGCTCTACATGATAGACGCACGCTCGGGGAGGCGTTTCCTCGTGGACACTGGAGCCCAGAGGAGCATCATCCTGCCGACCTACGCTGACCGGCTGGCAGGACCTAGCTGCCCTGGGATGTTGGCAGCAAACGGCTCAGAAATTACACTGATCTTATCTCTACACGGCCGTATATACGAGTGGACTTTTGTCGTAGCAACACTGAATTACCATATCCTGGGGGATGATTTTCTGTGTGCACATGGTTTACTGGTTGATATTGCTTGACTCTCTCCCCTATATAGCTCGAGTGACCCAGCCAACAGCACAAGCCAACGTCACAGCTCCAGGCGGTAAGTTCCACGCACTGCTCACTCAGTTCCCAGCCACTCACGGTCCCGACGTTTTCGCGGCCATCGCTAAACACGGGGTGGAGCACTTTATCACCACCACCGGGCCGCCGTTTTCGCAAGGACCTCGGCGCTTGGACGCAGCTAAACAGGCCATAGTGCGCGAGGAGTTCGCCAACCTGGAAGGTTGGGCATCAACCAGGCGTTCAAACAGCCCCATGGCCATCCCCGCTACACATGGACCCTAAGGCTGAGGATCGTGGCGACGTGGCGACCGTTGCAGTGATATCCGCAGATTGAACAACACCACAGCGCACGACCGCTACCCGATCCCCACATACAGGATTTTTCCGTTCACCCTCGCCGGAGGCACACATTTTTTCCAAATAGAACCCTGGTCCGCGGTTACCACCAGGTCCCAGTGCGCGCGGAGGACATACCCAAAACAGCAGTAATAACTCCGTTCGGTTTATTCGAGTTCCTTCGCATGCCATTCGGGTTAAAAGGCGCAGCACAGACGTTCCAGTGCATGATGGATGCAGTGCTGCGTGATCTCCCGTTCGTGTTCGTCTACCTGGATGATATCGTGGTAGCCAGTATGTCCAAAGATGAACACGAAACCCACCTCAGGACGGTTTTCTGGAGGTTGGAGGAGCACAGGTTGATAATCAACCCGGCGAAATACCAGTTCGGCGTGACGGAGATTGATTTTTTGGGGCACCGCGTCTCTCCGGAAGAAGTGATCCCGTTGCCTGACAAAGTGCGCGCCGTAGCAGATTTTCCCCGGCCTCAAACGGTCAGGGCACTGCAGGAATTTTTGGGGATGGTGAACTTTTATAACCGTTTCCTTCCCTGTGCGGCGCGGCTCATGCAACCATTGTACGCCGCGCTCAAGAGACAGAAACCCGCGGATGGAGTCGAATGGACCCCAGAGCGAGAGCGGGCGTTCTATAGGTTAAAGCAGCCCTGGCAAACGCCGCACTGCTGGCGCATCCGGACCCGACAGCCCGGATAGCGCTCACCACCGACGCTTCAGACGTGGCCATAGGGGTTGTTGTGGAGCGGCGGGTCGCCAGGGCTTGGCAGCTGCTTGCCTTTTTCAGCAGAACTTTGTGTGACAGTGATCGTAAATACAGCACGTTCGACAGAGAGTTGCTGGCTCTCCACCTGGCCATACGCCACTTCCAGTTCTGGCTGGAAGGGCGCAGCTTCACCGCGTTCGTAGACCACAAGCCACTAACATTCACGATGGCCAAGGTTTCAGAACCGTGGTCGGGCCGGCAGCAGAGACAGCTGGCCGCGATCTCAGAGTTTACTACCGATATTCAGCATGTGTCGGGTAAACTGAATGTGGTGGCGGACTGCCTCTCGCGCGTCGTGGTGGCCCCGGTCTATGTGGGGATAGATTACGCAGCCATAGCCGCGGAGCAGATTAGCGATGCAGACGTGCGCGCGCTCCAGTCTGGACCAACAGGGTTAAGGCTGGAGAGCAGGGTGCTGCAAGATGGCGGCCCCCCCCCAATCTGCGATGTCTCCATGGGACGCCCGCATCTGGTGGTCCCAGTCGCGTGGCGCCGCCGCGTGTTTGAGTCAGTTCACACTCTGGTGCACCCAGAAGTGCGCGCGTCAGTCAAAATGGTGGGAGAGAAGTTTGTGTGGCCGAGCCTACGCAAACAAGTAAAAGAGTGGGCTGCAGCCTGCGTGGCGTGCCAACGAGCCAAGGTACACAGACACACGAAGGCTCCTTTGGAGCCGTTTCCGGTACCGGCTAAAAGGTTCGACCATGTGAACGTGGACCTCGTGGGCCTCCTCCTGCCATCACAGGGGTGCACGCACTTCCTGACAGTGGTGGACCGCACCACGCGCTGGCCAGAAGCAGTCCCGCTGGCAGCAACCACGTCCGCGGACGTAGCACGCGCTTTTATAACAGCATGGGTGGCGCGTTTTGGAGTCCCATCGGACATTACGTCCGACAGGGGCCCTCAATTTGTTTCCAAACTCTGGTCCGCAATGGCCCGCAGCCTGGGTGTTCCAATTCACTGCACAACCGCGTAAAACCCACAGGCCAATGGGTTATGTGAGCGTTTTCATATATCACTGAAAGCAGCACTCAGGGCTTCACTGACGGATGCAAATTGGGTAGACAGGTTGCCATGGGTTTTATTGGGGTTGCGCTCTGCGCCAAAAGAGGATTTGGAAGCTTCCCTAGCAGAGCTCGTTTTTACGCAGCCCCTACGGCTGCCCAGGGAATTTCTACCAGATAATCCCGTGCCAGGCACGCTGCCGCGCCCTGTCCACCACAGTTTTCCGCGTGCCTTCATGCCTAAAACTTTGAAGAACGCGCAGTTTGTGTTCGTCAGACACGACGCCGACCGCCCCCCATTGCGCCCACCCTATGATGGACCGTTCAGAGTGTTGGAAACAGGGGATAAGCATTTTGTGCTAGACTTGGGGGGTAGACGGGAGAAAATTGGCATAGACAGACTCAAACCTGCCTTTGTAGTGGCGGATGAGCAAGTGCTGTTGGCTGGGGCCCCTCGGCGTGGAAGACCCCCACAGAGAACTCCCCAGGGAAACGATTCACCAGAGCAGACACACGGGCAGAACGAAGCGTCCCCCCCCCCCCACCACCACGGCTCACCCACAGTCAGACACGCTCCCAGCAGCCCCCCACCGGCACAGCAGCGCCACAGAGGCGGTAAACCCCAGTTACAGCAGATATGGGAGGAGACTGAAGCCAAAAGCGAGTGTGGACTAATGTCTGTCTTAGATGCTGGGGGAGGCGGTTTGGGACCTTGGGGAAGTCAGGTTATTTAGCACCTCAGACAGAGACAGGGAATAAGCATGGGAGAACAATGCCCAGGAAGGACAGAGAGGGTTGAATGCAGTGTAGTGTAAATATCATGCTGTGTGAGGTGAAGTGCCAGGAAACTTGTGAAGTGTGACTTGGAATATAGAGAGAAGAGCTTGCTGTAACCATTCAGTCCATTCTGTGCTTGTGAGATGTGAATGTGTAATAAATGATCTGTCATGAATCTGCCTCTTCATTTACACACTCCACACCCAAATACATATCTCACAAAAGGAGCAGCAATAAACTTCTGAGCGTATAAATGAACATGCTTTTGAGAAGTTGAACATTTACCATACTAGTATTGTGATTTTCATAATCTATAAATTATAATGTTTGTTTCTTTGTTCATTTGTTAGCAGGATTATGCAAAAACTACTTGATGGATTTTGATGAACTTTTCACCAAAAGAAATTGTAATATTCAGGTCTGTAAATATGTAGTTACTGTTTTTGCATTTCAACACAAAGAAAAAATTAAAGGCAGACTACACAGAATTGCAGGTGATTACTGGTGACACCACAGGGCAGTAATAAACATCATCATCCACTAGTCCCAACAGTCGTCGTTGCATGCAGTCTTCGATCCAAAGGTTGGCTACTATGTTCCTCCATCTGGTTCTGTCTTTGGCTAGTCTCTTGATGTCATAAAAGGAGGATGATTCAGTCCATGATAAAATGTCATCAGATCATTTACCCTTGGTCTGCCTCTTTTTCTGACTCCATGAATTGTTCCTTCCAGCTCTCAGAACAGTTGTGGAGTTTACTGCTGCTCCCTCGCAGAATATTGGCCAGGGTATCTGAGTTTCCTACCACATAAGTGCAGGAGAAGGAAGGGCCCTCCAGCCAAATGCTAAGACTTCTTCACTGGTTCTCCTTTCAGTCCAGCTGATTCGATGGCTCTTTCGGTAGGCCCACCGCTCAAAGGTGAAAATTCTCCGTAAAACATCTTTGTTAAAATTCCAGGCTTCAGTGCCATAATTAAAAACAGTGTAGACATAACTTTTCAGAAGTTTCTTTTTGAGTTGAAGAGAGCAGTTACATCTCAGGAATTCCTTACATTGCCAGAACTTGGACTTAGCCATACCTATTCTTTTTTTTCCCACAATATTTTTTATTGAACCTTTTTTACAAACACAACACAAACAATCAAACACTAACACTAAAGTAATTAAAAAAAAAAAAAAAATTGTACTAAAAAACACCAACAACCACTAACAAAGACAGGCCTTCAACAATGCTCCTCTGTTTAGTCTAGGCAATCCATTACATAAGTATACATATTATACATTCACCAGTTTGGAATTTACAAGGTCCACACACATCATTCACCTTCTTCTTCAAAAGTTATGTTTAAATTCTTTACATAATCAGTGAAAGGTCTCCATATATTCTCAAACACAATTTCCTTTGATTTCAGTATGTATGTTATTCTTTCTAGTGGAAGGTTTGTTAACATCTGTCTTAACCACTGAGTCACATCTGGTCTATGAGTGTTTTTCCACAGTAGTGCAATACATTTTTTGGCGTTAAGCAAACTGAGGTCTATGAATGCTCTTTCACTCTTAAAAGCTATGCTTTTCTGGATACAGACCCAACAAAAACAATTTAGGATTCAATATGATTTGTTTTGAAATTATTTTTTCAATTGTTACCCTCACCTCTTCCCAAAACATTCTAATTTTTCTACATTCCCATAAACAATGAAATAGGGTTCCTTTACTTTCCATACATTTTGTGCACGTATCTGGTATGTTTTTGTTATATCTATTTAACTCCACCGGTGTAACATACATCCGCATTAACCATTTAAAATGTATCAATTTAAGACGTACATTTATTGATTTGGTTTGAGCTTCTGTACAAGCCAATTCCCATTGTTCCTCTGAAATTTCAGTTTGCAGGTCTTCTTTCCAATAATTCAATCTTTTCTGTGAGTTTTCACTTGAGAATAGTGTCAATGAGTTATAAAACTCTGAAATAATACCCTTTCTCTTACTATCTTTTGTCAAAATTTTTTCCAAGGATGAATAAGTAGGTCGGATGAGAGAATTATTTTGATTTGATCGAATAAAGTTCCTAAGCTGAAGATATTTAAAAAAATGTGTTCTATTAAGATTAAATTTGATCCTCAGTTCTTCAAAAGACATTATGTTATCTGAACATGAGAGATATAAGTCTTGAATCTTTTGAATCCCTTTTAAATTCCATACTTTAAATACAGCATCCGCTCTCCCTGGTTTAAAATATTGATTACCCCATATTGGGCTAAATTGTGACAGTAAGTGTGGTTCTTTTAAATATTTTTTGGTTTCACACCATATTTTGATCATATGCTTTACAAATGGATTTTTAACTTGTTTCTGTAATTTTTTTGCCGAGTCTGAGTATATGAATATGGGAAGAGGTAAAGGTAAATTGTATGATTCCATTTCAGTCCAGTGAGGGAGATCATTTGATGAAAAATAATATGTCATAGACCTCAGTTGTGCTGACCAGTAATACAACATAAAGTTTGGACATTTCAGACCTCCACGATCAAATGGTAAGTATAGTAAGGACAGACGTAATCTAGCCTTCCTATTGTTGCATATAAATTCCACTAACTTTTTTTTAATTCTTGAGAATAGATCTGAAGGTGGTGGTAAAGGAATGTATTGAAATAAATAAAGTATTTTGGGTAAAATATTACTTTTAAGTATATTGATTCTCCCAATCATCGACATTGGTAATGACATCCATCTCTGAAGTAACTCATTAATGTCTGTCATTAAGGCTTCATAGTTGGTACTGGCGACTAATTCTAGCTTAGGCACAATTTGGATTCCTAAATATTTAAACTGATTTACAACATTGAATTGATTTACCTCAGGAGCTGGGTGACTTTTCTGGGTCTCATTTAGCATTAATATTGAAGATTTAGTTTTATTTATTTTATATCCTGATATTTCTCCAAAATTCTTTATTAAATTCAACAAGGTTGGAATTGATTTTTTAAGATTCGACATAAACAAAATTATGTCATCGGCATACAGGGAGATTTTATGTTCTGTTGGTCCTACTTTAATTCCATATATTTGTGGATGCAAACGTACTGCCATCGCTAAAGGTTCAATTGCCATAGTAAACAGTAAAGGTGAAAGTGGGCAGCCTTGTCGACATCCTCTATTGATATTTATTGATTTTGAAATATTGCTGTTTGTTAGGATTTCTGCTGTAGCATTATTGTATATTATCTGAACCCATTTTATGAAATTATTTCCAAGTCCAAACCTTTGTAAAACTTCAAAAAGAAAGGGCCATTCGACCCTAACAAAGGCCTGTTCGGCTTCCAGTGATAGGAGAGCTGTATCCGGTGCTTCTTTATTAGAATAGATAATATTAAATAGTTTTCTTACATTATGGAAGCCTTGTCTTCCCTTTATAAAGCCATTCTGATCTCAGTTAATAATATTTGGTAATATTTCTTGTAGTCGTCTTGCTAAAATTTTACAGATATCTTAAGGTCAGCATTTAATAGGCTTATTGGTCTCATATTTTCACATTTATTAGAGGGTTTACCTGGTTTTGGCAACAGTATAATTAAGGCATTATTCATGTATGGTGGTAAATTACTATTTTGAAATGCTTCTAAAACCATTTCCAAAAATGGTTTTGTTAATTTATTCTTAAATTTTTTATAGAGGTCAACTGGAAGACCATCTGGTCCTGCACTTTTTCCTGATTTCATATTATCAATGGCTAGCCCAACTTCTTCTTGACTAATTTTAGACTCCAGTATCTCCCTGTTTTCATTTGGAATACACGGTATAGATAATCCGTCCAAAAACCCATTTAGTTTTGTTAAGTCAGTTTCATTTTTTGTATCATATAGTTTTTCATAATAATCTCTAAAGGCACTGTTAATTTCTAAAGGATCTACAACTGCCTGTCCGTTACTTATAATACTGGTAATTGGTGTTTTAAATTCTAATTGTTTAATCTGCCATGCCAATAATGTTCCTGATTTTTCACCTTGTTCATAAAAAGATTGCTTCAATCTTAGAAGACTCGAGGCAGCTCTATTCACTGATTTTTTGTCATATTCAGCTCTCAGAATCAGTAATTCGTTCTCTAACTTTGGGTCACTTCCTGTATACACTTTTTCTTGAAGAATTTTTATTTTATGTTCCAATTGGACTCTCTCCTCTTCAGTCTTCTTAGATTTTGAACCTGTATAACTAATAATATGCCCCCTAATAAAAGCTTTGAAAGCCTCCCACTTTATACATGCTGATGTTTGTGTAGTATTGATATCAAAGAACTCATCTATCTGTTTTTCTATGTACTTAACAAATTCCTCATCCTGAAGCCATTTATGCTGAAATTGCCACCTACCTGGTTCCTTTGTCAATTTCTTATCTACATATATTAGACAGCAGGGTGCATGATCAGAGATCACAATATTATCATAGAAGCAGTTTTGAATCTTGGACCTTAATTCTGTGGAGATCAAAAAATAGTCAATACGTAAGAATGTCTTGTAGATATTAGAATAACAAGAATAGGCTTTAACTTGTGGTTTCATTTCTCTCCATATATCTAGCAATCTCAATTCTTTCATAAAATGATTAATGATCATCCTGCATCCATTGTGCGTACAGTCTAGTCCTGTTGATCTATCTATACCGGGATTCAATGTACAATTAAAATCCCCTGCTATTATATGTTGCCCTGTAAGTGAAGATAAAATAAGGAATAAATTAGTAAAGAAATTTTGATCATCTATATTGGGACCGTATAAGTTCACCAAATTTATATTTTCTAATAACAAAGATCCTTGAATAATTAGATATCTTCCAAATTTGTCTCCAATTACATTTTTCACTTGAAATGGGACTGATTTATGTATGAGAGTCATAACTCCCCTGGCTCGGGATGAAAATGATGAGGTGAATACACTTCCTTGCCATCTTCTCCTAATTCTTTTTACATCCTCCTCTATTAGATGAGTTTCTTGTAAAAACACAATTTTTGAACCCATGTCTTTTATTTTATTCATAACTTGTTTAAGTTTTTTTAAATTTTGTAGACCTCTGCAATTCCATGAGGTTAAATTGAGATTAACGCTTTGGTCTATGATCAATAAGGAGTTTGAGATTACCTCGCAATATAAACATGCTCACACAGAGAAGCAAAAACATGAGTGGTTGAACATTCATCCTACAAACTACACACAAACAAATTCCCCCTTCCCACATTCGTGGTAATCCCCTCAAAATCAAAAAAAAAATTCAGTCTCCCGCTATAGCCATTGACTGCTCCACACCCATGAGGATCAGTCAAAACCACTCTTTCTTTCTCCTCTCAATCACCCTAACTCTACTGCTTTTAATGACGTAACATTAACTCTCTTAAGATAAGATAAGATAAGATAAGCCTTTATTAGTCCCACAATGGGGAAATTCCAGGATTGCAACAGCACAGGGATAGCAACACTCAGAGCAACAATCAGAAGGCAAGAAAAAAAACAAGCAAGCAAGAGCAGCTAATAAACATATGTACGTATTACTATAAAATATATATATATACACACACACACAGACACACAGTGCAGAGCATTGTAGCTGGATGGAATAAATATATGAATATATGAACACACAGTGCAGAGCATTGTAGCTAGATGGAATAAATATGTAAATATATAAACACCCACAGTACGGAGCATTGCAGCTAGGTGGAATAAATATGCAAGTATATAAACACACACAGTGCGGAGCAATGTAGCTAGATGGAATAATATGTAGATATATAAATATATAAACACACCCAGTGCTGAGCATTGTAGCTAGATGGAATAAATATGCAAATATATAAACACACACAGTGCAGAGCATTGTTGCTAGATGGAATGAAACAACATAACCGTCTACTTAGTTATCCTACATGGTATGATTATGTGCCCATACATATTCTCACCCTCCATAGCGACCGGTATGTTCCTAGTTGTATGCCGGAGGGGACCATTGTGTAAGTCTATTGCATCTTTTGCATTCAAAAAACTATTAGTTTGTTACGTCTTTTTGCTATCTCTGCGAGCAGCCCTGCTTAGGTTGTACAGTCTGACAGCCGTTGGTAGGAAGGACCTACGAAACTTCTCGGTTGTGCACCTGGGATGATGTAGTCTGCTGCTAAATGAGCTCCTCAGTGCATTCAGTATGTCCTGCATAGGGTGGAACTCGGACTCCAGCAGAGATGACAGTTTTAGCCACCGTCCTTCTCTCTCCTATCTCCTCCATCGGATCAAGGCGCTGCCCCAGGACAGAGCTAGCTTTCTTAATCAGTTTGTTCAGTCTCTTCCTATCGGCTGCAGTAATGCCACTGCCCCAGCAGACCACTCCAAAAGTGATGGCTGATGCCACCACCGTGTCATAGAATGACTTCAGCAGCGCCCCTTGTACACCAAAAGACCTGAGTCTCCTCAGCAGGAACAGCCTGCGCTGTCCCTTCTTGTAGAGTGCATCAGTATTGTGTGACCAGTCTAGTTTATTGTTCAGATGAATACCCAGGTACTTATAGGATGTCACCATCTCGATGTCTGTTCCCTGTATATTTACTGGTACTGTGAGGGGCTGCCCATGCCTGCGGCAGTCCACCACCAGCTCCTTAGTTTTCCTCGCGTTGATCTGGAGGCAGTTCGATGGCACCAGTCCACGAAGTCCTGGATAAGCCCTCTGTACTCAGCTTCATCTCCATTGGAGATGAGGCCAACGATCGCAGAGTCATCAGAGAACTTCTGTAGATGGCAGTGTGTTGTGTTGTGTGAGAAGTCCGCAGTATAAAGAGTGAACAGGAAGGGAGCCAGCACCGTTCCCTGGGGGGCCCCCGTGCTACTGATGATCGTGTCGGACACACAGTCCCGGGTTCTCACAACTGAGGCCGGTTCGTGAGGTAGTCCAGGATCCATGATGACAGGTGCTGGTCCACCCCTGCGCGCAGCAGCTTGTCCTTCAGGATCATCGGTTGGATGGTGTTGAAAGCACTGGAGAAGTCAAAGAACATGATCCTCACCATATTCCCGGGCTTCTCCAGGTGGGACAGAGAACGGTGAAGGAGGAAGATCACCGCATCCTCCACCCCAATGCCATGCTGGTAGGCGAACTGGAGTGGATCCATCGCTGGTTCCACCAGGGGGCGGAGGTGAGCAAGGAGCAGTCTCTCCAGGGTCTTCATCAAGTGGGACGTCAAGGCCACCGGTCTGTAGCTGTTCAGGTCTTTGGGGTGGGAAGTTTTTGGTACAGGTACCACACAAGATGTTTTCCACAGCTGTGGTACCCTCCCCAGTTTCAGGCTCATGTTGAAGATATACGTCACAATCCCACACAGCTGGTCTGCACAGGACTTGAGGAGCTTTGCGCTGATGCCGTCCGGTCCCGGCGCCTTCCTCGCCTTGATCTTCCTCAGCTCCGTCCTCACCTGGGTCCTGGTCAGGGTCAGGATGGGGGGCTGTGTGTTGGGAGTGGGGGGGTGTTGGTGGAGTGGGGAGTGGGCAGCAGGACTTGATTTCCTTAGAGGCAGCAGTGGTTGTTGTGCAGTCAGGGGGGAGGGCGGTTGGTCAAATCTATTGAAAAACAGATTCAGGTTGTTCGCCCACTCCCTGCCCCCTGTGGCCTGGGGGGAGGTATTCTGGAGCCCCGAGATGGTTTTGAGGTTTCTCCAGACCCCGCCTGATGTCGCTCTGTTGCAGCTTGTCCTCCATCTTCTTCCTGAAGCTGTCCTTGCCTTCTCTGATCTTTCTCCTCAGCTCCCTCTGTACGGACTTCAGCATCTCCCTGTTCCCTGACCTGAAGATCCTCTTCTTCTCTCTCAGAAGTGTTTTTATCTCAGGGTTGATCCAGGGTTTGTTGTTTGAGTGACGCCGTCTATGGTCTTGGTGGGAACGGATTTGTCCACACAGAAGCTGAGGTAGCCGTGAAGGTTGTGAATGAGGCCATCGATGTCCTCACCATGTGGATCGCAGAGCTGCTTCCAGGCGGTGGCTTCAAAACAGCCCTTTAGGGTGTCCATTGTCTCTCAGACCATAACTCCACAGTGTGGCATGGCCGGAGGTTGTCTGTGCACTAGGGGTTTGTACACCGGCCGGAGATGAACCAAGTTGTGATCCGATCTCCGAGTGGGGGGAGTTGTGATGAGGTGTACGCCTCCTTAGTGTTTGCGTAGAATAAAATCCAGTGTTTTATTGTCTCTAGTGTGGCATGTGACATACTGGGTGAACGTGGGTAGAATGGGAGACAGTGAAACATGGTTGAAATCGCCTGAGATGAGGAGAAGAGCATCTGGGTGTTCTGTCTGCAGCCTGCTGGTTACTGAATGGATGACGTCACGTGCTGTCCCAGCGTTCGCCGTTGGATTTGCATAAACAACAATGCAGATCACGTGTGAGTGTTCTCTCGGGAGATATGTAGGCCTCATGCTAACAGCTAGCAACTCAATGTCTTTGCTGCAGTGTCGTTGTTAACAGTGATATGTCCCGGTCTGCACCAGTTGTTGTTAACATACATTATCACTCCACCGCCCCTAGCCTTGCCACTGTCTGGTGTTCGGTCAGCTCGTATCATGTGAAAACCCTCCAGCTCAATGTTAGCATCTGCTGCTAGTTCAGTTAGCCATGTCTCAGTAAACAAAAGGAGAGAGCACTCCCGGTATGTGCTATCATAACGGGAGATAGCCGCTAGCTCATCTAACTCTAACTCTAACTCTTCTGTAGTTTTCCAACTTAACTCCTAAATTTTATAGCAACTTTGTACATCATAGGGTTTTTTTTAAAATATATAATACAATCTATATTTTGTAAACTTGCTATATGCTTCAGATCAGTCAGATGCCTGTGCAAATGCTTAAATATTCTACCTTATATTTTGTTCATGCTTAGCTCCCACCAGTCTCTACTTGGATCTTCTTGATGAACTCCTGCGCCTCCTCAGGGGTCTTGAAGATGTGGGTTCTGCCCTTATACGTGACCAGCAGTCTTACAGGATAAATCACTCCATGACGAATCCCGAGGTTGCACAGCTCTTTACGGGCGGGGTCGAACTGTTTCCTTAATTGTTGGATTCCTGTGGCCAAATCTGGGTAGAACCACACCTGTTGATCTTGGTATTTAATTTCTCCTTTGGCTCGCGCCGCGTTGGAGATTGTCATCCTGTCTCTGTAGCTGAGGAACTTCATAATCAGCGTCCTCGGTGATGCCTCGTTATCTCTCGGTGGGCCAATTCGGTGGGCGCTTTCTAAGACGACTGATGACTGCAGCTCCGCGTTGTTCAGTGCTTCTGGGATCCATTTTTCCAAAAAGGAACATGGATCCAGACCCTCCGTTCTCTCCGGGAGACCCATCAGCCTCAGGTTGTTCCGTCTCGACCGGGATTCTAAATCCAGAACATTATCTTCCATACGTTTATTTTTTAATTCCAATGTGCGCACCTTTAATTGTAGGCCGGTGACGTCATCCTCAGCACTGGAAATTCGGAGCTCCACCTGCGAAACTCGTTCCATACAGTCGCTTAACTCCTTTTTCATTCCTTCTATCGCTGTGATAATCCCGTCAAGTTTAGAGGAAAAGTCTGCTCTCATTGAACTAATGGCAGCGAGCACCGCACCTGTGCCGTCGCCAGTAGTCACCGCTCCTCCGCTAGCTTCCTCCGCCATATTTGGGGATTTTTCTGCTTCGTCACAGACGTGAAAGTCGGTTAACTTGGACTGTTTCGGCGATTCAGTTTTTCCTCCACCTGATTTCCCAGCCTTAGGCTTTACCGGCATGTCCTCGCCCAAACGTTGGGATAGGTTTTGTTCCAATTGAGAGAGTTATTTACCGATTTTTTTTTTTTTTTTTTTAGGAGCAGAGTAGAGTGAAGCACGTCCTTCTATGCGGCGGCCATAACCGGAAGTCAGCCATACCTATTCTTATTATTTTATTTCAGTGTCTTGTTTCCCATCTTGCGTTATTGTGCATCCTAGATATTGGTACTGCTGCACTTGTTCCAGTTCTTTTCCTTCTGCTATCACTTGAAATCTTTCAGATGTAGAGCTGCTCAAACACATGGTCTTGGTTTTCTTTGCATTCAAGAGCATACCATAGGTCTTACACGTACTGCGTAGTCAGTTCACCATTTTTCGGAGACTGCTCTCAGAACGGGCTACTAGAACTGTGTTGTTAGCATACCCGATGTTTGTGAGGTTCATACCACCAATCCCGATGCCTTCACATCCCTCTAATGCTTCTTTCAGGAGATACTCACTGTAAAGATTGAACAAAACTGGCGATAAGATACAGCCTTGTCGGACTCTGTGCTGAATCTGGATCTTACCTGTGCTACCTGCCTGTGTCCTCATGGCAGGTATTTGATTCCAGTATAAATGAACAATGAGTCTCCTCTCATGCAGTGGTATACCAACTGCACTCATCACTTCATTCAGCTTCTAGTGGTTCACTCTGTTGAATGCTTTTGTGTAACTGATAAAGGCTGCATAGATGTTATTTTGTTTTTCCAAACATTCACTCAATGGTGCATTTCATCAGGAGAATACCGTCACATGTGCGGAGACTCTGACAGAATCCAAGTTGGGTGTCAGCGAGGTGTTTGTCTACAATAGGACTGATTCTTCTAAACAGGATGTGCAGCACAATTTTCAAAGCATGGGAGATTAGACTAATTGTGCGAAAATCTGAACATTGAGTTGGTTTAGCAATCTTCAGGATGGGTATGAACATGCTGACCAAAAAATCACCAGGCCACACTCTTGAAATGTAAATACTCTTCACTAAACTGGTGAGCAGGCATTTTCTCCAAATGCCTGTAGCATTTCAGTTGGGATGTCATCTTCTCCAGGGGCGTTGTTCCTAGATATCTTTTTGATGGTGCTTTCTATTTCCAATTGGCTTGGGGGGGGGGGGGCACTTCACACTCGATGGTTGGAATCTACTTCTGTTGTCTCTATAGAGTTCTTTTCCGATGTACTCCTCCCATCTCTTCAGTATTGCATTCTCTTCATGCAGTAACTTTCTGCCTTTGGCCCAGTTGTACTCTTGATAGTTTAGAGATTAGTTCTTGGATCTTCTTATGGATTTTGTTACTATGTGTTTTGTCGAGCTGCTAGCTCTTCACATTTCTCTTTGTAAAATAATTATTTTGCTTGTCTGCACTCTCTCTGGATCTCATGGCAGAGTTGGTTGTACTGATGAGGTGAGCCCTGGTGTTTTAGTAATTTTCTTCAGTATGGCAACAGTCATCCATTTTTGTTTCTTGGTGGAGGCAGCTTTGCCTATGAGGTGTTCAGTAATCTCTTCTAATCCACACCGGATTGCGGACCACATTTTATTGGGTGACGTTTGATCTTGCCTGAACTGTTTTGCAAACTTCATGTCAGCGTAATACCTGAACTCTTCCTTCTTTTCAAGTATTTTGTCGGTGTTCCACTTCTTGAATCTGGGCTTTCTTTTCAGTTGCTTCAGTTTGACTTGCATTTTAACAAGAACAGGTGAGTGGTCAGAGCCACAGGCAGCATTTTGACGGGCCTTCGCATTGGTGATGCTGTTCCTGTACCTTGTGCTAACTAGTATAAAGTAGATCTGGTTTTCTGTAGTTACATTTGGTGCTGTCCAGAAATGCCTTGAAGTAGGTTTCTGTTCAAACCAAGTGTTGGTGATAAAAAGTCCCAACCAAATTTGATAAAAAAAATACTTTTACTGATGACCTACTGTATGGTGACTTCTTCAGGTTTGTCTACTCCAAGTGAACCGGTAGTGTGGAGCGTGTAAATAACGAGGAGGATTTGACTCAGACATTTTATTACACATCTCACACGAGAAGCATAGACAGAATGAATACTCAGCAGAGACTCTCCTCTTAAAAAGCATGGCATTCTTCTAGAAGCTTCTAACACACAAAAGGTCACATTGCATTCACTTCCTTAATCCTTTAACATCCTTCTAGAAGTTTCTAACACACAAAAGATCACACTGCATTCAACCTTCACACCTCCCTGTTATCTCCCAGGGAAACTCTGCTCTTGTTCTTGTCTAAGATGCTATACCATTATGCACTCCCCATGTGTCACCAAACGACCCCCCCGAGCGTCTTGGATAGAACAATAGAATGACAGTCCATATGCTGTGGTAGAATCATTAAACATCAATCCACATGCTGCTTGGGCTTCAGTCTTCTCCCGTATCTGCTGTAACCAGGATTCACCGCCTCTGCGGCGCTGTCATGCTGGGGGGCTGATGTTTGAGGGGTAAAAGTCTGTCCGTGTGGGTGCTCTGGGGAATCTTTTCTCTGGGAAGCTCCCCGTGGGGGTCTTCCACGCCGAGGGGCCCTCGTCACCAGCGCTTGCTCGTCCGCCACCAGAAAAGCGGGTTTGAGTCTGTCTATGCCAATCTTTTCCTTCCTACCCCCCAAATCTAGCAAAAAATGCTTGTCCCCTGTTTCCAGCACTCTGAACGGTCCATCATAAGGTGGGTGCAGTGGAGGGCGATGGGCATCGTGTCTGACAAAAACAAACTCCGCGTTTTTCAAAGTTTTAGGCACAAAAACGCATGGAAAACTGTGGTGAGCAGGGCCCGGCAGCGTGCTTGTGTCTATGCTACGCTGCAACAGCTGAGACGGGGAGCTGCCCGGCGCGGGATTATATGGAAGAAACTCCCCAGGCAGCCGAAGTGGCTGCGCAAAAATGAGTTCAGCCAGGGAAGCTTCCAGATCCTCTTTAGGCGCAGAACGCAACCCCAATAAAACCCACGGTAGCTTGTCTACCCAATTTGCATCTGTCAGTGACGCCCTGAGAGCCGCTTTCAATGACCTATGAAAACGTTCGCATAACCCATTAGCCTGTGGATTGTACGTGGTTGTGTGGTGAATTGTGACACCCAGGCTGCGGGCCATTGTTGACCAGAGTTCGGAAACAAATTGAGGGCCTCTGTCGGACGTAATATCCGACGGGACTCCAAAACGCGCCACCCATGCTGTTAAAAATGCGCGCGCCACCTCCTCGGCTGTGGTTGCCGCCAGTGGAACCACTTCCGGCCAGCGCATGGTGCGGTCCACCATTGTCAGAAGGTGCGTGCACCCCTGTGATGGCGGGAGGGGACCCACAAGGTCCACGTGAACATGGTCGAACCTCTTAGCCGGGATGCGAAATGGCTCCAAAGGAGCCTTCGTGTGTCTGTGTACTTTGGCTCGTTGGCACGCCATACAGGCTGCCGCCCACTCTTTCACTTGTTTGCGAAGGCTCGGCCACACGAATTTCTCTCCTACCATTTTGACCGACGCGCGCACTCCCGGGTGCGCCAAAGTATGAATCGAGTCAAACACGCGGCGGTGCCACGCGGCCGGGACCACGGGACGTGGGCGCCCCTTGGAGACATTGCAGATTAGGGGGAGCATGCCGTCTTGCAGCACCCTGCTCTCCAGCCTTAACCCTGTTGGTCCAGACTGGAGCGCGCGCACATCCGTGTCACTAACCTGCTCCGCAGCCATGGCTGCGTAATCTATCCCCACGCAGACTGGGGCCGCCACGGCGCGCGAGAGGCAGTCTGCCACTACATTCAGTTTACCCGAGACATGCTGAATATCGGTAGTAAACTCTGAGATCGCGGCCAGCTGTCTCTGCTGCCGGCCCGACCACGGTTCTGAAACCTTGGCCATCGCGAATGTTAGTGGCTTGTGGTCAATGAACGCGGTGAAACTGCGCCCTTCCAGCCAGAACTGGAAGTGGCGAATGGCCAGGTGGAGTGCCAGCAACTCCCTGTCGAACGCACTGTATTTACGTTCACTGTCGCGCAAAGTCCTGCTGAAAAAGGTGAGCGGCTGCCAAGCCCCGGCTACGCGCTGCTCCATGACCGCCCCTATGGCCACATCTGAAGCGTCAGTGGTGAGCGCTATGCGGGCCGTTGGGTCTGGATGTGCCAGCAATGTGGCGTTTGCCAAGGCTGCTTTGACTTCCGAGAACGCCCGCTCTTGCTCCGGGGTCCATTCGACCTTATCTGCGGGTTTCTGTTTTCTGAGCGCGGCGTACAGTGGTTGCATGAGCTGCGCTGCGTGGGGAAGGAAACGGTTATAAAAATTCACCATTCCCAAAAATTCTTGTAGCGCCCTGACCGTTTGCGGTCGGGGAAAATCTGCTACTGCGCGCACTTTGTCAGGCAGTGGGACTGCTCCTTCGGGAGAGACGCGGTGCCCTAAAAAATCAATCCCCGTCACCCCGAACTGACATTTCGCTGAGTTAATTATTAACCCGTGCTCTTCCAACCTCCGGAAAACCGTCGTGAGGTGGGTTTCATGTTTGTCTTCGGACGTGCTGGCTACTAAGATATCGTCCAGGTAAACGAACACGAAAGGGAGACCGCGCAGCACTGCATCCATCATGCGTTGGAATGTCTGTGTAGCCCCTTTAAGCCCAAAAGGCATGCACAAAAACTCGAATAACCCGAACGGAGTTATTACCGCTGTTTTGGGTATGTCCTCAGCGCGCACTGGGACTTGGTGGTAACCGCGGACCAGGTCTATTTTAGACAAAACGCGCGCTCCTGCCAGGTGAATGGAAAAATCCTGAATGTGAGGAATTGGGTAGCGGTCGTGCGCTGTGGCGTTGTTCAACCTGCGGAAATCACCGTAAGGTCGCCAGGAACCCTCAGCTTTAGGGACCATGTGTAGCGGGGAAGCCCATGGGCTGTTTGAACACCTGATGATGCCCAACCTCTCCAGGCTGGCGAACTCCTCGCACGCTATGGCCAGTTTAGCTGCATCCAAGCGCCGAGGTTTTGCAAAAATGGGCGGCCCAGTGGTGGTGATAAAATGCTCCACCCCGTGTTTAGCGATGGCTGCCGAAAATGTCGGGACAGTGAGTGCTGGGAACTGAGTGAGCAGTGTGTGGAACTTACCGCGTGCAGCTGTGACGTTGGCTTGTGCTGTTGGCCAGGACGCTCGAGCTATACAGGGGATAGAATCAAAGGACAGTGCATTAACTAGGCGCCTGTTAGCGACATCAACCAACAAACCATGTGTGCCAAAAAATCAGCCCCCAGTATATTGAAATTCAATGCTGCTAAGACAAAAGTCCACTCAAATGTACGGCCGTGTAGAGACAGGAGTAGAGTCCTCTCACCAAAGGTCTTAATCTCCGAGCCGTTTGCTGCTGCCATCTCGGGGCCGCTAGCTCCTGCCAGCCGGTCAGAGTAGGTCGGCAGGATGAAACTCTTCTGGGCGCCGGTGTCCACGAGGAAATGCCTCCCTGAGCATGCATCCGTCAAGTAGAGCAGCTTGTTCTCCTCCCCGAGGGTCGCGGCTGCTACCGACCCCCAGTCTTGGCGTTTCCCAAGTCACTTGAATTGGCACAGTGGTATACATTTGCGTGCCCTCTCTGCGAAGCGGCGGTGGTAGAAGCAAAGCATGTCTCCCCCACGTTCCTTGGCCCCCGCTGCTGCTGCCGTCGGTGGCTCTGCTGCTGCCGTCGATGGCTCCTCGCCTCCTCCGGGCGTCGCGTCGAGCTCCGTCGCTGCTGCGATGGTTGTGAACTCCCAGCTGGCGACGATGATCCGGTTCGCTTCACAGGCTACCGCACGATAGTCCCGCTTGGCCAGCAACGGCGAATTGGCAAGGGTCGCTCTTGCCGCTGACGGAAGGTTCCGGAGGAAGAGGTGGGTAAAAATGAAATGGTCATCGTCTGTGCCCTTTAACCTCAGCATCTTCTCCATCAGGTCTATGGCCGACCCATCTCCCAACCCGGTCCGAGTCAGGAGTCTCTCTGCTCTCTCACCATCCGAGAGTATGAAGTGCTGGATGAGTGCAGCCTTCAGCTCGCCGTACTTGTCGTCGGTTGGTGGCTGATCGAGCAGGCTCTCTACGTGCTGAGCCGTGCGGGCGTCGAGCGCTGCGACCACATAGTGGAATTTTGTGTCATCCGCCGATATCCCCCGGAGGGGGAACTGCGCCTCGAATAGGTGGAACCAGGAGTGCGGATTGTGCTGCCAAAAATCCGGTAGCTTGATTGCAACAGCACATGCGTGGCTGGGGGTTCCCATCGAGGCTGGTTCCGGGGGTCTTTCGTTGTGTTCCATGATTCGTCTTGGGTCACCAGTGTGGAGCGTGTAAATAACGAGGCGGATTTGACTCAGACATTTTATTACACGTCTCACACGAGAAGCATAGACAGAATGAATGCTCAGCAGAGACTCTCCTCTTAAAAAGCATGGCATTCTTCTAGAAGCTTCTAACACACAAAAGATCACATTGCATTCACTTCCTTAATCCTTTAACATCCTTCTAGAAGTTTCTAACACACAAAAGATCACACTGCATTCAACCTTCACACCTCCCTGTTATCTCCCAGGGAAACTCTGCTCTTGTTCTTGTCTAAGATGCTATACCATTATGCACTCCCCATGTGTCACCAAAAACTCTTCCTTCTTTTCAAATATTTTGTCGGTGTTCCACTTCTTGAATCTGGGCTTTCTTTTCAGTTGCTTCAGTTTGACTTGCATTTTAACAAGAACAGGTGAGTGGTCAGAGCCACAGGCAGCATTTTGACGGGCCTTCGCATTGGTGATGCTGTTCCTGTACCTTGTGCTAACTAGTATAAAGTCGATCTGGTTTTCTGTAGTTACATTTGGTGCTGTCCAGATATGCCTTGAAGTTGGTTTCTGTTCAAACCAAGTGTTGGTGATAAAAAGTCCCAACCAAATTTGATAAAAAAAAATTCTTTTACTGATGACCTACTGTATGGTGACTTCTTCAAGTTTGTCTTGTGGCAACCTGGGGAGTGCATAATGGTTTACCACCTTAGACAGGAACAAAGGACGTGAAGTTAACCTTTTGTGTGTGAGAAGTTTCTAGATGCCCTAATAAGATAACAGGGAGGTGTTAAGGATGAATGGACTGACTGCCGTCGGACGGGGAGATTATCTTTTGTGTGTGAGAAGAGTCTAGAAGGATGTCATGTTATTTAAGGGAAGAGTTCCTACTTGTATGCCATTCTGTCTATGTTCCTTGTGTGAGTCGTGTAATAAACCGCCTGAACCAAATCCGCCTCATTATTTACACGCTCCACACTGGTGACCCAAGACGAATCATGGAATACGACGGAAGATCCCCGGAGCCAACCTCGACTGGAACCCCCAGCTTCGCGTGCGCTGTAGCGATCAAACTACCTGATTTTTGGCAGCACAACCCGCGCTCCTGGTTCCACCTAACCGAGGCGCAGTGAGCCCTCCGAGGGATATCGGCGGATGATACGAAATTCCACTATGTGGTCGCAGCGCTCGATGCCAGCACGGCTCAGCACATCGAGAGCCTGCTCGATCAGCCACCAGCCGACGGCAAATATAACGCGCTGAAGGCTGCCCTCATCCAGCACTACACGCTCTCGGATGGTGAGAGAGCAGAGAGGCTTCTGACGTGGACCGAGTTGGGAGACGGTTCGGCCGTGGACATGATGGAGAAGATGCTGAGGTTAAAGGGCACGGACGATGACCACTTCATCTTCACCCACATTTTCCTCAGGAACCTTCCGACAGCGGCGAGAGCGGCCCTGGCCAATTCGTCGTTGCTGGCCAAACGGGACTATCGTGCGCTAGCCCGGGAGGCAGACCGGATCATCGTTGCCACCAAGGCTTTTGTGACCATTGCAGCAGCGACGGAGCCCGGCACGTCGACACAAGGAGGCGAGGAGCTGCCGATGGCAGCAGCAGAACCACCGACAGCAGCAGCAGCGGGGGCCAAGGAACGTGGAGGTGACACGCTTTGCTTCTACCACTGCCGCTTTGCAGAGAGGGCACGCAAATGTATACCACCGTGCCAGTTCAAGCGCTCGGGAAACGCCAAGACCGGGGGTCGATAGCAGCCGCGACCCTCGGGGAGGAGAACAAGCTGCTCTATTTGACAGACGCACGCTTGGGGAGGCATTTCCTTGTGGACACCGGCGCACAGAAGAGTTTCATCTGGCCGACCTACGCTGACCGGCTGGTAGGACCCAGCAGCCCCGAGATGGCAGCAGCAAACGGCTCAGAGATTAAGACCTTTGGTGAGAGGACTCTACTCTTGTCTCTACACGGTCGTACATTTGAATGGACTTTTGTTGTAGCAGCATTGAATTACCATATACTGGGGTCTGATTTTCTATGCGCACATGGGTTGTTGGTAGATATCGCTAACAGGCGCCTGGTTAATGCACTGTCTTTTGACTCTCTCCCCTGTATAGCTCGAGTGACCCGGCCAACAGCACAAGCCAACGTCACAGCAGCATGCGGTAAGTTCCACACACTGCTCACTCAGTTCCCAGCACTCACAGTCCCGACGTTTTCAGCAGCTATTGCTAAACATGGGGTGGAGCATTTTATCACCACTACCGGGGCGCCCGTTTTTGCAAGACCTCGGCGCTTGAACACAGCTAAACTGGCCATAGCGCGCGAGGAGTTCGCTAACCTAGAGAGGTTAGGCATCATCAGGCGCTCAAACAGCCCATGGGCTTCCCCGCTACACATGGTCCCTAAAGCTGAAGGTTCGTGGCGACCTTGTGGCGATTTCCGCAGGTTAAACAACGCTACAGCGCACAACCGCTACCCAATTCCCCACATTCAGGATTTTTCCGTTCACCTCGCAGGAGCGCGCATTTTTTCTAAGATAGATTTGGTCCGTGGTTACCACCAAGTCCCAGTGCGCGCTGAGGACATACCCAAAACAGCGGTAGTAACTCCGTTTGGTTTATTTGAGTTCTTGCGCATGCCGTTTGGGCTTAAAGGGGCAGCACAGACGTTCCAACGCATGATGGATGCAGTGCTGCGCGATCTCCCTTTCGTGTTCGTCTACCTGGACGATATCTTAGTAGCCAGCGCGTCCGAAGACGAACACGAAACCCACCTCATGACGGTTTTCCGAAGGTTGGAAGAGCACAGTTTAATAATCAACCCAGCGAAATGTCAGTTCGGGGTGACGGGGATTGATTTTTTAGGGCACCGCGTCTCTCCCGAAGGAGCGGTTCCGCTGCCTGATAAAGTGCGCGCAGTGACAGATTTGACATTTGACAGTGACAGATCGCGCTACAAGAATTTTTGGGAATGGTGAACTTTAAAACCGTTTCCTTCCCCGCGCAGCGCAGCTCATGCAGCCATTGTACGCTGCACTCAAAAAACAGAAACCCGCGAATAGGGTCGAATGGACCCCGGAACGAGAGCAGGCGTTCTCAGAAGTTAAAGCAGCCCTGGCAAATGCCGCATTGTTGGCACATCCAGACCCAACGGCCCGCATAGCCCTCACCACTCATGCCTCAGATGTGGCCATAGGGGCTGTCGTGGAGCAGCGCGTCGCCGGGGCTTGGCAGCCACTTGCCTTTTTCAGCAGAACCTTGCGCGACAATGAACGTAAATACAGCGCGTTCGACAGAGAGTTGCTGGCTCTCCACCTGACCATTCGCCATCTCCAGTTCTGGCTGGAAGGGCGCAATTTTACCGCGTTCGTTGACCATAAGCCACTAACATTCGCGATGGCCAAAGTTTCAGAACCATGGTCGGGCCGGCAGCAGAGGCAGCTGGCCGCAATCTCAGAGTTTACTACCGATATTCAGCATGTGTCAGGCAAACTGAATGTAGTGGCAGACTGCCTCTCGTGCGCCGTTGTGCCCCTGGTCTGTGTAGGGATGGATTACGCAGCCACGGCCGTGGAGCAGGCTAGTGATGCGGACGTGCGCGCGCTCCAGTCTGGACCAACAGGGTTAAGGCTGGAGAGTAGGACGCTGCTTAACGGCATTCCCCCCTTAATCTGCAACGTCTCCACGGGTCGCCCACGGCCTGTGGTTCCGGCTGCGTGGCGACGCCGCGTGTTTGAGTCGGTTCACTCTTTGGCACACCCAGGGGTGCGCGCGTCGGTCAAAATGATAGGAGAGAAATATGTGTGGCCGGGCCTTCGCAAACAAGTGAAAGAGTGGACGGCAGCCTGCGTGGCGTGCCAACGAGCCAAAGTTCACAGACACACGAAGGGTCCTTTGGAGCCGTTTCGCATCCCAGCTAAGAGGTTCGACCATGTCCACGTGGACCTCGTAGGCCCCCTTCTGCCATCACAGGGGTGCACGCATCTCCTGACAATGGTGGACCGCACCACACGCTGGCCAGAAGCGGTTTCGCTGGCGACAACCATGGCCAAGGAGGTGGCGTGCGCATTTTTAACAGCATGGGTGGCGCATTTTGGAGTTCCGTCGGACATTACGTCCGACAGAGGCTTTCAATTTGTTTCGGAACTCTGGTCAACCATGGCCCGCAGCCTAGGTGTCTCAATTCACCGCACAACCGCGTACAACCCGCAGGCTAATGGGTTATGCGAACGTTTTCATAGGTCATTAAAAGCGGCTCTGAGGGCTTCACTGACGGATGCAAATTGGGTAGACAGGCTACCACGGGTTTTATTGGGGTTACGTTCTGCGCCTAAAGAGGATCTGGAAGCTTCCCCGGCAGAACTCGTTTTTGCACAACCACTCCGGCTGCCTGGGGAGTCTCTGCCAGATAATCCTGCGCCGGGCAGCTCCCCGTCTCAGCTGCTGCAGCGTTGCATAGACTCAAGCACGCTGCCGGGCCCTGCCCACCACAGTTTTCCGCGCGTTTTTGGGCCTAAAGCTTTGAAAAACGCAGAGTTCGTGTTTGTCAGACACGACGCCCACCGCCCCCCACTGCACCCACCTTATGATGGACCGTTTAGAGTGCTGGAAACAGGGAATAAGCATTTTTTGCTAGACTTGGGGGGTAGGAGGGAAAAAATTGGCATAGACAGACTCAAACCTGCTTTCGTTGTGGCTGACGAGCAAGTGCTGTTGGCGAGGGCCCCTCGGCGTGGAAGACCCCCACGGGGCGCTCCCCAGAGAAAAGATTCTCCAGAGCACCCACACGGACAGTCAAAAAGTTTTCACCCCCAGACATCAGCCCCCCAGCATGGCAGCGCCGCGGAGGCAGCGAATCCTGGCTACAGCAGAAGACTGAAGCCCAAGCAGCATGTGGACTGATGTTGATGGTTCTACAGCATGTGGACTGATGTTAATGGTTCTATCACAGCATGTGGACTGTTACCCTTTTGTCCTATTGTGGAAAATGTGAAAATGATGAGGCAGAGTTCACCTCACGAGTCAGGTTTATTCACATTCTTCCAACATCAGCAAAACAGAAAAGAGGAAGAAACCCAGACATTCATCCTTTAAATACCTCAGGAACTTCAAAGCACACAGTCACATTGTATTTAATCCCAAGTAACAATGCATCTTCTTTCAGATCTTAACACCTCCACCCGATGCATCTGGCGGCCAGGAAAATCCCCCCAGGCCGTCTCTTTGTATACCAAAGACAAAACTTTCACATCCTCCTGTTATCTCCAAAGAGACCCAGTTCTTTGTTCAATCTAAGATGTGAAGCCTAAAGTGGTATACATATGAAGCATGAAGTGATATACATATGTGCATTGGTATACATATGAAGCATGAAGTGATATACATATGTGCATATGTGTGCCACACTATCTAAGTTGCTGGGGGTGGTGTGGTGGTGCAACCTGGGGAGTGCATAATGGTTTACCACCTTAGACAGGAACAAAGGACGTGAAGTTAACCTTTTGTGTGTGAGAAGTTTCTAGATGCCCTAATAAGATAACAGGGAGGTGTTAAGGATGAATGGACTGACTGCAGTCGGATGGGGAGATTATCTTTTGTGTGTGAGAAGAGTCTAGAAGGATGTCATGTTATTTAAGGGAAGAGTTCCTACTTGTATGCCATTCTGTCTATGCTCCTTGTGTGAGTCGTGTAATAAACCGCCTGAACCAAATCCGCCTCATTATTTACACGCTCCACAGTCTACTCCAAGTGAACCGTAATTAGCTGGTGTGGGGAGCGTGAAATAACGAGGCTGAATTATTTCTCAATTCAGGTTTTAATGTAGCTTTCACATCCCCAGCAATCTCTCAGGAACAGAAGAGAGTGAGCTGCATCAGAACCCCCACCTTTATACATCCACATCAAAGAAAGAATCACATATCACTGTCAAACCCCCCATTGACAATAACTCTTCCCCCGAGTCCCTTAGTCCCCCGCCTGGCCCAGGAGGTCAGGAAGTCCTTTCAGCTCCTTATCACGGTACCTCCGTCCTCTTGCTGTTATCCACAGGCGGTCCAGACATATTGTCCCATCCAAGACGTGAGGTCAATCCACACATGTAATCCTAAGCATCTCACCTTGTGCTTATACATATGTAGGTGAAATAACGAACGTGTTTTGCTGATTCTCTATCACAGGTTGGAGAGTTAACTTCCACATGCACGTTTCCTCCTCCTTGGCCGCTACCCAGGGGAGCAACAATTTTGGGGGCTCGTCCGGGATTAGCGCCACCTACTGGTCTGGCACTAATCATTGAAGAACCAAGGGATGCTGACCACCTGTTCCTGAGCCATTGACCTAAGCGACTGACTACAGGAGACCACAGCCATGTCTGCTCTACATGACCTGAGATGGGAAATCCAGCAAGAGCTTCGCCAGCTGACCATTGCCCGCTGCAGAAACGTCCTTTACAAGCTGGCTGAGTCGTTCAAGGATGAGGTGGGAGAAGATTTGCCAGGCGCAGAATCGACCGAAGTGGAACTCTTCGACTTCATTGTTGACTCGCTGAGAAGTCCACAACTGAAGAGCCTTGAGGACCAGGGGATGTCTCGCCTGCTTGCTTTCCGTGACCTCATCATTGAACTACAACGGCCCACAACAGCTGGAGAAGTGGATGCAGAGGTGTCACCCGACGATGATCCGGTCATAGTGGTTCCTGTGACCACTGGAGCTGCAGCACCATCAGGGAAGAACCATCCAACATCACCATCTGTAGTTCCTGACCCAGGGTTAGTCAGACTGACTGAACTTACGTCACTGTTGCCACGTAGAGAGTACAAGATTTATGGTGGTCAAATCTCTGATTTTGATTCTGATTTGAGTTACAATAACTTGTGCAAACAGCTTGATGAAGGGCTAAATGAAGGGTTCACAGAGGCTGAGATTATCAGAACGGTGTTTAAGATAATTAAGCCTGGTACCTTTAAAGATATGCTTGTAACCAAGGATAGCCTTACTGTAGCTGAGTTAAAACGTCTCTTAAGGACACATCTACGCGAGAAAAGCAGCACTGAATTATTTCAGGAGCTGAGTAATGCTAAGCAAAATGACAAAGAAACACCACAACAGTTTATGTATAGACTAATGGGGCTAAAACAGCGTGTGTTGGTTGCATCTAAAAACAGTAGTGGGTTTCATTATGACGACAAGTTGGTACAAGGTGTGTTTATCCATTCACTGTATCAGGGTTTGAATGAAAAATACTCTTATGTTAGGAGAGACCTTAAACCTCACATCTCCAACACCAGTGTCACAGATGACTCCATCCTGGAGCTCATAGCAAATTTTGTTAGTGAAGGGACAGAGAGATTGAGTAGGTTGGGACAAAGCCACAAACACAAAGTCACCAGTGTTAATGCAGCACAGGTAGAGACAGATCAGAGCTCGATTAAAATGCACACTGAAGTCCAAGCTAATCGTGTAGCTATCCAGGAGCTGACGGCACAGGTCTCCTCCCTAACCAAGAGTTTAGAAAAGGCCCTAACCCCAATGGTAAATACAGTAAACACCAGTCCCACAGCACCTGTCCCTAAACAGCCAGCACTGAAACCCGCAGTGAAAGGAAAATGCCAAAAGTGTATCGCCCAAGACACTGAGCGCTGCACACACTGTTTTCGATGTGGAGAGGAGGGGCACAGAGCTATAGGGTGCCTGCAGGAAAAGCAATGTGTCGGGAAACTGGAGGAGGTCGCTGGGGAGGGACCACCAGTGACTGAACCACCGGCAGAGTCCCACAACACTAAAAGACTGAACTCCGAACAGACTACTGCCAAGTCCCAAAAGTCACCCAACACAAAGCGTGTGGCACAGCTCATTGGCGGTAGGTGTATGATCAGTTGCCAGTTAAATGGAGTAAACCTACAGATGTTATTGGACAGTGGGGCACAAGTAAGCATTGTTGAAAAGTCATGGGTACAAGCAGCCTTACCAAATGTGAAAATACAGCCACTCGAGAGCCTACTCCCAGGCCATCCACTCGAAATCACCGCAGCCAATGGGACGGATGTTCCGTTCGAGGGGTGGATAGATGTCCTGCTCGAGATCACAAGTTCACAGTATGGTTCTGTATCCTTGTATGTTCCAATGCTTGTCAGTCAGCAGCATTTAAGCACTCCGCTGCTGGGCTTTAACGTGATCCAAGAGATAATAATGGCAAACAGTGAACAAAGTGACGATATTAGCTTAGTGGGCTTACTGTCGGAGACTTTAAAGGTCCAGAAAGGTAATGTTGAGTCACTCATCTCTGTTGTCCACACCAAGTCAACAGAAAATGAACCAGAAAGTCCAGTGGTGAGAGTTGGAAAAAAAGGACTCACTGTTCACAGTAGCCAAATCTGTATGGTAAAATGTCACATCAGAGCATTTCCCGGAGGAGGAGGAATGTTGTTCGAGCCAGCTGTGAAATGTAACTTACCTGATGGGTTGGAGTTATTCCCAGCTCTTATTGATGTACCCGGTGGTGCTTCAAAAACTGTCAAAATCCCAATCCAAAACTCAACAAAGCACAACATTTTTCTAAATCCAAAGACTGTTTTAGGACTTATTTCAGAGATCACTGAATACAAACCTGTAAATGTTTGTTCCAGTGCTGAAAATGCAGCCAAAACTACAGACAAGCCATTTTGTCACTCTGCTCAAGTGACATGTGACAGTCAAGGTGAGGGTGAAGAAACATTAAGCACTGCCCCCTCACACCTGAGATGGCACCCTAATGTCAATTTAGACCATATCTCAGAGGGTGATCGGGAGGTGGTTCGGCAGATGCTCTATGAACAGTCTGATGTGTTCGCTCATGATGAAGGAGACATTGGATGTATTCCTAGACTACAGCTAAAAATCAACACCACTGACAACACACCCGTGCAGAAAAGTTACAACTCCATTCCAAGACCACTGTATAAAGAGGTGAAGGAGTATGTTCAAAACCTTTTAAGCAGGGGCTGGATCAGGAAATCAGTGTCAAACAACTCGTCGCCAGTAGTGTGTGTGCGTAAAAAGGACAATACTTTGTGCTTGTGTGTTGATTTTCGTGAGCTGAACCGAAAAACCATACCTGACAGGCATCCGTTACCACGGATACAAGATCTACTGGACAGTCTTGGGGGTAATTCCTGGTTTTCCATATTGGATCAGGGAAGTGCCTACCATCAGGGTTTTGTAAGTGAGGAGTCAAGGCATTTAACTGTTTTTAGCACACCCTGGGGACTATACGAGTGGGTGCGGGTTCCATTCGGGTTGTCAAACGCTCCGGCCGCATTCCAAAGGTGTATGGAGGGGGTGTTAGAAGGGATCAGAGACGAGTGTTGCGTGCCTTACTTGGACGATGCACTGTGTTACTCCAAAACCTTTGATGAGCACGTAGAACACCTTAAACAGGTTTTGTGCAAAATGCGACAACACGGCATAAAACTTCGGCCAGCCAAATGTGAACTGTTCAAAAACCAAGTACGCTACCTGGGTAGGCTAGTGTCGGGAGAAGGAGTCCAGATTGACCCAAAAGACTTGGATGCTGTGTTCGCTCTGAAAGACAAGAACCCTCGCACAGTCGGAGAACTCAGAACGTTACTGGGTTTTCTCAGTTATTACCGATCATTTATTCAAGATTTTTCACGTCTGGCGAGACCCTTGTTCGAACTCCTCCAGAGCACTAATGAAACAAGCAATGACAATAAACCAGCACCAAAAAGGAGTAAAGGACAAACAAAGAAAGGGGACAGAAACCAGCTTCCTTCTCGCACACCAATAATATAGACCAGTGAACATCAGGAAGTTGTGTCAAGATTTGTGGACATTCTGACCAATCCTCCCATTCTAGCCTATCCCAATTTGGACCTTCCATTTGTATTGCATACAGATGCGTCAAACAAAGGCCTGGGAGCCGTCTTGTATCAAAAACAAGAAAACAAACTTAAGGTGATTGGCTATGGATCCAGAACTCTCACACCGGCCGAGAAGAATTATCACTTACATTCCGGTAAACTAGAGTTTCTAGCTCTCAAGTGGGCCATCTGCGACAAATTCCGTGACTATCTGTATTATGCACCGACTTTTACTGTCTATACAGATAACAATCCTTTAACCTATGTCCTCAGTTCAGCCAGGTTGAATGCAGTGGGTCATAGGTGGGTCGGGGAGTTGGCTGACTTCCATTTTGATATCAAGTATAGGCCAGGGAAAAGGAATGCAGATGCAGATATGTTATCCAGGCACCCATTAGATCTGCAAGAGCAAATGAATGAGTTCACAGAGACAGTTTTACCGGAAGTAGTGTCCGCAGTGTGGCAAGGGAGCAAGGCAGCACAAAACAGTGATGTGCCATGGATAGCTGCGTTACAACTGAGTTCTAATGACAACAATGTGCCAACTGACAGTGTTTTGAGCATGACGCCTAAAGACATCAATGCTGCTCAACAAGACGATGAGTCAATTAGAGAAGTAATCTCACTCAAACTCAAAGGATGGACACCAAACGATAAAGATAGACGGACAATGAGTAAACGGACACGGAGACTACTGTATGAGTGGAACAAGTTGGAAGTTGACAATGGATTATTGTACAGAAAGACAGAGCACAGCAAACAACTTGTCCTACCTGAACAGCTAAAGCCGATGGTGTTAAAGAGTTTACACAATGACATGGGTCATATAGGGTGTGATAAGGTGATACATCTGGCCCGTGAGCGTTTCTATTGGCCATGTATGCAACAAGATGTTGAAGATTATGTAACAAAAAAATGTCCGTGCATCAAACAAAAACGCCCAAATGTTCCCCAGAGAGCTCCAATGGGCTCTATCACAACCAGTGCTCCCTTTGAGTTAATCTCCATCGACTACTTACACCTTGAGCCAAGTAAAGGAGGGTATGAGTACATCCTCGTACTAGTGGACCATTTCACTCGTTTCGCACAGGCATACCCTACAAGGAATAAATCAGGCAAAACAGCTGCAGAAAAGATATTTCAGGATTTTATTCCTCGTTTCGGGTACCCTGAGAAGTTGCATCACGATCAGGGACGTGAGTTTGAAAACAGTCTCTTCCACAGATTACAACAACTGTCTGGAATTTCTCACTCACGAACCACTCCATACCATCCGCAGGGCAACCCCGTGGAGCGCCTGAATCGTACACTACTCCAAATGCTTCGTACCCTACAGGAGGAGAAAAAAAGTGAATGGAAGGATCACCTACCCCAAATTGTACATGCTTACAATTGTACAAGACACGAGTCAACAGGTTATTCTCCATTTTTCCTCTTATATGGCAGAGTCCCAAGGTTGCCTGTAGATCTACTATTGAACCAGACAAAAGACACTGACACACACAGCCATCAAACCTACGCTAAAAAATGGGCTGATAGGATGCGTGTTGCTTACAAAATCGCTGCAGAAAACAGTCAAAAGTCTTCAGATAAAGGCAAAAAGCAGTACGACAAACGCTTAAAAGGTGTCACACTCCAACCAGGCGACAGGGTGTTGGTCAGAAACCTCTCTGAAAGAGGAGGCCCAGGGAAACTGCGCGCTTACTGGGAGTCAGCAGTACATCGCGTAGTTGAGAGAGTGGGAGATGGACCAGTCTATAAAGTACAAGCAGAGAGAGGCAGCCAAGTGATGCGAGTGTTACACAGAAACCTGCTGTTGCCTGTAAATGACTTGCCTTTAGAAGAAGAACTGCCTGCAAAAGAAAAGACAAAACAGAAACGGAAGAAGAGGACAGAGACAAATCCTAACAGTGACAACACAGACAATGACAGCTCGGAGGAAGAAGAGGAAAATACTTACCGCTACAACCTCCGTAGCCAAATCCCATGTTACAGACCCGTAAATCGTCAGCAAAATGCCTCAAATCTCCCAGACCAAAACACTCAGCAACCAGTACCTGTCATGCCAGAGCAAAATCCTCAAAATCAGCAAAGGCTTCGAGCGACAGCTAGAGAGTTCTGCTCACCAGTAAGGCAGGAACCGGTCCCCGTTCAGCGGGATGCTGAGGAGCAAATGGATGGACCAGCTTTGCTGCAGGAAGAACGTCAAGGACAAGTGGAGGTGATGGATAGAGAACAGGAGGAACTGAGAAGGTCACAGCGGAGAGCAAGGCCAGTAGAGAGACTGACCTACGACGTCCTGGGACAGCCATCGTACCAGCTTTGGACTGCAGACGTAAGACCTGTCCTACTCCCTACCCCTGTGCCGCTAACTCAAAACTATATGCCATTCCACTACCTCATCCAACCTCAGTCCCATGGTTATAATTGGTACACTCTCATGCATTAAGTCACCCTAGAACATGAAATGTCGGGAGACATTTATTTGAAGTGGGGGAGAGTGTAGAGGGTTGGAAATAGTTAATAGTTATGTAAGAGGTGAAAAAGACATTTGGATAAGAAAATTTAAGAAAAACAGGCACCCCTACAATTTTATGTTATTCCTTAATTGTTTATTTTTCTACAATGCATTTGTAATCCACGTGGTTCCATTATAACTCGTGAGTTGAGTGCAGTTCCATACGCCGACCAATAGATGGCGCATGTCGCACAGTGATAGAGAGTAGACTCACGCACTGGAGGACGAAGAATAAAACTCCTTGTGTGAAATAACGAACGTGTTTTGCTGATTCTCTATCACAGGTTGGAGAGTTAACTTCCACATGCACGTTTCCTCCTCCTGGGCCGCTACCCAGGGGAGCAACATAGGCAAAAATACATGAGCTACACTGGTATCATTACATGTTCTGCCTTACTCTAGAAATAAATATAATTAATTTACAACACAGGATTTTTGACTCTGAACTGAAAACTGGTTTATACTTATGTTTAACTTATGTTTATGTTTATACTTATGTTATCCACATGTTATGTTATGTTATGTTATCCACAGGCGGTCCAGACATATTGTCCCATCCAAGACGTGAGGTCAATCCACACATGTAATCCTAAGCATCTCACCTTGTGCTTATACATATGTAGGCAAAAATACATGAGCTACATAACTCCCCCCAAACGTCGAAGAATGGACAATAAAGCATAATTCACACAACATGAAAAATGTTCAAATCAACATAAAATCAACAACATAGTCTACACAACATGATAAAATCACATATCAGTCTGTACGCCGTCTGGGCTTCAAACGTCTTCCAAATTTGCTGTAAGCAGGCTTCGCCGTCCCTGAGGCGCCGTCCTGCAGAGAATCTGCTAACTGAGGAAGAGACTGGTTATTTGATCCTTGCAGGGGCTCCAGGGCATGCTCCCTGGGGGGTCTGCCACGTCGAGGGGCCCTCGCCACCGGTACAGACTCGTCGTTCATCACAAAAGCAGGTTTCAGTCTGTCAATACTTACTGTTTCCTTTCTGTCTCCCAAATCTAGCACAAAATGCTTATCACCTGTTTCCAGCAATCTAAATGGACCATCATATGGCGGGCGGAGGCCTGGTCGTAGAGCCTCGTGCCTGACAAAAACAAACTCGGCATTTTTTAAAGCTTTGGGAACAAAAACGCGTGGAAAAGCGTGATGAACGGGGCCCAGGAGCATGTCTGCTCCCGTGCCAATCAGTGGCCCCAGAGCCGGGGGGCGCCCCAGCACCGGATGCTCTGGTAGGAACTCACCGGGCAGCCTGAGAGGTTGTGCAAAAACTAACTCCGCTGGGGAGGCATTCAAATCCTCCTTGGGCGCAGAACGCAACCCCAATAAAACCCATGGTAGTTTGTTTACCCAATCTGCATCCGTAAGCGACGCTCTGAGGGCTGCCTTCAAAGACCTATGAAAATGCTCGCATAAACCATTAGCCTGGGGGTGATAAGCGGTAGTGCGGTGAATTGTCGCCCCTAAGCTGCTGGCCATCGCTGACCAAAGCTCAGAGACAAATTGAGGCCCTCTGTCGGACATAATATCCGACGGAACCCCGAAACGCGCTACCCAGGCCGTCAAAAATGCGCGAGCCACCTGTGCAGCCGTGGTCGATGCTAGTGGGACCACTTCCGGCCAGCGTGTGGTTCGGTCCACCATTGTCAAAAGATGTGTGAACCCCTGCGATGACGGTAGGGGGCCCACGAGGTTGACATGCACATGATCAAACCTCTTGGCCGGGATGTGGAACAGTTCTAAGGGGGCTTTTGTGTGTTTGTGAATTTTGGCCCGCTGGCAAGCCATGCAGGTTTTTGCCCACTCTTTCACGTGCTTGCGCAGGCTCGGCCAAACAAACTTCTCCGCTACCATTTTCACCAAAGTGCGCACCCCCTGGGTGTGCCAGGGAGTGAACCGAGTCAAAAACGCGGCGGCGCCAAGCGGCCGGTACCACCGGGCGCGGTCGCCCGGTAGAGATATCGCAGATTAGAGGGGGCATACCAGTTTGCAAACTCCTGCTCTCCAGCCTTAACCCTGTTGGTCCAGACTGGAGCGTGCACACGTCCGCATCTCTACCCTGTTCCGCTGCCATGGCTGCATAATCTATCCCCACGTGAACTGGGGCCGCGTGTGCTTCCGCACTGCTATTTTGCCCTGCGGCTGTGGTAGTATAATCTATCTCCGCGCGGACTGGTGCTGTCACCGCGCGAGAGAGGCAGTCTGCCACTACATTGAGTTTACCCGCTACGTGCTGAATATCAGTAGTAAATTCCAAAATTGCGGCCAGCTGCCTCTGCTGCCGGCCCGACCAAGGTTCTGAAATTTTGGACATCGCAAAAGTGAGCGGCTTGTGGTCGACAAACGCGGTGAAACGCCGACCTTCCAGCCAGAACTGGAAATGACGAATGGCTAAGTGGAGCGCTAACAGTTCCCTGTCAAACGTGCTGTATTTTCGCTCGGCTTCGTGCAAGGATCTGCTGAAAAATGCCAGCGGCTGCCAAACCCCGGCAACGTGCTGCTCCACAACCGCCCCTATGGCCAAATCTGATGCGTCAGTGGTAAGCGCTATGCGGGCCGTTGGGTCTGGGTGAGCTAGCAGCGCAGCGTCAGCAAGGGCTTTTTTAACCTCTGTGAATGCGCGCTCCCGCTCCGGGGACCACTCAATCGTATTGGAGGGTTTTTGTTTTTTAAGCGCGGCATATAATGGTTGCATGAGCTGCGCTGTGTGGGGTATGAAACGGTTATAAAAATTTACCATTCCTAGAAACTCCTGTAGTGATTTGACCGTTTGTGGCCGGGGAAATTCTGCCACTGCGCGCACTTTGTCCGGTAACGGAACCGCCCCTTCTGGGGAAACGCGGTGCCCCAAAAAATCGATCTGTGCCACACCGAACTGGCCCTTGGCTGGATTAATTATTAACCCGTGCTCTCCCAACCTCCGAAAAACTGCCGTGAGGTGCTTTTCGTGTTCCTCCTCAGACGTGCTGGCGACTAAAATGTCGTCGAGGTAGACGAACACAAAAGGGAGATCGTGTAACACGGCATCCATCATGCGTTGGAAGGTTTGCGCAGCGCCTTTGAGGCCAAACAGCATACGTAAAAACTCAAAAAGTCCGAAGGGGGTTATTACCACTGTTTTGGGAACGTCCTCGGCTCGGACCGGACCTGATGATAGCCGCGGACCAGGTCTATTTTAGAAAAAATGCACACTCCCGCCAGATGCACCGAAAAATCCTGGATGTGTGGGATTGGGTAGCGGTCATGCGCCGTGGCGTTGTTCAACCTGCGGTAATCACCACAAGGTCTCCACGAGCCGTCAGCTTTAGGGACCATATGCAATGGAGAGGCCCATGGGCTTTTCGAACGGCGAATAATGCCCAGCTTTTCCAGGTTGGCGAACTCCTCGTGCGCTATGGAGAGTTTAGCTGCATCCAAGCGCCGAGCTTTCGCGAAGACGGGGGGGGGGGGGGGGGGGGGGCAGCTGTGGTGATAAAGTGCCCCACCCCGTGTTTCGCCACTGCTGCCGAAAATGTGGGAACCGTGAGCGCTGGAAACTGGTTGAGGAGTGTGTGAAACTTATCCCCTGCTGTGGCAATGTTGGTCTGGACCGGTGGCGGGGACACTCGAGCTGCACAAGGGATGGAATAAAAAGAGAGTGCATTAACCAGCCGCCTATTGGCAAGGCCAACTAACAAACCATGTGAGCACAGAAAATCAGCACCTAACATGTAGAAACTCACCGCCGCTATAATAAAAGTCCATTCATAAGAGCGGCCGTGCAAGGATAGGAGCAGAGTCCTTTCTCCGAAGGTCTTGATGCTCGAGCCGTTCGCCGCTGTTGCCCCGTCACCACGGGGGCCTGCCAGCCGGTCGGCATAGGTCGGGGTGATGAAACTCACTTGGGCTCCGGTGTCCACAAGGAAGTGCCGCCCGGAGCTCACATCTGTGATGTAGAGCAGCTTATTTAGTTCTCCGAGAGCCGAAGCTGCTAACGAATCCCGGTCCTGGCATTTTCCTGAGCTCTTGAAGTGGCACGGCGGCACACATCTGCGCGCCTTCTCTGCGAAACGCCGATGGTAAAAGCAAAGGTCATCTCCTCCGCTGCGTCGTGAACGCGCCGCTGCCGTCGTTGTTGAGATTGCTTCCGCTGTCTCTGGCTCCTCACTGCTCCCGGTCGCTGCACCAAGGTCTGCTGCTGCTGAGGTGGCCGTCTGCTCACCGCAGGAGTCGAGGATCTGCTGCGCTTCTCGGGCCAGCGCACGGAAGTCCTGCTGGGTCACACAACGCATGCTGGACAGGTCTGCCCTCATGTGCATCGGGAGGTTTCTCAGGAAGATGTGTTTAAATAGGAAACCGTCATTCTCTGTGTCCCTCAGCTGCAGCATGTCTTCCATCAGGTCGACTGGTCTGCATCCTCCCCGGTCGTGTAGAGCCAGGAGCCTCCTAGCCCTCTCCTCGGCTGAGGGCGTGAAACACTGGGTGAGGGCAGCCTTCAGCTCGCCGTATTTGTCGTCAGCGGGCGGCTGCTGCACCAGGCTCCGCACGCATCAAGCCGTGCGGTTGTTGAGCTTGGCAATGACATGGTAGAACTTTGTGTCATCCGCCGTTATTCCCCCGAGTGCGAACTGTGCTTCAGCCTGAAGGAACCACGAGTCCGGGTTGTCCTGCCAGAACTCTGGTAGCTTGATTGAGACGGTGCTTGTTCGGGCAGTCTCCGACAAGTCTGGATCGGGGGAAACGCGTCTATGCATTTCACGTCATTGGTCACCAATGTGGGGAGCATGAAATAACGAGGCTGAATTATTTCTCAATTCAGGTTTTAATGTAGCTTTCACATCCCCAGCAATCTCTCAGGAACAGAAGAGAGTGAGCTGCATCAGAACCCCCACCTTTATACATCCACATCAAAGAAAGAATCACATATCACTGTCAAACCCCCCATTGACAATAACTCTTCCCCCGAGTCCCTTAGTCCCCCGCCTGGCCCAGGAGGTCAGGAAGTCCTTTCAGCTCCTTACCACGGTACCTCCGTCCTCTTGCTGTTATCCACAGGCGGTCCAGACATATTGTCCCATCCAAGACGTGAGGTCAATCCACACATGTAATCCTAAGCATCTCACCTTGTGCTTATACATATGTAGGCAAAAATACATGAGCTACACTGGTATCATTACGTGTTCTGCCCTACTCTAGAAATAAATATAATTAATTTACAACACAGGATTTTTGACTCTGAACTGAAAACTGGTTTATACTTAACTGGCTGGTGTAAACTGCTATTTATCACTTTATCAGCCCGGCAAACATCATAAATGAAGTCATAGCTATGCAATATCATAAATTATCATATTTGGCATGACAGCAAAAGAGATGTTTCTTTACATTCTAATTATATTTTTAGGTATTTTTGGAATATTTGAAAGTTGAAAATGCTGCATTTTCTATCTTTAAATGAGTGCAATTTTGTCATATATTTGCCACTTTTTTCTTGTAAATCTTCACATTTTTCTCCTAAACTTATGTTTTTGTGAATATTTTTATTTTTCCCGCAAATTTGTGATTTTTTCTTAAATCACAGACCAACAATACACTGTAGCCTTGAATTTGTAAACATGAGACCCACAGCTGTAACTGCCTCAGTTACATAAAAAGGTTTAGGTCTCCCTCTTGTGGTGGAAAAAAATTGCTTCTGCAGAACAAGGGAAAGGGTTTTCATTATTTGTCTGTTAACACAAATGTACTCAAGTAAAAGTTCGGGTTTTTCTTCTAAAATGTCCTCAAAGGTAAAAAATGATCCTGCAACAAACTACCTAAAAAGTACCATTTAATGAAAAAGTCACACGAGTGCATACTTGAATAAATGTAGCTAGTTACTCCCCACATCTACATGTGACCCACCCATTTTAAGCACACTTAATTGAGATATTGCTTTTTAAAGCAAAGCAAATGTGTTTAGATTTTGTAGTGCAGAAATTAAAGTGTACAGGGAAAGTAAGGTGCGCCTGTGACAAAGCTCCAGCAAATATACTAAGAAGCATTAAAAATGCAACGTATCAATTTCAGAAAGTGGTGTAAGTTCTCATTAAATAAAACATAAATGAAGACACACCATAATATTTATTAGCTAATGGTTATTAGTGCACATATTTAGATCATCTGAATGTACAGATATGACACAAAACTTCATCCTCAATCATTTGTCTTGATGGGCTGGTAAAATCCAGCTTCTTTCATCTAAGGCGTTTAGCAAAAGTAAAACCCATTCTCTCTAGACCGCACCTGGAAACAGTAATCCATGCTTTTATTTCATCTCGGCTGGATTACTATAACGCACTTTACGCAGGTGTCAGCCACTCACCTGTTTCCCGTCTGCAGCTGGTTCAAAACGCCGCTGCTCATCTTTTTAACAGGTACACATGGAAGAGATCACATCACACCCATCTTAGCTTCACTCCACCGGCTGCCCGTGCATTTTAGAGTTTATTTTAAAATTCTTTTATTTGTTTTTAAATCCTTGAACGGTCTTGCGCCGCCTTACCTCGCTGAGCTTCTGCATCCCTACACTCCCACCCGGTCCCTCAGGTCAGTTGAACAGCTGCTTCTGGGGGTGCCAAAGGCAAGGCACAAGCTCAGAGGGGACAGAGCCTTTTCGATCATGGCCCCCAGGTTATGGAATGATTTACCCCTGGACATCATACAAGCATCTTCACTGTCCATTTTTAAAACCCGTCTTAAAACACACTTTTACTCCCTGGCCTTCGACCCAGTACGAGACACTGATTTTATTGAATGAAATGGATTTTTATTTATTTATTTTACCTTTTATTTTATTTATGAATTTATTTATTTTTTACTGTGGTTCTTGTATTAGCCCCCTTTGTTGTTAGTGCCCTGCTTTTATGTTCTCTTGCTGTACGGCACTTTGTGTAGCGAGTGTTGCTTTTAAAGTGCTTTATAAATAAAGTTGACTGATTGATTGATTTTATACTTCATTAATTTTGTGTGTGTGACCTCCATTTACTGCCAGCAAAGCCTCAGTTCTGTGTGGAACTGATGCTAATAACTTGTCAGTTTGACACTGAGAAATGTGGTCCATTCAGCAACCAGTGCTGTCTCATGTTTGGCATGATTTGTTGGTGCAGGTTACTGACTGCATACAGGTGCATCTCAGTAAATTAGAATGTCATTGAAAAGTTAATGTACTGTATTTCAGTAATTCAATTCAAAAAGTGAAACTCCTATATTACATAGAATCATTACACACAGTGATATATTTCAAGTGTTTATTTCTTTTAATTTTGATGGTTATAGCTTATGAAACCCCCAAATTCAGTTTCTCAAAAATTAGAATATTACATAAAATTAATTTTAAAACATTGATTTTTAATAGAAATGTTGGTTGACTGAAAAGTATGTCCATGTACACACTCAATACTTGGTCAGGGCTCCTTTTGCATGAATTACTGCATCAATGTGGCGTGACATGGAGGCAATCAGTCTGTGGCACTGCTGAGGTGTTATGAAGGCCCAGGATGCTTTGATAGTGGCCTTCATCTTGTCTACATTGTTTGGTCTGGTGTCTCTCATTTTCCTCTTGATAATACTCCACAGATTCTTTACGGGATTTAGGTCAGGAAAGTTTGCTAGCCAGTGCTCATTAAACCTGGTATTGGTACGTTTGGCAGTGTGGGCAGGGGCCAAGTGAGAAACAAAATTTGGGGTTTTTCTTTCACCGTATGACAATCATCAAAATTAAAAGAAATGAACACTTGAAATACATAACTCTATGTTTTATGAATTTACATAATATACAAGTTTCATCTTTTAAATTACTGAAATAAATCAACATTTTGATGACATTCTACTTTACTAAGATGCTCCTGTACACACGGATAAGAACATCCATAGATGTTTTGATGGGGAGTTTTATGCATTGAGATGACAGGGATTATTTTAATGTAGATGTATTGGCATTGTAAACACATTAACAGTTTTAAAGCACATAATCATTATAAAGATATAAGGGATTTTGTTTTCTTTGTATGTTACGTATTTAATGCCTCTAAGCAGTATATACTCTGGAAAAAATTAAGAGCCCAAAGAGACCACTGCAAAAATTATCCATTTATCTGGTTTTGCTATTTATATGTACAGTTTGTATTTGAGTAAAATGAGCAGTTTTGTTATATTCTGTAATCTACTGAAAACAACTCACAAGAATTCCAAGTCAAAATATTGTCATTTAGAGTGTTTATTTACAGAAATTGACAACTGGCCAACACAACAAAAAAAATGTTGCGTTAAATGTGCTTTTTGATGTGCATTTAGATCAACTAATGCAAAGAAAACAAGTTCACGTTCAGTCTTCAACATTACAATACTTACATTTTAAGGAAGAACTCAGAAATCTGTATTTGTGTAATAACTAATTTTTGTTCACAGTTTGTGTCTTGTCTTGTGTCTTACCATGCTTAGATGATCATTTAATCAGTACCTCCACCTCACCCTGTCCTTTGCATCTTCTCACACCAGCCCACTCCATGTCCTCCTTCACTACACTGTACACAATTGCTGTTAATTTGCAGCCAATTTCCAACTGTAATGTATTGTATTAATGTAATATGGTTTTGTACTGTAATTTGTAATGCATTGTGGACTGTTCAATGTGAAGCAACAGCACATAGGCCATCAACAGTATGCTAATATTTTAAAATTGTTATGAACGCCCCTCGGGGCAGAGAGAGACAGTCAAGCGCTGAACTGTAGTGTGACATTTATTAACAAAATGGAACAAAAAACCCCAAAACAAAACAGTGTTCAAACACAAAAAATACAAACAAGGCAACTTACAGGGATGGCACTCCAGAGCTTAGATCGCTCTAGAGAGGATGAGAAAGAAGGAGTAGACCCAACAAGTCCAAGTTAGACAATGAAATGTTTCAGCAGTGAAACAGTGAGTCGAGAGTCCTTAAATACTTGGCCAGAAAAATGAATCACAGGTGTGGGCTGAGCAGGCAGGTGGGCTAATTACCCAACTGTCTACAGCTGAGGTGGCAGGAAGGCAGGTTGTGAACAGTCAGTAGGAGTGTCAGAGAGGAGGGCTCATAAGGAACAAAAACCCAAGATAAACACAGAAAACAGACAACATAATGATAACAGACAAGCAAAATACCCAAATAAATTGAGTCTGAGCTCCAAAGGAATAATTGAGCTCAGACTCATGACAGAGCCCCCCCCCCCCAGGGGGTGGGAACCAGACACCACCAGGCAACACCAAAAAAGGACCCCGCTCCCCCAAATAAAAGAGAGAGTACAGCAAAAAACTACCCTGGGAGGGAGGTGGGGGGGAAAACAGGTTTAGGAGGGAACTAAAGGCTGGAGCCTGCTCAGGATCCACACCCACGCAACACTGGGCCCCGGGCCCCCCTAGGCCAAAGAACCCAACTGTTCAGGTGGCTGGCCGAAGTCCCAGACCAGCCAAGTGGCCAGGTGGTATGAGTTGGGTGGTCTGCTAGAGAACATAGGCCACCCAACCCAGTGGCTCAGTCTCTCGGGTGGCCGGCCTGAGATTTTCAACCACCACGACCAGAGGGGTGACCTAGGAGATGCCCCCCCCCCCGGGGGAGGCCCAATAATGGGTAGCAGGGCTGGAGGGGGGAGACCACAATGGTGTCTGGTGGTGGAGGAATGGTTGCACCCACAGGGGTCCCAGACTAGGACATAGCTACACCCGCAGTGGCTCCGGGCCAGAGCAACGCTGCGCCCTCGGCGGCTCCGGGCCAGAGCAATGCTGCACCCTCGGTGGCTCCTGGCAGAAGCATTGTTGCACTGCACCCATGGTGGGCCCTGGGCTGAGGCACAGCCCCCGTGGCGGGCCCATACTGGAGCACAGCACCCACATCGGGTTGAAGCTGGGGCGTAGCACCCACAAGGGTCCCTGGCCAGGATGCAGCACCCACGAAGACTCATCCTGAGGAGGGACCCACACGACGGCCTCAGGCAGAGGGGAAGCTGCACTCACGATGACCTCAGCATGGGGAGCCAGACCCATGACGTCCTCTGGTGGCGAGTCTGGACCCATGAAGACATCTGGCGAAGTCGGCTCTTTCCCGGCAACCCTGAGAGAAGGCTCGGAACAAGCAGGGAGAGAGACAGGGTCAGGGTCACTGGCAGCAGTGGAGCCCGGTGAGGTAAGCTCAGGTGCAGCTGATGGCTGCACCCGGCTCTCCTCACCAAGAGCCAGGCAAGATCTCTCGAAGACTGAAAAGAGGAAAACAAAAGAGAGCATTTGCCTGAGCTTGAGCTCCACCACTGTCCAGGACTCCGTCGATCCAGACGACGACGTCTCAGGCCCGATTTCTAGGAGGTCCAGCTCCAGTTTCCACTCTGCTGTGGCAGCCTCTGCAGCAGGCATGATGGTAGTTGCAGTCCACGTCTCCCCAGATGAAGTAGACCATGCTGGTGGCTTGCCCGGCGTAGCAGCTGTGGTACGGCTCTGCGCTGGCACTGGAGTAGGGTCTTCCAGGGCTACAGGCTCCTCCATCGTCCGGTGGCCCAGTTCCAGGTCCGACAGACACTCAGAAATAACAGAGGGAGACACGGAGAGAACAAGTGAGCAATTATTTGCTGCAGCAGGTGGGGAGAGCTCAGGGGACTGCATTTTCTGAGCCTCCCTACTGGGAATCAGGCAAGGCATATCATCATAAATTGACACTGAATGAAACGAAACTTGCCTGTCATCCCGGTGTGCGATGTTGTCTGCTGCAGCTGGTGGACAGTCATCCCTCTCTATGTCTATGGTGAGCCTGGGCCCTTCTGTGGATTGTGGAGGAGCCGTCTCTGAAGACATGGAAGTGGGCGTAGCCAGGGATAACCTGGAAGACCTCTCAGCAGCAGGAGGGTACATTGGCGAGACGAGAAGAGCAGCAGCAGAGGAGGAGGAGAAGGCTGGCAAAACAGCTGGTAAAGAGAAACAAGAAAGAGAAACTGCCGCAGGATTAGTCTGGCTTGGCGTAGGGGAAATGTCTGTTGACGAGGCTGGAGGTTTCTTCCGATGGCCCAGAGCGAGATGACGTCGCCGCCGCAGAGCTGATGTGGCAGGCGAGAAGGAGGCAGATGGCATCGCGGGAGTGGAGGAAGGGAAAGACTTATAACCCAAGGATGAAAGTGCATGTTCAGTTTGACCTCCAGCAAGTTGGCAACTCCACCCCAGCACAGCCTCTCATCCTTGCGGGATGAGCAGCTCCGAGCCCCGTTCGCCATGTCCTCGATCATGGAGACGAACTCTAGCTCCTCCCAACTCCATTTCCTCCTCCTCCGGTCTGTTTTGCCTGCAGGAAACATGGCAACTCCACTGGACAGGTGAGTGAGAGGAAAAAAGTAAAAAAGGAACAATGCACACTACAGCAGCTGAATCTAAACTGGTTGCAGCATTCTGTCATGAATGCCCCTCGGGACAGAGAGAGACAGATTCAAGCGCTGAACTGTAGTGTGACATTTATTAACAAAAGGGAACAAAAACATCCAAAATAGTGTTCAAACACAAAAAATACAAACAAGTAGTGATGGGTCCGGCAACACCGATGCGTCGGCGCATGCGTCGAGCTCACAGAGCAAAACCCCGTGTCGGTGTGCGTATCGCTTTAAGAAAGTCACGTGATTGATACAGGTACTGTTTCAAACTGACACTGACGCACCAAACAGCGTTTATAAGGAAGCGCATCTGTCAACAGGATGCATCTGCCCAAAGAATCTCTGATGCGTTGCGGATGGTTCATCGGCAAATTCCTCAAGAATTATGGAGCACGAGCAGCCTCAAGCTAAAAGAAAAGTTTCCGCCGTGTGGGACCATTTTGATCTCATATAGGAAAATAAGGTATTTGTTTTAATTTCCTTGTTGTTTCATCCTGTTCCTCTCAGAGTTTCCACTTGATCTATCTGAATTCAAATTCATTTCAAAGTGACTCTTAGTTTACTATTCATATTATTTTCTGCAGGTTAAATGTCGCATTTGTTCGACAGAACTTTCATATTTAAACAAAAGCACCTCCTCAATGCTGAGGCATTATAGGGCCAGGCATGACAATGAAGTCCCAGATACACCCAGGATAGACTCAGGTATACAGCCATTCTACAACTTACTCACAGTTGCTTTATTGATAATTAATTCCTATTAATTTATTCTTTACTTCATTTTTAACCATCAAGCTTCCAGGAAGGAGATGCTGGATGAGGCTCTGCTCAATTTCATTGTGAAGGACTGCCAGCCCCTCAGCATTGTAGAGAGTGAAGGGCTCAGGGAACTGGTTCAGGCCTTTCAGCCCTCATATGTTTTGCCCACCAGAAAGGTTTGTGTGGAAAGTATCTAAAGTAATAGTTGATATATCCAATTTATTTAATCTTTAATTTAAATATATGGATTTGTTTTTGGCTTGACTTGGTGTAATTTTCAGACCATCAAACAAATGGTGGCCAAAAAGTACAAGGAGGAACGGGAACGAGTGAAAAAGGAAGTACAGCAAGCTGTGGCAGTGAGTATAACAGCTGACATGTGGACATCTGTGAACATGGAGGCTTACTTGGCTCTTACCTCTCACTACATTAATGAGAATTTGCAGTTGTGTACGTCTGTGTTGGGTGTGCAGTACTTTCCACAAAGTCACACTGCTGACAATTTGGCCCAAGTCAAAAGGGGCATGATGGAGGACTGGGCCATAACCAATAAAGTAAAGTGTCTTGTGACCAACGCAGCACCAAACATGATTGCATCCACTCGACAGCTCCAAATTCGGCACTCAATTTGCATTGCACATAGTCTAAATTTATTAGTTAGTAAATCATGTGATCAGATCCTCACACTTACATCCATCAGACACAAAGCTAGGCACATTGTCACATACTTCAGATCAAGCACTACAGCCAAGGAGAAGCTTGCTCAAGAGCAGCAACAGATGGGACGACCAACCCTGAAACTTATCAATGAGGTGCCAACACGCTGGAACAGCACATATGAAATGTTGTCAATGCTACATGATGAGAGGGAACCAGTGTGGGTATCTCTGGCCTCTCTAAAAACAGATTTGACTCCACTTACAGCTGATGAGTATACCATCATAGGAGAAACACTTCTTGTGCTTGCTCCTTTCCATCAAGCTACAGTGGAGTTGTCTGAAGAGAGGCGAGTGTCAGGGTCAAAGGTCATCCCGATGATGAAAATGCTCTATCTTACATTAGAGCGTAATGCCTCAACCTTGCACACACAGGCAGCCATACACCTACATGAACACCTGAAGCGTCGAGTCACAGACACCGCTTCCAATCTGGAGTCATTAAGTGTGTTGACCCTAGCCACACTTCTAGACCCCAGATTTAAATCACTCTGGTTCCACAGTTCCTCCAAGTGCAATGAGGCCATCAGTAGACTGCGGTCAGAATGTGCGTCTGTAATCAGACGCACAAATGAGCCCCAGCCGGGACCGTCTTCACAACAGCTGTCTGCACCCACTTCAGGCATGTTATTCAGCGTTATTTGTTGTTGATTGGAAATCATGTACTAAAATTCCAATTTGTTGTTTTTTAGATAACCTTTGGCAACCTCTTGACATAGAAGTGGGCAGGCAGACCAAAAGTGCCACAGCTGATGCCATCCAGGAGGTGCAAAGATACATGGCAGAGGGCAATATTGCCAGGTCCCAGGATCCTCTGAGATACTGGGACAACCAGAAGACCATCTATCCCAACTTCTTTCAGCTTGCATTACAATTTCTCTGCACTCCAGCCTCATCTGTGCCGTGTGAGCAGGTTTTTTCGACAGCTGGAGAAGTTGTGTCCAAAAAGCGTAACAGACTGAAGTTCAAAACGTTGGAAAAACTAATTTTTTTGAATAAAAATTTGTAAAAAAAAAAAAAAAATAATAAAAAAAAAAATCCCAGTCCACAAGCATCCTCATTCACAACATGTTCACTTAGATTTTCACGTTATGATACATGTTCACATTATTTATTGACTGTATCTAAAAATATCAATGATATTTGAAATTAAAATGAAGAGATGAAATAATACAATATAAAATACAAGGACTTAAATTATATACTGCTCAAAAAATAAAGGGAACACTAAATAACACATCCTAGATTTGAATGAATGTTCAAATCTAGGATGTTCAAATGAATATTAAATACTTTGTTCTTTACATAGTTGAATGTGCTGACAACAAAATCACACATCAGCATGTGAAATTGATTGTCAATCAGTGTTGCTTCCTAAGTGGACAGTTTAAGGGACAGTGTTCCCTTTATTTTTTGGAGCAGTACATTATTGTATATACTAGGTCATCAAATCAGTGTCAGTTGAGTCTGTCAACTAGGTTGCCTGTAGGGATTTTTAAGGTCCAGCAGGTGTTAGTATTCAGTGACACAGTATCAATACAGTTTTGCAATGTGTCGAAACGCATCATGACGCCTCATCTACCCATCAGCACAAGTTGCCTTGTTTTGGAAACAAGGCAACTTACAGGGATGTCACTCCAGAGCTTAGATCGCTCTGGAGGGAATGAGAAAGAAGGAGAAGTCCCAACAAGTCCAAGTTAGACAATGAAATGCTGCAGCAGTGAAACAGTGAGTGGAGAGTCCTTAAATACTTGGCCAGACAAATGAATCACAGGTGTGGGCTGAGCAGGCAGGTGAGCTAATTACCCAACTGTCCACAGCTGAGGTGGCTGGAAGGAAGGCTGTGAACAGTCAGTGGGAGTGTCTGAGAGAAGAGGGCTCATAAGGAACAAAAACCCAAGATAAACACTGAAAATTGACAACATAATGATAACAGACAAACAAAATACAGAAATAAATTGAGTCTGAGCTCCAAAGGAATAACTGAGCTCAGACTCATGACAAAAATACAGTAAACTACAGTATTTTTTAGAATGGGTGTGCCAAACTTACAAGGGAAAATTTGGAACGCCTTTCAGAGCATTAGGACATGTGTCGCTACTCATGAAGAAGAAATCCTGCTTCTTCTGCATCAAAAGGATTGTGCATCTACAAATAAGGTAATTAAAAACTAACTTGTCTTTATTTCTTTGCCAGTAGAATATTACCAAAAATTATGTTTGAAAAGGTCAGTGAGCTTTCTCTCGTGTCTTGTTCTTAACTCCACATGTTGTTCTGACAAACAATAAGACACTTTGATACTATCAATTCCATAAGCATGTAATGTGATTGTACACCCCTAAGTTATTTTGTTTGTTATTTTAGAGAGGCAACGCTGGAATAAAGCCAGGGAGAGGAACAATGACGACCCAGGTGGTGATCACCTCTCTTTGACAGACAATAGCATTGAAGCAGCTACAACTTTTGTTGTTTTCATGTTTGGGAAGTTCTCTGACATGCAAAATTTTAACTTATTGCCACTGCAACTTGTTATGTCGGTAATAAGGAGACAAGAAAGAGGCCAGGTGTTTAACTAAACACACGTTTATTGAGAGGCACTTCACAGGATACAGGCGCTGCCGTCAGGCAGACAGGTGGAAAAGAGACTGCCTTTCCTGCCCACTGCCCTCTTATAGCCGCGGGTGGTGGCGGAACTGGAAGGTGGAGCCGCTACCCATACCACACAAATAAAAGTCCAAACTCTAACACAACATTCCTCCCCTTCCTTCACAAAAAGCCAACACACACACACAATTCGGACCCACCCCAATTTGGAACCCCAAATCACGCACTAAAAGTAACGTGATAATGCAATACAAGTGGCCTAACCCAATCATTCCAAAATAACTAAAACTAGGGGGAGATGGGTAGACAGCCACACGGCGAAGCGGGTTATTCTGCTGCTTGTACTTCAAACAAGTCTACTTAAAACAAAATACTGCCTTGTCCTAATCTAAACATAACATCAAATTAATCCCCATGAACATATACAAATATCAGATACATAGAGTAAAACACTCTAAAAACACCAAATAAGCCGTACCCCATGACCGTCAAAATATACACACATGTACAACATCTAAACCAGATACTAACTATAAGAACAAACCCATGGCGCCCCCCCCCCCTCCCCTTTGGACTGTCCTCCCATCAGCCCACCCAAGAAGGAAAATTGCCTCCTGGGTTGCCACTGGCTGTCTCAACCCCAATGCGCCTCCTCTTCGACACCCACCGGAGGAGTCCCATGTCTAAGCCCAAGTTCACCAGTCTTCTCCCATGCACGCCACAGCTCATTCAGGTGCCTCCATGAGCCATCCGACAGTTGGAGATAGGTGTCCTCCTGTCTGGCCACCACATGCAGCCACCCCTGGTGCTCCTCCATCCACCACTTGCCCCGAATCCACTGCGACTGTGCCTCCTCCCAGGCCCGGACCACATCCGTGACACCCAGAGGGGCCCTACTTGGCTTGCAGTGTCTCTGCTTGGCACGTCGTTCTACCATGCCAGATGGTCCGGCCCTGACCGCTTTTACCTTTGCCGCCGCCATCGCCGTTGTGACCCCCTGTTCACAGGCCCATTCCAGCCGAGATCCAGGAACAGGTGGAGCCAGCCTCTCGACATCACCTGCCATCACAGGTGTCCTGCTGTGCTGCCCAGTACCCTCATCCAGGGCAACTTGAGCTCTGGCACAGGGACCCTCCTGTGATCGCCCTGGGTGATGTTAGTCTTGCTCACTCTCCAGGGTGCAAGGCATGTTCTCATTCCACACAGCCCCATCTTCCATTCTTGGGACTGGCTGGTCCCACAAACCGCATCCCGACCACTCCTCCCCAGCACTGCTTTTAATGGTGAAGCGCAGACCATAAAACAGGTCGCATCCCATTATGTTCTCACCACGGGCTGTCACGGTGAACCTCAGGTCACACACCTCGGCCAACTTGTACTGGGCCGTCAGTCTCAGCATTCCCACCGTGGCCAGTTTCCCTCCACCATAACCGCAAAGCAGCGCTGGGTCACCTCCAATCCTGTATTGCGGGAAAAAACACCTCACGGTTGCCTAATTCAACACGGAACCCATCGCTCGCGTGTCAGTCAGTAATGGCACCACCACCCCGTCCAACTCCACCATACAGTACGTGCGTCCGTTGGTGCTCGGGGACACAGTATGGACAACCGTGGGGGCGGGAGAGTCCTCTTTGCGTCTTGCACTTCCTTGCTCGAACTTGCGGCATGCCCTGGTGAAATGATGCAAGTGTCCGCACTTGCTGCAGCGCTTCCCTCTCACCGGACACTCTTTGGTGTGCTTCATGGACCCACAACCCATACATACAGGCATTCCTGGGGCAGACCTCATTTTCACAACGTTGGCATCATCCACACCACCCTCCACGCTATCATTGCTGTCTGAGTCCACTGCATGCGCCGTCGGCTGTGATCCTAGTTGTTGGTGTGGCACACTCAGCTCCTGTGATAGCTTACCCCCAGCCTCCAGCTGCTGAGCTAACTCGATGGCTATAGATAGCGTCGGTTTCCCTGAGGACATAAGCAGTTTCAACCTAATAGTGGGGCAGCTGGTATGTTCTGCCAACTGGTCGCGAACCATCTCCTCCTCCAATGGTTCGAACTGGCATTCGCTGGCCAACAGTCTCAGGTCTGCCACAAACTGCTGCACAGACTCGCCAACCCGTTGGCGGCACTGCCAAAACTGGATTCTGCAGACAATGATGTTTGCTGGGGCGCAAAAATGGCGTGCCATTAGCTCAACGACTTCTTCAAAGCCATCACAGTCGCCCATCATGCTCAAAATTCCCTGTTCCTCCATTCCGAGATTATGGACCAACAACGCATGTGCCTTCAATTTCTCCACCCTCCCCAGGTTTAGCGCCACCATGTACGTCTGGAATGCTGCAAACCACCTCGACCAAGGAACAGGTGGCTCACCGGGAAGCTCCAAAAACGGCCGAACAGGTGTAACACACGCGTCCATACCTGCTTTTATCCTCGTCGCCAAAATGTTATGTCGGTAATAAGGAGCCAAGGACGAGGCCAGGTGTCGAACTAAACACACGTTTATTGAGAGGCACTTCACAGCACACAGGCGAAGCCATCAGGCAGAGAGATGGCAAAGAGACTGCCCCTCCTGCCCACTGTCCTCTTATAGCCATGGGTGGTGGCGGAACCGGAAGGTGGAGCCGCCACCCATACCATACAAATAAAAGTCCAAACTCTAATACAATACAACTGGTCAGAATCTCTTTGGTTTGTGTATTTGGGACATCTAACAGTTTGTATTTTTTTAATAATTACTGTTATTGTTTTGTTTTTTACAGTAGCAGTATTCATGTTGATACTGCCTATTTAAATAAATATTTGTGCCATTGAATCTCTTTGTAAGTCGTTTATTATTTAGCAGGATTAAACACCTGTCTGGAGCCCACAGAACAATGCTAATTTTAAATGCATTAAATATTGAGATTTCAAATGTTCTAAACTGCTAAACTGATTCACTGTATTATGCCTGCCTACAGTAAACAGTGAAAACTTAAAGTAACCCCAAAATGTTACTGTAAATTAGGATAGTCACAGAAATATACTGCATTTTAGTTTGATTAATAGGCTGTGAATTTGTTGGTAACAGTATGAATATTGTAAAATTACAGTCCTGTGGTGTCCTAAACAGCTTCTGGGACATGATTGGGTAAAACAGAGGGAAGTATGCTGATGAGGTAGGGACTGAAAGGATTGTGGGGGACATTTTGAGGGGATTTAATGTGGGCTCTTTAGTGTTGTTCTTAGGACTCATTATAGTGTATCACGGGTGGTGACGTCACCTGGAGTATAAGAGGGCTGTGCGGTAGAGGGGCGGTCTCTTCGACCACCTCTCAGCCTAGCGGGAGCATCTCTGTATCTGCAGTGAGTCTATAATAAAGTCCTGTGTAGTTCACCATTCACCTCATCATTGTTCCATGTTTTATAGACATAACATTTGGTGACGAGGATAAAGTTATGGATGCTGGCGTGTCTTCAGTTTGTCCGTTTTTGGAGTCTCCGGGAGAGCCTCCGGTTCCTTGGGAGAGATGGTTCGCCGCATTTCAAAATTACTTGGTGGCACTAAACCTTGGTGAACTGAAGAAGGTATGGGCACGGACAATTTTGATCCATAATTTAGGTATGGAAGGACAGCGTATCCTTGCTACCTTGGGTGCTAGCAATAGCTTCGACGACGTGGTTGAGCTGTCTTCTCAGACATTTTTAACACCTCCCTGAAGTTATGCCACGTGCCGACCTGCCTCAAAACCTCCACCATCATCCCTGTCCCCAAGAAGCCACGGATCACTGGACTTAACGACTACAGACCTGTAGCGCTCACCTCTGTAGTCATGAAGTCCTTTGAGCGCCTGGTCCTGCCCCACCTCAAGTCCATCACCACTCCCCTCCTGGACCCGCTGCAGTTTGCCTACCGAGCCAACAGGTCTGTAGACGACGCAGTCAACCTGGCCCTCCACTCCATCCTGCAGCACCTGGACTCCCCGGGAACCTACGCCAGGATCCTGTTTGTGGACTTCAGCTCTGCATTCAACACCATCCGCCCCGCTCTGCTCCGGGACAAGCTGTCCCTGCTCAACATGCCTGACTCCCTCTGCAGGTGGATCACCGACTTCCTGACGGACCGGAGGCAGCATGTGCGGCTGGGAAAGACTGTCTCAGACTCCGTCATCATCAGCACCGGATCACCCCAGGGCTGTGTACTTTCCCCCCTACTCTTCTCCCTGTATACCAACTCCTGCACCTCCAGCCACCAGTCTGTCAAGCTGATCAAGTTTGCGGACGACACCACCCTCATCGGGCTCATCTCCAATGGCGACGAGTCCGTCTACAGGAGAGAGGTGGCCCAGCTGGCGTCCTGGTGCAGCCACAACAACCTGCAGCTGAACGCTCTGAAGACAGTGGAGATGATCGTGGACTTCAGGAAAGTCATAACCCCTCTTCCCCCCCTTACCCTCACAGGCTCTCCCATCACCACTGCAGATTCCTTCCACTTCCTGGGCACCACCATCACCCGGGACCTCAAGTGGGAGCCGACCATCAGCTCCCTTATCAAAAAGGCCCAGCAGAGGATGTTCTTCCTGCGGCAGCTGAGGAAGCGCAAGCTACCCACCAAGATGTTGGTGCAGTTCTACACGGCCATCATCGAGTCCATCCTCACCACCTCCATAACCGTGTGGTACGCAGGAGCCACTGCCAGGGACAGACTAAGGCTGCAGCGCGTCGTGCGCACTGCTGAGAAGGTGATCGGCTGCAAGCTCCCATCCCTCCAGGACCTGTACATCTCCAGGACCCGGAGGCGTGCTGGCCGGATCATAGCCGATCCTTCACACCCTGGTCACGTACTGTTTGCCCCCTCCCCTCAGGTAGAAGACTTCGGTCCATTCAGACTAAAACCTCCCGTCACGTGAACAGCTTCTTCCTCTCTGCCATCAGACTGCTGAACACTAAGTGACTTATTAGACTCTCGTGCACTATGTACCGCAGCTCAACCAGACTCATGTCAATTCACTGTTTTCTTTTTGCATTACCGACTGCACTATGTGGTACTCCACAATATCTGCTACTCGCTAATATATTTAAAATTGCTCTGACTAGTATTACTCATTCATATTCTACATTTTATTGCATGTATAGTTTTATTTCTATCTTTTATTTTTTCATGTTTACTGTTGCAGCATCGCACCGAGACAAATTCCTAGTTTGTGTACTACATGAACAATGGCAATAAATCTGATTCTGATTCTGAGCTAATGGCGCGACATTTTCACGTGCCTGTAAACGTCGTCGTCCAGAGGATCCAGTTTCGGCAGCGCCACCAGCGGATCGGCGAGTCAGTACAACATTATGTTGCGGACCTGCGGCACCTAGCTGGAGACTGCCAGTTTGGTGAATTAAAGGAAGAGATGGTCCGCGACCAGTTGGCGGAGCATATGCTTTGCTCGTCAGCATGGTCGAGACTCCTCACGTACTCCAGTGAACTGACATTAGCCACGGCTGTGGAGATAATTCAACAATGTGAAGCAGCGGACAAACTATCACACAACCTCGGTGAGAAAGCTGCACTACACTGCCCTGACTCACAATCAGTGGCACAGGCTGTGGACTCGGACAGCGAAGATAGCGAACAAGAGGAATGTGCTACAGCTGTGAAGATGAGGTCTGCCCCGGGATCGCCCAGGTGTTTGGGTTGTGGGTCCACTAAGCACTGGTATAAGGCTAGAGAGTGTCTGGCGAGAGGTAAATGCTCTGGCAAGTGCGGACTCCTGCATCATTTTGCTAGGGCCTGTAAGAAATTTGGGTGAGGGGAATGATGACAAGAAGTGGATTCCACCACCACGACTCCTACGGTTATTCACACCATCTCCCCGAGCACAGATGGCCGTACATACTGTATGGTGGAATTGGACGGCGTGGAGGTACCGTTGCTGGTTGACACGGGCGCACTGAGGTCCGTGATGAATTGGCATACTGTGAGGCATTACTTCCCGTACTACAGAGTAAGAGGTCTTTCAACGCCATTTTGTCGATATGCAGGAAACAGACTGTCCATTGTGGGGTCGCTAGAACTGACAACGAGGCACAAGTCAGCGGAGGTATGCAATCTGCAGTTTGTGGTGACCGCCAGTGGTGCGAATATTATGGGCTGTGACCTTTTTTACGGACTGGGTTTCACGATCACCAGCGGTGTTGGAGAGGAGTAATCAGGCCATGGTTTGTGGGACCGGCCGATTCCTCATGTGATGGACGATGTAGTATGGGACGAATCATGGCCTAGCATTCTGGAAAATAAACAGGACCAACCCCATCCAGGGCCATCGCGGGAGGGTGCCTGCGCCAGGGTCCAAGTTACCCTAACTGAGGGAATTGGGCGGGGTGGTGGGACGCCCGTGACGGTGGATGGAGCCGAGTGGATGGCTCACCCTGTTTCCAGAGTTCAGCTGGGAGGTACTGAGAAACGGGGTCACAATGGCTTTACCAGTGTCTCAAATGAAAGCGAGCAGGGCAGTACCGGCTGGCACGATGAAACGACGTGCCACTCAGGAACACTGGAAGCCGAGTCGGGCTCCTCTGGGGGTTGCTGATGTGGTTCAGCCCAGGGCGGAGGCCTGGTCGAGAGGAATTCGCAGGAAGTGGAAACAGCAGGAGGACCAGGGGCGGCTGCAGGTGGTGGCTGTTCAGGAGGACAGCTACCTTCAGCTGTCTGATGGTACATGGAGACACCCCAACAAGCTGCAGCGCGTCCATGATGAGAGAGAGGTCTCTCGGCACCAACGTGGGTCATCTCCGGGCACCAAGAGAAGATGCTCTGGTCGGGACCTGCCTGACAGGTCTCCGGGGGGTGGGCTATCCATTGTGACTGACTGGTAATGGGGGGGCAATATGTTTAATGTATGTTGTTGGTATAAACTGCCCAGGTTTAAGTAGTTATGCATGGTGTTGAAATGAGTATTGTTCATGTTGTTTATTTAGTTGGTGAATAGACGTATAACCTGTTTATATACACCACCGTTCAAAAGTTTGGGGTCACCCAGACAATTATTTTGTGTTTTCCATGAAAAGTCACACTTATTTACCACCATGAGTTGTAAAATGAATTGAAAATATAGTCAAGACATTGACAAGGTTAGAAATAATGATTTGTATTTGAAATAATAATTTTTTCCCGCTACTCAACCTGCTCAAAGGAAGGTCAGTTTTATAGCTTCTCTAACCAGCTAAACTGTTTTCAGCTGTGCTAACATGATTGCACAAGGGTTTTCTAATCATCCATTAGCCTTCTGATGCAATGAGCAAACACATTGTACCATTAGAACAGTGGAGTGATAGTTGCTGGAAATGGGCCTCTATACACCTATGTAGATATTGCACCAAAAACCAGACATTTGCAGCTAGAATAGTCATTTACCACATTAGCAATGTATATTAGATATTAGAGTGTATTTCTGATTAGTTTAAAGTTATCTTCATTGAAAAAAACAGTGCTTTTCCTTCAATAATAAGGAAATTTCTAAGTGACCCCAAACTTTTGAACGGTAGTGTATATGTTCATTAGAATAATGGGTTTGTTTTATGTTTATATTGGGAACACGGCAACCTTTTATTTATGGACAATATATTAGCAGAGACGGCAGAATAATCCGTCTAGCTGTGTGGGGGTGGAACAGTAGTCCACCTTTTCCCCCTAGCCTTAGTTGCTTTGTGCGAATGTTATAGGCCCTGATATATTTCTGTTTATTGTTAGTGCGTGATTCGGGTTCTAAATTGGGGAGGGTCTTGACTGTGTGCGTGGTTTGGACTTTTTTGAAGGTGGGGGGGGGTGTCATGGTCTGAGCGCTGATATTGTCCGCGCTCGGGTCATGCATATTTTCCTCCCGTTCTGTGTTAGTTTTCCTTATGGCCTTCCCGGGCTCTTATTCTGACAGCGTCTCTGCGGGACTTCCGGCTGTCAGAGCCGAGCTCCACGGTGACAGCTGATTGTCATTCCACTGATGACGTCCTCATCAGCTGGTTAATCCTCTAGCCCTATTTAAGGGAGCAGCTATGGTTACTCCAGGCTGCGACCTCACTCACACTTCGTTGGACATCCTTCAACGTTGAGCTGGAATCCCTAACCCCGATTCCAGTCTTCCTTCTCCTCGTGATCAGTAAGGTACTTGTTATCTCATATGTACTGTGACCGTGCCCTAGTTGTAGTCTTATTTGTGTTCTGCCCCACGTGGCTCTTTATTTTGTATAGTGTGCCTTCCTTTAATAAATATGCAAACTCAACGGCTGCCGATAGTGTCTCAATAGTGGTCCGCGAGGACCACCCCATGACAGGGGGAGAAATGTAGTGTTGCTCTTAGGACTCATTCTGGTGTAACACAGGTAGTGACGTCACCTGGAGTATAAGAGGGCTGTGCGGTAGAGGGGCGGTCTCTTCGACCACCTCTCAGCCTAGTGGGAGTGTCTCTGTATCTGCAGTGAGTCTATAATAAAGTCCTGTGTAGTTCACCATTCGCCTCATCATTGTTCCACATTTTATACATATAACAGGTTCTGGGTTATGTTCTGTGTTCTTTACTTATGTTTTGTAATAGTGTGGGGGCATGTTGTGGGACTTCTCCACCCAGAGAAGAAGGCAACTGGGGAAGGGGGGGTGTCATGAATCTGAGTTTGGTTGTTCCAAACCCAGTTCTGACTTACTGTTTATTTTTGCCCTATTTTCCGTCAGGCGCATTAGAGAGCTGTTTGGGTCCTTTGCTCCCTGACGGCTCGGGCACACCCCCTCCTGCTGTCAAGTGCCATCAGCTGTGCTTCATCATGGGTGTTCTCTCTCTCTCACTCACTCACTCACTCACTCACTCACTCACTCACTCACTCACTCACTCACACACACACACACACACACACACACACACACTCTCTCTCTCTCTCTTCATTCCCATTCACGCGCACTCCTACACACCTGGTTCAATTAAGTTCAGCCCACGCTTCCTCACACCAGCAATCTCTTTCCTCGTTCAATCAGAATCAGAATCAGATTTATTGCCATTGTTCATGTAGTACACAAACTAGGAATTTGTCTCGGTGCAATGCTGCAACATTAAACATGATAAAATAAAAGAAACTATACATGCAATAAAGTGTAGAATAAGAATGAGTAATACTAGTCAGCAGTTTAAATATATTAGCGAGCAGCAGATAATGTGGAGAACCATATAGTGCAGTCGGTAATGCAAGAAGAAAACAGTGATGATTGACATGAGTCTGGTTGAGCTGCTGTACATAGTGCACGAGAGTCAATAAGTCACTTAGTGTTCAGCAGTCTGATGGCAGAGGGAAAGAAGCTGTTCATGTGACGGGAGGTTTTAGTCTGAATGGACCGAAGTCTTCTACCTGAGGGGAGAGGGGCAAACAGTACGTGACCAGGGTGTGAAGGATCGGCTATGATCCGGCCAGCACGCCTCCGGGTCCTGGAGATGTACAGGTCCTGGAGAGATGGGAGCTTGCAGCCGATCACCTTCTCAGCAGTGCGCACGACGCGCTGCAGCCTTAGACTGTCCCTGGCAGTGGCTCCTGCGTACCACACGGTTATGGAGGTGGTGAGGATGGACTCGATGATGGCTGTGTAGAACTGCACTAACATCTTGGTGGGTAGCTTAAGCTTCCTCAGCTGCCGCAGGAAGAACATCCTCTGCTGGGCCTTTTTGATGAGGGAGCTGATGGTCGGCTCCCACTTGAGGTCCCTGGTGATGGTGGTGCCTAGGAAGCGGAAGGAATCAGCAGTGGTGATGGGAGAGCCTGTGAGGGTGAGGGGGGGCAGAGGGGTTGTGACTTTCCTGAAGTCCACAATCATCTCCACTGTCTTCAGAGCGTTCAGCTGCAGGTTGTTGTTGTTGCACCAGGACGCCAGCTGGGCCACCTCTCTTCTGTAGGCGGACTCGTCGCCGTTGGAGATGAGCCCGATGAGGGTGGTGTCGTCCGCAAACTTGATCAGCTTGACAGACTGGTGGCTGGAGGTGCAGGAGTTGGTATAAAGGGAGAAGAGTAGGGGGGAAAGTACACAGCCCTGGGGTGATCCGGTGCTGATGCTAACAGAGTCTGAGACAGTCTTTCCCAGCCGCACATGCTGCCTCCGGTCCGTCAGGAAGTTGGTGATCCACCTGCAGAGGGAGTCAGGCACGTTGAGCAGGGACAGCTTGTCCCGGAGCAGAGCGGGGCGGATGGTGTTGAATGCGGAGCTGAAGTCCACAAACAGGATCCTGGCGTAGGTTCCTGGGGAGTCCAGGTGCTGCAGGATGGAGTGGAGGGCCAGGTTGACTGCGTCGTCTACAGACCTGTTGGCTCGGTAGGCAAACTGCAGCGGGTCCAGGAGGGGAGTGGTGATGGACTTGAGGTGGGGCAGGACCAGGCGCTCAAAGGACTTCATGACTACAGAGGTGAGCGCTACAGGTCTGTAGTCGTTAAGTCCAGTGATCCGTGGCTTCTTGGGGACAGGGATGATGGTGGAGGATTTGAGGCAGGTCGGCACGTGGCATAGCTTAAGGGAGGTGTTAAAAATTTCTGTGAAGACAGGAGCCAGCTCTTTCGCACAGTGTCTCAGGGTGGAGGGAGACACGCCGTCCGGACCGGGGGCCTTGCGCGGGTTCAGTCTGGAGAACTGTTTGAGCACGTCCTGCTCACTGATGACAAGGGCAGGGGGGGAGGAGGGGGGGCTGCCTTTGATGAAGTAGGGACCGTGGAGGCTGTGGAGCTGGAGGGAGGGGGGGAGTTGGACACAGCTGACGAGGTGTCAAAACGGGCATAGTGTTGGGACAGTCCTAGACAAAGGGCTTTGTCATCCTGACCTTTAGGAGCCTGAGGCTGATAATTGGTGATTTGCCTCAGTCCTCTCCACACAGAAGCCGAGTCGTTAGCAGTGAACTGCTGCTGGAGTCTCTCAGAATACACAGATTTAGCTCTCCTCAGCTCTCTGCTAAACCGATATTTGACCTCCCTGTAGCAGTCCCTGCCTCCACTTTTCAGCGCTGCTTCCTTCTCCTTCCTGATCTGTCTGAGCTTAGCAGTGAACCAGGGCTTGTCATTTGAGTACCTCACCCTGGTGCGCGATGGAAGAATGCTCTCCTCACAAAAGTGGATATATGAGTTCACAGTGTCCGTGTACTCATCCAAATCATGCGTGGCTCCTTTAAACATGCCCCAATCAGTTATTTCCATGCACGTTTCCAGCTTCTCCTCAGCTTCACTGGTCCATTTCTTCGTAGTGGTCACAACAGGTTTAGTGAGCTTCAGTCTCTGTCTGTATGTGGGAATGAGGTGGACCATCACGTGATCAGATAGTCCGAGCGCAGCGCGGGGAACAGCGTGATACGCGTCCTTAACTGTGGTGTAACAGTGATCCAGCGTGTTTTTTCCTCTGGTGGGGCATTTAATAAAGTGTTTGTAGCGGGGGAGATCGTGGCTCAGATTGCTCTGGTTAAAGTCGCCAACCACAATAACCAGAGAGTCCGGGAAAGTGCGCTCCGTATATTGGATGTGATCCGCGAGCGCGCGCTGAGCTTCGCGCGCGTCCGCGTCGGGAGGGACGTACACAGCGGCGAGGATGAATGAAGCAAACTCCCGCGGGGAATAAAATGGCTTGCAGTTAATAAAAAGAAATTCCAGGGCGGGAGAACAGTGTTTGGAAATTACCGTTACATCAGAGCACCAGCTGCTGTTGATGTAAAAGCAGACTCCACCTCCTGAGGACTTACCAGAGAGCTCTGTGTCACGATCAGCATGAAACAGCTGAAATCCCTCGAGGCGCAGCGCGCTGTCCGGTGTTCCCTGAGCCAGGTCTCAGTAAAACAGAGGGCAGCCGAGGTAGAGAGGTCTTTAAAACGCATCAGCAGTCTTAGTTCACCTACCTTGTTAGAGAGAGAATTGGCATTGGACAGAAATATGCCAGGCAAAGCCGTGCGCGTGCCTCTCCTGCGGAGCCAAACGAGAGCGCCCGCTCGTCTTCCTCTCTTTCGCCGTCTCACTTTTCAAGCCAAGCAATGAACCAGATCGGTGGCAGGAGCTAAAAAAACTGGGAGTAGGTCCGTGGGAGTGAAAGTCCTGATATTTAGAAGCTCTTCACGGGTATAAGAGCAGGCAGACACACAATTGACAAACAAAGGGCGCAACGAAGCACCATGGCAACCACTGTGGGCGCCATCTTGCGCAGAAGAGGATAATAAATATGCTGCGTTTGTGGAAAGAGATTGTCGGAGCATTCACCCTTATTCGTGGCAGCGTGTTCCTCCATTAATGTTGTACAACTCCCTTCGCGTATTCAGCCTGACATTTACAGATGTCTTATTCCTGGATGTTAGCGGCTGACTCTGCCTCACTTCTTCTTCCACCAGACTGCACGGATAGCCCCGGATCACTTCAGTTCTGTAAGCTATATTTGCCTTTCTCCCTGTGTCAACGGTAGCTCTGTGGCACTAGGCATTCCCGTCGCCGGGCTGTTGAGCATCCGAGTGACACCCTGCATGTCTGGTGGCTTAACTCATCATTGCATCTTCCTGTACTTGTGTGGTCTAAGCTGGACTTGTTATTTTTGTGGTTTAAGTTAATAAATGGCACTTTCAACTCTCGCAATTGGGTTTTCCATTCCTTCCCTCATGCGCCACATTATGGCGCACAAGGAATCATGACGGGGGAACAATGGACCAAAAGAGGAGGTGCCACCAGGGGGTATCAGATGGGACAGTAAGGACTATGCGCCGCCTGGGGAAAGGAGTGAAGAAGGGTGTGAGAGCAGCGCCGGCATTATGTCATGTTAATGTGCCACACAGGCTTTGTTCTAAACACAATGTATGATGGTCGGAAGTTCCAGGTCTCAATGCATGGTATTAAAGATATAAAAGAGGAATGCACAGAGACCCGTGAGCTCTTTTATTGTACTGTGTATTGGAGAGGAATAAAGTTTCCGTGTCGTCCAGCTCGTTGCTTCGCCTGCCTCCTTTCTCCACATTAGTAGTGTTGTTAAATGTTTGGGTTCATGCATTGTTCTCTGTGGAAATTGTGACTGAGGGAGCTGGTCAGTTCAATGGCTTGGGCCACGGTGATGTTTTGGAGAAGTCAAAAAATAAATGCTGATTAAAGCTGCCTCATCATTGCCTGAAACCCCCTGCTCATTTACAGTATATTGCTAGCATCTCTGCTGCCAGTACTTTACTGTAGATTAAATACAGAAATATACTGTTTTTCACTATTGCAAAAATAAGCTGTAAAGTCATTTCACAGTAAGAATACTGTAAAATAATGGTAAAATGCTGGCAACTCTGCTGCCAGCATTTTACTGTTATTGTACAGAAAAATTCTTTAGTGTACATCCATGAATCTTCTCTGTGGTTTTCCGCTTTTTCTCCTGCATGGCAGCTCCATCTTCAACATCCTTTGTTCAATATTTTATTTATTTATTTAACATTTATTTATACATGGTAGTTTCACTGAGAGGCAACCTCTCTTTTTCAAGGACGCCCTGTTCACACTCACACCTGGAAGCTGCCCAGTACAACCACAGACTGACCTGTGGCCACTGAGCAGCTCCACTGGAGCAGTTGGGGTGAAGGGCCTTGCTCAAGGGCACGACAGTGGGGTTAAGGAGGGTGGGCCAAACATTGCCATGTCATCTGTCTCATCCAGATTTGATCCTGTTGGTCCTGGGATTGAACGTGCAACCCTGGTGCACCACATCCCCACCATCACATCCCTAACCATTAGGCCACCACTGCTCCATATATACCACTATCCCTCCTCTGCACATGTCCAAACCATCTCAGCCTTGCCTGTCTTACTTTGTCTCCAAACCACTCAACCTGAGCTGTCCCTCTGATACACTCATTTCTAATCTTGACCCTCCTAATCACTCCATACATCATAGCAGGTCTCACTACCAACATTCCCTTTCACTTTAGCTGCTATCCTTCTGTCACAAATAATCTCTGGCACTTGTCTCCACCCACTTCACCCTGCCTGCATTCTCTTCTTCACCTTTCTTGTGCAGATTGCTTTGGATGGTTGACCCCAGGCATTTAAAATTATCTACCTTCACTACATCTACTCCTTGCATCTTCACGATTACAAATGCCTCACTCTCATTCACACACATGTATTCTGTCTTGCTTTTACTGACTTTTATTCCTCTTCTCTTCAGTGCATACCTGCACCTCTCCAGGAATACACTGGCTTGTGCTTTTCCCCTGACTGGGTTATCAGCTTAACATTGGTATCAGCCGATATTCACCCTGTTAACTGATACTTGCATATAACTAATAAGATTCACCGATGGCAGAAGCCTTCATTTATCTGGTGTGTTCTACTGTAATTAAACATTTCTGTTGTAGATCAACTCAAATATAGATTAATACAAATGCTGAGCTTTGTAGGACTTGATGATGTTGATCATCTGTTTAACCTTCAAGCGACCGTGTGGGGTCATTTACGACCCCAGCCATATAATTTAATGTGCCGTCTCTTTATTTTTTATCCGAATTTTCTTTCCTAGCATGAGTTTGTCAGTCTACTAATCCTACACACTTTCATAGTTTTTTTTTTGCAGGGATCAACCAATTGGTGTGGCGTAGACATCGCAAACTCTTGTGGGGTCATTTATGACCCCGAAGAGAAGCACTGGTTTTTAAACATTGGTTTTATAAATTTTATTCAAATGTTCCACTTCTAATCAGTACTTTATATTGTATTGCAGTGAACCATGGCTAACAGACCTAGGATAGCAAGATTTACAGCTGCTGAAGCATTGAGACTAATACTTTAAGCCCAAAGTGATGATGAAAACAGTTCCATTGATGGAGACGAGTCAGCATCGGACAATGATGATCATATCTCTGAGATGTCAGACCATTCTGATATAGATTATATATACACAAGCCTCTCTTTGGTCTCTGGCAGTTGGAAGACCAGTTTTCAAGGCCACGATGTCCAGAACTAGGTTCAGAGACATTTTAAAATACATGCGATTTGACAACAGAGCAACCAGGGCAGAGAGGCAGGCCATAGATAAGCTTGCTGCTTTCAGAGACATTTGGACAATGTTTGTGGCACAGTTACCCAAATACTACATCCCTGGTACTGATCTCTGTGTGGATGAACAGTTGGTAGCTTTCAGAGGCAGGTGCAGTTTCAGGCAATACATCCCTTCTAAACCATCCAAGTATGGCATAAAGATCTGGTGGAACTGCGATGCTGAAACATGCTACCCCTTGAAAGGAGACATATACCTAGGTAGGCAACCAGGTGAACAGCGAGAGGTTGGCCAAGGGGCAAGAGTTGTCAAAGATCTTACATCTCCATGGCGCAGAAGTGGAAGAAATGTCACTGCTGACAATTTCTTTACCTCAATCCCCCATGCTGAAGAGCTCTTGAATGATAGGCTTACTTATGTGGGCACCATAAGGTCAAACAAACCACATGTCCCAGATGAAATGAAAGCTAACAACAGGAAAGAGGAGCACAGCTCAATGTTCGGATTCCATGACCAGCTTACCCTTGTTTCCTATGTACCAGCTAAAGGAAAGGCAGTTTTGGCACTCTCATCCATGCACCATGACAACACTGTTAGTGGTGATCAGCGAAAGCCAGACATCATCGTGCATTATAATAACACAAAGAGCGGGGTAGACAACCTTGACCACTTGGCAACAATGCACACCTCTCGACGCAAGATCAACAGATGACCAATGGTCTTATTCTTCAACATGGTAGACATTGCAGGAATCGCTGCCTTCATTATCTGGCTCGGAAACTTCCCTGATTGGAAATCTTCAGAGGGCACCCGTAGGTGTTGTGTCTTTCTCAGAGAGCTTGGGTATGAACTAGTGAAGCCACATGTAGAGAAAAGGTCACAGGTTCCAAACCTCCATAAATCAACTAGGGAAGCAATAGCAAGCATTGGTGTTGGTCCTGCTAACCCTGTAGAGCAGCCCGCAGTTGCTGCAGTACCTGGCAGTCGCAAGCGCTGTTCGTTTTGCCCACGCAACACTGACAGGAAAGTGTCACGTGCATGTGCTTCATGCAACAAGCCAGTGTGCCCAGAACATAGCCACAAACAAGTGGTTTGTGAAGATTGTGCTTGAAATATTACTAATAGTACATCGCTGAACCTAATTTCAAAGCTTTGTGGGAACTTGTTTTCATACCTGGGATTCTCATTTTAGACAGTTACCATTTTCAGTTATTTCAGTAACCTAAAGATTTTTTATATCATATTACACATATACGAACAAGAGGTTTGTGTGGTTTTTTGTTTTAAACACAGGCATGGTAGTTACATAGGTTGATCGAATGTGTTCTGAGTAGGATGACTTCCTTACCAGTTTTAGCATATTCCCTAGTCGGCAAGTCAGCTAATTATTTTTATTGATGTTAGCAGGATGCTAGCTCAACATAAGTCAAAATATTTCTACTCAAACATATTTTTATAATGTACGTTTTCATTTAGTGTGGCAAAAATATATTTTTCCAAGAGTGAACTGACAAGGACTGTCTAAATAAATGTAATGTTGTTCTTACAGTCTGCGTTTTGGTTATTTCTTGCAATAAAAGTATTATTAGCAAACACATTTTACATTAGATCATTATAAAATACCTGTCTTAAATACAGGGAGTAGTTTTGGTATGATAAACCTCCAACCAGCCATTTATAATAAGGATCCCTGTACAGAGCACAATGGGGTCATAAATGACCCCACTTGGTCATTTCAGTCCATAGCAGCTTGGTTGCTTGAGGGTTAAACTGTCAGATGTCAGTTTGTCATACATTTCTGTAATTTTGTTTAAACCGTTATCCACAGACTACTATATGTTCAACTGAACTCTAACTTTACAGAGCTTTAAAGTCCTTTGTCTCAAACACACATACTCACCATCATATGAACGAGCCAGCTGATGCCTGCTGTTTTATGAGTGGGTAATATTGTTGCCTTCAGGCCTGCAGCGTTTCATGGTAATTAGTCTGCTTCAATGGGTTTAACCATGAGCCTCAAACCCGTGACCGTCATGAGGGTTTTCGGGCTCTCTCTGCTCTCCAACACAAGATATTTGAGAGGGAAAGTAACACACAGCTCTGTCAACCCAGACTGTTTCTTCTTTTAAGAGAAGGCAACCCAAGAGGAACTTATTTCTCTGCAATCAAATTTTCCAATTAGGTAAGGCAATTTGTATTTGTCTCCCTTAGTGAGCTGGTGACTTTGTAGTATTTAGAGTTTAGACGGCTTTCATTTGTTTACCCACACTGCTACTGCAACAGGTGCTCTATTAAGGGTAGAGCCTATAGGCTATGTTTTATGGCATCAGTAAAGATCAATATCAAGAAATGCTGTAGTTAAGTAACCCAGTTGTACATATTTCTAATCTCTGTTCGATTTTAAAAGGATTGCCATTTTATCAGAGAATTATAATGATGATTCCACTGTGCTCTGTGGTTCACTAGAGGGAAAACAGTTTAATGGCTACTAAGTAGATTAGTTTAACTATTTTGTGGTGACTTCCAGGTTGATGTTGTGCAATCGGACGGCCGGGATGCCCCGAGGAGACTTCAACATTTATTTTGCAAACAGCAGACGAGGAAACCTGAGAGCTGAGGAGTATGTGTGTCCATTTTATCAAACGATCTGGGATGTATTTAAGAGGATTGCACATCTGTCATATGGCTCTTTGGTGTTAATCGATACTGTGATCAACACTATAAAACTGACAGCTACAGAGATTGTGTAGGAATGTCTGATTTTTTTCTTTACTGAACTGTGATTTGATAACAGGGCAGTGGGCATAGCTCTGTTGGTGATCATCCTTGCAGCACTCCTCATCCTGGGCTGCTGGTATTTCAAAAAGAGGAGTGGCTACAAAATAATCAGGGTGAGGATAATACACACTTTACTAGTGATTTTTTTCCCCCCATTAATGTTAATTATCCTTACACCCACACTGCTGAGACGGCAAATTAGTATAAAAGCTCCTTTTCATGCAAGATCTATAAATATAAATTTTGGACACCTTGCCACTCTTTCCTGTCTACGATATGTCTACTTGTATTTTTCCATTTTCACCCCTTAGCATTCCAGCCAATGTGAAATGATCCGTGGGTGGAACACTGGAATTTTATTAATCTGTTGCAGCAGTCACTCACATATTTTTCTTGAACTTGCAGACCCCCAGATCTGGTTCTCCAGGTTACACAGGAGGCCAGTACTCAGAGGATGGACCATCAGCAGACAACAAGATGGCTCTTACTGACTTTGGGAGCTTCCGATCTGTGGTAAGGGATGGACCATAACCCCATGGCTGAACTGCCATTTTCAGCACCTTAAATATCAAAAATAGCATTTTGACACACAAAAGGATTTCAGTGGATACTATGAAACTGCATAAACAATTCACTAATATTCAGACTGTCACTTCCATGCAACTTGACATTTACAGTTTTATGAAAAAGTATTTTCCCCCTTCCTGATTTCTTTTTATTTTTTTTATATTTGACACACTTTTTCAGATCATCAAATAAATTCTAATGTTAGACAAAGATAACACAAGTAAATACCAAATGCCGTTTTTAAATGATGCTTTCATTTATTAAGGGGAAAAAAAGCTATCCAAACCTAACCGGCCCTATGTGAAAAAATAATTGCCCCTAAACCTAATAATTGGTTGTGCCACCCTTGGTGGAACAACTGCAGTTGAGCAATCCCCCCCCCCCAAAAAAAAATCATTAATCAACTGTAATTAACCACATTTATTGGAAAGCTGAGTTCAATTCCACTAGCCGCACCCAGGCCTGATTACTGCCAGACCTGTTGAATCAAGAAATCACTTAACTAGATCCTGTCTGACAAACTGAAGTAAGCTTAAAGATTTTTAGCCTACTTCTCTCCAATTCAAGAATAGATGAGAAATGAATACCCAGAACATCTAAAGAGCTGCAGCCCTCAGTTGCCCCAGTTTGGACACTGGTCCATGATTCAACCATAAGAAAGAGACTGGGCAAAAATGGCATCCATGGGAGAGTTCCAAGATGAAAACCACTGTTGACCAAAAACAGCACAAAGGCTTGTCTCACAGTTGCCAAAAAACATCTTGATAATCCCCAAGACTTCTGGGAAAATATTCTGTGGACTGATGAGACAAAAGTTGAACTTTTTAGGTGTGCGTCCCGTTACATCTGGCATAAAACTAATATAGCATTTCATAAAAAGAACATCATACCAACAATCAAACATGGTGGTGGTAGTGTGATGGTCTGGGGCCAGGACCTGGATGACTTGTTGTAATTGATGTAACTATGAATTCTGCATTCTACCAGAAAATCCTGAAGGAGAATGTCTGGCCATCAGTTTGTGACTTCAAGCTCAAGCTCTCCAATGTGGCTGAATTAAAACAGTTCTGCAAAGAAGAGTGGGCCAAAATTCCTTAACAGTGATTAAAAAAAAAAAGGACTCCTTGCCAGTTATTGCAAACGCTTGACTGCAGTTGTTTCCACCAAGGGTGGAACAAACAGTTATTAGGTTTAGGGGGCAATTACTTTTTCACATAGAGCCACATAGGTTTGGGTAGCTTTGTTCCCTTAATAAATGAAATCATTTAAAAACTGCATTTTGTATTCACTCAGGTTACCTTTGTCTAAAAATTACATGTTGATCTGAAACATTTAAGCGTGACAGATATAGAAAAATACAAGAAATCACGAAGGGGGCAAATACTTTTTTACAGCTCTGTAACATAATAAGGAACTTGGTACAAATATTTGGCACTCGGATCATATGTTAAGTCACATGTTGGTGCAATGGGTACCTGAGGGAGTGATTATGCCACCAGACGAGTAATACCAGTCATAAAAAATACCTGATTTCCAGTTACATATGTGTGAGGAAACTAAAGACCTTTTACGTGTATGTGAAGACATAATAATGAGGAAGTGAACTTCTGTTTCATTTTGTTAAATACTGCTTTGTTATTGTTCTCCTCCAGGCTCCCAATGCTCCTCCTGCCTATGAAAAAATTGCCTCAGGGCCACTGCCTCCTCCCTATTCCCCCTGAAGACTGTCAGTAGCAGACAGCAACGTCTAACAAGGCATGGGAAGATACTACTAGAACACAAACTTATCGGATAATATTCAAATGTAATCTGAAAGGATTCATAAATGTTATTTAGCTGAATATACAGATTGTGACTCTCACTTTGTCACTTTCACATGAATAAACAACTTATACACTGTGGGGTTATTTTAATAAACACTTTCTTTGAGGATAGAGAAGCTGCTTAAACATGTTTGTTTGGGACAGTCGCATTGTTTATTTCCATGCAGTAATGTCCACAATTGTTCAATGAAAATGTACCTAGTAAATATTTTTGAAAAAACTATATGCTAAAAATAAATAAATGTGACTTTAAAACATATGGGCTCAAACATGTAGTACAAATTCTTCTATTAGTTATATATTTCTAAAAAGTAAAACAGCTCTCAAACAGTTACTACTTGACAAAAGGCATAACAGACTGGATGAAGATGGTTCTATTTTTTCCCCAAATAATTGGCATATAAAGTAGAGCAAGATGTAATGATGAGTAGTAAACAAACCTCTTAAAGCAATATCTAATGTCAAATAGCAACAATCTGGACTTGGAACCCATCCCATCTCCTGTCTATTTATCATACTGGGTGTATTTACTGGCCATGTAGCAAATCAAGGAAGTTCAAGATAACATTCAAAAAAAGGTGGCCTCAGTGGTTTCCACTCGAGAAACCAATCACAGTTTTGTTTAACCATCCTTTGTTTGACAAAGCTTATGTGAAAGACGATCTTACCGGTGGATTCAACAGATACTGTATTATCCCAACTCTTATGAGAAAAAACTGAACTTGTAGGGGAATTCCTTATCTAACCCCTGGATTACAAGCAACATTTAAGTGCTTTTCTAAAACTAAGCAGCTGCACTGAGGCATCTCAGACCTCACACAGCAGGCACAGTCTTATCAAACCAGTTCACTTTGAGTCTGCCTGCGAAGGTGTCAAAGAGGAACCGTGTATTTGTAGTGCACCAGTGGAAGTGTTGGTAGAAATCATCTGTGCATCCAGAGATCTGGTGCAGGTAGGGAGCACCATTGGAGAAACCTGGCGTTGAACAGTACTCAAAATGGCACCATCGGGACTGATCAGCAGCTTGGATGTCACATTGGCGTGCACGCTCAAGGGTGAAGTCTGCAGTGTGTATGAGTGGTTTCCAGGTGTTTGATTAGTCAGTAGAGCAGGTGGATTGTTGATGCTGTTCATTCTCACTGAAGTGATAGGTAGAGATGGAGTGATAATTGCCGTGGTGCTGGATGGATCTGCCGTTCCCACAGCTGCTGTTTCCAAGGTGCTGACAGTGTTTCCGATTGGGGTAACAGTCGCAACTGGTAGTGTCTGCCCCTTGGATACTGAATTTACGATTGGGGGGACAGCCATGGTTGGCAGTATTTGTGTCCGTGTGCCAGGACGCAGTGCTTCCACAGCAGGCACCTGCTTTTTGATTAATGTGTTGGCTATTCCTGTGTGCTCTGAAGTCTGTGGTTTAACAGTAGCGGGTGCTGCAATTCTGACTGTTGTCTGCGAGGGCTGCATGGCTGTCCCTGTAACCACCTTCTGAGCAGGAAGAGAACCATATAAAGCTTGCGTGTTTGCTACTACTGTTGCTGCTATGGAGGAGATGGGTGCAGAAACTGATATAACAGGGCGAGGCAGGGTAATAGCTGATGGGCTAGATAATACTGATCCTGACAATTTGGACAAGTGGGTCGCTACAGCAGGGGTAATGGTTGATGAACATACTGGTATACCACTAGGTAACCTCACTGTGGCAAGTGCTGATCCAAGGGCAGGAGCACAGGTTACCACTTTGGAAGCTGGTCCACTACTTAACTTTGACACTGCTGAAACCAGAGGTGGTGTACATACTGGTGACAGGCCAATGTTGGCTGCCTGTGCAGATGGAAACCTAGGAAGAGCTGACACTACATTTGTTTTATTAGGTAAAAACGCTGAGCCCAGGCCAGGTGTTCCTGTTAATCGAAGGGGCGTGACATTAGGAGTGGCTGCTAGCAAGGATGGGCCAACAACAGGTGTGCATGCTGCAAAAGGAGAATTTACAGTTGGTACACCAGGCAGCCTGGTAGGGGGTTGGGGCAAGACTGGTGCACGAGGGGCTACACTGGCATGGCTTACCCCTTGCCGGGGTACTGAGGTCTCGGTGCTGGTAGCATTGCCTGTAGGCACTTGCTGCTGCACTGGGCTAGAGATGATAAGGACATGGCTGCCTGGACTCAAACCCTGGGCAGGGACTACAAAGTGTGCATTGTTAAGAAGGATCTGTGTGCCACCAGCAAGGGGCGTAGAGGTGTTGATGACTATTCTCTGCTGGATTCTGCCAGTAGCAGAAGTCGTGACAGGGATGCAGGTGGTTGGTGCAGAGGAGGAGTGGGTTTGAGTTTTACTGTGAGGAAGCTGGGACAAAGATGAGAAAGAAGGGTTTTCCTCATTAGTTGCACTTTGAATATAAAAGGGCTGAGGATCAACAGTCGCTTTAGAAGCATGGCTTGCGCTACTCTCCTTTGCAGTGGGTACCTGAGCAACATAGTTGGTGGACAGCATTTTTGCAGGTATATCATAGTCCTTCTTGATTATATTCCCAGTGCGTATAGATGTTACAGTAGATGTGGTTGTAGTACAGCATGTTTGGGAAATCATGTAGGAAGGGATGCCTTGGGACTGAGAGCTAGTGATCAGTGAGCCTCGAGAAGAAATTTGGGGGACACAGCTTGTGGTGTTGATCAAACTTGTTACTGGGACCGATCCAGTCATGTTGGTTGTTGAACAGCATGTACTTGAGACAGACCCTGAAGTGCCCTTAGAAAGAGCATGTGACAGGGCACCAACTGTCTGTCCAATAGTTGTCGTCTTTCCCGACAACTGGATTGGAAACCCTGGTGACATAGGGGAAAGATAATATATTTAATGGCTTAAGTTATAAAAATCTTGGGAAAAAAATCATCAATATATTGAGGTTCTGGAGAGTTCATAGAACTTTAAAATCTTTCCTTGTTAATGAAGGTTAATGGTAGTTTGTTTTTTGGGGGGCTAATGTGTTTATTTTTATTTAACATTTATTTATACAGGGGAGCTCCATTGAGATGCAACCTCTCTTTTTCAAGGACACCCTGTTCACATTCACACATTCACACCTGGAAGCTGCCCAGTACAGCCACAGACTAGAGCAGTTGGGAGTTAAGGACTTTGCTCATGGGCACCACAGTGGGGCTAATGAGGGTGGGGCAAACACTGCTTTGTCATCTGTCTCACCCAGATCTGATCTTGCTGGTCCAGGAATTGAACTGGTAACCCTCCAGTCACCAGTCCACATAACCATTAGGCCACTACTGCCCCTAAAATAACCCTTAACAAAGTCCTACATGAATAAACAATGCATTGTGCATTATATTTAACTTTTGTCTTCAAACCAAATGGGGAAAAAAAAGAAAATCACATGCTACTCATGCAACACTGACTATTTAGCAACCTAGGAAATGTTGCACAAAAAAGATTGCATTCAACCGAGATCCAGACCCAAACCTTTTGCAGCCCTGTAGATTTAAAACCTTGACCTTTGACCCCAAACCCATAGTCAGAGGCCAGGGCGAACCCGTGTATCAAGTTTGGTGACCCTAGCTTTCGTTGTTCTTGAGATAATAGTTTATATGGCATTTTGACCTTGACCTTTGAACTTGCGATTCCCAAACCATAGTCACAATTCAGGATCCCAAGGTGAACCTATGTACCAAGTTTGGTGACCCTAGCTTTACTCGTTCTATAGCAGTAGAGCAAAGGGAACACAAATGTTGACCTTTTGACTCCAAAGCTATAGTTCTAGGTCAGGATTTCCAGGTGAACCTGCGCACAAAGTTTGGTGACCCTAGCTTTACTCGTTCTTTAGTAATAGGGCATAGGGAATGCACATGCTGACCTTTGGCCGACACCAAACCCATAGTCAGAGGTCAGTATCCCCCTTTTTGTACAAAGTTTGGTAACCCTAGCTTTCTTTGTTGTTGAGATATATGGAGGTTATTGGTACGTAGATAAAAAATAGCCATAGGTGCTAGTCCCAAGGTCAACCTATGTACCAAGTTTGATGGCCGTTGCCTCACTCCCTGTTGAGTTGGGTCAAACAGTCAAGGTCAGAATACCATATAAACTACATTTCAACAACAAATACAGCAGCATTACTTTTTGGTTCTTTTCATCTTAGTAGACGGTCCTACAGCAGTGGTCTCTTAAATATTTCAGCTTTCATCAGTTACTCTGCAATGTTCTAGCTGGGCAGCACCTTCGAGGCTGGTGATTCCAATGGTAGCTCAGCAGGCTCTCCCACAGAAAGACAGTAGAACATCTGGTCAGCACCATCCACCTCCTTTCTTTCCCTCCATCTCGCATCAGCAGCCCTGCTTTCCCTGGCAGCTCTGTACAGCTCCATTCCAGCTTTTATAGCCGATCTCCACCTGTTACTGTCCATAGCTGTCTGTTCCCAGTTATCTTTGTTGATAGAGAACTCTTGCAGGGTAGATTTGCATACATCCTTGCATCTCAGCTTTGACCTTCCTCTGGATTGCCTTCCAGTTGAAAGCTCACCGTACAGCACTTTCTTCAGCAGCCTGGTGTCCTCCATCCTGCTCACATGACCCAGCCAATGGAGCCTGTTTCGCCACAGGATCTCAAATAGCGATGTTATACCTGCTTGTTGTAGCATCTGCTCATTGGTGGCTCTATTACGATGGAATGAGTAAAGCTAGGGTCACCAAACTTGGTACACAGGTTCACCCTGACCTGTGACCATGGGTTTGACGTCAAAAGGTCAAAGGTCAATGTTTGCATTCCCTATGCCCTATTACTATAGGACAAGTAAAGCTAGGGTCACCAAACTTGGTACACAGGTTCACCTTGGGATCCTGACCTGTGACTAAAGTTTTGAGATCGCATGGTCAAAAGTTTGAGGTAAAAGTGTCATAAAACTATATCTCAAGAATAAAAGGTCACCAAACTTGGTAAACAGGTTCACTATGACACCCCGACCTCTGACTATGGGACTGAGGTCAAAAGATCAGAGGTCAAGGTTTTAAATCAGTAGGGCTGCAAAAGGCATGTGTCGGCATCTTAGCTGAGTGCATTCTAGTTTGCTTCTGTTTTCAACCATGAGCAAAATCACAACTATAGCAGCTTTGTACCTGCTGTGGAAGTCCTACAGACTACATAAATGTTGTCACGTACAGACACCTAGATTGTGTGGAGGCACACACAGGTGTCAAGATGACAAGCCCAATTTCTTCTGACCAGGAGAATTTTAAAGCTAATAGGATTGTCATGACACAATATCAAGCATAATTTTTGCCCATTTGCACCTATATTTCATTGGAAGTGTGAATTTGCAATGACTGACAGCATGCAATACACAGAATGTTTTCAATTTGCGCTGTGCAAAAAAAAAATACATACAGCACAAACCCAAAAATATGAAGCCCACATTCAAAATTGTAGCACCTTATTCCAATTACATTATAAAGAGTATGTACATAAAGTGTAAAATATAGCTGCAACAGTCAAAATTTGATTTAAATATAAGACAAAATAAAACAATGTGACAAAAGATTGCATCAAACCAACCCACCCGAGGGCAAAGTGACGTTGTTGGCCTTGGACAATTCTTCTGAGCTGACACTGCCAACAGGTTGGAAGGGGCTTAATCCCACCTTCAGAGCCTGACTTGATAATGAAGTGGTTAGTGCCTGCCCACTAGAGTTAATTGCTGTTCCATGCTTATGGACGCTCCCCATTAAAGTTTTGGAAAAAGTCACTGCAGGCTGGCTGATGAACTTGACTGGTGAACAAGGAACTGGAGGTGTGTCTTTGGTGAAGGTCACATTTGCAACTGAAGAAGATGATGGAGTAACCAGGATGAATTTAGTCACTTGGGAACTTTCATCTGTGCTGGCTCGTTTCACACCTGTCTTACTGATGAACTCTTGTGTGAAAATCTGTGGGACACCAGAACTACTTGGTGATGGGACAACTGTGCTCTTTTCTGCCAAAGATTGAAAATGAGACACAGAAGCAGGTGTCTTCAAAAGATGAGAAGTCTTTGCTGTAACTGTTGAATCAGCCGGCTTATTGGAGCCTTGACTTAAAGAAACACATGTGCCTGTAGTCTGGTTTTCTGCGCACGTTACTGGACTACTACCTGTAACCACAGTGAAAATTTGTTTTGGGATATTAGAGAGGGGCTTTAATACAGATGGAACTTGAGGTTTGGTTACAGAGGGACTCTGAATTACTGGGACAGCAGAAGGGGAAGTTTGAGAAGGAGAAGAATGAGAAATAGTTGGCGATGTCTTGGACACAAGGAACGCTTTAAACTGTGGAGAGATAGTGATGACTGGAGTGGTGGGAAAAGCCCCGGGCATATTCTGGTCCGAGGATTTCTGGACTTTGACGATTCCTGTGTTCCCTCCTCTGGTTGTCACCAAGATGGACTGAGAATCACGGATACACACAGTCTTAAGTTCCTGTTTGAGGTCTGTAGATTTAACAGGCTCAGTAGAAACTGCACTCATTGGAGATATGACGGTTGAAGGGTTTGACGTGATGCCTTGTGATGTAGTAACTTTAGCATTGGCTAGTGGAACCTCTCCAAGCCATGTTCTGTGGGCACCATGCGGTAAACAAGGGGAACTAGAAGGAGAAGTCTTCACTGTCTGGACATCTTTTAATGGAGCCACTTGTTGAACAGGGATTTTATATTCAGGAATGCTGAATCCAGGCACATCGGTGGACAAACATAAAGGGCTGGCCACTTTAGACACTCCAGCCAGAACACCCTTAGACTGTTGCTGATGTAAAGAGGATAATGGTGCTTCAGTTTTATGAATGAGAAGGTTAGAAGGCAGAATCACTACTTGCTGCATCGTCTTCTCACCAGTGTTTTGGTCCAACACTGGTTGTACAGAGAACTTCACTGAGCCGCTGTCTTTGTTTACAAGGTGACCAAGCCCCTCAGGTGCCTTGTACACCACTGGGACATGATTTTTTGATACAGTGTGAGTTGGTTTGGCCTGTGGTGCATTAGAAAGAGCTGCTGTTACAGCAGTCACCCCTGGTACCCCAAGTCCTTGTGTTTCCTGTGGTCCCTGCTCCTCAATTTGTTGCAAATCTTGCTCATGAGGGGATAGTGAACTGTGTGCTTTTGAAAGTTTTGTGTTAGCTACTGCAGAGGTAGGCATGGAGACCAAGGAGCCTTTATTCTCTCCTTCTACATTGTTAATCAATGGGCAATCAGCAGGCCGTTTCATTAAGGTCACTTTGTTTCCCACACTCTTAGCCAGCAGGGTGGGGATGGGCGTGTAGCCCTTAGGTAGTCCACTGGTGGAATAGAGGATGGCGGAACTGGGAGATATAGAAGAGTGGGTCATCACTCCTGTTGCCCACACTGATTCCCTGGATTGATGTATTGGGAACTGTTCAGCTCTAGATTGCAGCCTAGAGCTGGTGAAAGTATTGTTACTAATGACAGTCGGAAGTCCTGATCCAAGACTGTCACTTGTGCTGACCATAGGGTGTTTTATTTGGCTTGGTGGTACACTGGTCACTGTTTTTTCTCCAGTAGAACCAGGTACAAATTCCCTGGTGCTTGCTGAAAACATAACAGATCTGTTTTAGACACTTTGCTACACATTTAATGGCAAACATTTAAAATATCAAACTGTATCACTGAACTGCATGGCTACCTTAAAGGCCAAGAAAACAAAACAATCTTACAAAACAGTAGGAAAAATTTCCAACAGATTTGGAATTGTATTCACCTCCACTCCAAAGGCCTCGGGGAACTATATGTTCCAGGTCTTCCTCATCCAATCTTCCATAGCGCTCTGAGGGTGAATACATAACCTTTGCAGAATCCTTGTCTTCATCATCCTCGTCATCAGATGATGATGAGTTACACTCCTCTCGTACAAAGTTATTATACTCTGGGTGCTTCTTAAAATCATCAAATTCCTTCTTCAAACGAAGCCTTATGTAAACAAAAATAAAAGCAAGTGAGGAATTACTGTATGATTTAGCAATAATATATGGCAAAACCATTTTTATAAAAATGTTAAAATGTATGCTGGTCATATGACATGAGATTTTGATAAGACAAATCATCTTTAAGAAGCCAAACCTGTTCCTTTGGTAGGCTTTAATAAGTTTTGGTTCCCAAGGCAAAAGCTCATTCAACAGTCTGATCAGAGTGCTATGGAGATCTTTCACTGCTTCTCTTCTGCAATACCACCGACCCTGTTAGTTCAAACATGGAATGGAAAAGCTGATTAAACTGTGACTGCATTTTACACTATATACACAAGGGTTAAGCGTCTAAATAAAACTTGTGAGAATCATTGCATACTAATCTCTTTGTAGTGCTCTCCAGGTCATCCAGCTCATCTTCTGTCTTACTGATCAGCTCTCGCAATTCCTCAAGGTTGGTGCATACTAACTAAATGTAAGAAAAAGCAGGCTTACTGTAAGTTATCTCAAAATTGTTATAAACATTTTGCTACATTCCGCAATAAAATAAGGGAATGCAAGTCAGACTACCTTAAATGTTGGTTCAACTGGAAGCTCATCTTTAATCTTCTTTGAAGATTCCAGCTTTTTTCCTGTCAACATGAAAGATTGTCAGCGAACCGACAAGTCATAACTCAGCATGTTAAATCATTAGGAATTATTGAGAATTCATTTACTAATTAAATTTGGATATTTAATAAAATGGGTGTAAAAGCTAATTTACATCAGCAACATGCATCATGTGGAGCAGGGGTCTACAAATCTTTTGTCCTTGAAGGCTACCTTTTAAAAATTAATGTGGTGAAGGGCTACTCAGGTTTTATACATTATTCACATATTTAAAATACATCATAAACCAAAGCTAATAAAGCTAAAAAATATATAGACTTTACTTTTACTTTATTTTTATTATTATTCTTTTTTTGATGGTTCAGTTTGTAAATAAGGCTCCTTGTTCGGCATGAGACCGCCGTACATCTCATCATTTCCAAGGAGCTTTATTGTGATTACGCCTCAGTGCAATGGAGGCATACGGTAATCACTTAGTGTGTCTGTGTATCCGTTTGTCTGTTACCAGCTTTTCAGCTTACCCAGTCAAAAGGCTTGTATCATTGTATCGCCATATTTTCTCGATTTTTAATTTGCCAGAATTTTGAGATAAAGCTTTGTTTAAAAAACAAAACAAATTTAATTCACCACTGCCATCAAACAATGGAGCCGCGAAAAAAGGTATTGTAATAACTAGGCCGGGCCGCCAGAGGTGGCAGTGTGACCATTTTTTTTTTTTTTTTTTAACAGCCCACGGACGACTTCCTGTCACAGTCGATCTCTTGCTGAACTTTTAAAATAGTGGTTGTTACAAAACCAAACACATACTCCGCAACTACACCATTTATTCATCACACTGATTGTTTTCAGACTCCTTTCGCTGTTTAGTTTTGCAGAGGAAGGACGGGGTATTTTGTTCCTGTAGTTTTCAGTTCATGGGTAAAAACTTGACTTGTCCCACTTAGGATTTTGTGAACCAACATTGGATCATTCAAATAAAATCAATTCAACATTGATTCTTTGATCCTTTTAATTTTTTTATTAATTTAATTTTGTTTAATTCCTTTTTTGGTTGAATTTTATTCTGTTTAGTCAGTGTTGGGTCATGGGGTATGAGGGGGCCACATTCATCGTTTCCCATGGGCCCCAAACTTTGTTTCTGCCCCCCTGTGGATGCAGTAGAGCGTAGCTGCAGACCAAGTCAGAGAACAGAAAACAGGACTGCTGTAGGCAATCAGAAGTAACAGGCTATTATCAGGATTTTACTTTTTAAAAACCATAAAAGGTTTAATGTGCATTCCCCCCCCCCTTTTCCTGATGATACAACTGGCAGCTGTTGGACTGCAGCAGACTTTAAATAGTAAGAATTACAACTATTCTGTAGACAGTGATATGAAGTTAAATGTTCTCCCCGTGTCTGCGTGGGTTTACTCCGGGATTTCTCCAGTTTCCTCCCACATGCCAAAAACATGCAAGTTAGGTTAATTGGAGACTCTAAAAGTGGTGCCAGGTGTGAATGGTGAAAGGGCTGGGCGCTGCACCAGTGGCTGCCTCATCCACTCATGTGGATGCCCTGTAATTTCCCCACCCCATTGTGGGACTAATAAAGGATTCTAAATCTAAAAAAAAATGGAGTCAAAGACGAGAAGAATATTGAAACCATTGAAACAACTGTGGACATACAATTTTAATATTAAAGTGACACTTGGGCAAAAATCAAGTTTTTTCTGTTAACATGTCTGTAACGTGTTTTTTGTGACTTAAAAGACTATCCAGAGCAAAATCTTACCGCAGTCCCAAGGTTAGGGAACGCCCCCCTCAAACAGGTGAGTTTGGACAGACCATTTCTAGCTACGTAAGCATTCCTGCTTAGCCTAATTGGTTATAACACTAACCAATCAAACGGATACTCTTGACCACCTCGGGGGAAGAGGGAGGAGCCGAGGAGCAGCAGGATTGAGGCTGAGGGGGAAGAAGGCATCCGTTTTCCATAGCAGTCTTCAGGTCAGAGGAGAGCCCTCTGAGAGGAGAGGTAAGGGCTGGCCTTGCAGCATCAGCTACTGGTGGGCGGGGGTATGGGTGGAGCCAATTACAATATTCATAGAGCCGCATATACTTAAGTAGGTGCAAGATGTAAAAGCTCTTTTCAAGCAATTCTAAGGCAATGAAAGTTTTTTTGTGGTTAAAAAGCCACAATATACTATTTTGGGCAATACATATTTGTTTTTGAGGTGGTTTTAGAGCTGCTCGAGTGCATCTTTAATATACCCAAATACTGATGTTGCAGTGCTGGGGAGTGACTGTTCTGCACTGCCAGAGTAAAGGGATCAGGTAGGCTGTTTATAATGAGAAGAAAAAAAAGTTAAGTTAAACTTAAGTTGCAACACCAAACTAATCATAACTGTCAAATTCTACACCAATTTCAAAATTTGATCAGCATAGTCATATACAGTATATTAATATTATTTTTTAAAACTGTTCAATTATCCACCCTCACTGGAACCTTGTGAGTGTGACTCAGTGGTTCGTCTGGTGCAATGCGTTGGAGACCCCTAATGTGGAGTGATGTTAAAAAAAAAACAAAAAAAAAAAACCCAAAACTGTATTGGATTTTAATCCACAGGGTGGAAGTTGGCCTGCCAAACAGCAAATGGTACTGTTTGATTAAGGACAATAAAAACAAACAAAAACAAATGACAAAAAAGTAAATTGCAAACTGTTTTCACCTGCCTTGACAAAAGCAGATGCAACATTTCTATTAGATGAGAGAACAATTCAGAGTGTTAGAATTACACTGAGAGGGTGGTGCTTTAGTTCTGTTTAAGAGGCCTTGAGTGGGGACAATAAGAGTGATGTAATACAAAATGAAGGGACAGACTGATAAACAGTTTGCCTTTTCTCACCTGTTTTGTGTTTTTTCTTCTTGTCTTTTCTCTTGACTGCTGTGCCAATATGTGCCCGCACTGCAGACTTGGTAGCCACAGCTGGGGACAGCCTCATCTCATCCACATGCGGCAGCTGCTTCTGCTCTTTTACCCTCACCAGCTGTTCCCTCCCTCGCATTTTCTTCCGCTTTTTTTGCTTAGTCCAGATTGTGTCATTCACTCTCTCATTACTTGAGTTCTGAGAGCCCTCAGAAGACAGCTGTGTTGCCAGCCCCGGCGTCCCACAACAGCAGTTATGCTCCTCAGATTTTACATAACTGGTTCTGTTGGTACATTTTAAACAGGAGAGTCTTTGGTGTTCCTGAGTGGGATGTACTTCCGCTGTCTTGAGCCCCAAAGGCTTGATTGGAGAGACTGGGTTGACTGAACGGGCAGGGGATCTTCCCGTGTAGCTGTGCTCCCCAACATTCAGACAGGGATGTTGTGTTTCTGCTTTAATAGTACGCACTGAACCCAATGTGAAACTCTGCTCTTGCTTTAACGTGAGTGTCCTAGAGTGATGGTCCTCATCAAACATCTCTTTCTTTAAATCAGTTTTCACACTACCCCCTCCAACATAATTCATGTTTGTAAGAGATAAGGAATTTATGTGTGGCTTTGTGTCCAATTTAGAGTCTTCGGAGGAGTAACCATCAGTGGAACCAGATTCAGAATCATCCAATGACCAAAATTTGAACCTTCCGTCTTCCTCTCCATTGAGTTTTTCTATTTTGAGAGCTCCAAGCGCCTTTGTTCTCTGTTTTTCAAGATCACTGGATTCACCCCCACAACCACCAGCATTCATGGGGCCTCCACAACTCCCTCTGTCACTTTTATCATCCTTCATTTCATCTGACTCCTCGCCTTCTGTCCCAGGGTTTATTTCAACCTTTTTCACACAGACAGAAGGAAAGTTTAACACTGGGGCTGTGCTTGGGCTCTGACAGTAGATCCTCAAATCAGCTCCGCAGAAATGTGGAAAATGTATGTAAGCATTCTCTTTGCTGTCGTAACCCAAAATGGACTCCCTACATTCATGAATGGGCTGAGCCAGCACAGCATCCTGTACGTCCTTCTGTGTTTCATAAACATGGTCACACAGTCCCTTCAGAAGCCACACACGCTGATAGAAGGGCAGCAGATGAAATGGTTTCTCTTCCAGCGGACTTACTGCACCCAGGGTGCTAAAAAACTGGCAGCAAAGTCCTAACTTCTCAGTGCGAACTGGCTGATTACGGGAGGCACCAACAGCTCGATACCAGCCCATAACGCGCTGCCTTAGCTCTGACTCCCAACGTCGGTAAGGTAAGGCAGGCCTACGATGCAGAGTGGCCCTCCGTTGAGGTGGGGAGAGTAGGGAAGACATTATTTTTGAGAGGAGCCCACTACAGCGAGGCATTAGCAAACATCGTTCCAGCTCAAAAAATATGATCTCGGGGAGATTCAGGGCAGTTTGGGCCAAACAGAGGAAGTGTCCGATAGCAGGGAGTTCCCAAAGTGTGTCCACAGGATGAGAGGAAGCCAGTGACAGCAAGCTCTGCTCCCACTCATCCATTTCCTTGGCTGACATTTCTTCAGCTTCTTTCTTCTCAAGCTCACGTTGCCTGAAAGGTCAGATATAAATGTGGTTTACAATTTTATGTAACTGTTGATCAAAATTAATTAAAATAGCAATGTTTATCTCAAAACCAATAAGGATTGGGAGAAGCTGCAGACAGAGCTGCCCCCTGTCCCGTCTTCTATTTATATTAGCAATTGAACCACTCGCCATTGCTGTAAGGAACTATGCCACGATTATGGGTACAAATCTTGGGAGGGCTCGACCACCGAATAGCTCTTTATGTTGATGATGCGATTCTTTTTCTTAAAAATCTAGGAACATCTATTCCGGCTCGTCTAAATTTAATTAAAAAATTTGGACGCATGTCTGGTTACAAAATTAATAACTCAAAATCCTCCATAATGCTTTTGAATTCAGAGGAGAGGTCAAATCCACCCGAATACATCCACCTCTTTAGAAATGTGAATAATTTCACTTATTTAGGAATTCAAATTGTTCCAAAACTGGAAGACGTGGTTTAACTACAATTATAATCCTATTATAGCTGACATTTCTAAATCAGTGGAGAGATGGTCGAATTTCCAAATCTCAGTGATTGGCAGAATAAGCATACATAAATGAAGATTATTACTAGACCAGTTGCTTTAACCTCAATTTTTAATGAAAATTTTTGAAAAACTGGTCAGATCTGAGGTCCTAAAGCAGACTGAGCATGCATTGGATCCTTTGCAGTTTGCCTATAGGCCTCACAGAGGAGTGGAGGATGCCACTGTCACTCTGTTTAACATGCTTTTTAAACATCTGAATTTTAATGGGACACACGCCAGGCTTTTATTTGTGGACTTTTCTTCCGCCTTTAATACAATCCAACCTCATATTTTAGTTGAAAGGCTCCTGCAACAATTTGATTTGAGTAATAACCTGGTGGGTTGGATTCTGGATTTTTTAACCAACAGGACACAGAGAGTAAGGGTCAATGGTACATTGTCTGACCAAAAGTGCTCTTCTATTGGCTCTCCTCGGGGATGTGTGTTGTCACCACTACTCTTCATCCTGTACACAAACGTGTCGGAGCAGACATGACAACAGACACATTATAAAGTATGCTGATGATTCAGTTATTGTCAGTCTTCTCCAGTATGGTGAGAGTGGCCATGGCCCAATAGTTGATGATTTTGTTCACTGGTGTGAGGATTCCTACCTGCAGCTGAATACGACAAAAATCTAAAGATATGATTATTGACTTTAGGAGGAAAACTCCCAGGCACAAAATCACTGTACTAAAAGGCCAGACCACTGAATGTGTACAATCCTACAAATATCTTGGGATGATTATTGATAGTAATTTAAACTTTGAAGAGAACTGTGAAAGGGTGTGCAAAAAGGGTCAGCAACATTTGCATTGTTTAAGGAAACTTGCACACTTCCAAACTGACCGAACCATAATGACAATGTTTTATCGGGCTTTTATTGAATCGTTTAATCCTTTTCTTTAGTGTCATGGTTTGGTCAGACAAAACTGAAACAGAGGAAATCCTTGGATCAGGTTGTTAGATGGTCCAGTCGTTTGCTTGGTGAGTCACAGCTGACCCTGACATCCCTGTACACCAGACAGGTACAGAGGATTGCTACCTCCATTTTAAATGATGACTCCCACCCGCCCGTCTTTGCACTGCCACTTTCAGCTTCTTCCCTCCAGACAGAGGTTTGCTGTACCAAAATGTAAAACCCAGCGCTACAAAAACAGCTTTGTTCCTGCTGCTGTTAAAGAGTTGAACAAGATGTAACAATATATTGCACATAATTTAGTTACCTATTTATTAATTTTACTTTATATTTACTTATTTTTGTAGGTTTTTTTTATTTGGGTTCTAAATCTTTTATTGGGTTTTAGACTTTTGAGTTTTTAACCTCTTTGACTAGTCTAACTTTTTAATATGACCCTTCTCTCTTCTCTCTTTTCTCTCTTATCTCTTTGCCCTATGTCCTGATTGGTGGAGCCCTGAGTACTTTTATCATGTTTATAGTCAGCTACATGTGTGCCTGTGTTTGTGTTCATGTTTAGTGTAATTGTGGTTTGTAAACATGGATGTCACCTGACTGCAAAACAAATCTACCTACGGGTACAAATAAAGTAACCTGAACCTGTTCTCCCCAAGTTTCTGTATTTGTTTCAGAATATACCGTACCCCTGCCACCGCCATCAAACTTTTTCCTTAAAATCAAAACACTTTTTAACCAATTCTTATGGAACAATAGATGTCCCAGAGTCTACTTGTCCCTCTTGTATCTGCCCTTTGATGGAGGAGGGCTGCAATGCCCCAATATGTTATGTACATGTGTAATGACAATAAAGTTGAATCTCATCTCATCTCATCTCATTATTGGGCAGCCCAATTAAGCACAATAATGTTTCACTATACTGCAGAAAAGCCCCCCACATGGAGAAACATTGAATCGCTGTCTCTTAAACTTCCTCTTCCCAATCATATTTACTTTGACACATATAACAAACCGATAAAAATTACGCTTAAGATTACGCTTAACCCTATAGTTAAAAATATGATTTGTGTTTTGCAGGCTACCCAAAGATACCTAAATGAAACCTCTCCCCTTTCCATTTTCAACCCAATTTGGGACAACAATTACTTTGGTCCAGGTAGAAATGATGATGGCTTTAAAATCTGGGCAGACAGGGGAGTGGGACTACTAAGAAGTCTATGGAAGGGATGGAAGACTTAACCTTCGAACAACTGATTTCTAAATTTAATATCCCCCGTAGACATTTTTTCAAATATTTGCAATTAAGGAATTTTATTAGGTCTCAAAGTAATTTTACACAAAGCCCCTCAATGTCCAGCTAAGAAAAAATTCTAACTAAAAATCCTTAAGAAAAAGGTATGATATCCAAACTATATGACTTGTTGATGACGTCTCCTGAATCCTCTGTTTCTAAACTTAATGCTTGAAAAATTGATTTACAAGAGGAATTAACAATGGAGTAAAGCTTGTAAAGTAGCCAAAACACAGAGAGACAATACACGTCTAAAAATACTGCAATTTAATTGGCTAATGAGAGTGTATATTACACCAGAAAAACTTAACAAATTTAACATGCAGATTCCTGACTTATGTAATAGATGTGGAGAAGATAAGGGCATTTTATTCCACTGTCTTTGGCTATGTCCAAAAATCAAGAAATTTGGGGAAGAAATTAGAGCTACGATAGAGGAGATTCCGTCAGTGAAACTAGTGCTGGAACCCAAACTTTTTCTATTGGGCTTATATCCTGAAGGACATCACATAAATCCTTATGAAAAAATCTTCAAAAACATGGAAATATTACACGCGAAGAGAGTGATTGCTCTGTCATGGAAAGAGATGGGGAAACACAGCATTGCAAAATGGTTGAAAAAAAGTGTCTTTATGTTTACCTCTGGAAAAAAAAATCATACTCTAATAGGCAAACAAGAAACTTTTGAAAGAGTGTGGGGCCATTTTATTCATTATCTTAAGAACAAAGATTTGTCTGATTTATTGCATGAAACTGGGACATCATAATTTTACCCTGTACAGTTCCTCAACTAAATGCTGTATGGTGACAATCCTATTTTGTAACAAATTGATGGACTCTCATCGACTCAAATACTGTCCCTAAATGTACCTTTGTTTTTCAAATCTGTTTGTCAGTGTTTTCTTATACCTTGTAAAAATTCAATAAATATATTGATTAAAAAAATATCAGTGTTTGTGCTTCCCACAGAATAAGACTGCATTTGTAGCAGTCGAGTTGGTAGGTCCACACATGCATGGGCCACTGGGGGGAAGTGGGGGTGCTTAGTATACGTTCTAAAACTGACTACTAAATATTGGTAGATGATTTGTGACTACCTTATACTTCATAGAGATTCTACAATTTGAAGTTGACGTTTGAAGTGAGAGTTTTGTTCAGTTCTATCGTCTGAGCCAGCTACTGCCAACTGCTGCAATCTCAATGAAGCACTAATCTTGAAAAATTTTAACTCGTGCTTTGTGGGCAACTCTTTGGTTCACTCTCACTTTCAACATATCTCGTCTGTGTCATTTACCTCATATTTTGGTCAGCTTTTGTCAATTTTTGGTGACTTTTGAGTTATGAAGGTCACGAGAGGAGAGAAGAGGAAGGTGAACAGTGGTGAGCAGCAAATAAGCTTCCAAATAAGAGCAGGTTTATCATCTCATAATAAATAACCCACAAATTATACTTAAGATTCATATACAGTACATTCGATGTCCAATCTATGTGTCATCTATGTTTATTAAACACGTAATCTTTACTCCAAATACTCATTTACCTCTTCTCCTCCTTGGCCCTCTGCTGTTCTTCTAATCGTAGGGCTTGCACCATGACAGACTCATGCCCACCCACAGTGATGGTTGCAAGGCTGCGAGGAGCCAGTCGCCTCCTTGTCGAAGTTCCCACTGAGCCACGTTCCTCCTCTGCACCAAAATGTCCTTTAGAAGTAACAGACAGTGTTGTTTTTTCCCGCAGTGTCCTAGTAAGATGACAAGAAGTAAAAGGCACTTTGTATAGATGCAATCAATAAAAATTTAACACTGCCTTCATTTGTGAGTATGAATGATAGTGTGTTGCCAAATATATCCCTTCTTTTTATTATCATTGAAACTTTAAGGAATCTTTTCTCAGTCCACCGCCCCAGCTCTTTGAAGCGGCTTTCAAATGACAAACATACTGCTAATAACCCCCCTCCCCACCCAAAAAAAAAAAAGGCATTTTGTACATTATGGCATGGATATGAAGTTTTCTTTCCTTCTTTTCACTGACAACCCCTGCAGCAGCTCCAGCTCCCTCCACTTTAGTGAACACACTGTTCTGTTCAACTCACCGTTTTCCACCGTAGGTGGAAGCATGGTGACATGCTTCCACCTGCTTGTGATGAAACTGCTGTGTATTGAGTGATATCAGTTTGTATCCTGCTGGTGTTGGAGAAAATGATGAGGTAAACATCTTTAAAACAAATTAAATCTAAATGGTTAATTTGTCATTACACAATTGAAAGGTAGGCTTTGTAAGTATAAGTTTCAAAACACTTGTTTAAAAAAAACATTAAATGTGCTCTGGGTACTATAAAGTACTTTTGTTTTTAGTTTTCACTAAAAAGTGTAAATGACAGGCAGGCAATTTTATCAAGAGTGCAATAATGATTTGTACCTGGACAGCAATGTAAGCTTCTGCTCGAGCATGATTTCCAGCTTTTGAGCTTGTTTGGAGATCCAGTGGTCCACCCCATGGTAACGATAGCAGTTTTCCAACATAAGCCTAAAGTCTGCAACAAACTGTGTTATGGTCTCATATTCCTGCCTAATGAACTTCTCCTCGATCCGCCGCAAACACATTGACTGCTTGAGCTGCGACTGACCCAGGCCCTTGATTCCTCCAATGCCATGCTGAGCCTCTTGGTGGCCAATTGGATGGAGAAATGGGCTGGTGATCCCTTTGTGCTTGTCTAGGAGAAAGCCCGTGAATATCTTGTAAGCTTGCTGAACCTCATAGTTCATGTCCTCCTCGAAGCTGCTGCTGTTGGTGGAAACGCAGACCTCAGGCAACAAGAGGTCAGTGTTGGCAAACACCCCGTCATTGCTCATTGCGAGCGCAGACTCCGCTTCGCAGGTGCCGTTACTGAAACCATCTTCAGTCATAACCAGGTCTGTGTCATCACTGCTGCTGCTGCTGCTCACACACTCGGAGTGTGAGGCCATGGTGTCAGATCTTGGCTGTTGGTGTGCCGAGTCTTGGTCTGTCACAGTTGCAGCAATTTGGTCTGTTATGTTCTCCTAATCCATGATGTCACCACCTGTAGAAGGCAATAAGCATCACCTGTTACCATGCTCTTTTTTTATTATTTTGTTGTAAACACAAGAATCAATACACTTATTAGCTCCTTGAGAAGTGTCATATACTTATATAGCTAAATTACTTATTAAAATTCATCTAATCGCTTCCTCTAGTTTTGTCTTTTGTCCTGTTTGTTTGCCCTCTCCGTATTTTTTTTTAGATTTAGAATCCTTTATTAGTCCCACAATGGGGAAATTACAGGGCATTCACAAGCAGATGAGGCAGCCACTGGTGCGGCGCCCAGCCCTTTCACCACATACACATCCACACCTAGGGCCACTTTAGAGTCTCCAATTAACCTAACTTCCATGTTTTGGCATGTGGGAGGAAACTGGAGAAATCCCAGAGTAAACCCACGCAGACACGGGGAGAACATGCAAACTCCACACCGATCACTGTTGGTCAGGGACTGGGATCGGACCCGGGATCCCCCGGCCAAGGGTGAGTTGCTGTGCTGCCGCAGCGCTAACCACGCCTCCACCATGACCTCTTTCTTCTCACACCCTAACTGACAATCAATCAGGTTCCTGGACCACGTCAAAATAGTCCCTAGTGTTCTAAAAAGTGTATTATCAGTGTGTCCTGATCTTATGTGCTGCCCTGCAAGCCCCTTTGCAACCTTGAACACCCCAGCTCAATTTTGAGCCATGCATTTTGTCAGTGACCTGCACACTTGATGATTGTCACTTCACCAATCCTGGATCTGTTGGGGATTTCTGAATGTTAAAAGGCAGTTCTTTCCACTGTTGGCAAGTACTTGACAATCACTGGGGTTCTCCCTAGGGTACTTACCTTGCCATTTAAAGTGCATTGCCTTGTTGCGAACGGTTGTAAATGCATGAAACTGAATCGAATTTGATTGCGATATATTAACGTTAGCACAGACGCGCATACAGGGATGCGAGATTTGACTGAAACTCCTCGCAGGTGAACAGACTTCATCTACCTGTGAGACGTTTCTGAAAACTTTCCCTGGCTCAAGTGTTCAGCTAGCTTAAATTTAGCTCTTAGCGTGCTAGCTTGATGCCTGTTAGATACAACAGTCAGGTAAACAAAGTTTAATCAGGTCAGTCATGGAAGTGAAAATGAGCAAGACACCCGCATATCACATCACGTTCATGTGGAAGACAAGATGACCAGAGGCAGACTTTGGCTGGTCCAACAACATACCTCGATCGTTTGACACACGCTCCACCAGGGAAGGAGACAGCTTCCAGCCAGCTTAGCAGTCCGCTAGCGGGTTTAGCTCGCCATTGTCTCCTACCTGTGGCCTACAATTGCTGCGTTCGTTGTCCATGGTGTAAAATTTTGCATCAAGTAAATATCCAGTGGGCGAAAAGTTGTGCAGGCGTTTCATGTCCATGTCGTCATCCCACGGAATGATGTCAGTGACAGCGAGATGGGCTAACGGATCGTTAGCCGGGCTAGCGCTAGCTGATTGTCTCACAACAGTTCATTATGGCCAGGCTAACGGGCTCGGTTTTCAATGTGACAACAGCGTTATTGCACAAAAAACTGCGCAACTCCCCCGAAAGACAAAAGTTCACCGTTTTTCGACTGTAACCTAAACACCGTGAAGTTACAAAAGGCTAACAAGTAAAAGGTGACAGCAGCAGAAGTGTCCGCCTCACTTCCACCCAGCTTGCGACTGTTCACAGCCTGACGTCGCCAGGTGGGGAAATCCATCCAAATTCGATGAACAGAAAGGGTCTTATCAGTGTAAATTATATTTACAGAAACTTACATCTCCATATCCACTTACTTAATCTAAGAGCCTGGGTTGACGTATCATTCTTATGAGACTTATCTGACTCTGAAGGTCGGCTTCATAATTATGATGTTATGAAGGGTAGGGTGGTCAGTTGTAGGCTATTGTAAAGTTCCTTCTAGATTTGAGACTATTCTCATACATTTGTGAGGTTTTGCACATAAATTTTGATACTTTTTTCTTGTACATTTCTGACTTCCCCCCTCATAATTATGTGATTTTTTTTATCTTGTAATTTTTTTGATTTTCCTCTACTTTTACTGTTATTTTTTTAAAATGTGTGACTTAATGATAAATTTACAGCCTTTCATAAATTTGCATTTTTCTCCTACCTTTGCAGCTACTGTATTTATTATTAAATTTGCATACCTTCCCTAATTTGGGAGAATGTTCTCTTATATGTCAGTCTGAGGAAAATAAACTATTCACAGCCAAATCAAATAAAGAAATTCACCCTGGTAGTAATAAATCTGATATTTTCTGAACCAGAATAGAACAAGTATTTCAACACTGATTTTAATGAAATAAAATTATAAATTCACCAAAAAATGCAAAAGGTACAGTAATTTCTGGTAAGAACAAGTTATTATTTGCAGAAGGCAACAAAAAGATCCTAGACCTGTGTGCACTTATAAATTACATTTTCCGATAAGCAGGAGTATATCATGGGGAGTTAATATTGTAGCGAACTCAATATGAGCACCCTACTTGGCTTGCCAAGTGGGTTGACCCTATTGGCGACACAGGTAGGGTGCGGGACTCCGGAGCGGGAGGCGTGAGTTCGAATCTCCCGGTGGGACGTCGCACGTTACATTGGTGTCAGAAGTGGGATCTCCTGTCCAAAGCAGTAATGGGGCGCTGACATCGGGACGATGTCGAGAACCAGAGGGGAGTAGTGTAGCGAACTCAATATGAGCACCCTACTTGGTTTGCCAAGTGGGTTGACCCTACTGGCGACACAGGTAGGGTGCGGGACTCCGGAGCAGGAGGCGTGAGTTCAAATCTCCCGGTGGGACATCGCCATGTCGAGCAGCACGTTACAATATTTACAGACCAGTGTTGGGAGTAACGCATTACTGTAACACCATTACTTTTGCAGTAACGTACTGTGTAACGAAATTACTGTTTAAAAATTCAGTAATGTGTTGCAGTTACTGAAATTTGATCAGATGCGTTACTCGTTTTATTAATATGGATAGATATTTTAGCACAAACAGACTATCATACAACTTGCAGTTGCTAGACACCCTCCTGATCAGCTGCCAGCTGGGGATGATTACACAGTTTCGGTGGCTATGGGCGGGACTGCCATCCCCAGCGCCACCAGCGACCTTAAGCTGCTGGAGGTTGTCATGCCAAAGGCAAAGGCAAGCAAATAAATATAAACTGACCCTACCGTAACTGACGCAGCCGTCACACAGTCTCCTCCGTGGGTCCGTTTCCTGTCCTGCCCCAGTTCACATCACAACCCTGTGGGGAGAAATGCTGTGGCGACCTCTCATATCAAGCCCTGATCACCTGTTATCCAAGCAGTGAGTAGCCCCTACTAGCTCCTACCTCTGTGGTTAAACACAAGTATTTTTTGAGCAAGGAGCTTGCATTTGTATGCACTTGTATGTGTTGTGCATACTTGGCCAATAAAGCTGATTCTGATTCTGATTTAATGTCTGCATTAAATGCATTTACAGTTTTCTTACACATAGAGAAAAAGTGACTGATTTGTTGCAGTAAGTGGTGAACTTTCATTTATCTGTCAAGAATGCCCCTTCAGGGCAGAGAGAGAAAGACACCACATGCCGGCCGTGAGTTTGCAGCATTTATTAAATTAACATAAAGACATACACAACACTTATGAAAAAGAGATTACAGATTGGCAAAAACAGTTACGGCTTAAGGCAAGTGTGATCGCTAGCTAACCTGGGAAAGAAAACACAAAGGAACAGGTAGCAAAACAGTAGTGATGGCAAAGTCGAAACAGTGTTTTAGTACGTACCGAAACCTAGGTGGAACTTCTGAATCGAACCACTGTTCCAAGGTCTGTATCAGAAAGAAGATGTCACGTGACTGTTCCATGTCGCGTTCCGTTACGTCACCGACTGTTTTGAAACGCCACTGTTGTTTCATGCGGTGATGTTATCACTTTCTAAAATGGAATAATAAATAAAATACTACCATTACACAATATGAAAATGCCTATTCTATGCACAATATGTGTATTATATAAATACTTTATATGTAAAATACTAATTTCTCGTGTCCTTGCCTGATTGGCTGCTCACCCATCCATCCATCCATCCATCCATCTTCTTCCACTTAATCCTTTTTGGGTCGCAGGGGGGCTGGAGCCCACCCCACATGCCTAAAACGTTTCAAAGCTCCTCTAAAGTGCAGTTTGTTTGCGAAGTCTTGCCTCTCCGAGTGTCTTGTACTGAGCGTGCTTTTGGATTTACACTATTTGGAAATGGATGGGGGTAGAAAGCGTCCCAGGTCAGCTGTGTGGGATCACTTTGACCTGCTTGAGGGAAAAAAAAGTTAAATGTATGCATTATATGCAGCATCTTGCATTTTCTAATAATACAGCAACTACAGTCATGTGAAAAAATTAGGATACCCCATTAAATATTCAGTTCTTTATCAAGAAATGTTCACATATCTATGTCTAACCTTGTTTTTGTTTTTATTTGCTTTTTTTTTTTTTTAACATTTTAGCCATTTTAAGTGGGAATGAATGTGGGGGTGTCCTAAAAAGATGGGGGGGGTATCCTCACTATATTTTACAGAAAATTAAAAAAAAAAAGGCTTTAATTCATTTTTAATTGTTTAGTCGTATTACATGAATCTCCCATTATATTAAACACTGATATTAAATATCTATATATCCAAATATGTTAAAAAAAAACAACCCCCCCCCCCCACACACACACACACAGGCTCACACAGGGTATCCTAATTTTTTCACATGACTGTATGTAGAGACACCTACGGACAAACATCCTGATGCTTGGGCTGCACGGTGGCGCAGTGGTTAGCACTGCGGCAGCACAGTTTACCCTTGGCCAGGGGATTGTGGGGATCGTGGGATCGTGGGTTCGATCCCAGCCCCCGACCAACAGTGATCTGTGTGGAGTTTGCATGTTCTCCCCGTGTTGCGTGGGTTTACTCCGGGATTTCTCCGGTTTCCTCCCACATGCCAAAAACATGCATGTTAGGTTAATTGGCTGTTCTAAATTGTCCCTAGATATCTGTTTCCTATAGGCCCTTAGAATAGAGGGTTAGTATTAATGAAAGCGCTTTGAGTGGTCTTTGTGACTAGAAAAGCGCTATATAAGTGCAGGTTAGTTAGTAGTTAGTTAGTGATGCATAAATTCCTAGCAAAACACAACCGTGTGCTGAATCAAGCCACGGCCAGCATAGTGTTTGTGGTATGTATTCATGGTCTTTTAATACACATGCGAGTATACATTAATTATTTATACACCTTTATTATTATTTACAATAAATATAATTATGCATTTGATCACTAAAAGAAGCCATATTGTTGTACATTTACATATAGTTACATATTTTATATATATTTACATATTTTACATATAGTTACATATATTTACAATATTTACCATACAATACATCAGGTTGCATGACAGCATTCCTCCGGAATCAGTCTTTTTGTTGTTCCTTGGCAGGAAGGCAAAAAGAATTAGACGAGGCACTAGTTGACCTTATTGTGAAGGACTCACAACCTTTTTCAATTGTGGAAGATGAAGGTTTCAGGCATTTTGTCCATAAACTTGACCCCAATTACATCCTTCCATCCAGAAACAGACGAAAACACTCAACTGTTTGAGTGTAGTATTATAACATTTGGCCACCAGATGTCGCTGTGGGGAGATGTTTCAAATGTTCCAAAAGATCAATTCTTTTTCTGAATCAATTGTTCCAAATGATTCAATCTCTCGAACGTTCCATTTCTGCCATCACTACAAAACACCTTAACTAAGGCAAGCGTGATCGCCAGCCAAACCTGCAAATAAACAGTCAAATATGCCACAAAGGTCAATGCATTTACATATTGGGAATGACATTGAGAATAGAAGGCTACACCATACAATGGTGCAGCCCCCTTAAAATAGGCAGCAGCACAATTAACACAATCAATAACAGATGTGAGCACCTGAGCGAGCAGGGGAAGATGACCTAATTAGACAATCACCCACAGCTGAGAACTGGGGAACAGACTGTGGGTGAAAGGTGAGTGACTGAGGAAGGAGGCTCTGAAAGTAAACAACCAAAAATGACAACAAACAGACAGGAAAATAACGGACAAAAAATACTCAAAAATACATAGAGAGTCTGAGCACCGGCTCAGACACATGACATTATCTGTGCTTTCTGTTTTATTTTATCTTTTTCATTTACATGCTGTTGTGATATGCAACTATTTCATGGAAGTAAGTCCTCTAAATATGCATTTTTAATGTGCTAGTCCAGGGGTGTCAAACATATGGCTCGTGGCCCACCAGGGGATCCAAAATTTTCTCTGTGAATTCACAGCTTTAGTTCTAGTAAATTTCTGACTTTCTACTGATTACAATAGTTTGTGTAAATCTGAAACATTTTTTTCTCTGGAAGATGAGGCTTTTTTTTTCTCATCAGTTTTCTTTTTCTTCTTTTTTCTGATGAGAACAAGGGGCCCTTGATCTTGCTGTGTGTGTGCAAGATGATTTAAGTATGCATTTAAAAGTAATGTGAAAGTTACTTTTCCAAGTAACTAGTTACTTTAATCATGCAGTAACTCAAAAGTAACTCAGTTACTTTTGAAAAGAAGTAACTAGTAACTGTAACTAGTTACTATTTTTTAGTAACTTGCCCAACACTGTTACAGACATATGTGTAATGTATTAATTATGATTATTATTATTATTGTGTGTGGTATGAGTGACGGCTACACCTTTCTGGTTCCGCCACCACTCAGGTATAAAAGACCTACCTGGAATAGGCATAGTCTCTTTACGACCAGCGCCTCTGTCTTGATGGAAGCGCCTTAGGTTCTGTGAGTCTGTTTAATAAAGTTCCATTCGACTGCATCTTCAGCCTCGTCATTGGAGTACTGGTTATGGACATAACATTTGGCGATGAGGATAAAGTTATGGAAAGAGGAGTTTCTAGTACTCGGCCATTTTTGGAGCTCCCAGGCAAGCCACCAGTTCCCTGGGTGAGGTGGTTTGCAGCGTTCCAAAATTATTTGGTGGGATTGAACCTCGGTGAATTGGAGAAACTACGTGCATGAGCGATACTGGTCCATAATCTCAGCACGGAAGGGCAACATATTCTCAGCACATTGGGAGAGAGTGATAGTTTTGAGGATGTGGTTGAGCTAATGGCGCGCTACTTTTGCGCTCCTGAGAATGTCATCATCCAGTGGATCCAGTTCTGACAGGGATGCCAGCAGCTGGGAGAGTCGGTGCAATGGTATATTGCGGGCCTATGCCAGCTGGCTAAAGAGCACCAATTTGGGGCTTTGGTGGAAGAAATTGGTCTGCGACCAGTTAACGGAGCATACACTATGCTCTGTGGCACGGTCCAGGCTCCTCACACACTCTGGTGAACTGACGTTAACTGCAGCTGTGGAGATAGCTCACCAGTACGAAGCAGCAGATAAACTATCAAAGGACCTTGGTGAGAGAACAACATTGAGGCAGTCTGACTTACAATCAGCAGCTCAGGCTGTGGACCCGGGTAGCAATGGCAGCGCAGATGATAAAGAAGACTACGCTACCGCTATTAAGATTAGGTCCGCCCCGGGGTTGCCCAGATGTTTGGGCTGCGGGTCCACTAAGCACCAATACAAGGCAAGAGAGTGCGAGGGGCAAACGCTGCGACAAGTGTGGACTCCTACATCATTTCACCAGGGCCTGCAAAAAGTTTGTGTGAGGGGAACGGTGACACAGAGTGGATTCCCCCACCACGACTCCTACGGTTATTCATACTGTCTCCCCAAGCACAGATGGACGGATTTATTGTGACGTAATGCTGGACAGCGTGGAAGTGTCGTTGTTGGTGGACACTGACGCGCTGAACTGGCCTACTGTGAGGAGTTTGTTCCCGTATTACTGTGTAAGAGGACTGTCGATGCTGTATTGTGGCTATGGAGGTAACAGACTAGCCATCATGGGTTCGCTGGAGCTCACAGCGAGGTACAAGTCGGCTGTGGTCTCAAATATCCAGTTCGTGGTGACTGCCAAGGGATCGAACATGATGGGCTGTGACCTGTTTTATGGACTGGGCTTTACAGTCACCAGCGATACCGGAAAGGAGTGGTCGGGCCATGGTTTGTGGGACCGACCAGTTTTGTGCATGGTGGACAATGCATTATGGGACGAAGATTGGCCTAGTATTCTGGGAGATGGACAGGACCAATACCACCCAGGGCTATCGCGGGTGGGGGGGGTTCCGGTGGCAGGGCCCAAGTTACCCTGGATGTGGGAACTGGGCGGCAGGGTGGAACACCTGCGATTGCGGGTGGAGCTGTGAGGACAGTTCCCTCTGCTTCCGGAGTTCGGCCTGGAGATACCGAGAAGCAAGGGGCTGCAATGGCTTCGCCGGCGTTTAAATGAAAGAGAACGGGGCAGGACCGACTGGCACAGTGGACAGACGTGCCACACAGCAACACTGGAGGCCGAGTTGGGCTTTGCATGGGGTCGGTGGAACAGTTTGACCCAGAGAGGAAGCACGGTCTAGATGTTGTGGACGTTTGAAGCAGAGTCAAGCTTCCCTGCGGGTCGCTGACGTGGTTCGACCCAGGGCGGAGGCTCAGCTAAGAGGAGCTCACAGCAAGAGGAAACGACAAGAGGACCAGGGACGGCTGCAGGTGGTGGCCATCCGGGAGGACGGTTATCTTCACATGTCCAGTGGGTCGTGGAGACATCCCAACAAGCTGAGACATGCCGGTGAGGAGAACAAGGTGTCGGGGCGCCGACATGGTTCATCTTCGGAGGCGAAGTGTAGAAGAAGCTCCGGTCGGGACCCACCAGACGGGTCTCCGGGGGGTGGTCTCGCCATCGAGACTGTATGGTGGCAAGGGGGCGATATATTTTGGGGTTGACCTATTAACATGCTAATGTTTGAAATGGTAATGTGTGCACTACCAGGGCTGCATTATTGTTGTGTTAACGTGGTATATGCATAAAAGTGGCTGGGTTGGGTGCGCATTTAAAAAAAAAAAGAAGAGTGTGGGCTACTTTTATCGGGGGGGGGGGGGGCTGAATTTGTTAATAGGTGTGTATTGCCTGAGCCATGGAGGTGATATGTTTCACACTTACTTGCTGTGGGATTGCCTTGCGTGTGTGTGTTTTAAAAAAAAAAAAAAAAAAAGGCCCAATGCTGTTTGTATTGTTGCGTTCAGTGGCATGTATGATATGTGATTTGTCCGTGTTGTGGGGTGAGGGTGTTGAGTGGGGGGCTGGCACAGCGGGGTGTGGATGCACATATTGTCTGTTTGTATAGTGTTTTGAAAGGTTTTGACTGTACATATGTTTTGGGATTATTTTTACATGTTATTTTAGGAACACAGCAGCTTATTTTGTCCTACGGACTGTTTTATACTAGAGATAGCAGAATAACCCATCTGGCCGTGTGGAGGTGGGACAGTAGTCCACCTGTCCCCCTCTAGTTTTAGTTATTTGTGTGCATGGATAGGCCCTGTTATTGTATTTACTGTGTGATTTGGGTTAAATTTGGGTGGGTTGAATGGTGTGTGTCTTGGACTTTTCTACAGTGGGGAAAATGTAATGTATTAATTATGATTATTATTATTATTATTATTGTGTGTGGTATGGGGGACGGCTACACTTTTCCAGTTCCGCCGCCACCCAGGTATAAAAGGTCTACCCGGAAGAGGCACAGTCTCTTTACGACCAGCACCTCTGTCTTGACGGGAGCACCTTAGGTTCCGTGAGTCTGTTTAATAAAGTTCCGTTCGACTGCATCTTCAGCCTCATCATTGGAGTATTGGTTATGGATGTTGTGTCTCAAATTATAGAGGAGTCGAGGTGACGTTTTATAAGTTTTATTAGAACGAGAACCAGGAACACAGGAGACTCTACTGAGAGCAGAGGAGCCACAGTGAAGAGACAACATGTCTCCTGCAGATGGCTTATATACCCCAGGTGACGCCACCTCCCAGAGGCAGGGTGTCACCCCTCTTTAGCCCAGGGCACCACCATAATAATATATATATAATATACAATTTCACATTCTCCCCCCCCCTTGAAAAAACGCAAGCACACAAATTCACTCAACTTAATAATTTACACCTGACACACTCTAAAACAAAGATGGTTATAGGCCTACACACACACACGCACACACACACCACACTGACCCAGCGGAGCACTCCGCTATGTAAACAAAGCAGTCACTGAAAAGAAAAAGGGCCACACACCAAAATAAATTAATCCCGAAATAAATAGTTATATACATCACAATTAAACAGTAATTACAAACATGAACAATGGCGGTACCTGACTCCATAAACTCGCAGTTTATCACACAATTAGACACAGAGACTCCTGAATAATCACACAAATCACACAACATAGGGCAATTACCTCACCTACACACCCCATACTAACATTCACACACAGGTGTTACTGCACGTCCAACACATACAACACTCAAACTAACCTCACAGCCACCAGGCACTCATAATTCACAGCGGTGGTCATGTGCATATGAAACATGTAACTCCACATTTTACTGTTACACATTTCTTTTATCTTTGTTGTTCTTCTCTTTTTGTTTTTTTTTTTCCCTTAAGCATCTTAACATTAACCTTAGTGAACACACTTCAAAATGCACTGAACCAGACACACCATAAGCCCCCCTTATAGTCCTAACCTGGGTCTCCTGAAGGCCCCCCTCTGGAACGTCCGTCCCGCGGCTCACTCCCAGAGCGTCTCTGTTTTTTCGTGACTGGAGACGGGCTGCTCTGACGTTCCTTTCCACCCAAACGCCACAGCTTGTTCGGGTGCTGTCTCGACCCATCAGTCAATTTCAGGTACCTGTCGCTGTCGGACCGAACCACCCACAGATCACCCTGTCCAACTTTCAGCTCTCTCAAACTGCGCACCTGTCCTAGCCGAGGCTCGACCCTAGGGTGGACATCATCACCCTCACCCAGGGGAGTGCTTACTGGCTTTCTCCTTCCTCTGCGTCGCGACCTGGTACTTTTATGGCTCTTCAGTGTTCCACCAAGGTTGCTTGAGCCTAGTCCCTTGTTTTCATTCTGGGCACAGCTAGGGTTCATGCCGTTTGGTCTCACCCCGATCACTTGTGGCTGTTGCATCAGAGTGGCACTGGCAACGTCTGGCTCAACAGTGATACTTGGCCAGCCACCGGAGCTCTGCTGTGCTTGCTCTCTGGAACCATCCGCCATCGCAAGGGCTAAACCATGCTGTTCGGGTCCCGCGTCCTCGGGACCGCAAACACTGGCACAGAGTTCCCATCGCGTCGGCGTACTCTGGTGCTGGTGGTGTCCCTCTTCACTTGAAATGGGCCACCCTAAGTCCCATGCTTCTTTGCCACTTCCCACATAAAATGGCTGGTCCCACAGTCCACCACCTGACCACTCCTCCACTTCTCCACAGGTGATGGAGAACCCAAGCCCATAAAACAAGTCACAGCCCATTAAATTATTACCATCACGAGATACCATGAACTCGGCAGCGCACATAGAGGCCTCCTTATACCTCTCTGACAGCCACACCGAGCCCATGATGTCCAGGGGATTGCTGCCATATCCATAACAAGCAATGTTTGTTTTACTCACAGTGTAGTGGGGAAAACACTGTTTCACTGTTGCCAAGTTCAGGATGGATACCACCAACCCCGAGTCCACCAACATCGGTACTGACGTCCTGTCCAACAGTTTATTGCAAACAGTATGACCGTCCGTGTTGGGCGAGACAGTGTGGGCCACCATAGGTGTTTTCTTCTTTAAACTGTCTTTTGCAGGTTTCCGTTGTTACTTGTCAAAGTTATGGCAAACTCTGACGAAGTGGTGGAGCAAACCACACCGTCCACAATGCTTGCCCCTCGCTGCGCAGTCCCTCGCTCTATAGCGTTGCCTACTGGATCCGCAGCTGTAGCATCTCTGCGTCCCCGGGGTGGAACTAATTTTTATGATGTCCAAGTACTCATCCTCGCTGCCATCATCCGAATCCAAGGCCAGTGCCTTCCACTGTGCATCGTTCCTGGGCAGGGCTTCCTTATCACCGAGATTCTTTGTTAACCTATCTGCTGCCTCGTGTTGCTGCGCTAACTCCATGGCCGCTAGCAATGTTAGCTCACCAGCATGGGTTAGCAGCCGAACTTTTGCCGAAGAATAGGCCACATGTTCTGCTAACTGGTCGCGGACCATCTCCTCCTCCAAAGCTCCAAACCTGCACTCACCTGCCAGCTGTCGAAGGTCCGCCACAAACTGCTGGACTGACTCTCTGGGTCGCTGGCTCCACTGCCTGAACTGAATGCACTGCATTATGATGTTCTCAGGGGTGCGAAAGTAGCCAGCCATGAGCCTCACGACATTGCCGAATGAGTCACCTCATGGCCTTCCATACCCAGGTTATGGACCAGAATAGCCCTTGCTCGAAATTTGTTGAGGTCGCCAAGTTCTAACGCCATCAGGTAATTCTCAAAGGCCGCATACTATCTGGCCCAAGGGACCAAAGGCTCACCCGGAGCCTCCAAAAATGGACGAAGCACGGTAGCAGCCCTCTCCATCTCCGTATATCCTCGTTGCCAAATGCTGTGTGTCAAATTATAGAGGAGTCGAGGTGACGTTTTATAAGTTTTATTAGAACAAGAACCAGGAACACAAGAGACTCTACCGCGAGCACAGGAGCCACAGCAAAGAGACAATATGTCTCTCGCATATGGCTTATATACCCCAGGTGACGCCACCTCCCAGATGCAGGGCATCACCCCTCTTTAGCCCAGGGCACCGCCATAATAATATATACATATAATATACGATCTCACAATGGACATAACAATATGCAAGCTAAATCGTAGCTTTAGATGTAGAGAACAAATACTGCTCCCCAAACATAAGAAGTCTTATTTTTGACCACTGGATGTCACTAGTCACCACAGGTTTTAGTTGGTTTCAGTCACTGTCTGCACAGCTTTAGTGGGGTTTTTTTTATCCCCCACCATGACATGGGCCAGTCCGTCTATCCGTCCGTCCATCTGTCCCACTTTTGTGAAATCAACTCCTACAGTTTTGTTCCGATTATTTTGAAACTTGGTACCATGGATTTATATACACTGATGATGCGCATGCTACAATTTGGTACTGATTGGATGATTTTTGCAGGAATTGTAGCCCCTGACCTATGACCTCCTGTTTCACCTCAATTCATAGACAGTAACTGTCTTGTGAAATCAGCTCCTACTTATGTGTAGTGTGTGTGTCTTGCTGTACCCGCCCTGCGTGTGATGTCAGGCAAGCTGCGGCACCACGATAAATAGTTCTGTGTGTGTTTAATAAAGTAAGTTCGCTGCATGGCATAAATCTGACTCTGTCTCTGATTTACCGACGTAACATTTAGCGACGAGAGAAAACCATAGAGGCGTGCGGGCTACCTTCACCTCTACCGCCTGTGGTGTTGTGTGTAGTGTGTGTGTGATGCCGTACCCACCCACAGGGTGACGTCAGGCGGGCACGGCCACTGGTGTATATAATTCTATGTTCTGATAATAAAGGGGGTTCGCTGTTCACTTCAGCACGGCTCCTGTCTCATTACTCATACATAACATATTGGCGACAAGGAAAATTATGGCAGCGTATGGGCTACCTCAACCCCTAGTGCCGTTTCTGGAGTGCACGGGAGAGCCGGTGATCCTGTGGCCAAAGTGGAGGGCCATGTTTGAAGGTTACATCAGGGCGCTGGGCCTAGGTGGACTCAACAAGAGAAGATGACGAGCGCTCCTGGCCCATCATCTCGGCATGGAGGGCCGAAGAATTCTCAATACGTTGGGAGAGACGGAGCGCTATGAGGATGCTGTCGAGCAGTTGGCCGAGTTCTTCGCCGGGCAGACAAAGACCACGAAGCTGTGGGTGGCGGGAGTTTTGGCACCAAATGAGGCTAAGCTAGTTAGCTGGGAGAAGCTAACAGCACAGTCAGTGTCTATGGACGGGCTAGCCACGAAGCTAACTGCACACTAAAAGAGGGCTCGAAGCTACCAACTGGGCATTGAGGTGGGACTGGGGGAGTCCCCGGTCACTGAAGACAGCGGGCCAGCCACGAAACGCAGAAAGATGGAGGACCAGAGCACTGATGAGTTGGGCGGTGTGGTGTGCAATGACAGCGGAAAGGGAGAGCAGCAGGAATCATCCCTGTAGCGGGAGAGCGGGACCATGGAGGCTGAGAGCCCCGGGGAAGAGCAGCGACAGCTGGGCATGGAGTCGACGCAGCGGCGCACCTGGGACGAGGGTGCCGAGAGCAGCGACAAAACGCTTGGGTCGGAGAGTGACACCGACGAGAGTGACGCCAACAAGAGTGACGCCAACGAGAGTGACGCTGAGAGCCCCAAGTGAGAGCAGCTGTAGCCAGACATGGAGCCAACGCAGCAGAGCGCCTGGAATGAGGGTGCTGAGAGCAGCGACAAGATGCATGGGTCGGAGAGTGACGCTGACCAGAACAAAGCTGAGAGCCCCGGGAGAGAGCAGCTACGACTGGGCATGGTGACAGCGCAGCAGAGCACCTGGAACGAGGTTGCTGGGAGCAGCGGCAAGGCGCCTGGGTTGGGAACTGACGCCGACAAGCAGGCTTTGGTTTTCCCCGGAGTGTGGCCACGAGGGGCCGGAGCGTTTAGACCCACGACGGCGGTGTTGAGAGCAGTTGGGAGTGGACCAACGAGCACGGAGGGATGGTGTGCCAGACAGCAGCACGGCGGGTCCCGAGGAGTGACGCAGTCAGTGGTGAAGAGGGATGTTATGGCGGGAAAGACTGTTTTTGATCCCGGAGGCAGACAGTGGCCACGAGCGCACATTTCGTGGGGCTGCCCGGGACCTCTGAGCCGGTCTTATCTTCAGCGGTCAGGGGCATGTATGATTTGGGGCTGCCCTGGGCCCCCAGGCCGGTTTTACTGCTGGCTGCCAGTGGACAGAGGTGTGACTTGAACACTATTAGTGTAAATGCATATACATAATGCTGTTGTGCATGAGGGGATGGCAGTGGCTCAGGAGGTAGAGCAGGTCATCCAATAACCACATGGTTGGCGGTTCGAATCCTGCTCTCCCCAGATATCCTGCCGTTGTGTCCTTGGGCAAGACACTTCATCCCAATTGCTCCTGGTGGGTCTGGAAGCGCCATGTTAGGCAGCATGCCACCATCATTGTGTGAATGTGTGTGTGAATGGGTGGATAGCAGGATCTGTAAAGCGCTTCGGTCATCAAGAGATGAGAATAAAAGCGCTATATAAGTGAGTGCCATTTACCATTTACCATGAGAGTATGTATGTGGTGTGTTATGGGATTATTTTACGTATTTTAGAGACTTGGCCAATTTTAGTTGTTTTGTGTGAATGTAGTAGGTTATTTTATTACAGTTAATTGTTCCCCTGGTTTTTTTAGTGCATGATTCGGGTCCTAAATTGGGGAGGGTCTCGACTGTGTGTGTGGTTTTGCATTTTGTAAGGGGCAGGGGAAGTGTGGTGTTGTGAGTGTAGTGTGTGTGTGATGCTGTACCCGCCCATAGGGTGATGTCAGGTGGGCACGGCCACTGGTGTATATAATTCTTATGTTCTAATGACCGAGAGAAGAAGAAGAAGAAGAAGAAGAAGAAGAAGAAGAAGAAGAAGAAAGGGGGTTCGCTGTTCAGTTCAGCCCGGCTCCTGTCTCATTATTCATACATAACACCGCCGTTTCTGGAGTGTCCCTGAGAGCCAGCAGTCCTGTGGCCAGATTGGATAGCGATGCTTGGGGGATACATCGCTGGGCTGGGCCTGGGTAGACTGACGGGGACTGAGGACGGTTGCTTCCGGCCCGTTGTCTGGCGTGGAGGGTTGGAGACTTCTCCGCGTGTTGGGAGAGATGGAGCTTTGTGCAAATGCTGTTGGGCGGCTGGCTGGAGATTTTGCCGAACGTCCAAGGGACAAGAAGCTGGCGCTGTGGGTAGTGAGACTGTTGGCTCCAAGAGGAGCTAAGCTAGTTAGCTCCGAGGAGCTAAAGGCTCAGTCTGTGGCAATGGGAAAGTTAGCCAGGATGCTAGGTGCGTGCCAAAATCAAGCTACAAGCCACCAGCTGGGTATCCAGGGGGGACCAGAGCCCCTGGTTACCAACGGCGGCGAGCCAGCCGAGGAGCTCAGCACGGTGCATGACCATAGCGCTGGTGATGTTGACAGCGCGATGAGCCACGACAGCAGAGAGGGAGATCAGTGACCAGACTCAACTGAGACTTCCCCGCTGCTGGAGAGTGGGAGCAAGCAGGCTGGAAGCCCCAGGAAGCAGCAGTGACAGCTGGGCGCAGAGGCAGCACTGCGGAGTGCCTTGGACAAGGGTGCTGGGTGCAGCGGCGAAGCGCCTGGGTCGGTGAGTGACACTGGCGAGAGTGATGCTGTGAGCCCCAGGAGAGAGCAACGGCAGCCGGGCGCAGTGGCAGCACAGTGGAGCGTCTTGGACGACAGAGATGAGGTGATGGGTGCCACGGAGGTCGTGCAGGACCTCAGTGTCGGAGCTTAAAGCACCTTGAACGAGGGTGCTGGGCATTATGGCAAGGTGCCCAAGTCAACGAGCGACATCGACGAGCGAGCGTTAGTTTTCCCCGGAGCTTGGCCACAGGGGGCTAGAGTGTTTGGAGCTCCAACGGCGGCAGCTGCAGCGGTTCCGAAGACGGTTGGGAGCGGACCAACAGGCACAGAGGGACTGTGTGCTGGGCAGCAGTACTGCGGGTCCAGACGAGAGAAGCGGTCGAGGGTGAGAAGGGACATTCTTGCCGGGGAGGTCGGCTTCGATCCTGGGCCAGGGGCACGCATGCCATGGGGCTGCCCTGGGCCTCCGAGCCGGCTTTATCTTTGGCTGCCCACGGACTGTGGCGTAACATGAACACTTTAATGTAAATATGTTTAAGTAGTGTGTGATGTGAATGTTATGTGAGTTGTTACGGGATTATTTTGTGTAAACACGCTAATTTTAGTTGTTTTTGGGTGAATGTGTTAGGCCATTCTTGTTCATTATTTCCCTTAGGGCATGATTTGGGTCCTGAATTGGGGAGGGTCTCGATTGTGTGTGTGGTTTTGAACTTTCTAAAGGGGGGGGAGAATGATGTGTAGTGTGTGTGTCTTGCTGTACCCACCCTGGGTGTAACGTCAGGCGGGCTGTGGCACCACTATAAATAGTTCTGTGTGTGTTAAATAAAGTGAGTTTGCTGCATGGCGTAAGTTCGACTCTGTCTCTGATTTACCGACATAACAGCTACATTTACTATTACTATAAAATGAGTAAAGCTAGGGCCACCAAACCTGGTACACAGGTTCACCTTGGGATTCTGACCTCAGACTATAACTACATTCCGATCCACAGTGTACTTCAACTGTATTCCCTACTCCCTGCTCTTTTCTCAGGGAATATTAGTTAACTGCCCTTCACAAAATTTCTCCATTTGAAACACCCTGTAACTGTTGGCTCCCTCCTCCGTGCAGTACCACGGTAACCATAGACACGTACTGATACTATGGTGGATAATTTATATTTCTTAAATAAAATATTAATACAAATTTTATTACAGTCAGTTGATATAAACAATAACCAACATCAATTTAGCTTGTTAATAACATTCGAAACAATAATTTGTTTTTCTTGTATTTGAGGCGCAATGGCTTATGGGTAATCTTCTTATCAACTTCTGGTGAAGTGATGTTCCGTTGTTCACTACTTCCTTGCTCAGTTCTCAGTTTTCTTTGAGCTGAAGACCGTTTGCTCCCTTCGGTTTGAAATCTCAGTTAATATGGTGGAATACCCTGTGCAGTCCACTTCGGAGTACAGTGATCCCTCGCTACTTCGCGCTTCACCTTTCGCGCCCTCAGTGCATCGCGGATTTTTCAAAAATATTCATCAAAAATTCAAAATTGAGAAATAATGGGCGGGCGCTAGCAGAAGGCAGGGAGACTACATTAGACCATCAGGTGTCAACACGGAGAGCCGCACAACTCTCTGTTCGCTGTTCTCGTGTTGGCTCGGCTCGAAAATCTCGCAAGCTGATTGGCCGAGACGTTTCACCCCGCAAGCTGATTGGCCGAGACGTTTCACCCACCTCCTCTCCCTGCCGAGCGCCCATGAAGGGAAGGAAGACCGCATTCATTGCTTTTTATCGCTCGTGTTACTTAGTCTCGCCGCGTGGAACTTTTTGCTGTTCTCTTGTGCCATTTTGTGCGAAATAGTCTTCCCGTCGAGGCACTACGCCGCCTCCTGCAGCTTCAGCTCTATCGGAAGCTGCCCTCGATGATCCTGCGCCTCCAGCACCTCACGATGAGGCGTCACCTGAGGAGCAGTAAAGCTCTCATTAACCTGTGCAGTAAATCATTTTCATCTTGAGTTACGTATCTTGTTATAAGAATAAAAGAGTTCTAAAAACATTTATGTACACTTTGTTTACATCTACGTATGTATGTACACGTACACACACACACACGTATCATATGAGAGAGAGAGAGAGTGAGAGAATGAACGTACGTATTATTTATGGATGACGTCATTAGGGGTGACGCTACTTCGCGGTTTTTCACTTTTCGCGGTCGGTTCTGGAACCCATTAACCGCGATAAGTGAGGGATCACTGTATACTATTGAGTGATCGGAATGCACCCCATAGGTTTGGGGTCTAAAGGTCAAAGGTCAACATTAACATTCCCTATGCCTTATTACTGTACAACGAGTAAAGCTAGGGTCACCAAACTTGATACACAGGTTCTCCCTGTGACCCTGAAGTGTGACTATGGTTTTGGGATTGCAAGGTCAAAGGTCAATATCAAAATGGCCTTGAAACTATATCTTAACAACAGTGAAAGCTAGGGTCACCAAACTTACTACACAGGTTCACCTTGGGATCCTGACCTCTGACTATGGGTTTGGGGTCAAAAGGTCAGAAGTCAAGGTTAACATTCCTTATGCCTTATTGGTGTAAAAAATAACATACATATATAATTTAGGCCACAAATTTAACAGAAAGACACATTTATAATTAAAAAAAATGCCAATTTATTTAAAAGAACTACAAAATTCATGAGAAAAAGTCACAAATTTAAATGAAAAAAAATTATAAATTTATATTTTTTTGAATTTATAAGAAAAAAGTCACAAATCTATGACAAAAGTTGCAAATTTATGAGGAAAAAGTCACATTTGTACAATATCACCGAAAATGTACAAGAAAGCACAGTAACTTCAAAAGATTTACTAAAACCATGAGAAAATAGTTTGTAATTTTTTGAGAAAAAAAAATCACAAAATTACAAGAGAAAAGTAACACATTTACATGAAAAGGACAAAAAAAATTGATGGTAAGACATGGAGGGGGTATTGATTAGAAAGTTACAAAACTGGAAGAAAAAGATGTGAATTTATTCCACATGTCACAAATTCAAGAGACAGTTTGAATTAATGATTGAAAAAGCCTCAAATTTTCATGACATTTTTAACATTTTGAGGACAAAGTCTCTAATTTACAAGAAAAACAATCAACAAAAATGACAAGAAAAAAAAGGGTAGCTTGTGAATGACACATCTCAAATTCACACACACACACACACACACACACACACACACACACACACACACAATCCACATTTACAAGAAAAAAGCTCTAATTTACCCCCCCCCCCCAAAAAAAATATAAATAAATAAATAAATAAAAAATCACAAATTTATTATAGGCTATAATAAGAGACACCAGTTCTTTTTTTTATTGTATATATTTTTTCCCTCTGGAGGGGAATTTCAGAAAAAGAGGGCAAATGGACTGTTGCCCAGGCAACAATAGCCCATACCCGTGCACGTCCTCGTGTGCCAGAAATGGTGAACCGGTAGTAAAACCACTAGGGGTTCACATGTTTTTGCCAGGTGTTTTTTTCCAGTGGGCCGGCGGTCCAGAACAGTGCTAACATGGTGCATGGAGGGTGGATATTTTATTTTGATGTTGGGAGGAACAATAAACATAACATTTTCTCCAGAGTAAATACTGAAGGGACATTCTAAGTATTCTTGTAATCAGTCTCAAATTTGAGTAATAATGTAAAAACGTGCACTTATGGGAAAAAAACTGCATATTTACAAGAAAAAAAGTCATAAATGTATGAGAAAATTGCAAAATTTACAAGAAACAGTTGCAAATTTACAAAAAGTTAACCAGAAAAACGCTTCAAATTCATGAGAAAAATATGTAAATTTACAAGAAAAAAACCCCCTCAAATTTATTAGAAAAAGGTGACAAATTTACAAGAAAAGAATGTGCAGATTTAAGGTGCAAAACGGCAGATATTATGATGAAAAAGTGGCAAATTTCCAAGAAAAAAGTTTAAAATTTACAAAAGTGGCAAATTTATAAAAAAAAAAAAGCTGCCACTTTAAGATGCAAAACTTGATTTATAAGAAAAAAGTTTAACATTTATAAATAAATGTACTAAATTACTGAGAAAAGTTACAAATTTATGAGAAAAGCTGCAAATTTGAATGGGAAAATTTTACTTGTTAGTATTGCTGTCACACCCGTTTATTGTCTTTATTCTCTATTCTTGCATTAGTAGATACTGTACTTTCTTTGGTGACTAGTGACTACTCTTGCGCTTGAGTAATTATCATCATAAGGTAGCGCTACTTTTACTTGAGTACAATTTCTGGACACTCAACCCACCTTTCTGCTAACACGGCAATTACATTTATAACCATTAGCCGCAAGCGGCCAAATTCAAGTTCATGTGTGACTCTGGGCCCATTTTTCCTCCTAAATGGGGAGCTGTGCCTTTAACGGCTCGCGGTGCTGCTTTAACGTTACTTCGCGAGATTTTCTTGGCGCCGAGACCTCGTGCTAGGCACCTCCTGCGCGAGCCAGTCCGACGTTTACCTCTGCAGAGGAAAAACGCGATGGAGCCCTGAAAATTATTCCCGTCGCCTAACATCTCCCTCCACCCTGGAAGAAAAAAGAAATACTCGCACCCAAATTAGTGCTGCATTCGTTTATTTATTTAGCCGAGGCGTAACAGGGCGGGTGCAACGATGTGGATCCAGGTTCGCACCATAGACGGGAAGGAGACACGAACCGTTGACGATCTTTCTAGACTGACCAAAATTGAGTCTTTACGATTGAAAATACAGGACATCTTCAATGTGAGTCCGCAGCAGCAGCGCCTCTTCTACCGAGGGAAGCAGGTAAGGCGATTTCCCCCCGCCTCGCTGTCATTCAGCGGCCAGTTTTGTGTCGCCTGTCACGGCGGTGCTGCTGGCTTAGAGCGAACGGTCCTCCCGTGGTGTTAAAGCCGTGTCTCTTGGACCCTGGCGGGCTTCCTGTTTTCGTGAATTCGCCAGTAGTCCGACTTGCGCAAGAGCCTGGGGGGTTCGCCGTGTGCCCTTCTCTGGGGGAAGGGGGGGGGGGGGAAACGTGGATGAATGATTACCTTCTCATTTTGTTGTATTATAGTATATTGTTTTGGAGAGTCACATGCAACAAATGTCCCACAAACGTAGACATGTTTGTTTACATCGCCCTCTGTTTGCACATGTACACCAAACAGTTCACATCACCGACTGAGCTGTGCGCACTCCGCCAAAATAACTTGATTTGCACGTGTAAGCATGCGTCAGTGAATAAGAAATTATTAGTATTTGCTTTGCATACGTAGGATGGGTAGTCTCGAATTATTTTCTAGAGTGTTGTGATTTTAATTCCATTAACGGTTTATTCCGTATGAAGCCATGTGGTCTGCAAATCAGCACCAAAACAAACAAGAAAAAGAAAGTTAGCCTTAAATGTGCAAGTTCTTCAGTGTGCAGTATCTTTTGTGCAATGTGGAATAACGGTCATAGTATAATGATTCAAACTTTCTTGCTAATTAGTTGTGATTCAATTTTTACTTATCTCAGCTTCACTTTTGGCACCTTAACATCTTTTGCTTAAATCTATTTGCAATATGCAATGCAGCTGTGATTTCATTTTAATCTTTGGAAGTTTATTTTGCTTTTCTTTATTTAGCACCAGTCAAAAGTAGTACTCTCGGCTTTCTTGTATTGCCTTTCATAATATGAAAGCACCAAGGTGCTGATGCCTAGGTGCCTGTGGCATGGTAGCATGGGGGGCTGTAAAAAAGTCACACTGCCTCTTGTAGTGGGCAGGCATAGTTATTACAATACCTTTTTTTTTTGCAGCCGCATTGATAGTAAAGGTGAGTTAAATTTGTGTTTATTTTGAAAACAAAGCCTGATCTGGAAATTGTGGCAAATTAAAAGTCAAGAAAATATGGCGATACAAAACAGTTTGCACACAGTTTTTAAGGTCGCCAACAATTTGGTGAACCAAAAAGAACTTGAGCAATATGTGCTACAACCATTTGAAAACGTTTGTGGAAAAATACATTATCCAAAAAAATTAGAACGTTTTCAGATTTTTTTGGCAGCAAGAAAAACTGTTAAGGACCTTAAACTGTTTGGAACTGTTTGGCAACCTTTTAAGAACCCTGACGAAACCCCAAAATTGCTATGTTTGCTGCCAGTTGCTGCTCCGTGAGGCACGGGGGTAATGAGTGGGAACTCTATGCCGTGGATCCACTTCAGTGTTGCTACTGTAAAAATATCACCAGATCTAGATGGCAGTGCCCAAAATCCAGGCTGTAGAGCTTAGCTTTTCTATAATGGATGTAAGTGGCAATATGTCATCCATATTTTTGTAGTGTCTGTGGGTTCAGAGGAGTAGCTAATACTTGATGATGAATGTGGCAGTGGGATGTGGCTCTGTGGGAAGTGGTGGCCTAATGGTTAAGACTGGGGACTGGAGGGTCGCTGGTTCAATCCCTGGACCAGCAGGATCAGATCTGGGTGGGACAGATGACAAGGCAGCATTTGCCCCACCCTTCTTAACCTCACTGTGGTGCCCTTGAGCAAGGCCCTTAACCCCAACTGCTCCAGTGGAGCTGCTCAGTGGCCACAGGTCAGTCTGTGGTTGTACTCAGCAGTTTTCTCTTAGGTTTGCCTAGGGGAAACACTACTGCCCCCCACAGCCTTGGGGGGGGGGGCAGAGTTAAGGTCGACAACGACAAACTCTTAAAGGACTCATGGTGTTCTGGTGCTATATAGAAAATAAAATAAAATAAAACTAGTGCATTGCCCTTAGAACTAGGGATGAGTCGAGACCACTTTTTCAAGACCGATACTGATATTGTGACTTTGAGTATCGGCCGATACTGAGCCAAACTCAATACCGTCTCTCTTATTTAAAACAACAGTACAGAACATACTTTGGTAATGACTGGTTGCATTTTGTACACATATAAAAACATGAATTTAAAAGTCAAAGAATATATTACAAATCTGACTCTGTTCAGCAATGCTGCTGCTTTTTTTAAACTTTGCAACATTGGCAACATTTCACTGGTCAGCACTATGTAAACATACATTCTGAAGTTTTAAGTGCAAGTTTATTGCAAAACTTTAAAGCTGAGTATTTAATAGGAGTGTAACGGTACATATATTTGTATTCAGATTTTTCTGTACTGTACCTTCGGTTCGGTGCAGAGGTGTACCGAGGTTCCACACGGACCATGTTGAGTGACGGACAGGAAGTGTAACTGCCTCACGCCATGCATGTAAACAAATAGTGCAGCTCAGCCTCTGACTAGCGAACGTCATGGCTGGCTGTACGGAGAAGCCAGAGCTTGAAGACCCTCTTCACAAGTTTGCTGTCTGGGAGCACTTTGGCTTTCCATTGAATAAGTGAACGGACAAAAGCAAGTGAATAAGACAAAAACGGCACCGGATATGCTTTTGGCAGTATGTTGAACTTGTTAACTCATTTGAAACGGCACTACACGAACGTGCAGCACGAAAAAAAAGAAGAAACCTAGTGTGGTACAAGTGCAGCTTCCAGCGGCATTTAGACAGCCTCTCAAGGGCTTTTCAGATTGAGCCAAAGTAATAACAGTTGTGTTAATGTTTTTATAGCAGTGGATCTAAGGCCATATTCAGTTGTTAAGAACACCGGGTTTAAACACATGCTGAAGGTAACTGAGCCCCGGTATGAAGTTCCTTGTTGTGCCCACTTCAGCCAGAAAATAATACCATCGTTTTAAGAAAAAGCTAAATCTGTTAATGCTGCACTTTAGGCCAATGTTTTTCAAGGGTGCCCTGGTATGTTCCTTCTTAATTGCCCCAAAAATTGCAAATAATTTGCTATTGATGTGCATGGGTGCCTTCAGAACCAATACACAACAATGACAAATTTGCAATTTTTTTTTGACCAGTTAACAAGTGAAATTGACCATTGACCATTTCATGAAACTGCTTGCAAAGTATTTGAGTACCGCTAACTTTTGCTGGACTAGCAGCACATTCTTGTCAGATAAAGGTATTATCAGTGGCAAGGACAAGCCAGGACAAACTGACTCCAGTATCTGTTGCAGTGACTGACCAGATGATAGGTTTGTTTATCTCTGCTCTTTGTGTAGTGCATGTCACGATGCACCGACTGGCACAGTCCACCACAGACCTTGCGACAGATGTGTTTATCTGCCAGGATGTCCAGTCTCACCCCGTGTAACTGGGAGTGGTCCACCACAGACCTGTGGCAGATATTGTTTTTAGTTCTGGCAGGATGCCCTGTTTCACCCTCCACGCCCTTGTAAGGGCCCGTTGAGTCGCCAATGGCAAGACCCATGAGACAGGTAGTACCGGTTTTCATGGTTATCCGGTAGCAAGCAAGCCAATGGCTGACCTGACAAAAAAAAAGGGGTGTGTGTGGCTTATATTATTCATATATCCATACCTACATATGTATAGACATAAGTGGAATGTTTAGAGATTGCATATGTAGAATGACCTCACATCTCAGAGCAGGACAAGAGGTCTCGACCACCGGCGAAGATCAAGGAGCAGACGGAGTCGCAGCGGTGGAGACCTGATCGAACTTCCTGACCACCCAGGGTCAGGTGGAGGAGAGAGAGGACAATGGAGAGGGATTACGCTAATGCGGGATGTCAGCTTTGATATGCAATGTCTTTTGTTGAGTGTGGGTATAAGTATGAAGGTCTGACTGCGCTCGACCTCTCTTATTCTGCTTCTGCATCGAGATGAGACATGTTAGGGACTGGAAGCTGATAATAAAACTTGATTTATAAAATCACATCGCTTCTTCATTTCAAGCTCCCTACAGGGGGGATGAAAGTCTCAGTTAAAAGCTGCCAATTTGTGACCAAGAAAAGTGGAATTTTATGGGAAAGAAGCTGCAACTTTAGCAAAAAGTCAAAAAAGGTGTAAATTTCCAACTGTTTACAACCTAAAATGCTGCAAATATAAGATTTGAGTAAAATGCTGCAAATTTAAGCTTTTTTTAAAACTGCAAATTCAAGAGTAAGAAAAGTTCTAAATTCATGAGGAAAAAGCTGCAAAATTATGAATAATAGAAAGCTGCAAATTTTCAAGTAAGAAGCTGCACATTTCTGAGTAAAATGGCTGTAACTCTGCAGGAAAATCCTGCAAATTTATGAGAAAAATCTTCACATTTACAAAAGAATGTTTCTAATTTACATGAAAAATGATGTGATAAATTGGCATGTGTTGGCCATTTTTTTTAAATGACAGCCGTGAGGAGGAACTAAACGGTGGTGTTCGGTTGTGTTAAATCCTGCAGATCTGCACTAATCAGCAGGGAAAAGGAGAAGAAGAAGAGGAATAGGTGATCCACAGCAGCAGAAATGATCCAGTTAACCCAGGAGGAGTAAACACATGACACCCAACAGATCACCCCCCCCATGGCATCAGTGGGAACAGCTGGGATAAACTTCACACCGCTGTCCATTTGCATGTTCCCTTCTGATGACAATTCAAACAGAGCTGCTGCTGAGATGGAAACCAAAGGGTTAAAGGGTGACGTGGCTTTAACAGCAGCACTGATACCCCCTTCCCCCCACAACTGACCTGCTGGACAGGATCTAACAACTCCTCAGACCTGTTTACACAATTTTAACAACAAAAGAACATGCAAAAGAACGAATATTCCCTTTGACTTAACAGGATAACTGTCACGGTCTGAGCGCTGATTCTGTCCGCGCTCGGGCTGTTTAGTATTTTCCCCGTGTCATCCCAGTTCAGGCCATGTTTATGGCCTCTAGGGCTTTTACTGTGACAGCGTCGCGGCAGGACTTCTGGCTGTCAGAGCCAGCTGCGCCGTGACAGCTGATTCACATTCCATTGATTATTTTCTCATTTCCTGATTGTGTTTGTGCCTTATTTAAGGGAGCAGCTGAGGTTACTCCTTGCGGCGACCTTGCATAACATTGGTTCCTTACAGCGTTCGGCTGGAATCCCTGACCCCAGCTCCAGTCACCCTTTGATTCTCTGTGTTTCAGTAAGTGTATTTCCTAGCCTGTTATTGATATTGTGTCTTCGCTGTAGCCTGTGTTTGTGTTTTTGCCCCACGTGGCTGTTTATTTTGTCATTTGTAGTTCTTGTTAATAAATATGCAACTCATCGGCTGCCTATAGCGTCTCATTAATGGTCCGCGAGGGCCAACCATGACAGTAGGTCGTAGCCAAAACGAGACACCGGGCACCGTGAGTTTGTGTTGGGCTTGTAGTTTTTCCTTTTTCCATGTACCAGCGTGTTAGGAGATGACGTCACCAGGAAGAGGCTATTCTGGGAGCTTGGGCTACGAGCTGATCATGTTCCTATTAGAGCTCGATGGCCTGCTCTCCAACGCTCGTCACGGCGTCACTCCCGACGCCTCACGCTGGTACTTGGACCTCGCAGAGGCGGCAGTTAACCACAGTCCTCGCCATGCTGACCATGCCGAAGTCAGGACGAGCATGGCGGAAATCACGGCACTCCGGGAGAAGAACCGTCGACCGGAGGGGAATTCGGGCAGGAAGCTGAAGGCGAGGCATCCCCGTTCCTCGCCTCGGGATCCAGTTCCTGTCACCCATCCAGCCCGGGAGTCCACGTCACCCAGGTGCCATTCCCTTCCACAGCAGAGGAGAAGATCAGCCAGGATTCCCCCAGAGGAGATGCAGTGGACAGCTGAGCTCATCCGGGGCCGTGTGGCTGAGGCTCGCTCTGCTGTCCATCCTATCCAGATTATGAAGCATGTGATGGCGGCAGTCAGACTGGTGGAGGTCAGTCCCGAACTCCATGATTACCCCGAGTACGCTGATCTGCTAGCCTCCGTCTCTGCGCAGGAGCAGCGTTTCCCAGACCTAACCTTTGCCTCGCCCTCTGCCAGTAAATGTTGTCACTCTGCTTGTAATAAGCCTCAGCGAGATCCCTGTCCGGATCCAGTTCCGGATAGCCGTAAGAACCCTGCCTCCCAGCCAGCTGTTGCCCCTGCGTCACGACAAAAGGGAAAGACAGTAGCCTCCGCCTCCGGGTCTTCTGTTCCCGCTGTTCCGTCAGCTCCTCGTCCCCGGACTGCCTCGGCTGCTCCTCCCTCCTCCTCAACGCTCTCTCCAGCTGCTGTGAGCTCCACGAGTCCTGCTCCGGCTGTGCCCGTCATCGATCCGGTGCGAGTGGCTCCTCTTCGTCTTCCCGAGGGGCCCTCCATCACCATCCGTAGGGGGAAGGGAAGAATCAAGCCTGTTACAGCAGGCACCTTCGGCCCTCTGGAGAAAAGGCAAGCGCCATTTCATTCTCTTTCTCCGTGCTATGAATTGCCTTGTCTGACTCCTGAGGGTGGAGTTCGGGGTTCACAGTCCCCCGAGCTTCCTCCTGCTGTAACCATTAATTGTGAACCTGCATCCTCTGTGTCTCCTTCCCCTGAGCATCCCCTGGTGCCAGGAATACACCGCCGGACGAAGAAGGAGCCTGCGGCCCTGGAGAGCCTGAAACCAGCCCCGCAGGCACGTCACGGGCAGAGGAGGAGGGTGGACTGCTGATTGGAGCCTGCGCCGACGATTAAGCGTCCCCGGGTCTTCGTGGAGGAGCGGTGCGACCCAGCAGGCCATGGATCCCTTGCCACCACGCTCTGTGGGCCTTCGGCGTGGACTTCAGCGCCAGGGAGTCTCCAGACTGTGAAGTCCATCATGCCGGCTGCGGAGCCCGCCGCAGTCAAGTGGGAACGAGGAATGGACCTCCAGCTAATTGAGCCTGGATTGTCGGAGTCCTGGACAGTGGTGGAGCCCGAGATCAGGCAAGTGCTCTATTTTGTCTTTCTTTTCTCTATTCTGGAGCATTATTGCCTGTCTCTCGGGGAAACGAGCCGGGTGCAGCCAATCGCTGCATCTGAGCTTTGTCTCGCCGGGCTCTGCTGCTGCCAGTGATCCTGATCCCGGTTCTTTCTCTTCCTCTGAGCCTTCTCCCAGGGTCACCGGTGACGAGCCTGTTCCGGTCGTCGTCTTGGAGGTTCCAGGTTCGTGCTCGCAGGTCATCCCTGGTGCTGCGCTGGCCCAGTCGGGGTCCGTCGTGGGTGCTGTTCCGGCCCAGTCGGGGCCCGTCGTGGGTGCTGTTCCGGCCCAGTCGGGGTCCGCTGTGGGTGCTGTTCCGGCCCGGTCGGGGTCCGTCGTGGGTGCAGCGCTGGCCCGGTCGGGGTCCAGCAAGGGCACAGCGCCAGTTCGGTTCAAGTTCAGAGAAGGAGCTGCAGATCCTCTGCCCTCTGACGCCGGACTGGCCCCTCATCTTTCCCCCTTTCTTCCTCCACCGGGTGCCGCTGGGGTTCCCCAAATTCGGCTCGGCTTCCCCTCACTATCCTTGGTAGGGAGGCCACCACCGAGTTCTCCCCTCCGGTTCTGGTGGCCTAAGGATGCGGGTCGGCCGCCCGGGAGACTGCTTCGCCGGTTCGGCATTCTGGGTCGGCCACCCGACGGACTGCCTTGTTTGTTCGGCGACCTGGTCCAGCCACCTGAGGTACTGTTTCTCCGGGCCTGGGACTGGGGTAGACCGCCCGAACTGTTTCTTTTTCCTCTGCCAGCGATCTGGACTATGGATGTGGGTAGACCACCCGAAGTGTTTTGTTTTGTTTTTTTTGTGACTCTTTGTGCTCTACCTGCCAGCATCCCTGTGAGTGTTTTTTTTTTTACCATCTCCTCTGTAGTTTGAGAGATGCCCCTTTGTTTTTTGTCTTTGCCTATTGATAATATTGGACTATATGTATTTGTAGTGTTGCTGGTTGAGTTTTTTTTTTTTTCTCTAGTGTTTATAGGGTACTGTATGTTTTTGTAATGTACCTGTATTTTAGTTTTCTTGTTCCTCTATAGTTGAGAGATGCTCTTTTGTTTTTGTCTTTGCCTGTGTATAATAGTGGACTATAATTGTAGTATTGCTACTCTTTTCTGTAGTTTGAGTTTTTTTTCTTGGTGTAGAATTTTCCTTTTTTGGTTCTCTCCCTCCTGGCCTGTTTCCCCTCCACCCTCCCTGGGTTGGCTCTGGTAACCCTCTAGTTGGGGGGGGGGGGGGTAGGCTTGGATGTCACGTTTGCGCCTGGAATGTGCTTTTTGAGCAGGGAGTACTGTCATGGTCTGAGCGCTGATTCTGTCTGCGCTTGGGCTGTTCAGTATTTTCCCCGTGCCATCCCAGTTCGGGCCATGTTTATGGCCTCTAGGGCTTTTATTGTGACAGCGTCACAGCGGGACTTCCGGCTGTCAGAGCCAGTTGCACCATGACAGCTGATTCACATTCCATTGATTATTTTCTTATTTCCTGATTATGGTTGTGCCTTATTTAAGGGAGCAGCTGAGGTTACTCCTGGCGGCGACCTTGCATAACATTGGTTCCATACAACGTTCGGCTGGAATCCCTGACCCCAGCTCCAGTCACCCTTTGATTCTCTGTGTTTCAGTAAGTGTATTTCCTAGCCTGTGTTTATCGATATTGTGTCTTCGCTGTAGCCTGTGTTTGTGTTTTTGCCCCACGTGGCTGTTTATTTTGTCATTTGTAGTTCTTGTTAATAAATATGCAACTCATCGGCTGCCTATAGCGTCTCATTAATGGCCCGCGAGGGCCAACGATGACAATAACAGCGTGAATTTTCTGGTCTGTGAATGAACAGAGCAGCCACAAGTGTTTCACGGAGTCACTTATTGAATTATAATGGTTAATCTAAGTCACAGTTTCAGGAAGCATAAGCTTCAGAGGACACTTAAACCCATGACACATTGTTTTAAATTTTGCTGAATTTTTTTTTCGCTTCTCTTCCAGTCCTTATGGCCACTTTCTGATTGCTTTGAATTTTTAAAACATTTTAAGAATAATATCAGCTGACTTAAAAGTACATTTCTAACTACACTATATCATACAATATGCTGTTTAACATACAATTTCATTTGATCACATTTAGATCTTAATTCAGACAAGCAGAGTATTTGCAACCAACTTAAGACTTGAACTAAAAACAATCAATCTGAATACAACTGGGAGCGTTTAAGAATAAAAATCTTTGGATTCCTTAATGAAGTTCTGCCTGCAGATCACCTGCACTCAAACATTCCAAGTACCTCATGGGACGGACCAGATTCCATACAAAAATGTTAAAATTTTACTTTGACTTCGTCTTTAAGGGGTTGCTGTTCCAGTTAAAAGTGTAAAGTGTTGAAGAGTCCACCTTTGTATAAAACGGCCGAGTCGGTATACCACAAAAGGCTCAAAGTCGCTAAGATAATCCAAAGGTTAAACCGGCTGTTAGTGTCATTTAAGCCCTGCCTGGCTTTGACAACGTGGAACTGGCGTTTCACTTTGAGATGGATGGCAGCGAGTTATTGCAAACGAGCAAGTTTAAAACACACATAACACTAACGTTAAGAGTATTGCAAGAAGGAAAATAGTTTAATATAAAACACAGCTGTCTTGCCTTGAAATGTCCTTCACAAATGGAGCGGGTTCACCCACACATCACTTTTTTCATCGTAAACTGTTTTTCTGGACTGTATGCAAGCAAAAGTGGCAATGAGTGGTTCAGTATCTAAAGACTTTTCAGTAAGCAACGGGGTGAAACAAGAGTGTGTGCTGGCGCCTACACTCTTCTCGCTATATCTGGCAGCCATGCTTGAGGTGGCCTTCAAAGACACTTCAGAAGGAGTATACATGCAAACAAGGAAAGAAGCAGACTTGTTCAATGTGGCACAGTTTAAAGCCAAGAGTAAGCCATCGATAAAGGTAGTAAGAGAAATGCTCTTTGCCAATGACAGTGCTCTAGTTGCACACAGTGTGGAAGATATGCAATCTTTAGTGGAGAAATTTGCAAGAGCAGCTAGCCAGTTCAACCTCCAAATCAACATCAAGAAGACAGAGTGCCTTTGTCAACCGCCAAAGTTCCAATTATCAACATCACTACCAGAAGAGATCAGCATTGGTACAGAGCCACTAGTCAAGTGCAAAACTTTCAAGTATCTAGGGAGTACTGTTTCAGAGAATGCTAGGCTGGAGGATGAACTATCTCTCAGAATGGGAAGAGCGAGCGCTGTGTTTGGAAACTTGAGGGAAAGACTGTGGAACAATCGACATGTGTCTATCCATGTGAAAAGCAAAGTGTACAAGAGCGACAGTACTGGCTACTCTATTGTACGGTGCTGAAACTTGGACTTTCTACAGAGTGCAGGTGAAGAAACTCCACGCGTCCATGATGAGACACCTTCGAGCCATAATGAACATCTCATGGAAAGACAAGATAACCAACATAGAAGTGTTGAAATGAGCTGGTCTACCATCAATGGAGGACATGCTAATGCAGATGAACCTGAGATGGCTCGGACATGTTGCGAGAATGGACCACCAGCGTCTCCCTCGGCAGTTACTCTACTCACAGTTATGCTAGGGCAAATGCAATCAGGGTAGACCAAGACTCAGATTTAAAGACACTGTTAAAAGAAACTTGAAGAAGTTGGATATAGACAGGAGTTCCTGGCAGCGGAAGGCTAAGGACAGACCTGTGTGGAGGAATCTGATCAGACCTAAATGAAACAGTCATTGTTGCCCACGACAGACTGCTATGATGATGATGAACAAGTGAAATTAGATAATTAATTTCTCATAGAAACCTGAACATACCAGAGCACCCTGGTTAAAACCACTGCTTCAGGCAATAAGGACTAAAAGAATAATTCAGACTATTCAAACTTCTATTGTTGCACTTGTCTACATTGTTCATTTGCTGAAAAAAAGAATTTATTTATTTTATTGTTTACATTTTATTTATTGGAAAATTGACTGCTGGCAGTTAGCAGTTTTGTTTTTGTCAAAGTTGTTCCTGCTTATACAAAAGATAAGCAGTTTTATGTTTTGCATTTTGTTTCCTTACTGTAAAGAAAATGAACCGAACCGGGACCTTAAAACCAATGTATGTACCGAACCGTGATTTTAGCGTACTGTTACACCCCTAGTATGTAAATAAACATTCAAATGAAATTCAAAGTGCCACTGTGCATGAAGTAAAAAATGCTGTAGATCTGAAATAAGGAACTAACCATTTAAGTTGTATTTTTGTCATCCATTATTGTTATTATTATCATAAGTATTCTCCTGGTCCTCAGTTTATTTAGTAGTTTATTCTCTGTCCATAGTTTTTAGGTTTACTCTTACTTTGAAGTCATCCCTGTTTCATTTCATGTAGCCTTGTTAGTCCTTGTATAATCCTGCTTCCAATTTACCGGTTATAATTTGCTGTTTATGTTTCTGTCACCTACCTCTCATCAGCTGTAACTGTCCATCTAAAGGTAAGCCCATGTTATGTCTGGAAGTTTCTTCCTGTTAAAAGGGAGTTTTTCCTCTCCACCGTCGCCAAGCGAGCAAGCGCTTGGCGACCACACAGGGGATCACCTGATTGCTGGGGTCTTTCTGCAATTGTGGGGGTTTCCCCTACAGTTGAAAGTGCTATGACATGACTGTTGTTGTGAAATGGCGCTATATAAATAAAGTTGAATTGAATTGAATGTCTTCATGCCAAAGGCACTGTCCCCGACCTCCATGCAATGTTGCAGAGGTGTGTCAACCATGACAGCCCTACAACATCCAGGGCCTTGAGGTACTCGGAGTGGACGAGATTCACCCTCTCCCGGGGCCCGGCCACTGAAGAGTTTTTTAACCATTTCGGCGACCTCAGCTCTTCTGATGGGCAAGTCATCTCTCTCGTCCACAAGCCCTGCTTCCTCTGTGGAAGACGTGTCAGTGGGATTGAGGAGATCCTCGAAGTATTCCTTCCACCGCCCGATGATATCCCCAGTCGAAATCAGCAGTTAAATCAGTAGAAGTCAGTAGTTAAATATTTACTGACAAATAGGCAACACTGATGCAACAGTTGCAGTCAAACAGGTCCTTCTGCTGTGTATAATAATGTTGGGTGTTTTGTAGTTAATTCGATTGATTACAGTTTTAAAAACCTTTTAATAACAAAATATTGCTAAAGTATAAAATGATGTACTACAGTGGGTCTCAAATATTTGTAAATATGTCCTGTTATAGTACTGTATGAGTTTATTGATGATACACAGAAGAAATTAAATATTACTCTTAACTCCATCACTAAACAGTGATATAAACTAAGATATACTGTAGTGGTGACTGAACAACTCCCATTCCCCCAAGTGCAAGACGCACTATTATGAATGTGTCATAATATAATGGTAGGGGAAAACACTGTACTAGGGTACTGGGCAGCTTCCAGGTGTAAATGTGAGCAGGGTGTCCTTGAAAAAGAAAATTTGTCTCTGGACCTCCCCTGTATCAATAAAGGTTAAAAAAAAAAGCATCAGTTGTGATTAAACAAAGCTGCAGTGAGGGTAATTGATTCCAGGTTACCAATAACTGTATATTTTCTTCCAGCATCAACATTTAAACCAATACTATATATTAATCTTAAATGTGATACTCTCTAAATTGGGGCAGTATACATTTATTTTGTAGATCTGTCATGTAAATAAGCCAAAGTTGGCTTTTGTGATAACTGAGATATCACTCACTATTATGACCCAAAATATGAAATCAGGAAATCCCTGCAACAAAACTGTAGATGTAAAGCTCTAAATTATAATGGTTAAGACTGCAGTGGTTTGAAGTAAAGTGACAATACTGCATGATGGTCAACAGAAATTAGTTTTACAATACACAGCCCAATGAAAAGAGAGACCACACTCTTTGTAGCAATTACCAGGACTTATAATAATTATGGTGACTCCATTAATTATGAAAAAGGCTTGCTGTAAAAGACTGCTGTTAATGTATATTATGTATTTGATTAAAATTAAGCTGCGTATTGTATCATTCTAAATTTTAACATCTGGGTAGCTCAGTCATTTGTCACCTTGGTTTGTAAATAACTATATAGTGTAATCTGGACAGCCTGCCTGAGTTTATCATTATATTTCTCTTCATATGTAACATAAATCAAAATTTACATGGTTTTGAGCCATAAACTATGACTCTGGATTGCCCTTCCACAATAATAGTGTAACATCTAACGTAATAGTCTTGGTCTGGTCCAATATGTTGAATTTTAAGCAAACAGTGTCAAGGGATAAGTATAACAGGTTAAAACAATATCCCTTTGGTACTACAATAGCATCGGATTGTTGAGTCAGTGACTTGGGTTTGCAGCGAAGAGATGTTGGTGTACAGTTTCTCCCTCCCACACAGTGATCGGAGCAGTCGGATTGTTGACCGAATGCCAGCACCTTTTTCATGACAGCCATTTTTACATAAGAGTATATAAAGACCAAGGTTAATAATCAGACTAATTAAGGCTTTGTATGTAAATACAGGAGGGGTTAATTGACACCTTAGTCACACCTGTGTTTACTGTTTTCTTAAAGGCAGCGACAAAAACTGGATTCTGCTTCCATGAAATGAGAGAGAGAGAGAGAGAGATAGAGTGTGTGTGTGTGTGTCATGGTGGCAGGTCACATGCAGTATGCAGTTTCAGACAGTGTAGTCATTTTTTTATGTACAGGCAGGAATATATTATCATCTGCCCCACACACACTTGCACACAAGGACTACAGGTGAATAGTATTTTGGGAATTTATACCCATCTGTAGATAAAACCCTCAAGTATTTTTTTTTGTTTTGCATTATACAGAAGCATCAAAATATAACTCACCCACGATATCTCAGTGTGCATGATGTGTGAAAGATGACTGACTGCAACTGTCATCAATAAACGGGACATGCTTGCAGTTGCCAAGACATTCCTGTCATGATTTATGGCCAGTTTTTTCCATAACATTACAAAGCTGATATTAACACCGTGTGACTCAGCGAAGATGAGCCCCCTGTGACGCAAATGGCCTACATGATGTTGATCTCGTATTGTTTACATCCAGTCACACTTTACTTATTCATATCTGTCAGGCCGTATCTTGAGCCATGAGCTGACTTTTTCAAATGCAGCTCTATATTCACTTATCCAGCTTTGATCTTATCGTGCAATTAAGTGATGATGAGGTTTAATGGGCATTTGATCTTAAGCCATACTTTTGACACTGAATTTATTATTCTGTGTATGCAGGATGGATGGACTCCATGACATAGAAGAAGAAAATGCTTAAAGAACAATTTGAGTTTAGAATAAGACTGGTTGTCGGGAAATGGTTGGGCTTCCAGAATGGAGTGTTAAGTTTTGTTTTACACTTTTTGCAGCAGTCTTTGGTGAACTAAAATCCTGTGTCTGAGAAATAAAAAATAATCCCTGCTCCACTTAATGATCAGTGGTAACGTTATAGTCAAGTTGCATGAACAGTGTGCTGTCGTAGCGGTTTACAAAGGCTAGGCCTGTGTGGTAAATCCTCTGCTTCCTTTATTTCCACTGGAAAATAAGAGGGGAGTGTTGATTGGGGGATTTCCATGTGTTAAGTAATGCATGGAATGAGCCAGTGACACGCTGCATACACTAGCTAGTGCCCTCACATGCAGAGTGGTGCCTGCGCTCTGTGTTAGGATTTAGACTCGTAGCAGAGCAATGTGGTCTAATGCTCTTTTCAAAATGGCGTCTTGCATTTCCCTCCGGCTCACTGCTCATGCTGCCGCACCAGTTCAGAGTCACGTTTGCCCTTCAGTTGGTAGGGTCTAGAAGCCAGAAGAAGCCATACAACTTCTCTTCAGTGTTTTTGTTGTGTTTTGAGTTTGTTCAAACACTCCTTGTTGAGTCTGTTTTACTACGTCTCCTGTCACTCACATTCGCACACAGGCTGACACACACCTTCTACTGCGGCCTTTCTGCTCTGCGCACTCACTCTCATTTGGCAGTAGGGTTCACATTTGCTTAATAGTTTAGCCTTTTTATCAGGCAGTTCAAAGCGTTGCTTGCACTGTAGCTATGATTTTTAGCTTAAGGCTGTGGCTCCCTTCTTCTCACCGTAGCTGCAACATGTTTCATGTTTCAGGAGTTGGGCTGCCTTCTACTGTTGGCTGTTGCCTATTGTAGGGCTGCAGTTATTGGCTTGCTCCCGTTCACACAGACTGTAGCTGTGACCTAGATATTCATCCAATTTGATTATGTGAAAACCGGATTGGTGTTGTGCCTCCTCCATTGATGTTTTTTTCCTGGTTATTGCTAAGTTGTAGATTTTCGTGGAGAATTTCAAGGGAAATGGAGCTGGCTGCAGCCAAGCATGCACACAGTCACACCCTTCACCAACAGGCGGACTGGACAAAGGGCAAAGACAAAGAAACATATTAGAGTAGGACTAATGTCCTAGTCTTGCATAACTATAAATGAGAACTTGTCTTTATTCCAAAGAAATTCATTTAGTAAATATTTAGTAAATGTGAAATAAAAACATGATATATCAATATTGAACTATGGCCTATTCAGGATGGAATAATATATTCATGTCCTTTTTCCTTAAAATCCCTGGCAGTCTTGGTCAAAACCACCCATGTCTGGATTTGGGGCGAAGTCTGCCAGATGGTGAGCTCAGCATAGAGATGCTACTAGTTGTTAAATTTAATCTGTTCCAATAAAAACTGAAAAGTGCCTGTTGGAACAGTCATTAACCAAATGTAGCACTTTCTCTTTCCTTTAATGATTTTTGTCTTGACTGAGGAGTGAAGTTGGATAGTTAATATAGCTACACAGTGTTTCCCCTAGGTTTACAGCCTTGGGGGGGAGCATGAAAACTGTTTCAGTCAACATTAAGACCCTTAATCAATTTTTGCCAGGTGAAATAACATTTATAAGCTGTAACAGCCCTTTGAGACAATTTCATAAGTGTGACAGAGCAAGTTACAGTATTATACTCACAGTTTAACCTGGAACAACTAAATCAGGTAATTTTTAAAGCATGAAAACCATTTCAATCAACATTAAGTCCCTTAATCAATTTTTGGCAGGTTAAATAATATATTTATAAGCTATAACTGTCCTTTGAGAATCCAGCCACAGGGAGTGCATAAGCCAGTATACTCCTAGTGCCGGTCCCAAGCCCGGGTAAATGGGGAGGGTTGTGTCAGGAAGGGCATCCAACATAAAACCTTTGCCAAGTCAAACATGCAGATCATGACGAATGAGACTTTTCGTTCCGGATTGGTCGAGGCCTGGGTTAACGACGACCGCCACCGGTGCTGTTAACCAACAGGGTGCTGGTGGAAATTGGGCTACTGTTGGTCGAAGATTGAGGAGGAGGAGAGGGGGAAGGCATGTTAGGAAGGAGAGAGCGAGAGAAGCAAAAGGTAGAAGTGTGGAGGTGAGAGTAGGGATGTTAAATGTAGGAACTATGACTGGTAAAGGCAGAGAGTTGGCTGATATGATGGAGAGAAAAAAAAGTAGATATACTGTGTGTTCAAGAAACCAGATAGAAGGGAAGCAAGGCTAGGAGCATTGGAGGGGGATTTAAACTGTTCTACCATGGTGTAGCTAGGAAGAGAAATGGAGTAGGCGTAATCTTGAAGGAAGAGTATGTGAAGAGTGTTCAGGAGGTAAAGAGGGAGTCAGACAGAATCATGAGTTTGAAGCTAGAAGTCAAAGGTGTGATGTTGAATGTTGTCAGTGCATATGCCCCACAAGTTGGATGTCGGGTAGAAGAGAAAGAGGAATTCTGGAGTAAGTTGGATGAAGTGGTAGAGGGTGTTCCTAGGGGGGAGAGAGTGGTGATTGGAGTGGATTTTAATGGGCATGTAGGTGAAGGGAACAGAGGTGAGGAGGTCTTGGGTAGGTATGGTCTTAAGGAGAGAAATGTGGAAGGACAGATGGTTGTGGATTTTGCTAAAAGTATGGAGATGGCTGTGGTGAACACATACTTTAAGAAGAGAGAGGAACATAGGGGGACTTAAAAGAGTGGAGGAAGGTGTACACAGGTGAACTACATCTTATGCAGAAGGAGAAATCTGAAAGAGATAGGAGACTGCAAGGTGGTGGTAGGGGAGAATGTAGCTAGACAGCATCGGATGGTAGTCTGTAGGATGACTTTGCAAAGCAAGAAGAGGAAAACAGTGAAGGCAGAGCGAAAGATTAAGTGGGGGAAGTTACAGAAGGAAGAAGGTCGTAGAAAGTTTGGGAGGTAGTTGATACAAGCTGTGGGTGGTAGGGAAGAATTACCAGATGACTGGGAAAGTACAGCAAAAGTATTGAGGGAAATGGGTAGAAAGGTACTGTATGTGGTGTATCCAGTGGCCAGAGGAAGGATGACAAGGAAACATGGTGGTGGAATGGAGAGGTACAGGAAAGCAGCCAAAAGAAGAGGTTAGCAAAGAAAAAGTGGGATAGTCAGGAAGATGAAGAAAGTAGACAGGAGTATTTGGAATTTAGGTGCATGGCAAAGAGAGAAGTGGTAAAGGAAAAGGCATATAGTGAGTTGTATGAGAGGCTGGACACTTAAGGTAGGAGAAGAGGACTTGTACTTGGACTGACTAGACAGAGAGATTGAGCTGGAAAGGATGTACAGCAGGTTAGGTTGATTAAGGACAGAAATGGTAATGTACTAACAAATGACAAGAGTGTGTTGAGAAGGTGGAAGGAGTACTTTGAAGAGCTGATGAATAAAGAAAATGAGAGAGAGAAGAAGATGGATGAAGGAAAGATAGTGAACAAAGAAGTCCCGAGGATTAGCAAGGCAGAAGTGAGGGCAGCTTTGAAGAGGATGAAGAATTGAACGGTGGTTGGCCCAGATGACATACAGTACCTGTGAAGGTATAGAGATGCTTAGGAGAGATGGCAGTGGACTTTTTAACCAGATTGTTTAACACAATCTTGGAGAGTGAGAGGATGCCTGAAGAGTGGAGAAGAAGTGTTTTGGTACCAGTTTTCAAGAACAAAGGTGAAGCTCAGAGCTGTAGTAACTACAGAGGCATAAAGTTGATCAGCCACACTATGAACATATGGGAAAGAGTTGTTGAAGCCAGGTTAAGAGGAGAGGTGACAATCAGTGAGCAGTACGGTTTCATGCCAAGAAAGAGGAATACAGATGCAATGTTTGTTTTAAGAGTGTTGATGGAGAAGTATAGAGAAGGTCAGAAGGAGTTGCATGGTCTTTGTGGATCTAGAGAAAGCATACAGTATGAATGGGTGCCAAGAGAGGAAGTGTGGTACTGTATGACAAAGTCAGGAATGGCAGAGAAGTGTGTGAAGGTGGTGCAGGACATGTATGAGGACAGTGAGACGGTGATGAGGTGCACTGTAGGAGTGACAGATGGATTCAAGGTGGGGGTGGGATTACATCAGGGATCGGCTCTGAGCCCCTTCTTGTTTGCCATGGTGATGGGCAGGCTGACAGATGGGGTCAGGCAGGAGTCTCTGTGAGCCATGATGTTTGCAGATGACATTGTGATGTGTAGTGCGAGTAGGGAGCAGGTGGATGAGAACCTGGAGAGGTGGAGGTACAGTCATGTGAAAAAATTAGGACACCCTGTATAAGCCTGTTTTTTTAATATATTTGGACATATGGATATTGAATATTAATGTTAAAAATTCTGGGAGATTCATGTAGTACAACTAAACAATTAAAAATGAATTAAAGACTTTTAAAATTTTCTGTAAAGTGTAGTTTTAAACAAATGGTGAGGAATAAATTAGGACAGCACATTCATTCCCACTTAAAATGGCTAAAATAAATCTTAAAAAAATTAAAAAAAAATCCAAAAACAAGTTTTTTTTAATAAAGAACTGAATATTTAAAGGGGTGTCCTAATTTTTTCACATGACTATGTTCTGGAGAGAAGCGGCGAGTGTGAATGAGAGGACGGCAGGTCAGTATTTGCTTTGGCCAAAAGACCTTGGTGTGGTGGCAACATATTTTTCCGGGTGGTGGGGACACATGACACTATTGTAACCAGAGTATGCTAATTTTTTACTATTAATTTCTTTTTTTTTAAATTTTGCACAGTAACTTTGCATATGTAACTTACCATTTGAAGTACTGTACAACCAATGCTTGAATGTTGGAATACTGGGCCAGTTGGGGTCCCACCCAGACGCCCTGTGTTTGGGCTTTTTACTGGTGTCATCCTTCACTCCTTCTTCTGCTCTTACCTTTCCTGGGCCCTCTGCCTGAACACTTTACTCCCTTTGGCTCATCTTGTCTGTCTCATCTTGCCCCTCTCTGAGCCCTGTCTAATTCAGGTTCTTTCTCTGTCTGTGGTGGTATACAAACAGATTAGAAAATACCAAGTGTCATGTTTTGTCCTGCAGGATTTTTTTTGTCATGGTTTACATAAATGACAAAAATATGTGTATTTTTTTGGATTTTTATTCTAGTGTTTCTTTTTTTTTCCATTGAGAGAGTAGAAAAGGGAAGGGAAAAAAACATTGATGATAGTAATTTACTCATGGTACTTAAATTATATTTACATTATACATTGTATTATTTACAGAGAAAAGTAGAAAACTATAAGAAAATTATTAAAATTTTGGAGAAAAACCTCAAACCTTCAAGACTGAAATCATTACTCATGTTTTTAAGTGGGTGCTCTTTGTACCCTTAACTCAACTAGAAATTTTTGGTTGTTTACTTTTAATTATTAATTTCAAAGCACTGCTTTTACATGAGTAGAATTTCTGGCTACTATACCCACCTCTGATCATATAATTTAAGTATGCATGAGTAAGTTACTATTAGGAATGTTTTTTTTCCCTTCCCTACTCTCTCAATGGGATAAAAGAAACACTAGAATAAAAATACAAAAAATACACGTTTTTGTTATTTATGTAAACCATGACAAAAAAAAAATCCTGCAGGACAAAACTTGACTCTTGATATTTTCTAACCTGTTTGTATACCACCATAGATGAAGAGAGAACCTGAATAAGCGACTTTTGCATTACGAGTGCGCATGTGTGGACGATGTGAGTTCAAAGTTCACGACGACCAAACATTCTGGTAGCTGGTTTGCTTTTGTATACAAACAGTACTGTCACACCTGAACAATTGCCACTTAAAGTTTGCTTTAAGCTTTAAATCTCCATTATGCCAGGTGCACATTGTGCTGTAGTGAAGTGTGGGAATGGCATGTATCATCTAGAGCGGTGGAAAAAGAAAACTTGCAGCATACATGCATGTAACTTCAGGACCAGCGTGTGCACATGTCCGCCGCCATTCACGATATATACATTCCCCATGGAGCTGAAGGATCCGGACGGACGTAATTGTTGGATTAAAGCAGTAAGTCTGTAGTATAACATAATTAAATAGTGTTGTGTATTGTTCAAGTTCTAGCCTAATTGACATGAGTCTAAACCCTGAAGTAGTAGATTCGGATAGGCAGGCCTGGATCTAGGATATAGTTCTTTGTATATTGGTAATGAAGCTTGATCTACACACACATGTGATTAAGGCCATTGATAAGTAGGCTGGTATGAAATAAAATTGCAAATCATTGAAAACGTGTGGTACTTAAACTATAGTAGTATCGATCTATAGATCTAAGAAAGCAGGCTATGCCTTGTAGTGAAATTTACTCAAAATGACAAAACCAAAGTTGAGCTGTCAAACCACTCGCTTACCTTCTTTGTAGTCGTTTCAGAGTCTCGCAAGTAAGGTTTCTTGGTCCTTTGACAACAAAAAATCTGCTATGTCAGCGTACATACAGGGGGGCCATTTTGGCCAATTTCTGCAACGTGGCCGTGAATGCAAGCGCAACTACTTCATCCTTGCGTTTGCGGGTACAACCGGGAAGACCCCTACGCATACAGTATGCTCGTAGATCAGGAACTTTCCATAAATTAAATGTATCGATAAAGCATGTTTGGTAGCCACGTTCCCATGATGCTTTGCGTGAGCCGAATGCGAAAGTTGCTTATTAGACAGGGCTTAGAGAGGGCAAGATGAGACAGAACAGAGGAGCCAAAGAGAGGAAAGTGTTCAGGCAGAGGGTCCAGTAGAGGCGAGAGCACAGGGAGGAGAGAAGGATGACTCCAGTAAAAAGTCCAAACACAGGACGTCTGGGTGGGACCCCAACTGGCCCAGTATTCCAACATTCAAGCCTCAGTTGTACAGTACTTCAAATGGTAAGTTACATATGCAAAGTTACTGTGCAAAATTTAAAAAAAAGAAGCAGTATGAAATTGACATATTGGAGTCCCCCCCCCCAGAAAAATATGTTGCCACCACACCATGGTACATGCCACCACACCAGAGGAAACACTGGATGAAGCAGACTGTTAAAACAGTCTACTAGTGCATCTCAGTAAATTAGAATGTGAATGGTTTTTTGTAATATAACTAAAAAAAGATAAATTTGTGATATTGGCAATAGTTTTTAAAATGAATTAAAAGTCATGAATTTCAAATTTTACTGAGATGTAGCAGCACATAGTACACACTACACAGTCCAAAATTTATTAAACTACATAAAATGGCATTGTCTGTAGTAAAAACATGCAAATGGTACAATAAATCATTGAGGAATAGGATGTTCATGTTTTGTTCACTATATCAAAAACAGTAATTAACTTTTTGAATGTTAAAATAGAAAGACCGTATTGTACTGAGGGAATTTGGAAATTCTCGGGAAAATTGCCACTTATCAATGAATCATTAGTCGATCAATAAGATGAATCATCTAACAATTAATGAATTAATTGATAACTTGCATCCCTAAGGGTCACCAAACTTGGTACACAGGTTCACCCTTTGACCCCGAAGTGTGACTACGGTTTTGGGATCTCAAGGTCAAAGGTCAACATCATTGATTGATTGATACTGTTCATTTCGAACAAAACAAAATAAAAGCACCAGGTGGTGATCAGTTGACAGCTCTGCACCTCTCTTTACCCGAGTGTCCAAGACATACGGTCGCAGGTCTGATGACACAATAACAAAATCGATCATCAACCTGCGACCTAGGGCGTCCTGGTGCCAGGTGCACATATGGACACTTTTATGCTTGAACATGGTGTTCGTTATGGACAAACTGTGGTTAGCACAGAAGTCTAATAACTGAACACTACTCGGGTTCAGATCGGGCAGGCCATTCCTCCCAATCACCCCCTTCCAGGTTTCACTGTCGTTGCCCACATGCGCATTGAAGTCCCCCAGTAGGACAATGGAGTCTCCAAGAGGAGCACCCTCCAGCACCCCAGTCAGAGACTCCAAAAAGGGTGGGTACTCTGAAACCTCATTTGGTGCATAGGCACAAATGATGGTCAGGACCTGTTTCCCAACCCGAAGGCGCAGGGAAACAACCCTTTCGTCCACCGGGGAAAACTCCAATATAGAGGCAGCAAGGAGGGGGGATACAAGAATACCCACCCCTGCTCGTTGCCTCTCACCCGGGGCAACTCCAGAGTAGGCCAAGCTCCAGCCCCTCTCCAGGAGACTGGTTCCAGAACCGGAGCTGTGTGTCGAGGTGAGGCCAACTACATCTAGTCGGTATCTCTCAACCTCATGCACCAGCTCAGGCTCCTTCCCCACCAGAGAGGTGACATTCCGTGTACCAAAAGCCAGTTTAGGAAGCTTGGGATCAGTCCGCCAAGGTCTCCGCCTTTGACCGCCGCCTGATCCACATAGCACCGGACCCCCATGATCCCTCCTGCAGGTGATAAGCCCACTGGAGGGTGGACCCATGTAACTCCTTCAGTGGTAACACCACCAGGTGGTGTCAACTGATCACCACCTGGTGGTGAGTTGGATCCGATGGCAGGGGAGGATGCCATTCAGACCTGGTAGACCCAAATGTATAGTGAGGGTGTGCTGGGAACGTCTGGCTGAGGCCCCTGTCCGGGAGGTCTTCAACTCCCACCTCCGGAAGAACTTCAATCACATTCTGAGGGAGTCTGGAGACAAGGAGTCTGAATGGGCCATGTTCTCCACCTCCATTGTTGAAGCAGCGGCCCAGGGCTGCGGCCACAAGGTCGTCGGTGCATCTCGTGGTGGCAATCCCCAAACCAAGTGGTGGACACCAGCGGTGAGGGGGACCATTAAGCTGAAGGAGGAGTCCTATCAAGCTTGGTTGGCTTGTGAGACTCCCAAAGCAGCCGAGGTGTACCGGCAGGCCAAGTGGAGTGCAGCTCGGGTGGTTGCTGAAGCAAAATCTCGGGTGTGGGAGGAGTTCGGTGAGGCCATGGAACAAGACTTTTGGTCGGCCTCAAAGAGATTCTGACAAACTGTCAGGCGGCTCAGGAAGGGGGAGCAGCTCCCTGTCCACACTATGTATGGTGCGGATGGGGCGCTGTTGACTTCGACTGGGGATATCGTCGGGAGATGGAAGGAATACTTTGAGGATCTCCTCAATCCCACTGATGCGCCTTCCACAGAGGAGGCAGGGCTTGTGGACGAGGGGGACAACTTGCCTATCACAGGGGCTGAGGTCACCAAGGTGGTTAAAAATCTCTTTAGTGGCCGGGCCCCGGGGGTGGACGAGATTCGCCGTGAGTACCTCAAGGCCCTGGATGTTATAGGGCAGTCATAGTTGACACGCCTCTGCAACATTGCGTGGAGGTCTGGGGCAGTGCCTTTGGCATGGCAAACCGGGATGGTGGTTCCTCTCTTCAAAAAAGGGGACCGGAGGGTGTGCTCCAACTTTAGAGGGATCACACTCCTCAGCCTCCCTGGGAAGGTCTATGTCAAGGTACTGGAGAGGAGAGTCTGGCCGTTTGTCGAACCTCAGATTCAGGAGGAGCAATGTGGTTTTCATCCTGGCCGTGGCACATCGGACCAGCTCTTTACCCTCTGGAGAATCCTTGAGGGTTTGTGGGAGTATGCCCAACCATTTTACATATGTTTTTTGGACTTGGAGAAGGCATTCGACCGCGTCCCTCGTGGTTTTTTGTGGGGGGGTGCTTCGGGAGTATGGGGTATCGGGCTTGTTGTTACGAGCTATTCAATCTCTGTACAACCGTTGTGAGAGTATGGTTCGTATTGCCAACACTCGATCAGACTCATTCCCAATGAGAGTTGGACTCCTCCAGGGCTGCCCTTTGTCACCGATCCTGTTCATAATTTTTATGGACAGGATTTCTAGGTGCAGCCAGGGAACGGAGGGTGTCATGCTTGGTGACCACAGGATTTCATCTCTGCTGTTTGCAGATGATGTTGTCCTGCTGGCTTCATCCAGCGATGACCTTACAGTTCTTGCCAGGACTGTTTGCCGCTGAGTGTGAAGTGGCTGGAATGAGAATCAGCACCTCCAAATCCGAGTTCATGGTCCTCAGCCGGAAAAAGGTGGATTGTCCTCTCCGGGTTGGGGACAGGCTCCTGCCCCAAGTGGAGGAGTTTAAGTATCTCGGGGTCTTATTCACGAGTGAGGGGAGAATGGAGCGAGAGATTGACAGACAGATCGGAGCAGCATCTGCAGTGATGCGGACGTTGTACCGGTCTGTTGTGGTGAAGAGGGAGCTGAGTTCTAAGGCAAGGCTGTCGATTTATCAGTCAGTTTACGTTCTTACTCTCACCTATGGTCACGAGCTTTGGGTAATGACCGAAAGAACGAGATCGTGAATACAAGCGGCTGAAATGAGCTTTCTCCGTAGGATCTCTGGACTCAACCTCAGAGATAGGGTGAGGAGCTTAGTCATCCGGGAGAGCTCAGAGTAGAACCGATGGTTTTCCACATTGAAAGCCACATTGAAAGGAGCCAGTTGAGGTGGTATGGGCATCTGATCAGGATGCCTCCTGGACGCCTCCCACTTGAGGTGTTTCGTGCACGTCCCGCTGGGAGGAGACCCCGGGGCAGACCCAGGACACGTTGGAGAGACTATGTCTTCCAGCTGGTCTGGGAACGCCTTGGTATCCTTTCTGAAGAGCTGGAACAGGTGGCTGGGGAGAGGGAAGTCTGGGCTTCTCTGCTTGAACTGCTGCCTCCACGACCCAGACCTCCAGAAAAGCGGTAGAAGATGGATGGATGGAAATAAAAGCAAGGGGAAAAAAATTTCAATGCTGTCCGAAAAGGAATAGGATGGAAGCAAAGCTTAACTTGTCCTATTCCAATACATTGTCCTATTCTTGTCCTATTCCAACCATCATAGCTGTCCCAATCATCATGGCTTATAAACTATGTCTCAACAACAAAGAAAGCTATGGTCACCAAACCTGGTACACAGATTCACTCTGAGACCATGACCTCTGACTACAGGTTTGGGGTCAAAAGGTCAATGTTGACTCCCTATGCTCTCTTACTATAGAACATGTAAAGCTCTCTAGGGTCACCAAACTTGCTACACAGGTTCACCTTGGGATCCTGCCCCACGACTATGGGTTGTATACTTTGTGGTATATTCATATGTAACATAGGGAGATTCGACGTAAAAGCAGTCTCTCATGAAAGGAGGCTTGAGGCAATTTGCAATCAGCAATTTTCCGTTTTTATTTTCAAATCTTCTCAAGTAACAACTTCAGTGTACATACCCACACTTCACACCGACACGACTCTCCATCAACAATAGTGAAAGAATCTCCTATCTCCCACAATAAACACCTGTTATATATTAACTGAGATAATTAGGGCTAATTAGCCCCTACCATAACCTCAGGTAAAACAATAAACATTTTCATCTTTCACACATACCCACTAACATCTAAAAGTCCATAAACAATTCCCCACCTATTTACAAATACATATAAATAACACAGAATAAATAATACCATAAATAATTCAATAAATAATTTAAACCCCTATTTACAAAATTCTAAATCACCCCTCTGACTCACCGTCACATGCTTCCTTCCTGCTGGTGTCCTTTAAAAGGCATTCAACCCATCACAGAGTCTTTTGCCCGGACACCCTCAGGAAGCATGTTGGCAAAGGTATGTGAATTTAATCACCACTTGTTTTACCCAAATAAATAACCAAACAATTATCTCACAAAAAGGCACTCCACATAGTCAGAAACAGATCCCAGAATAATGTGTACATTTTAACAAACAATCATATTAACATTTACCATACTACAGATATAATATAATCACACATACAGTGGACCATAACCATGGTGACACTCCGTCATCACATTTCCTCCTCCCTTTTTCCCAAGAGTACAGTACTCTAAGAGTCATGTACTCTTGAGAGACCATCTGCCACAAGGTTAGTTTTCCCTGCCACATACCGAACAGTAAAGTTATATGGTTGAAGGGACACATACCACCCTGTGAGACGACTGTTCATGTCCTTCATCCTGTTCAACCACTGTAGGGCCCGATGATCTGTTTCCAACACAAAATGACGCCCCAGTAGATAGTATTTAAGAGACCCTATTGCCCATTTCATGGCAAGACATTCCTTCTCTACTGTAGAGTATCTTGTCTCCCGGTCCAACAACTTACGGCTCAAGAACAGTACTGGGTGTCTCTCTCCCCTCTCCTCCTGGAGAAGTACTGCTCCAATGCCAACTCCTGAAGCATCTGTCTGTAGAATAAACGGACGAGCAAAGTCTGGACTGTAGAGAACCTTCTCACCAGAAATAGCACTCTTCAGATCCTCAAAAGCTCTGTCACACTCCTCTGTCCATTTTACCCTATTTGGTGCTGAAGCCTTAGTGAGGTCAGTCAAAACTGCTGCTCTTTCAGCAAAGTGGGGAATAAATTTACTATACCATCCTACCATTCCCATGAATGATCGTACCTTCTTTTTAGTAGTGGGCACAGGATAGGTCCGGATGGCATCCACTTTACCTACTCGTGGTCTAATGACCCCCTGACCAACCACATGTCCCAGGTACTCCACCTGCTGCTGTCCAAACGCACATTTGCGTGGATTAATCGTCAGTCCTGCCCTCTTAATCAACTGAAGGACCTGCCTAAGGTGTACCAAATGTTCTTCCCAGGTCTGACTATAGATGACTACGTCATCCAAATAGGCAGCCGCAAAATTTGATACCCTTCTCAACACTTGGTCCATGAGCCGCTGAAAAGTTGCAGGTGCCCCCTGAAGGCCAAATGGCATATCCCTAAATTGGAAACTGCCATAAGGTGTTTTAAAGGCTGTAAGTTCTTTTGTTTCTGGTGCCAATGCCACCTGCCAATATCCCTTGCATAGGTCCAATGTAGAAATAAACCTAGCCCTGCCCACTTTCTCTAATAGTTCATCAATCCGGGGCATGGGATATGACTCAAACTTAGATACTGAGTTAAGGTATCTGAAGTCAATACAGAATCTTAATGAGCCATCCTTTTTGGGGACCAGCACAATAGGGCTACACCACTCACTGACTGACTCCTCAATCACTCCCAGATGCAACATCAAGTCAATCTCTTGTTTCATTTTTGGAACCAATCGCTCCGGGATCCTGTAAGATTTCCTACGTGGAACAGCTTCTTCTTTCAAATGCACTTTATGATGCACCAATGTGGTGAAACCAGGTCTCTCCTGAAACAATTCTGGATCTAACAGCGCCTCTAATTCTCTCTGCTGATCCACCTGCAAATGAGACACTTGAAACAAGCAAGACTCTGACACATTTGTGGGAAAAGACTGTTCTCTCTCCTCATCCACTTCCGTCGCACAAATGAAGAGCTGATGTGTCTCCTGAAGAACAGGCTGCTGCTGATGACCAGGCTGCTGAAACTCTTTCAACAAGTTAATATGGAAGGTCTGATGTTTTACCTTCCTGTCAGGTATATATAGTTCATATGTCACTGAACTTAGTTTTTTAGAAATTTCATACGGTCCCTGCCATTGAGCCAACAGCTTACTGTCACACGAGGGCAGCAATAACAAAACCTGCTGACCTGGGTGAAAAACCCTTTTTCTGGCCTTCTTGTCATACCAAGTTTTTTGTTTGGCCTGCGCCGTCCTCATGTGCTCCTGAGCCAAAGCAGTCATTCGATCCAGTTTCTCTCTCATCTTAATGATATATGAGACCACATTGTCCTGATCACTCGGTGGACTCTCCCAGTGCTCCTTTAATAAGTCCAGCGGGCCCCTCACTTGACGACCATACAGTAGTTCAAAAGGTGAGAACCCTGTTGAAGCCTGGGGCACCTCCCGATAAGCAAATAATAAATATGGTACCCATTGGTCCCAATCCGAGCCCGTTTCAGAAACAAATTTCCGCAGCATGTTTTTCAGAGTCTGATTAAATCGCTCAACTAGTCCATCAGTCTGAGGGTGATATGGGGTGGTCTTAATACCCTTAATACCCAACAGCTTGTATACCTGCTGCAACAGTTTTGACAAGAAATTTGTTCCACAGTCTGTTAGAATTTCTCTAGGTATGCCTACCCTTGAAAATAACTGGATAAGGCAGTTGGCAACCTGCCTAGCCTTGATAGATTTCAGGGGGAAGGCTTCTGGGTACCGAGTAGCATAGTCACATATCACCAGAATGTATTTATTACCAGAGGAGCTTCTCTCTAGGGGGCCAACTACATCCATCCCTATTCTGTCAAATGGTGTTCCAATAATTGGTAATGGGTGCAGTTGGGCACGGGCTACTCCCCTAGGTGATGTAATCTGACATATTGCACATGTAGTACAGAACTCCTTTATCTGGGTATACATTCCCGGCCACACAAGCCTTCTAGCAATTCTCTGTAGAGTCTTCTGAAAAGCTAGATGACCTGCCCAAGGGATAACATGTCCCAGTTCCATAATCTGTGGTGTGAGGTCCTGTGGCAAAGCTATGGCCATAACTTCACCTTGTTGCTGGTACAAAATGCCCTTTTTAATGACATACATGGTCTCAGCCAAACAATCCGTTCTACCCTGTTTCACACCCTCAATCTCCGAAACTTTTTCAAACCATGGTCCAAGTGCTGGGTCAGCTTTCTGCAATGCAGCTATGTCAGGAGGGATGTCAAAATCTACTGCCTGGCTTAGCTGTGGTGTTTCTTCGCTCAAGTTCTTTACTGAAGCTAACACCTTATCTCTTCTCCTCTGAGCCTTGGATTTAGACTGTTTAATAGGGCCTGCCTCTATCTCAGAATCATAAAATGGCAACTCCTGAAGAACATTGGCAGCCCTCTGCGCCCTGGTTGTCATCATATTACAAAATTTTCCAACAGGTGCATCAAGCCTCTGCTCAATAGCGCCACCTGCCGGTCCCTCAGTTTGTTCCTCCCTAACCTGTTGTATGACGTCCAGCAACGTTGGAACATCATTGCCAAGAATAATTGGGTAAGGCAAATCAGGCACAAGAGCTGCAGAAAGGAGATAAGTTTGACACCCCACTGTTAAATAAACCTCAGCGGTCGGGTACGATTTCTTATCCCCGTGAACACAACTGATATTAACTGTAGTCTCACTCCATAAATCTCTCAGGACTAAATTGGGCAAGACAACAGTCTGGAAACAACCGGAGTCTAACAAAGCCTCTTCACACTGACCATTAAGCAGAACGTTAGTTTTGTATATTTCACCATGAATTGGTGCTGACAGAGTAGGTCTTGGAACTGAGCACAATAGTGAAGGTTTCTCATTTTTTATGGCAGGACATGAGTATTGAGTGTGACCGATTTTATTGCATTGATAACAACGTATATCTTTATTAGACACAACACATGACTTTTTGCTTCTATTATCTCTGCCATTTGTGATCTGTCTGGAATTGGAATACAGTCTATTTTGAGCTGGACCACCCCTCTCACCCTCTTTAGACTTACTCCATGCGGTGAAAGAGCTGTCACGGCCGAGAGTAGTTCTCCTGCTCCCAGACCTGGCCGACAGAAAAACCTCCACCAGACGAGCAGCGCCCTCTGCAGTCTTCGGGTCCCGCTCTTGTATCCAAATTCCCAGTTCGGGGTTCACCATCTGCAGAAACTGTTCCAAAATTAATAGTTCCACAGTGTCTTTCACCGTTGAGGTCTCAGGTTTAATCCATTTAACACACAGGTCTTTTAAACGAACATACAATTCACGGGGAGTTTCGTCCTGATAAATGTCCAGGGACCGAAACCTTCTCCTGTATGTGTCGGATGTTATTTCGTACGTATGTAAAATTGCTTCTTTCACTTTCTTATAATTGTCTGTGTCAGCAACGTCCATCAGTACATACGCACTTCGTGCTTTACCTGTAAGTAAAGGCGCCAACTGGATAGCCCACTCTTCTTCACGCCAGCGGCAGACTGTAGCAATCCTCTCAAAGGTCGCCAGGTAGTGCTCAATGTCATCTTCGGGAGAGAGCGGATTCAGCCTGGGCTCGTGGTGCGTTTGCATGCTCCTCGGCTGCACCTGCAGCGGTAAATCATCCTCCTGCGGGCCGACCCAACCGGCTGTCACCCTGGGGTCTTCCCCCGAAGTGTCGTCGTCACCACTGCATTCAGCCCGGCTCCCATACTCCTCTCTCAACTTTGCTACTTGCGACTGCACCCGACGAATTTGATTATCTACAGTCTGCCACCTTTGGTCTTGAAGAGCGGCTTCTTCTTCCCTCTGTCGATCTCTGACAGTCAGCGAACGAACCAAGGATTTTACTAAACACGTTAGCTCCTCGAGCTCGCCCAGTCCGCTGACTCCCGGCTCCTCAGCTGCCATAGCTGCGTCCGAGTCAAACTGCTCCTCTTGCCTCGTTACCTTTCTTCTCGCCATCAGTCCTTCCGTCCCGTGCTCATCCACCACTTCCACCAAAAGCTACGGACCACCTGGGAACGGACCACCGGATTGGGCGCATGCGCACGCAGCGACCTGCAGCTGATGATATAGTGCGTGTGTGCGTGTGTGTGTTTTTTGTACTTTTTTACGTTTTTAGAAAATCCTCTGTGTCGTTTCTGCCCTGGAGCGTTTGTGGAATATATGGCAAAGAGCTCCCTGGCATCCATAACATGGATTTCCTCTCCTATCTCGCACTGCTGCTATCTGTGCTGTGGCTCTTTGTCTCTGAGGTAAACGCGTTCGGCTCCATGGCGAGCAGAATAGCGGGCAGAATACAATATTCCAGGGACGTGTTGCTGCGCTTTAACACAGCTGGTGCAGAGTCTCTGATTGCGCCCAAATTTCAGCTGCCGGACTTCATTTTGAGAGACGGACACAGCGGTGAAAAGAAAGACGGCAGAAGGAAGCGTGGAAGACATGGAGGTGTGAAATTGCGCCTTAGGAGACGTCAGTTTGGTAACATTCCTCTTCCTTCGATCATTTTTGGGAATGCACAGTCTGTGAGAAACAAGGTGGAGGAAATTCAAGGCAACGTACGTTACCAGAAGGATTTTAAGAACTGCTGCGTCATGGCTTTCACTGAATCTTGGCTTACTGCGCATGATCGAGATGCAGAGCTGTGGATTGACGGCTTTGGAGCCCCGCTGCGCTCGGATCGGCAGGAAGAGGTAACGGGGAAACGTCAGGGGGGCGGAGTATGTTTATACATTAATAAGCAGTACTGCACATCTGTCACGGTCAGAGAGCGCATCTGTACACCCCATGTGGAGCTGCTGTCTGTGTCACTACGCCCCTTTTATTTGCCTCGAGAGTTTCCCCAACTTTTCATCACAACTGTGTACATTCATCCGAGGGCAGACGCTGACTCCGCCTCCAGCACCATCTCTGACGTGGTGCAGCGGCTGCAGTCAATCTCTCCAGAGGCGCCAAACTTCATTCTTGGGGATTTTAACCATGTTTCTTTAAAGAAGACACTTAAAAACTTTCATCAGTATGTCTCCTGCCCAACCAGGCGGAAAAAGACATTGGACCTGTGCTATGGATCCATAGAGAGGGCCTATAAATCACTCCCCCTTCCTCCTTTAGGATCATCAGATCACAACTGTGTTCATTTGCTGCCCACATATAAAACTGCTCTCAGAAGAGGCAAGGTGGAGATGAGAGACATTGATGTGTGGACAGAAGATTCAGAGCACAGCCTCCAGGAATGCTTTGACTGTACAGACTGGAAGATGTTCATAATGGCCTGCGGGGATGACTTGGACTCTCTGGCTGAGCTCACATGCTCATACATGGCTTACTGTCAAAATAAGATTGTTCCACGTAAACGTGTCAAAATATACCCCAACAACAAACCATGGGTTACTAAATCAGTTAAATCCTGCTTACAGAGGAAAGCTCTTGCCTTTAAACAGGGGTCTGTTTCTGAACTACAGGTTGCCACCAAGGAGCTGAAGGCTGAAATTTTAAGAGCAAAACAGAATTATAAATCAGAATTGGAAAGCAAGATGGCAGCAAATAAACTGGGTTCGGCCTGGGCCAGTATGAAAACTATTGCAGGCCTTCAGAGCACAGAGCGCAGTAATCGTGTGTTTTTAGATGGTTTTAGTTCAGACACAGAGCTGGCTAATGCTCTTAATTGTTTTTATGGTCGTTTTGACTCCTTTGATTTTAGCACAGAAATCCAAGATTTGAAACAGAAACTCAAAGACAATCAGCACTTTAATATTGAGATGCAGGATGTTGAAAGGGAGTTCCGCGCTGTAAAAGTGAACAAAAGTCAGGGCCCTGATAATATATGTGGGCGCTTGGTAAAGTCCTGTGCACATGAACTGAGTCCTATATTTCATTACATTTTCAATAAGTCGTTACAGACACAACATGTGCCTAAGATCTGGAAAGATGCCGTGGTTGTTCCCGTTCCAAAATCCAGCTGTCCTAAAACGGTAAATGACTTTAGACCAGTTGCTTTGACTTCAATTTTAATGAAAATTTTTGAAAAACTGGTCAGATGTGAGGTCCTAAGGCAGACTGAACATGCATTGGATCCTCTGCAGTTTGCCTATAGGCCTCACAGAGGAGTGGAGGATGCCACTGTCACTCTGTTTGACATGCTTTTTAAACATCTGGATTTTAATGGGACACACGCCAGGCTTTTATTTGTGGACTTTTCTTCTGCCTTTAATACAATCCAACCTCATATTTTAGTTGAAAGGCTCCTGCAACAATTTGATTTAAGCAATAATCTGGTGGGTTGGATTCTGGATTTCTTAACCAACAGGACGCAGAGAGTAAGGGTCAATGGCACATTGTCTGACCTAAAGTGCTCTTCTACTGGCTCCCCTCAGGGGTGTGTGTTGTCACCACTACTCTTCATCCTGTACACAAACATGTGTCGGAGTAGACATGACAACAGACACATTATAAAGTATGCTGATGACTCAGTCATTGTCAGTCTCCTCCAGGATGGTGAGAGTGGCCACGGCCCAGTAGTTGATGACTTTGTTCACTGGTGTGAGGATTCCTACCTGCAGCTGAATACAACAAAAATGAAAGATATGATTATTGACTTAAGGAGGAAAACTCCCAGGCACAAAGTCACCATACTAAAAGGCCAGACCACCGAATGTGTACAATCGTACAAATATCTTGGGACGATTATTGATAGTGGATTGAACTTTGAGGTGAACTGTGAAAGGGTGTGCAAAAAGGGTCAGCAAAATTTGCATTGTTTGAGGAAACTTGCACGCTTCCAAATTGACCGACCCATAATGACTATGTTTTATCGGGCTTTTATTGAATCTGTTTTATCCTTTTCTTTAATGTCATGGTTTGGTCAGATAAAACTGAAACAGAGGAAATCCTTGGATCAGGTAGTCAGATGGTCCAGTCGTTTGCTTGGTGAGTCACAGCTGAGCCTGGCATCCCTGTACGCCAAACAAGTACAGAGGATGGCCGACTCGATTTTAAATGATGACTCCCACCCTTTGCACTGCAACTTTCAGCTTCTTCCCTCCAGACGGAGGTTTGCTGTCCCAAAAAGTAGAACCCAGCGCTACAAAAACAGCTTTGTCCCTGCTGCTGTCAAAGAGTTGAACAAGCTATAAAATTATATTGTACATATTCTATATTTACCTATTTTGTAAGATGTGTGCCTGTGTTTGTGTCTATGTTGAATGTAATTAGTGGCTTGTAAATATGGATGTCACCAACTGCAAAACAAATCTACCTACGGGTACAAATAAAGTAACCTGAACCTGAACCTGAACCGCTGCCACCAAATGTAACGTAGGGAGATTCGACGTAAAAGCAGTCTCTCATGAAAGGAGGCTTGAGGCAATTTGCAATCAGCAATTTTCCGTTTTTATTTTCAGATCTCCTCAAGTAACAACTTCAGTATACATACCCACACTTCACATCGACATGACTCTCCATGAACAATAGTGAAGGAATCTCCTATCTCCCACAATAAACACCTGTTATATATTAACTGAGATAATTAGAGCTAATTAGCCCCTACCATAACCCCAGGTAAAACAATAAACATTTTCATCTTTCAGACATACCCACTAACATCTAAAAGTCCATAAACAATTCCCCACCTATTTACAAATACATATAAATAACACAGAATAAATAATACCATAAATAATTCAATAAATAATTTAAACCCCTATTTACAAAATTCTAAATCACCCCTCTGACTCACCGTCACATGCTTCCTTCCTGCTGGTGTCCTTTAAAAGGCATTCAACCCATCACAGAGTCTTTTGCCCGGACACCCTCAGGAAGCATGTTGGCAAAGGTATGTGAATTTAATCACCACTTGTTTTACCCAAATAAATAACCAAACAATTATCTCACAAAAAGGCACTCCACATAGTCAGAAACAGATCCCAGAATAATGTGTACATTTTAACAATCACATTAACATTTACCATACTACAGATACAATATAATCACACATACAGTGGACCATAACCGTGGTGACACTCCGTCGTCACATCATAGATGATGGGTTTATCATAAGATGCTGGAATAGGCTCCAGCCCCCCCGCGACCCGAAAAGGATTAAGCAGAAGAAGATGGATGGATGGATGGGTTTATCATAATTTGGTTCTGCTACAATAATTATATTGAAAAGTTGAAAACTGCTCTCCATCAGTAAGTATTGGGATCTTCAAAGAAAACGGAGGTGGGGGATATTGCACTTGCCTCAGAGTGCTCTTGTTCAGCTCAGCATTCTTCCCCATTTTTTCTCTGTAAAATAACTAACTGGGCATCAGCTGTGATTGATGTCTTCCTTATTACCAAGCAGCATTACTATTGTGTGCATTTTGGTTCATACGCATGGACTCTGGTCACTGCAAAACTTGTCTTAAACTGTCATGATCACAGTTCATTTTAGATAATGCACCTCTTTGCATTAAAGGGATGGGCATGAGTGCTTTGGATAGGATTATCCAAAACACACCTCTGAATAAATAATTACACCCGGCCTCTTTGCGTCATGCGTAGGCGGAAAGTGCATTTCTATGCTATTGTGATAAGGAAATGAACTTGGAAATGGCCATGAACGCGCTCTGCATCAGTGACAACTGACTGACCGATCACATCGTTGTAATACGGCCCATTATGTGCAGTACATTAAGGGCAGTAACAATAGGTTAGGCAATAGGTTTCTTCTGTGTGTGTGTGTGTGTGTGTGTGTGCAAGATGCAATACAATAATTAGTTTCATTGTCTATAATTTCCAGTGTTCACGCTCTAGCAACGTAGAACAATGGAGACTGGTCAGTCTTTTGCCAATCATTAACCTCACATATCATTGTATTTAGGTCATTGCTTCATGTGTGACATCACTTAAAAATGTGTCTATCGTAATTGTTTCGGGAATTAACCTGTATTATTATAGTGCTTTGGTATCCTCACTGATAATTCGCTACATTCTTCCCTATTGCTATGCACTTAGAATTTTTTAAGTGTTTGTCGGTGTGTGTGGTTTTTTTTTTTAAGACAGTCTGGTGGATATAAATTCCCTATAAAAACAAATCTACATTATCAAAAATTGTATCTTATGCCCTTTCTCTACAAAAACAAAAACTCCTTTCATTGTCTTACAGTTTCATGTCAAAATCTTTTCACTTTTTCTCCTCCTTCAAATGCCAGGGTCTGTGAATAGGGCTACCCACATCCAGAAGGCTAATGGTGGCTAGCGCTACATTGTTGTTGTGTTGGCATCCTGTCATCCAGGGTTGCTGATTTGTTCTCTCCACAGCTCACGATCTCTGGCTGTTCAAATCATATAAGGGAGGGTCATGCTGCAGTGCTGGCTTAAGTCGTTTAGCCAAGTGGTGCAAGGCCGGCCTCTTGGTCTTTTTCCATGCACTGTTCCCACCATCAACTTGTAGCTTTGGCCCTCTTTCATCTTGCATTGGCTTTCTGTAAATTATAGAGTTGATTTTAAAATTCTTGTTCTTACTTACAAAGCCATTCATGAAGAGGCGCCTTTTTATATCAGTGACCTGCTCCATCTACACCATCCCAGCAGGTCTTTCAGGTCTTCTAATCAGAATCTACTGGTAGTCCCTAACACTAGGCTCAGAACCAAAGGTGATAGAGCCTTTCCTGCTGTTGCTCCCAGACTTTGGAACGCCTTACCTTTTGAACTTAGATCTGCACCTTCCATTGATGTTTTTAAGAAGCAACTGAAGACCCACCTTTTTAGCCTGGCTTTTTAATTAACTGTGTTGATTGTATTTTTATGTGCTTTCACTGTCTACTTTGTTCTTTTACTGCTTTATGTGCCTGTATTTTTATTTGCTTTGTTTTTTTTTACCATGTTAAGCACTTTGTGACTCTGTCTGTGAAAAGTGCTCTGTAAATAAACTTACTTACTTACTGTTTCCTCACCAGGTGTCCAAAAAAACCTCATTCGTCTTGACAGCATCTGTTGGCAAAGCTTCAGCTAATTTCCAATCCTGATGTAGACATCCTCATTAGAAAGACAATCCTTCCACAAGATTCTAAAAATCCTTCGATAGCACCAATTTTCAAAGCTTTGAATTCTCTGTATGACATCTGTAGTGTACATCCATGTTTCAGAAGCATAACTCATGATTGACCAAACCATCGTCTCCATTAACTGGTTTTTGGTTTCCAGTGAAATGTCTCTTCCCTTCCATATTTCACTCAGGTTTCCAGCTGATTTCTTGGCCAACATTATCTGCCGTTTTATCTCCCCGATGGTGCTACAGCTAGCATTGAAGATGGAACCTAGATAGATGAATTCCTCGACCTGTTTGAGATTTTTATTTTGAAACAAATCGTTGCTCGGGTTGTTGTTCTTGAAAATGTCATCACCTCAGTCTTCTTGCCATTTAATCTCAATCCAAATGCTGCAGACACCTCTCCTACTTTGCTGACAAGTTGCTGAAGATGGTGTTCCGATGTTGAAATCAGCACCACATCATCAGCATATCTTAAGTCACTACATTAACCTTTTGAGTGTGAGAATTTGCGTGCCCCTAGTGGCAGAGCGCAGCGCTGCGCCTGTCATTTCAGTCTTGACATTGCCGGCTGCGTTGGAGATTTGTACTGATTTGTACTGATCTGCCAGTTTCAGAAGGTGGCAGACATGTGCTGGAGGACTCGATGGATGACACATAATACACCAAAGAAGAAGAACTCTTCATTTCCTTTTCCTGTATTCCCTTCTTTTAGCTCAGAAAGCTAATATGGCCGCGATCGGTCATCGTCACCGTCACTTAGATGGCTTTGTACACGGAAAATAGCCACGGGATAAAAGCGAAATTTATGTGGGATGATCATAAGACTTTGTAGGTGTGGTAGAGAGCGTAAATGACCGACAGAATGCAAAATAATGCCCACGATGGGTGAAAACGCAGTGACCACGGCAGTGAGCGAGTCCCATTAGCCGCTGGTAAGTGACTTATTTCTGTCTTTTTTTTAAATATTGTACTGATTTCTTGTTCATATACTTTGAAGATAAGTTGATGAGGTACCTTTGCACAAAAAACGGTGTCAAAAGACTGAACCGTTCTTTGTGTAAATATGTCCAAAGTCCAGTTTTGACTGAGTTATGGAATTTAAAGAGCTGCCACGACATTATGCAAATTAGATGCGTAAATTTATTCCTATCTGAAACTTTGGTCATATTTTACATCTTTCTAATTGACAGTAAGCCATTATCTCTTACCACTTTCAAGTTATAGCCTTGGAAAATCTGAACTATTTTATTGACAAAAATATTTACCACTCTTGACCACTAGGGGTTATGTCACAATTTGGCGACAGACACACTCAAACAGTTAAATAGAATAAATCCTGTGATAAAGACTTAGGCTACGTGTTCACCAAACACATTTTTTTGTAGCCTGACCACCCTGAATGTCTTTTTTTTTTTTTTCCCAGTGCTTGTGCACTGCGCTCTGGAAAAAAAAAGTCTGTGCCCTGTATCCTAGCAACAGCTTTTCACTCACAGCTCAGCACTTCCGCTTTTCCTATGGTCAGACTTTCTACTTATTTTTTAATAGCAGTCTCTAAATAACAATGGACAGGAAACATATTCTAGCACTGGTAGCAGCTCTGGATGCAAAATATGATGACACGGAAAACAGGAGTCTGCGTACAGACTGTACCGGCATACTATGTCCTGCCCTTCCTTATTCTGATTGGCTGCTTAGAAAGGTCTGACACTGACAAGCTCAGCTGTAGTCTGAAAAGTTGAAATTTTTTCAACTCTTGAGTGCCACGACAAAAAGCGGCCTCCGCCGAGAGCATTTCAACGCCAAGGGCGCTCAGTGCTGTAGATGCTGGACTACATAGAGAATGAATAGAAAATAGTCACCCACAGCTGAAAAAATATGTTCGGTGGACATGTAGCCTTACTGATTGAAGGACATGACCGGTTGTATGCACGGTGGCCCAGGATAATTACTGAAACTGCATCAGTCCTTAAAAGCAATTTAATGGTAAAACTCATCTTAATTTGGGTCAAGTTCTCAAAGCAGCTGACCAAAAATGTTAATTGGCCCTGGAGGATAAGTTCAGTCTTTAACTCCGCCCTCTTCCCCCGAGGATTGGCTCGACACTACGGCTCTACGTCACGAAAAACACTCTGTCCAAACTTTCCTTTTTCCAAAGGGAGGAACCTAACAAATTTCACAGCAAAATACACAGATATGACAAATTTGATTAAAAAAAAACATGTTACAGACATGTTAACAAAGAAAGAACTTGATTTTTGGTGGAGCGTCACTCTAAACATTGACAGTCAATTACAGACTCACGAGCATGACTTTGGGGATGTGGAAGGAAACTCACAAAAGCACAGAGACAACAGGAAATTTGAGACAAAAAATGCGGCAAATTTGCGTAGGCAGCAAGTAGAATCTGTGTGAGACAATGCAGTGTATTAAAAAACTTCAAGGTTATTCTGAACAGTCAGTCATGCAGAGATACTCTACATTCCAGGGATTGAAATAAAAAGTGAGTTGGAATTAAAGATGATCCCCTGTAAGATTACAGTAATGGAAAGCAGTGATTTTTAGATTGGGTGGATATGTTGTTGTAAAGTTAAATAAAAACATATAAAGAGAGAAATTCAAGTTTTTATGTGTATGCAAAACACTGACCAATATTACATGGTCAAAATAAATCGATTACTGAAAATAAACAGATTATGGCAATTATCAGTTTTGTCATGTTTACATGCACTGAATAAACAGCTTATTGGGGGGTAAACCACTTGAGTTAATGACCCCGGTTACATGACCTTTATTGGATTATTTTGTTTACATGGCCACTTGAATAATCAGTTAACTCCAGAAATCCAGTCATACTAACTGGTTTATTCATGTAAACATGGTCACTAACTTTATTACACATTAATAGAGATCAAGAAGATCTTGGCCTTATATAGTAAACCTGGCAGTATACCAGTTGCTGTTCAATTCAGTACTTTATTGCTGTGCCATTAGCCATGGTCACATGGGCAAAATTTCTTCAATCTGATTACAATTCAGATCAGAACTTCACAGTTAACATGGCTCCTGAAAAAGTTAAGATAAGATAAGATAAGATAAGCCTTTATTAGTCCCACAACGGGGAAATTCCAGGATTGCAACAGCACAGGGATAGCAACACTCAGAGCAACAATCAGAAGGCAAGAAAAAAAAAACTAAGCAAGCAAGAGCAGCTAATATACATATGTACATATTACTATAAAATATATACAGTATATACACACACACAGACACACAGTGCAGAGCATTGTAGCATTGTAGCTGGATGGAATAAAAATATGAGTATATAAACACAGTGCGGAGCATTGTAGCTAGATGGAATAAATATGTAAATATATAAACACCCACAGTACGGAGCATTGCAGCTAGGTGGAATAAATATGTAAATATATAAACACACACAGTGCGGAGCAATGTAGCTAGATGGAATAATATGTAGATATATAAACACAGTGCGGAGCATTGTAGCTAGATGGAATAAATATATAGATATATAAATATAAACACACCCAGTGCGGAGCATTGTAGCTAGATGGAATAAATATGTAAATATATAAACACACACAGTGCAGAGCATTGTTGCTAGATGGGATGAAACAGCATAACCGTCTACTTAGTTATCCTACATGGTATGATTATGTGCCCATACATATTCTCACCCTCCATAGTGACCGGTATTTTCCTAGTTGTATGCCGGAGGGGAACATTGTGTAAGACTATTGCATCTTTTGCAATTCAAAAAACTATTAGTTTGTTACGTCTTTTTGCTATCTCTGCGAGCAGCCCTGCTTAGGTTGTACAGTCTGACAGCCGTTGGTAGGAAGGACCTGCAAAACCTCTTGGTTGTGCACCTGGGATGATGTAGTCTGCTGCTGAATGAGCTCCTCAGTGCATTCAGTATGTCCTGCATAGGGTGAAACTCGGACTCCAGCAGAGATGACAGTTTAGCCACCATCCTTCTCTCTCCTATCTCCTCCACCGGATCAAGGCGCTGCCCCAGGACAGAGCTAGCTTTCTTGATCAGTTTGTTCAGTCTCTTCCTATCGGCTGCAGTAATGCCACTGCCCCAGCAGACCACTCCAAAAGTGATGGCTGATGCCACCACCGTGTCATAGAATGTCTTCAGCAGCGCCCCTTGTACACCAAAAGACCTGAGTCTCCTCAGCAGGAACAGCCTGCGCTGTCCCTTCTTGTAGAGTGCGTCAGTATTGTGTGACCAGTCTAGTTTATTGTTCAGATGAACACCCAGGTACTTATAGGATGTCACCATCTCGATGTCTGTTCCCTGTATATTTACTGGTGCTGTGAGGGGCTGCCCATGCCTGCGGCAGTCCACCACCAGCTCCTTAGTTTTCCTCGCGTTGATCTGGAGGCAGTTCCGATGGCACCAGTCCACGAAGTCCTGGATAAGCCCTCTGTACTCAGCTTCATCTCCATTGGAGATGAGGCCAACGATTGCAGAGTCATCAGAGAACTTCTGTAGATGGCAGTGTGTTGTGTTGTGTGAGAAGTCCGCAGTATAAAGAGTGAACAGGAATGGAGCCAGCACCGTTCCCTGGGGGGCCCCCGTGCTACCGATGATCGTGTCGGACACACAGTCCCGGGTTCTCACAAACTGGGGCCGGTTCGTGAGGTAGTCCAGGATCCATGATGACAGGTGCTGGTCCACCCCTGCGCGCAGCAGCTTATCCTTCAGGATCATCGGTTGGATGGTGTTGAAAGCACTGGAGAAGTCAAAGAACATGATCCTCACCATATTCCCGGGCTTCTCCAGGTGGGACAGAGAACGGTGAAGGAGGAAGATCACCGCATCCTCCACCCCAATGCCATGCTGGTAGGCGAACTGGAGTGGATCCATCGCTGGTTCCACCAGGGGGCGGAGGTGAGCAAGGAGCAGTCTCTCCAGGGTCTTCATCAAGTGGGACGTCAAGGCCACCGGTCTGTAGCTGTTCAGGTCTTTGGGGTGGGTTTTTTTTTGGTACAGGTACCACACAAGATGTTTTCCACAGCTGTGGTACCCTCCCCAGCTTCAGGCTCAGGTTGAAGATGTATGTCACAATCCCACACAGCTGGTCTGCACAGGACTTGAGGAGCTTTGCGCTGATGCCATCCGGTCCCGACGCCTTCCTCACCTTGATCTTCCTCAGCTCCGTCCTCACCTGGGTCCTGGTCAGGGTCAGGATGGGGGGCTGTGTGTTGGGAGTGGGGGGGTGTTGGTGGAGTGGGGAGTGGGCAGCAGGACTTGATTTCTTTAGAGGCAGCAGTGGTTGTTGTGCAGTCAGGGGGGAGGGCGGTTGGTCAAACCTATTGAAAAACAGATTCAGGTTGTTCGCCCACTCCCTGCCCCCCGTGGCCTGGGGGGAGGTATTCTGGAGCCCAGAGATGGTTTTGAGGTTTCTCCAGACCCCGCTGATGTCGCTCTGTTGCAGCTTGTCCTCCATCTTCTTCCTGAAGCTGTCCTTGCCTTCTCTGATCTTTCTCCTCAGCTCCCTCTGTACGGACTTCAACATCTCCCTGTTCCCCGACCTGAAGATCCTCTTCTTCTCTCTCAGAAGTGTTTTTATCTCAGGGTTGATCCAGGGTTTGTTGTTTGAGCAACACCGTATGGTCTTGGTGGGAACGGATTTGTCCACACAGAAGCTGAGGTAGTCTGTGAAGGTGTGAGTGAGGCCATCGATGTCCTCACCATGTGGATCACAGAGCTGCTTCCAGGCGGTGGCTTCAAAACAGCCCTTTAGAGTGTCCATTGTCTCCTCGGACCATAACTCCACTGTGCGCATGGCCGGAGGTTGTCTGAGCACTCGGGGTTTGTACACCGGCCGGAGATGAACCAAGTTGTGATCCAATCTCCCGAGTGGGGGGAGTTGTGATGAGGTGTACGCCTCCTTAGTGTTTGCGTAGAATAAGTCCAGTGTTTTATTGTCTCTAGTGTGGCATGTGACATACTGGGTGAACGTGGGTAGAATGGGAGATAGTGAAACATGGTTGAAATCGCCTGAGATGAGGAGAAGAGCATCTGGGTGTTCTGTCTGCAGCCTGCTGGTTACTGAATGGATGACGTCACGCGCTGTCCCAGCGTTCGCCGTCGGATTTGCATAAACAACAATGCAGATCACGTGTGAGTGTTCTCTCGGGAGATATGTAGGCCACATGCTAACAGCTAGCAACTCAATGTCTTTGCTGCAGTGTCGTTGTTTAACAGTGATATGTCCCGGTCTGCACCAGTTGTTGTTAACATACATTATCACTCCACTGCCCCTTGCTTTGCCACTGTCTGGTGTTCGGTCAGCCCGTATCATGTGAAAACCCTCTAGCTCAATGTTAGCATCTGCTGCTAGTTCAGTTAGCCACGTCTCAGAAAACAAAAGGAGAGAGCACTCCCAATATGTGCTATCGTAGCGGCAGATAGCCGCTAGCTCATCTACCTTTCCCAGTAACGACCGTACATTTCCCATGACAACAGATGGAAGGGAGGGTCTGTACCTTATAATTTTTGTCCTCCGCCTTACTCCAGCCCAGCAGCCAAGTTGATCCACTTAGGATGTGCGTTTACATGTGTCACGTTTGAACGGACTAAATCATTTTGACATGTGCACAATTATCCGACATTCCGGAAATAGTAGAAGAAGAAGCAGCTTCCGATGTAAACAAACCCCGCTTTGTGTCTTTCTCTTTTTGAAATGGACCTGTATTGTGTTCTTCATACTGTACTTTTGCTTCTGCTGGTCTCCGTAATGAAGCTACAAGTCCAGCAGTACATACTTCTGCATATGACGAACAGAGGGAGACAGCAGGACGATACAGACCACTTCTGTTTTACTCGTGCCATGTCTTCTGCTAGCTGCTGTAAATGCGGAAATATGTCACGTCGACATGTGGCTGATGTACAGACATGCGCAGTAAACATATTTTCTACCCAAACTTTGGAATAAGTGTTTATATGTGCACCAATCGGATTAACAATTGGCATAACCCACCCATCTCGAGCTGAAGGAAATTTTGATCCGAATGAGTGTGATCGGGTCAGAATATTCAGATTGGCATGTTTACAAGAAGCATTTTTATTCCGATCAGGCTTTTAATCTGGTTACTTGTGTCCATGTAAACATGGCTATTATTGACTGGAATTTGTAAAAGTGTGCACACACTATACAAATGGATATATGTTGTTGTTGTTCGTCCTTCGTAATCGAAGCTGACCATGACATCATAAGATGTTAGAAGATCTGGTTTGATGTGACTGATGAGGCCAATCCGGGCATTGAATCCTCTCCCACAACTGGGACACGTGTGGGTGGGGGTTGAGTGCTGGGTGCTTGCAACTCTGGCCTTGCATGTCTCACGTTTCTTCTCTGCAGCATTGGTTCTATTGTCTTCAGCTGAATGCGCTCCGCTGTGAGTAAGGCTGCACCATGTGGGTCAGTCTGCAGCGATGTTCTCCCAGGCCAGTGTGCCTATAGAGAAGTCTCTCAGGAATCCTTCAGGCTGTCCTTGTATCGATTGCGCTGCCCTCCAACAGAGCGTTTGCCTTGGCGGAATTCCCCATAGAATAGCTTCTTTGGGGGTTTTAGGCATGTGGATGACATGACCTATCCATCTGAGTTGGGCCTTATGTATGAGAGTGATGATGCTGGGAATATTGGCTTGTTGCAGCACTTCAGTGGCAGAGATTTTATCTTGCCATCAGATATTCAGGAGATTCCGGAGGCATCTCAGATGGAAATGGTTCAGCTGTTTTTCATGTTGTCTGTATGCGGTCCAGGCTTCACAACCATACAGGAGAGTAGTAAGGACTACTGCTCTATAGACTTTGAGTTTGGTAACAAGACAGATCCCTCTTTCCTCCCAAACAGTCTTCCTGAGCCATCCAAATGCACTGCTGGCTTGGGAGATTCTGTTGTTGATTTCAGCATCTATGTTAGCTAAATGGGAGAGAGTACTGCCAACGTATGTAAAGTTTTCAACAGCCTGAAGTGTCTTTCCATTGACCATGATGCTTGGGTCCTGGTATGGGTTGTTTGGGGCTGGCTGGAACATCACTTTGGTCTTCTTGGTACTAGTGGTAAGGCCAAAGTTGTATGCTGTAGAGAAACCGTCCGTCTCCAGTTGCATCTCTTGCTCACTACTGGCATTGAGGATGCAGTCATCTGCAAAGAGGAAGTCTCGGATGACAGTTTCCTTCACCTTGGTGATAGTCTGTAGACGTCTTGGATTGAATAGTCTCCCATCGTACCTGTATCTAATTTTGATGCCAGCCTCGCAGTCTTTGAATGCATCAGTCAGCATGGCACTGAGCAGCATGCTGAAAAGTGTTGGGGCAAGAACAGGCAAAGGCTTGTTTGACCCCGTTAGTCACAGGGAAGGCATCTGATGGCTCACCAGCATCTAGAACGCATGCAGTCATGCCCCCATGGAACTGGCGGACGATGGCGATGATCTTGTTGGGACAGCTGAACTTGCTCATTATTTTCCACAGTCCTTCTCTGCTGACAGTGTCAAAGGCCCTTAGTCAGGTCCACAAATGTGGTATAGAGGTTTTGGCACTGCTCTATGCAGTTTTCCTGAAGCTGACGGGCAGCAAATATCATGTCAACTGTTCCTCGTCCTGCTCGGAAGCCACACTGGCTCTCGGGGAGGAGACCTTGCTCCAGGTGTTGTAAGAAGCGGTTGAGCAGTACATGAGCCAAGATGTTACTGGCTATGAAGAGAAGGGAGATTCCTCAGTGGTTATCAGAGGACTGGCGGTTGCCTTTGCGCTTGTAGATGTGATCAATTGTGGCATCTCTAAAATCTTGGGGTAACTGTTTTTTGTCCCACATCGACTGAAAGAGATGGGTGAGCTGGTCGAGCAAGATTGGACCGCCTGCTTCGTAAACCTCAGCAGGGATGGTGTCCGCTCCTGGAGATTTCCCAGTGGACATTTGCTTGAGAGCGTTCCTCACCTCTTCAGTTGTTGGACAGTTGTTGAGTTCCAGGGTCACCAAAACTTGAGGAAGATGTACAATTGCTTTATCAGTGATAATGGAGGGGCGGTTGAGTACACTATCAAAGTGCTCGGCCCATCTGTCCAGTATCTGCTTCTTCTCAATGAGGAGGGTTGTTCCATCAGGTCTGAGGATGGGGGAATACCCACAAGACTGAGGTCCATAGACAGCTTTCAGAGCATCATAGAATCTTTTGGTATCATGCTTGTCTGCGTAGCCTTGGATCTCATCTGTCTTGTCACTGAGCTGAGTATCTTGCATGATATGTAGCTTTGTCTGTATCTGGCTGCGGATGTTGATAAAGGCAGTTTTTTTGCTGGGCAAGAGGGGCTGTTCAGGTTGGCTAGGAGTAGTCGGTGCTTTTCTTCCAGCAACTCCTGGATTACGGTGTCATTTCAGTTAAACCAGTCTTGATGGTTTTTAATGGCTGGACCAATAGTTTCAAGTCCAGCAGAGTGAACTGTGTTCCTGAAGGAGGTCCAAGCTTCTTCGATATTGTCATAGGTTGTATGTGAGTCTGAAAGTTTACTGTTCATGGCTGACTGAAAGTTTTGTACAGTATTGGCGTCTTTCAGTTTTGTTACATTGAGTCGCTTGATGACCTTTTGCCCTTGTGGTCTTCTCTTTGGCTGGATGTGAAGGTTGAGTTTGGAGATGATAAGGCAGTGATCAATCCAGTAGTCAGAGCCGCATATAGCCTTTGTCACACACACATCCCGCCTGTCACTTGCCTTGACAATGATATAGCACAACATAACAAAAATAATTTTTTTGAAAGTTGTCTGTGTTTCTTCAACTGATTTAAGACAATTTTGCACCGCTGAATCCGAAAATGACATCCGTTTCTCTCGATCAGGTCAGGTTTTTATGCTAAGTTGTAAAGAGTTGTACAGCAGTTGTACAGTTGTACTGTAGATTGAATAGTAGACACTGATAAAGGTAAGTACATGTAAATTGAATGTTGTGTCATCATTGTTCAAAATTCAGAGAATTTCAAGAAATAAAAAAGAATTTTGCATCATGTAAAGTGAAAATAATGGTTCAGGCAACCCCCGAACCAAGTGGTGGACACCAGTGGTGAGGGGGGCCATTAAGCTGAAGAAGGAGTCCTATCAAACTTGGCTGGCTTGTGGGACTCCCGAAGCTGCTGAGGTGTACCGGCAGGCCAAGCGGAGTGCAACTCGGGTGGTTGCTGAAGCAAAAACCCGGGTATGGGAGAAGTTTGGTGAGGCCATGGAACAAGACTTTCGGTCGGCCTCAAAGAGATTCTGGCAAACTGTCCGGCGACTCAGGAGGGGAAAGCAGCTCCCTGTCCACACTGTGTATGGTGTGGATGGGAGACTGTTGGCTTCAACTGGGGATATCGTCGGGCGGTGGAAGGAATACTTCGAGGATCTCCTCAAACCCACTGATACGCCTTCCACAGAGGAAGCGGGGTTTGGGGACGAGGGGGATAACTCTCCTATCACAGGGGCTGAGGTCGCCAAGGTGGTTAAAAATCTCCTTGGTGGCCGGGCCCCGGGGGTGGACGAGATTCGCCCTGAGTACCTCAAGGCCCTGGATGTTGTTGGGCTGTCATGGTTGACACGCCTCTGCAACATTGCGTGGAGGTCGGGGGCAGTACCTTTGGCATGGCAAACCGGGGTGGTGGTTCCTCTCTTCAAAAAAGGGGACCGGAGGGTGTGCTCCAACTTTAGAGGGATCACACTCCTCAGCCTCCCTGGGAAGGTCTATGCCAAGGTACTGGAGAGGAGAGTCCGGCCGTTGGTCGAACCTCGGATTCAGGAGGAGCAATGTGTTTTTCGTCCTGGCCGTGGCACATCGGACCAGCTCTTTACCCTCTCGAGAATTCTTGAGGGTTCGTGGGAGTTTGCCCAACCAGTTTACATGTGTTTTGTGGACTTGGAGAAGGCATTTGACCGCGTCCCTCTTGGATTTTTGTGGGGGGTGCTTCGGGAGTATGGGGTATCGGGCTTGTTGTTACGAGCTATTCGGTCTCTGTACGACCGTTGTGAGAGTTTGGTTCGTATTGCCAACACTCGGTCGGAGTCATTCCCAGTGAGAGTTGGACTCCGCCAGGGCTGCCCTTTGTCACCGATCCTGTTCATAATTTTTATGGACAGGATTTCTAGGCGCAGCAAGGGAATGGAGGGTGTCATGCTTGGTGACCACAGGATCTCATCTCTGTTGTTTGCAGATGATGTTGTCCTGTTGGCTTCATCCAGCAATGACCTACAGCTCTTGCTGGGACGGTTTTCCGCTGAGTGTGAAGCGGCTGGGATGAGAATCAGCACCTCCAAGTCCGAGTCCATGGTCCTCAGCCGGAAAAAGGTGGATTGTCCTCTCTGGGTTGGGGACAGGCTCCTGCCCCAAGTGGAGGAGTTTAAGTATCTTGGGGTCTTATTCACGAGTGAGGGGAAAATGGAGCGAGAGATCGACAGACGGATTAGAGCAGCATCTGCAGTGATGCGGACGTTGTACCGGTCTGTTGTGGTGAAGAGGGAGCTGAGTTCTAAGGCAAAGCTGTCGATTTACCAGTCAATCTGCGTTCCTACTCTCACCTATGGTCACGAGCTTTGGGTAATGACCGAAAGAACGAGATCGCGGATACAAGCGGCTGAAATGAGCTTGCTCCGTAGGATTGCTGGACTCACCCTCAGAGATAGGGTGAGGAGCTCAGTCATCCGGGAGAGGCTCAGAGTAGAACCGCTGCTCCTCCACATTGAAAGGAGTCAGTTGAGGTGGTATGGGCATCTGATTAGGATGCCTCCTGGACACCTCCCACTTGAGGTGTTTCAGGCACGTCCCACTGGGAGGAGACCCCGGGGCAGACCCAGGACACGGTGGAGAGACTATGTCTCCCAGCTGGTCTGGGAACGCCTTGGTATCCTCTCTGAAGAGCTGGAGCAGGTGGCGGGGGAGAGGGAAGTCTGGGCTTCTCTGCTTGAACTGCTGCCTCCACGACCCGGACCTCCGGAAAAGCGGTAGAAGATGGATGGATGGATGGATGGTAAAGCGAAAATACCCGTACATGGAAACAAAAAAGTAAAAAACATGTGGCCATAGTTCAAAAAGTTGACCTGATTGAGCAAAACCAATGTGATTTTTGGATTCAGCACATCAAAATTGTCCTAAATCAGCTAAAAAAAACCTTAGACAATAAATTTGGTGTTGACCAGTGTAATCAATGAGATGCCAGTGCTTGGAGCGGGGATGCATCCACGATGTCTTATTACGGGTTGGTAGGCGGAACATGGTATTGGTAATGGTCAGTTCATGTGAGGCGCAATTTTGGAGCAGGAGGAGACCGTTGATGTTGCATTTGCCTACTCCCTGCTTTCTAAGGACTCTGTTTCAGGCTTGATGGTCACGGCCACTACGAGCATTGAAATTGCCAAGGGTGATGAGCTTTCCTGACTGAGGGACAACCAAAATGAGGGCATCAAGTTCTTCATAGAACTTCTCCTTGGTTTCTTCTGGGTTGGTCATAGTGGGAGCATAAGCACTGATCAATGTAGTGGTCTTGTTTTTTCCCAGTGGAAACTGCAGTTTCATCAGACGGTCATTCAGACCCTCAGGGATACTTGTAAGCCTCTTGACATGGCTATTTTTGACGGCAAAGCCAACACCAGCCTCACATCATTCTTTACTGCTTTGTCCACTCAAGAAGAAGGTGTAGCCGTCGCCAGTCTCAGTGAGTTGGCCTTTGTCAGAAAGACATGTTTCACTCAGCGCTGAAATATTGACGTTGTACAGTGGGGCAAAAAAGCATTTAGTCAGCCACCAATTGTGCAAGTTCTCCCACTTAAAAGATGAGAAAGGTCTCCAATTTTCATCATAGGTATACCTCAACTGAGAGACAAAATGAGAAAAAAAAATCCAGAAAATCACATTGAAGGATTTTTAATGAATTAATTGGTAAATTCCTCGGTAAAATAAGTATTTGGTCAATAACAAAAGTTCATCTCAATACTTTGTTATATACCCTTTGTTGGCAATGACAGAGGTCAAATGTTTTCTGTAAGTCTTCACAAGGTTTTCACACACTGTTGCTGGTATTTTGGCCCATTTCTTCATGCAGATCTCCTCTAGAGCAGTGATGTTTTGGGGCTGTCGCTGGGCAACACGGACTTTCAACTCCTTCCAAAGATTTTCTATGGGGTTGAGATCTGGAGACTGGCTAGGCCACTCCAGGACCTTGAAATGCTTCTTACGAAGCCACTCCTTCGTTGCCCGGGCGGTGTGTTTGGGATCATTGTCATGCTGAAAGACCCAGCCACGTTTCATCTTCAATGCCCTTGCTGATGGAAGGAGGTTTTCACTCAAAATCTCACGATACATGGCCCCATTCATTTTTTCCTTTACACGGATCAGTCGTCCTGGTCCCTTTGCAGAAAAAGAGCCCCAAAGCATGATGTTTCCACCCCCATGCTTCACAGTAGGTATGGTTTTCTTTCTCCTCCAAACACGACAAGTTGAGTTTTTACCAAAAAGTTCTATTTTGGTTTCATCTGACCATATGACATTCTCCCAATCCTCTTCTGGATCATCCAAATGCTCTCTAGCAAACTTCAGACGGGCCTGGACATGTACTGGCTTAAGCAGGGGGACACGTCAGGCACTGCAGGATTTGAGTCCCTGGCAGCGTAGTGTGTTACTGATGGTAGCCTTTGTTACTTTGGTCCCAGCTCCCTGCAGGTCATTCACTAGGTCCCCCCGTGTGGTTCTGGGATTTTTGCTCACCGTTCTCGTGATCATTTTGACCCCACGGGGTGAGATCTTGCGTGGAGCCCCAGATCGAGGGAGATTATCAGTGGTCTTGTATGTCTTCCATTTTCTAATAATTGCTCCCACAGTTGATTTCTTCACACCAAACTGCTTACCTTTTGCAGATTCAGTCTTTCCAGCCTGGTGCAGGTCTACAATTTTGTTTCTGGTGTCCTTTGACAGCTCTTTGGTCTTGGCCATAGTGGAGTTTGGAGTCTGACTGTTTGAGGTTGTGGACAGGTGTCTTTTATACTGATAACGAGTTCAAACAGGTGCCATTAATACAGGTAACAAGTGGAGGACAGAGGAGCCTCTTAAAGAAGAAGTTACAGGTCTGTGAGAGCCAGAAATCTTGCTTGTTTGTAGGTGACCAAATACTTATTTTACCGAGGAATTTACCATTAATTCATTAAAAATCCTTCAATGTGATTTTCTGGATTTTTTTTTCTCCTTTTGTCTCTCATAGTTGAGGTATACCTATGATGAAAATTGGAGACCTCTCTTATCTTTTAAGTGGGAGAACTTGCACAATTGGTGGCTGACTAAATACTTTTTTGCCCCACTGTAGCAGGAGAGTTCTCTGGCCACGAGAGCGGTTCTTCTCTCAGGTCTGTCTGCATTGGTGTTGTCGAGGAGAGTTCTAACATTCCAAGATACTAAGGTGAATGCAGTTTTTCTTGTTTTCTTTGAATTTTGACCGCTATATGGGATCCCACCAGCCGTGGTATGCTGGCCGGGGTGATGTGAAGCAGACTGTGGTTAGGGCACCTTTTCTAGCCCCGTCCTCAGGCTAAGGAGGCAAGCAGAGCGATCCTTAAGAGAGCTGCTCGGTCACTCAGGGGGCTGCCGAACCCCACTGCTGCTCCAGTCCAGTGGTGAACGACTCTATAGCCTGAGCTGCCTGCTTGCAGGTTTGTGACTACAGCTTCCAGTGACTCCACACCTCCTGCGTCGCCACTCCTCTATCGCCACAGGACTTTTACAATGGTAAAGATGGTGTCATGACTTGCACATGACTTGGATTAAAATGAGGGTGACTTGTGCATCATCAGTCTCACTCTCTCTTCCTGGTGCACCTAGTCCAGTGGCCAGACGAACATCGAGATGGCTGGGGGTGAGCCAGGATGCAGGAGCTGCCAGAAAGCAATAATTTGCCTGCTAACTGCCTACGGGGCACCACTCTGGATTTTCTGTTACAGTTTTCTTCCTTAGCCCTGGCAGGTACTACCACTCCGGGCTGGAGTGGACCTGGTAGCAGTGACGATTAAGGAATAGCTCCACGTTCTCCACAACTTCTGTCTTCCTGGACAGAAGCCTTGCCACTGGATGCAGTTTAGTGTCGTACATGTTTAAAGTGTGCACACGATATACAAACGGACATATAACAACTGATTAATTAATTCATGGCACATATACTGTTCGTTGGCCTCCGTCGGTCTATGATGACCATGGAAGAGAATCCTAAACGTCTACTCTGCTGGAACAGCACCGCCTGTGGCTGAACAGGCCGATGCACGAATGGCAGTCCCTGTCACACAGGTCGCACTTGTGGGTGGTCTCTGTGCTGCTGGGTCTGTGGCGGTTCTTCCTGCGGGTCCTTTTTTCATCTGCTGCAGCAGTCAGTCTCTCTTCACCCGCCTTGAGCTGTCTGGTCAGGGTGCCTCTCCATTTGGAGCGGTCCATTGCATTGCAAGGTCCTCCCAGCGCTCTGTGTTGATCTCCAGGGCCTTCATGTCTCTCTTGTAGACGTCTCTAAAGCGCAGCTGTGGGCGGCCAACGTCTCTCCTGCCAGTTGCCAGCTCTCCGTAGAGGACATCTTTGGGGATTCTGCCATCCTCCATACGGTGAACGTGGCCTAGCCAGCGGAGCCTGCGCTGCCTGAGTAGAGTGAACATGGAGGGAAGGCCGGCGTGGGACAGAACTTCTGTGTTGGGCACTTTGTCCTGCCAGGATATGTCCAGGATGTGGCAAATGCAGCGCAAGTGGAAGGAGTTCAGTCTCTTTTCCTGCCGGGCGTATGTTGTCCACGTCTCACTGCCATAGAGCAGTGTGCTGATGACGCAGGCGTTGTACACTGTCATCTTCGTCTTGACAGAGAGTTTGGGATTCTCCCACACTCGTGTGGTGAGGCAAGCGAGTGTGAAGGCTGATTTTCCAATCCTCTTGTTGATCTCTGTATCAAGGGAGAGGTTGTTGCTGATCGTGGACCCCAGGTACGTGAACTGATTCATGACCTCCAGCTCGTAGTCGTCGATGGTGATGGTTGGTGGTGCTTCCGTGCCTTGCGCCAAGACGTTAGTCTTCTTCAGGCTGATGGTAAGCCTGAAGTCCTTGCATGCCTGGGAGAAGTGGTCCATCAGGGTCTGAAGCTCCTGCTCTGTGTGGGTTGCAACTGCAGTGTCGTCTGCGAACAGCATGTCTCTGATTAGAGCCTTGCGTACTTTGGTTCTGGCTTTCAGGCGGGCGAGGTTTAAAAGCCTGCCGTCAGATCTTGTGTGCAGGTAGATTCCCTCTGTTGCTGTGCTGAAGGCATGCCTCAGGAGCATAGCAAAGAAAATCCCAAAGAGGGTTGGCGCAAGTACACAGCCCTGTTTCACTCTGCTGCGTATGTTGAATGGCTCTGAGACGTTGCCATCGTGCTGCACTATCCCCTGTATGTTGGTGTGAAACGATTCGATGAGACTTTGCAACTTTGGTGGGCATCCTATCTTTGGCAGGATCTTGAAAAGGCCCTCTCTGCTGACCAAATTGAATGCTTTGGTGAGATCGATGTAGGCGATGTACAGGGGCATGTTCTGTTCTCTGCCTTTCTCCTGGAGTTGGCGGATGGAGAATATCATGTCTACCGTCGATCGCTCAGCGCGGAAGCCACACTGAGACTCGGGGTAGACACGTTCGGCAAGCTTCTGTAGACGAACGAGAACAACTCGTGCGTAGACTTTGCCAACAACGCTGAGGAGAGAGATGCCCCTGTAGTTGTTGCAGTCACTTCTCTCCCCTTTGTTTTTGTAGAGGGTGATGATCTTGGCGTCCCTCATGTCCTGTGGTACGGCACCTTCCTTCCAACACTGGCAGAGGACGTCATGCAATGGCAGCAGTAGGGCGGTCTTGCAGTGCTTGATCAGGTCAGGGGGTATGCCGTCGTTGCCGGGTGCCTTGCCAGCGGCCAAGCTATCAATGGCCTTGCTGAGTTCGTCGATGGTTGGCTCGGCGTCAAGTTCATCCATGGATGGCAGGCAGTCGATGGCATCAAGGGCTGACGGTGTCACGGTGTTCTCTCTGGAGTAGAGGTCGGAGTAGTGTTCCACCCATCTCTCCATCTGCTTGTTCTTTTCTGTGATCATCACCCCAGTGGAGGATTTGAGGGGGGCCATCTTGCTCTGAGCCGGACCAAGTGCTTTCTTGATGCCATCGTACATACCACGGATGTTCCTTGTTATGGCAGAGGTTTGAATGTCTTGGCTGAGCTGAGTCCAGTACTCGTTGGCACAGTGCCGAGCAGTCTGCTGAACTTTGCTTCTCGCAGCCCTGAGAATCTGGAGATTCTTCTCGTTTGGGTACTTCTTGTACTCAGCAAGTGCTGAGCGCTTGGCTTCAATGACGGAGGTCATCTCGGTCAACTTGGCATCAAACCAGTCCTGTGACTTCGAGGTCTTCCTCCCAAAGGTAGCCAAGGCTGTGCGGTGGATGGTGTTTTGCAGCACTTCCCACTTCTGCTTTGCAGATTCTCCTTCTTGTGGTACACCAAGTTCCTTCTCAAAGGTGGAGGCAAACTGCTCAACAAGTTCTGGTTGAGCCATCTTGCTGGTGTCAATCCGTGCCTTTCCAGGCTGTCTAGTACGATGGAATTTCTTCAGCTGCAGCTTGACCTTGCAACACACCAATGAATGGTCTGTGTCGCAATCTGCACTCTGGAACGAACGGGTGATTAGCACGTTCTTCAGTGAGGTGCGCCTGGTCAGGATCAAGTCCAGCTGGTGCCAGTGCTTTGAGCGTGAATGTTGCCAGGAAACCTTGTGTTGGGGCTTGGTCTTGAAGAACGAGTTTGTGATGCACAGATCGTGATATGTGCAGAACTCGAGCAGCCGCTGTCCGTTGTCGTTCATTCTGCCCACGCCAAAAGGTCCAAGACAGGAGGGCCAGGAGTCGTGGTCAGCACCCACTCTGGCATTGAAGTCTCCAAGGAGAATGAGTTGTTCAGAGTTGGGGATGGTCCTGACAGTTGTTGCGAGATTCTCGTAAAACTCGTCTTTTGCCTCTGGTGTGGCTGTCAGTGTTGGGGCATACACACTGACGAGGGTGACTGGGCCTTGAGTGGTGTTCAGGCGGAGGGTGAGGAGTCGTGCAGAGCCAGTGCTGCCCAGTTCCACCATCTTCAGCAAGGTGTTCTTTACTGCGAAGCCCACTCCGTGTTCCCTGTGTTCGTCGCTGCCCTTTCCCTGCCAGTAGAACGTGTAGTCCTTCTCTCTCAGTGTGCCTGCGTCAGCCAACCGTGTTTCCTGGAGAGTGACGATATCCACTCCCAGTCTCTTCAGCTCATTATTGATGATGGCAGTCTTCCTGGTGTCGTTGATGTCCTTGAGGTTAGCAGCGAGTCCTGTCATCATAGTGCGGACGTTCCAAGTTCCCAGTTTTAGAGTTGGTCTCTTTTGTTTTATTGTCTTGCCTGGTGCGAAGGTTCTCAGCCTGCTGTTCGGACTTCTCCTCATCCCCATGCACCCAATGAGGAAAGCAAGCTGTGGCGGGACAACACCTTATTGGCTGGGGGCTGCCCAGCTTGAGGCGGGCGGTAGCTGTCCAGTGAGATCCGATGATCCCTCCCACCGACGGGAACAACCCCTGGCGCCGCGCTCTACGCCAATTGAGCGGTGGCTTATAACCAGTAACTGTCATTCCCCGTGTTTTTTCTACACCAAAGGCGAAGCTGGAGTGTCCTCTCCAGTGATTCGGTGTTCTACCTTCCAGCGTTGGTGTTGGTAGGATTCAAGCCTGAGCAGGAAGATATGGAGGACAAGATGTTGCCCATGCAGCATGTCCCCCCTCTCCACGTCACTGATGAATCCAAAGGAACAGCAGGGCTGCTACAGTTTGGCACCAGCGCCGTTGCAGGAGCTGCCAGAACGATGTTGAGCACAACATAGAACTGCCTTAGGGGCTTCGACTCTGGATTTTTCCTCAGGGTTGACTCCTGAAGCCTTTCCCGTGACCGGGTATGCCGCAAGGCAGTGGAGGTTTGAAATCAGGGTTTACCTTCCCCTAGATGGGCTACCTTCCCAGGTTGATGAGCCACCATCTACCCGAAGCATCTGGTTTTAAGGCGCCAGAGATCCGCCCTCGCCCCTTCTCCTATTAGTAAAAGCAGTTCTGCCGGGCTTAGAGACTAAACCACACGGGCAGGCTAGGAGTTGGACTTAGTTATCAGAGGCTTTTCGAGACGCACGCCGTAAGGAGCATTTTATGAGCACTGGGAGCTTAACCCCAGTGCCGCTCCTGGCTATGACAACCTTGGAACCACATACTGTATATCTGATGAAAGCTAAAGGTAATCACTTTAAATACGAATGTGTAACAGTTTAGCCTGAAGATGTGTTTAGATTTGTGGTGAAAAAGTGCCTTTTCTGTTGGCGTTTGGATGAAAGGATTTAAGCTTTTCTTTGCAAGGTAAAAATATTAAACAGTGAGTTAGAACTAGTGTGTTACACGTTAAAATATTTAAAACCACTTTTTTAGGCAATTCTTGTAAGTGCCCGTAATATGAGACAAATTTGTGCCTTTTAGTGTATTTTAAAAAACAATACTTCCAGTAATTAACACTAAGATAAGAGCTGCGAATAGAAGTGTGCTCTGTCACCTTCCTAGGTAATTTGTGCCAGTTGAGTAGTGGAATTTTTTTGAAGATTAAATGACGGTAGGTGGAATGAAGGATTAAAAAAAGACCCTAGATGGAGGATTGTGGATAGCAGGCATGCAGACACACCCTGTGCCTTTGTTTTTGGTAATATGACCTCTTTTGCTCAACTCCTTGCTAACATGGGGCATGAGTAGAGAGATGAGAAGAAATCACGCATGAGTTGTGACAGCCTAAATTGTCCCCTCTCATTTCAGTCCTTTTTAAAAGTAGGTGTCAATAATAATAAATGGGCTGCAATGATTTCTTTCATCATAATATGAGTATAGATGCAAAGCGGGTTGCTTGGTTACTTAAATGGCTGAATGATTTCTGCTTTAGGAGCCTTTAAAGCCTTACAGTAAGAAGGTCAGTGGCAGCATGTTCGCACAATAATGAAAGCTTCAATGCAATATTACAGCTGAATATCAGTCCACCCTAAATTCATGCAATTGATGGGCATTACTGGCAATATAAATGGACTCAGTTTTATACAGAAAAGGCATTGAGGTTTACTATCTACGGAGTGACCCGAGTATTGATGGTTCCACAGCAGCCACAGGTTTTTGTGCCGTGTGTGTTTCTCTTGGTTTCTGCCATCACGATTCCTTTGGTGCCTGATATGATAAGACATTAGCTAATGTCTGAAAGAAAATCTAGCCTCGTGAATAACTGCTGTTTTTTCCACACGCACAAGAAAAAACAACAAAAAAAAAAACATGCAGTGCCAAGGATTTTTGAGTCTTTATTTAAGCCTTGTGAAAAAGCAAATGAGTTGAGTTTCTTCGATTTGTCTAAAGCTCGGAACAGTGAACGTTTCAGTGAAAATAATAGAAGCTGTATTTGAACCTTTATAGGTGAAACAATATTGTCTCCTCAGTCAGAATGTGAATTTGAAGCTTATTTCCACGCATTTGCAGGTTTAGTTCTTTGTTATGAGGATTATTCAACTGAATGTGACTGAAATCATCTCGCAGCGAGAGGCACATCATAATGGCAGTAATGAAGTCACTGTGGAAAAGGGGATACAAACAGACTAGATTTCATTTGTGTGCTTGGTGCAGTGCAATTCCAACATGTGCCTTTTTTTTTTATTTTGTACTTTGACCAGTTTGTGTCCATATGAGCCGCACACCCTACTGCAGCTTCTGCTAGCAGCCTTATTGCGTTTTAAGGATGCTTTCTGCATGTGCACCTTCTGTTTTTTTTTGGTTTTTTTTGTATTAAATTGGAAAAAATGAGCAATGCAGAATAGATGTTTACTGAAACTGTATGCAAAGACCAAGCTTGGGCATGGCGACAGACAAAGAAATGCTGAGATAGGCTACCACGAGAGCACAGACGTGTGAGTATGGCCGCGTTTGCGCCACTGCTCCTATGATCTAAATTTCATGAGACTATCCCAAAACGGAGAGGAATGGAGTAAAATGTGCTCGCTCCCCTATACGGTGCTTATGTTTCCCTTCCAGGCGCTCTCCTCCTCATTGTTAAAAAACAGGGAAAAAAAAAGACAGGGAGCATGAGCCAGTGTGGCGGCCATGCTCGTCTCCTCCAGCACAATGGGGTAGTGTGGGGTCGATGGCAGAAATGAATTGCTGATGTCTGTAATGAGTTGGCTTGCCCACCATGAGCTCTACTCCTAAGGCAGTGACTATACTGTATACTTAAGTCGATCAGCTGCGTAGGAGAGTAAGTGTGGGTTTCCAATAGGCCCGGTCGTTTATTTACTTTTTTTCCTAGGAGCTTGTTTTTGAGAGAACCATTTTCTGAAGCCCGTACGCCATGCTGCCTGAAAGGGTCACGCTCATGATGCTGGTGGTGGTAATGGTGGGATGGTGTTGACAGTGATTGTTGTATATATGATTCAGAGTCTTTGTTGGGGGGGGTGTCTGTGTGCTCTGTTTTGGTTGTCATGGGAACCCAGTCATTTCTTTCCCCAGCTACATCTCCCATCACTTAAATTCATGCATTCATATCTCCTGTTTATTATTATTTGTTTTTCATCAAGAAAACCGCCATGGATACTAGCAAGTGAAGAGACATTTTACACGTTTATTTCTGTTGGCATGATCGGCGCTGCCAAGTCGCAACGTACCAGTTGTCAAGTGTCAGTTGATACTGATATTTTCTTTTCTCTGATATGGGTTTATTCAGGGGTGTCAAACTCATTTTAGCTTGGGGGCCACATACTGCCGAATTTAATGTCAAGTGGGCCGGACCAGTAAAATAATAGCAAAACAACCTAATGGCAGCTCCAAATTTAGTACAAAGAAGTACAAGTACATTATGAAATGGCTACATTTATTGAACCATGGAGGTTTTACAAAACATGAATAACCTGAATGATGAATCTTCATCAAACTATGAACAACCAGATTTTTTTTGCCTTTCTTCTCTGTTTTGAACTGAAGGTAGTCGATGGTAGTCGACTAATCTTTAATGACTATTTTTCCGATTAGTCGACTAATTGCAATTATTTTTCTCACGTCCACCATCTCTGCTTCCTGTTGGGGCTCTCGTGCATATTTTCCCTCACCCGTAGTTTAAGCCTGCACAGCTGTGAAAATCACCTTGTTGTCAGTCCCTGTTTTAATACAACATTTTATAAGCAGTTTCCAGAGCTGAATAAAAAACAAAACAAAACAAGAAAGCTGTATTAATTATCACGAGTTTAAGGTTATATATCAGTTTATCACAGACAGCATAATGCCTAATGTCAATTAAACAACTGATTAAATATCTTACAACTGAATTACTGATCTGCTCCAACCCACAAACTAACATTAGGTGGAAGTTTTCTATAAGTGCATTTTTAACAATGTAATTCAGAAAGGTAAACCTTCATATTCAGTATTCACTGCACTTAAGAGTGATATTTCAAGCCGTTTGATTTAATTTTGATGATTATGGTTGTAGGTTTTTATTTATTAAATTACAGATTGGGTTATTCTAATTAATCCAGATGCACTAATATTCAGAATAATATAATATTGTTGCTAACACTCTGTGAGAAGATAAGAGCCTTGACAGAGGTATGCATTCTCCAGTCATCACCGAAATGTAATGGGTTCCTCTCTAGCCCAGGAACCATGTCTGGTGAAAATTTCATCCAAGTCCATTCAGTAGTTCTTGTTTAATCCTGCTGCACAAATACAAACAAATCCCTTGATGGAGGTATGCACTCTCAGATCATCACCAAAATCTAATCATCTGTTCCCCATGCCTTTACACACCTTTCCTGAAAATTTCATCAAGATCTGTTCATAACTTTTTGAGTTTTGTTGCTAACAGACAAACCAACAAACCAACGCCACTAAAAACATTACCTCCTCCCTTGGCAGAGGTAATAAATAAAGTAATTCTTAAGTTACATAAATGCATATGAAAATTATAGTCAGCTGTTTCTTGCTTTAAGGCAGAGTATGCAAATGCTATGGGCCCCCAAGCTACAAGTACACCCTCAGCATTTTTTGGGGGGAAAATTGAAATTACCTTAAACTTGTTCATTTTGCAACTTTTCTTCTCCTAAACTTGCAACATTTTCTTGTAAATTTGCAGCTTTTTTTAACATAAAGTTGCAACTTTGTTCCTGCAATTTTTTTCTTGTACATTTGAGACTTTTTTCATAAATTTGTGACTTTTATCTAATGTTTTAAAAGTGCTATATAAATCAAGTTTGATGGATTGATTGATTTTTCTCATAAACTTACTACTTTTTTCCCCTCATACATTTGTGACTTTTTGTAAACACAAATTAAAAAAAAGTTTTTTGTATGTTTCCAATTTTTTCTCATAAATTTGTGACTTGTACATTTTCAAATGTTTTCTAGTAAATTTCCAACATTCATAAGGACGCTGGCTAAATTTTTATTCCTTGCAATGGTTTGTTTTCTGTTGATGATAAAAATCCGGTTTATTTTTTGTTTTTGTTGGAAGGGGAGAGTTTTTGTCCATTTTCAAAGGTTTGAACTCTTTACCATTCTAAATATTGGGACCTATTAAACACACTCTTGCATAGGGCTCCCAGAACGCTACAAATGCCCCTGATTATAATTAACATTTTTTTGTTTAATTAAAAAAAGAAAAATCCTGTTTTTTTATTGCATTTGTTGCCACATTTTATGTTTGTTTTAGTTCTTATTTTTTGGAAAAAAAACAAAACAAAACCTGCAACTACTGCATTTTATGTGCATCTTGTAATTGACTTTTTGATTTTTATTCATGTAGATGGAGGATGGCCAGACACTGTTTGACTACAACGTAGGGCTCAATGACATCATTCAGCTGCTCATCCGCTCACAGACTGACACCCCGGATAGCCCCGCTGCCAAGGACTCCCCAGGCGTGGCGTGCAGTTCCGCCTCTACCCCTGACTCTAAACCTGAAAGCCACAACTCCCCAGCTCCAGCCTCTCCCACTGCTATGGAAACTAGCAACATGAACAGTGACTACAGCAGCACCAGCGCTGTTAACGAGACCAAGCCAGACACAAGCGCCACCAATAACTCAAGCAGTACCAAAAATGGGTTCAAAAGCTCCAATCCAGCATGGGACACCCAGCCGCCCACATCTAGCAAGAACACGCTCATCAATCCAGGAATTGGGTTTTTCAAGGTGAGGATGAAAGTGTGAATAATTGTTGGAACATTTGCCATTTTTGTATGTTTTTTTTTTTTTTAATGTTGTCTCTTAGCAAAAGCACATACTATTTCTGCCAAATAATTTAACACTTATTTTTTTGGAATGCGATGCCAAATTGCAAAGTGTGTTTTTGTGTATTTAAAATAATAAATACTAAAGAACATACTTAACTTACTCTAGTATCTTAATTCAGTCCCTCCAGGATTTCACAGAATGTTTTTATGATTGTTGCAGCCCAAAAAGCCTGAATTTGTGGGAGCTTTTTGAAAAAAGTTGCAATGTTTTGAGAGGTTTTTTTTTCCCACTAAAAGTTGTCGGAAGAATTACAAATTTTAGAGCAGATGCTTTTTTCCATAGTTTACTGCAGTAATATTCTGTAACACCACAATAAAAGCACAGGATTGTCAAAAATTTCCTATTAAACAGTGATTTGTAAATTAAGCAGAAACTTCTGCTATACAGAAAAACTCCTGTGCAACAGCAAATACAGACTTTAACACAATATCCATTAGAACAGCTAAATTTTATCATATCTTAAATTGCATTGAATGCATGTTAAAGAGTAGAGATTTGGAAATTATTGGCAGCACCTTCATTTGAAAACTGCAGCAGTCCCCACCCACTCGGTACTGAGCACAGAGGGAAAATAAATAATTTATTTGGTTGCTCTGTATTGTCCATTGGAGTCTGTGTTTTTCTGAAAAAAATTACAGACAATATTCTCTCTCTTTCCATGCCTAACTCCTACCTGTATGTCTAGCTGCTGCACATCTTGACACACACTTTTCTCATCACATCAGATACTGATCTTTCATTTACCGGGAGGGGGGGTGGGGGGCGTTGGTCCGTATTCAGACCCGAAGATCCACAGTTTTAAAGCTCATTGACAAGATATAGTAATGATTTTACCTCTAAAGATGTATAAAATGTTCAGACACTGGTTGTAGTGTTATATTTGCTCTTTTCTGGTTTTACGGCGTCTCTCCTTAAGCGTGCTCCCGCGACGGGGTGGTTTTCAGGCGGACATTTTTCAACACAAACTCAGCACTTTGTACACACAGTCAGCATGGAGAAGTGGCAAGACGGAGGAAGGGACGGTGTAGAAAAACTCAGTTTTTTGCTGATGTGTCCCATTTATACTCACTGTAAACACGGAAGTGAGCACAGTGCAGCGACGCATTTGATTGGTTAAACTGGGCGTTTGAGGGCTACTCAGGAACAAATTTGATTGGCAAAATTGGCGGAAGGTGACGAGGATTGGCCAAAATTGCGGGAAAGTTGTGGTGATTGGACAAAGTTGCAAGGTCGCGCAAAAGATGCGGCTAATAAGTGATTTCACATGAATTGACGCGATCGCAACATCTCGGAGGGACTGTTAATTAATAACCAAGGTCATTTTTCTGGTTGTATTTTCACAGATTGTCCACTAGACTGGTGCAGAGTAAACATTTACTAATTTGTATTTATTTGTAAAAATTGGCTAAATTTGTAGGCAAAGTACTGCAGAAGAAAAACTGGAGACTTGAGGGTAGTGAGGCATTAGAGGGTCATTCCAAATCAAATCTCCCACAAGATCCCATACCAAAGTTACAGAAAAATCTCAAATATTAGGTCTTTAACTGTATTTATTTTAACATTACTGTATTTATTTTAACATTACTGCTTTAATGTTTTTATTACATTAATGCTTTAATGTAAAACATTAATGTTTTATTTAATTTTAGTATGGGTGGGAATCACATGTTTTCTATATCTAAAGATAGCCTGACAGTAATTTTGTGTTGTTGTTTGGTGTTTTTGCTCAGCTTTCTTAAAGTTTTCATACATTTTTTTAACGTATGCAAGTTTTCACGTTTTATCAGCATCTCAGAGTAAATTGTGACTTTTTGCAAGAGAATCTGAAAGGATGACCTAGGAAAATTTATTCAACATGGGGGATTTGTTATGTAATAATAACCCTAGAGGACAGAGCACTTACAAAATCAAATTCAAGGCTAATCAAAGACCACATATACAGTCATGTGAAAAAATTAGGATACCCTGTATAAGCCTATGTGCTTTTTTTTAACATATTTGGACATATGGATATTTAATATCAGTGTTTAAAATACTGGGAGATTCATGTAATACAACTAAACAATTAAAAATGAATTAGAGACGTTTTTCAAATTTTCGGTAAAATATTCTAAACAAATAGTGAGGAATAAATTAGGACACCCCCCATCTTTTTTTAGGACAACCCCACATTCATTCCCACTTAAAATGGCTAAAATAAATGGTAAAAAATGCAAATAAAAACAAAGCAAGGTTAGACATGGATATGTGAACATTTCTTAATAAAGAACTGAATATTTAATGGGCTATCCTAATTTTTTCACATGACTGTACAGTATATTGTAAATGCAACATCGCCTGTGATTTTTATTCTGCCTTGCAATTCCCTTTTGTTTTTTCTTTTTTCTGTCATCTGAGAGCATTTAAAATTACTGTGCACCCTGGAGGTATTATCCAAAATGGGGAAATATTAATAAAATCCTACACTATAAGAAAGCATTTCATTTGTAGACATTGGAAATTAAACACACAAGAATGTTTTTTTTTTTTTTTTTTTAAATATACTGCAGATAAAGGCACATGATGAGCACAGGTGTTATTTTTGTCTCTGCGTCTCCTCAGATTAACGAGCTGGTGGACTGCCGGGACGTCACCATCGGTGCCTGGTTTGAGGCGTGCATTGAAAATGTGACACTCGCTCCCAAAGGACAGATAACACCCACCAAGGGCAAGGTGGGCCGGCCCCCGAAAAGGACTAATGGAAAGCTGGAGGCCGAGCAGGGCCAAACCACGGACAGTAAAAGGAATAATGTTGTGTTGAACTCGGAGAGTAACGGAGCCTCCACCTCTCAGACGGTCTCCACAGCACCGACGGACTGCAAGGAGAGAGAGGAGGACATAATTTACCACATTAAATATGAAGAGTGAGTATTCACTGGAGAGTGTTGTTGCTGCAGCTAAACTCATTTTGTAAACACAACATTTTAATCCAAGATATTTAGAGTGTTGTGAACAAAAACCCTTCTAAACACCTCTAAAGGTCTTGAAAATAACACAGAATGATAGCTTGTTTTGTAGTGTTGTGGTGTAAATTCTGTTTGGTTTTATATTATTTTGTACTTAGTAATTTTGTAAATTCACATAAGAGAAAGTATGAATGAGCAGGCCCTTTCTCATAAATTTGCCACTTTTTTGTAAGTTTGGGACTGTTCTGAGGCATTTTTTTTCTTTTATATTTTTAAGAAGAAGAAAAGGAAGAAGCCAACTTTATTGTCATTCAGTCCATACAGCCAATCATGTACAGTAGAACAAAATTACGTTTCTCCTATCTTCAGTGTTAATCACATCTAGAATCAGAGGGGTCGCAGCCATGCAAGGCGCCGCCACAATAAATATCACCATATTTGTGACTCTTCTTGAGCGTGAAATTTTTTCTCAGCAATTTCTCATCAGTTTCCAAATTATTTTTCATTAAGTTGTGATTTGTTTAATATGCAACAATTTTCTCATTGACTGTTTTTGGCCATAAAGTATATATTTTTTCCTTATACATTTGTGATTTTTATCAAAAATTTGGGAATCCTCTCACTGAGATACAATTTTTTTTTCTCAAAAATTTGCTTTTTAACTTTGTTAATTTGACTTTTCTCGCAAGTTTGACTCTTCACATTACAAATTTTTTTCTCAATAATTTGCAACACATTTCTCGTTAATTTACAACTTTTTCTTGCAAGTTTGCGACTAGTTAATTTTCAGCGTTTTTTATTATTTATTGGGCAGCGCAGTAGAGGAGTGGTTAGCACTGCGGCAGCGCAGCAACTCACCCTTGGCCAGGGGATCCTGGCCCAAAACACCTCAAGTGGGAGGTGTCCAGGAGGCATCCTGATCAGATGCCCAAACCACCTCAACTGGCTCCTTTCAGTGTGGAGGAGCAGCGGTTCTACTCTGAGCCTCTCCCGGATGACTGCGTTCCTCACCCTCTCTCTAAGGGTGAGTCCAGCAGTCCTACAAAGAAAGCTCATTTCAGCCGCTTGTATCCACAATCTCGTTCTTTCGGTCATTACCCAAAGCTCATGACCATAGGTGAGGGTAGGAACATAGATTGACCAGTAAATTGACAGCTTTGCCTAACAGCTTAGCTCCCTCTTCACCACAACAGACCGGTACAACGTCCGCATCACTTCAGATGCTGCTCCGATCCGTCTGTCAATCTCTCGTCCCATTCTCCCCTCACTCATAAATAAGACCCCGAGATACTTAAACTCCTCCACTTGGGGCAGGAGCTTGTCTCCAACTATTTTCTTGTAATTTTTTTTAAATTTTTTGCCCTTGAAAATGTTTAAATTGAATTTCTTTTACCTGTTCATACCCTGTAAATGATCAAATAATGCTTTTGGATATTGTGCATTGGTTGCATAGTGCAGAATCATCCCTCCCAAATGACTACCACCATAAAACCTAAATACAGGGTCTGTGGGCATCACCAGCAGTGGTTAGGATCTTTGGGAATTGCAGCCTACTTACTCCTAGCTGTCCGTGTCCAGGGGATGCAAAAAAAGAGGGTTCATGTAGCTGATAACACAGCATAACAATGTGTTTGGACCCCTTCTCTAGCAAATTCATTCAAAAGCCGATGTTTCCATGGAAACTCGTGAGTTCTCAGGAGCATTACCTCTTTGCTTGCCTCCTTCAGCGGTATCTGTAATTGCTGTGAACATGCCACCGGTAAGGCATAGCCTCCACACTGCATCTATCGTGATTTGTGCTAGTCTCTGTCAGGGGATGTCAGGGTTTGTTGAGCAGGCACTGTTTTCTTTCATGCAGCAGGTTTCACTCCCATTTTGTATTCCTTGCACCCCCAAATCGCCAATATTCCATTTTGATTGGGCGTTCTTATCATTGCTCTGGGACTATCATTGTTTGGGCTCTTGCAGGAATAATCCAAAAATCCACACTGTTTTGTTCCCCTACTTATTTTAGATTAAAATTTATGAAATACATCAGTCTATTTATTGTTTATCCACATTGTTGTCTCATGTTCCTCATTTGATGTATTTCACTGGAGAGCAATAGAAGGGGAAAAGCAGATGACAACAAAGGTCCCACACTAGCTTTGAGGCCATATAATGACAGTAAGTGCGTGATTTACATTTTCACCCACTGAGCCAAGGATGCAGTTGGCACGCTTTAGAGAAGCCAGTTACGAATGGGGAAGATCTCAGTTGTCAGCTTTCAGTTTTAGTGGGAGCTTGTCCATTGTCACCTTTTTTGTCTCTTAATGCCTAGTATGTCTCTGTCTTGAGCACCAGTGCAGGTTTCTTCCATTGTGTTGTTTGCCAGAGAAAAGTGCAGGGAGGGGAAGATTGTTCTGCTTCCCTCATACAGTCTCTCTCTCTCGCTCTCTTTCTTTCTCACTCACTCACTCACTCACTCACTCACTCACTCACTCACTCACTCACTCACTCACTCACTCACACACACACACCCACCCACCTCAAACACGTGCTTGTATAGTCTTAGAAAGAAACCCAGTTATACGAAATGAACCACTATATTTTATCTGTTTTGCTCAAAATGTTCAGGACAGTATTTTGATACAGTATAACTTGAAGGTGTCCAGAAAGTGCATACCTCCACTGAGTGCTTTATTCAGACTTTTGTTTGGATCCACATTATACAGTATATTATATACACTCCTAGATAGGGCTGTGCGATATGTCAAAAAATTCATATTGTGGAGGAATAAGATCAGGCCAGATGTGACGAGATGGAAGGTTGCAAAGTTTTATTTCCTCCATCAAAATGAGACACACATCATAGCTCTGAGCTACTGTGTTACTGTGCTGTTGAGGCATGTATAGTAAGCTCTTTTATACAGACAGAGAGAATGCATGGTACATTCGCATATTGGTATACATATTAGTCAATACACATGATTAGCTTGACCAACTGGCACCCGGACGTCCTCTTCTTAATCCGGGAATGTATCAACAATAGTCCATTGTTCTGGTTGTCCCCCAGGGGCTCTCTGTCCGTATGCAAATTGTCCTCTGCTTTCTGCAGACATGCTGAGTGTGAGGAATGTTCCTGTAGTGTTGTGGGTCACCACAGGGCTCCCCCCAGAACACTCAGCAGGGGCTGTGACCCCCCCCCCCCGTCGTTTGGCTCCATCTCTGGTTTCTAGCACGTTGAACGGCCGTGGATCGTGGGTGCCGGGGCCGGTGCGCGTTGTGCATAATGGAACAAGACGGCGATCGGCTGGCTTTAGGGAGTGAGGTGCGGGAAGAGCGCCGTGGAGGAGGAGGGGGAGGGGGGTGGGAGTAAGTGAGTGCCAGCCCGGGATGTCAAAGGTGTCTGGGCCATGCAAAAATTGCGTGTGGATCCACGATGGTGACGGACTTTCCCGGTAAACCAGGGGCAGTAATCCGCAGCGGCTGTGAAAAAAAAAAAAAAAAAAAAGTCTGACTCCTCTCACGGCTCTGTCCAGCGAGGATGTGGGGAAGGCAAACAGCCGAATTCCCCGAGGATGCATAGCGGCTGTGAAACAACTGCAGCTGTGTGAGGGACTTGGTGGTTTGGCTTTCGGCACAGACACAGCCCTAAAGCCCTCGGGGACAGCAATCGGCTAGGCTCCCGTCGTGCATCGTGGCTGAGAAACCCATACAAAGTCCTGTGTGCGGGCTGCACGTCTGCTTCAGGTGCGTGAGCAGCCCTGAAGGTTCCGAGGCTGGCGATCGGCCGTGTTTCTCGGGCATGTGCAGCAGCGGAGGACGATGTATCAGTCTGTGGAGCCGGATTGTCCCTGTGCGTGGCGCGCTTGGCGCAGTGACCACATAGCTGGCAATTGCGCTGTCCTCGTAATCCTGCGGTGTGCGTGCGGGGCTTCGCTGTCGCGAGCTGAGTCAGGGTCGGGGAGCTTGGTGGAAATCAACGCAGTCGGCGCTGGTGATCGTCCCCATTCAGGTTGCTTCCTTCGTTTCGCTCGTGTCGCCGTCATGGTGCGTGTCGGTCCCAGCGCTGCGCTCCGGAGAGCACGCTCCGGTGAGGATGAAGAGGTTGCAGGTGTTCTCTGGTCCTCTGTGTCCACAGCGCGGTGAGAGAGAGCAGACGGTTATTCTCTCTCGTCAGGTCACCAGTGTGGAGGTAAAGATCAGGCGAGATGCGACGAGCTGGAAGGTTGCAAAGTTTTATTTCCTCCATCAAAATGAGACACACATCGTAGCTCTGAGCTACTGTGTTGCTGTGCTGTTGAGGCATGTATAGTAAGCTGTTTTATACAGACAGAGAGAATGCATGGTACATTCGCATATTGGTATACATATCAGTCAATACACGATTAGCATGACCAACTGGCGCCCGGACGTCCTCTTCTTAATCCAGGGATGTATCAACAATAGTCCATTGTTCTGGTTGTCCTCCAGGGGCTCTCCGTCCGTATGCAAATTGTCCTCTGCTTCCTGCAGACATTTTGAGTGTGAGGAATGTTCCTGTAGAGCAGGGGTGTCAAACTCATTCCATGGAGGGCCAAGACCCTGCAGGTTTTACCTCCACCCAGTGTCTTCGACAGGTGATTTCACCAAATTTCTTCCAACTGATTGCTGATGAGTGAAAACACCTGCTGAAGGCACTGGGTGGAAGTAAAACATGCAGGGTCTTGGCCCTCCATGGAATGAGTTTGACACCCCTGCTGTAGAGTGTTGTGGGTCACCACAATATCACAATATAAGTCATATTATAAACTGTCTACAGTTTAGATAATCATATAGAAAGGCCCATCTCTTTTTTTTTACATGTACCATTTTCCATCATAATTTTGCAGTGTTATAAAATAGTTTTGTAACGTGCTCTTGAGACTTGATTCTCATAAATTTCAGGTTTTTCTTCGAAATCATATGTGAATAAAAAGTAAACATCAATAAGTGAAATATTTCCTGAGCCAGAGGAGAATAGCAAAGAAAAAAAAAAACTACATAAAAAAAATGTCTGAAAATGAGAAAATTACCCATGGCTGCCACCTACAGATATAAATTAGCTGTTAGTTTAAATCAATGAAACTTTAAGTGTAAACTTGCAGCCTAAAGCCTGCCATGCTGGCCTGATTTAACCCATTTGCTTCGTAGTAAAAATATTTCAGATTGGTCATGATCTGAAAATCAAAGACACAGAAGGTAATGTAATAAAATACATGTGATGACTTTAACTTTATTCATTATCACAACTTGACTAAAATGATAAGAAATCAAATAAATTACATTAAGAGCCAACTTGCTCCTCTGGCCAGTTTTAATGTATTATTTATTTTACATGTATGTGCCACCATCATGCACTTTTGCAGCTTTAATAAAAAAATTCAGACAAAACTAAGAAACTCAGCAGTAATTAAAAAAAAAAAAGGATGGTCTGCTACAGTTTCCAGTTAGAACATAGCTTAAATAAATGACGATCATTTAGCATATTATAATTAGACATGGTGTTAATGTTAATTACCTCCTATTAAAACGAGGTTAGCAAACTATCCTCTCTGACGCAGCACAATGAAAAAAGGTCCCACATCCCTGGCAAACAGCAGTAGCAGCTATCTGAACCAGTAGTTTGGAGTTAGCATTAGCACCCATTGGACTGAAGCCTAGCCACCCACCAGATTTGTTGCGCTGCGTGCAATTGCACATTGGAGAGAAGAAATGGGGCGCTGACGAGTAGTGATGAGGTAGGAGCTTTACTGAATAAATTGGGGGGTATGGGCATTTTAAATACAATATAAACAATAGAGTATTCTATGAAACCATAGACGTTTTTATATCATCATCTGATATATATCGTCATATCGCACAGCCCTACTCCTAGATATATACATTTCCTATATACCTAAAATCCATCAGTTTTTGTTTTTTCCCTTAAATCCTGGATTTACCCTTCTCCAGATTTTATCGTAATTGGGTAAGTAGTTTTGATCCCCTGACTCCTCTGGGCTTCGACCGGCGGGGGATTATGTTATGGGCAGTGATGTGCGGTAAGTTTCATGTCCGGTGAGGCTGTGATGCTTTCAGGGTCTTATTTACAAATAGGATTTTATAAATACTTTTGACAAAACAAGTGTAAGGTATTTTATTAAATTACCTTTTAATGGAATACACAGAAAAGGCAGTAATAAAAGTCCATATTTTTATTTTTTAATTCTTCTTGAGTGTAGACAACGTGCAAACACCCTTGGTTACAAAAGTATAATGTATTAAGTTATTTTACAAACAAGTTCTTTGGGCACAAAATTCATTTTACTTTGTTTTTGGCCAAGGAATAATGTAAATTATCGTGCCTCAGAGAGCTGCATCTCTGTGTGTGTTGCAGCTCCACAGTTTACACTCATTACAAATTAATAGTAGTATTTACAACTACTATGCTTGGATGGTCTTACCTTTACTTGTAAATGAAGTAAATTCACCTGTCCTTCTGGACAAAATCACTGTGACTTTGTTAAAGAAAATGTCCTTATCTTTAGGGCTATTGCGATTACTGTAATTATGTAATACCGCACTATGGACAAGCCCACTGTGGAGGATAACGAGCAAACGCAGTGTTAACTTTTTTGTGTGTGGCTAAATCTTGTTGTTCACTTATGTGCCCCTACTGAATATTAAATAAATTGTTAAATGTTAAGTGTATTTTTGTTGCCAGCAGCATGTTTGCAGGGCATAAAGCATGTTAATTGTACTACTTTTGGTGAGATCAGATTGCTTGTGGCACCCCAGCCACAGGGGGTGCACAAGCCAGTGTGCTCTAGTGCTGGTCCCAAGTCCGGGTGAATGGAGAGGGTTGTGTCAGGAAGGGCATCTGACGTAAAACCTTTGCCAAATCAAACATGCGGATCATGACGAATGAGACTTTCATAATGGATCGGTCAAGGCCTGGGTTAATGACCGCAACTAGTGCCGTTAACCGACAGAGGTGCCGGTGGAAATTGGGCTACTTTTGGTCGAAGATCGAGTAGGAAAGGGAGAGAGAGAAAAGGAAAGGCGGAAGTGTGAAGGTGAGAGTAGGGACATTAAATGTAGGGACTATATACTGGTAAAGGCAGAGAGTTGACTGATAAGATGGAGAGAAGAAAGGTAGATATACTGTGTGTTCAAGAAACCAGATGGAAGGGAAGCAAGGCTAGGAGCATTGGAGGGGGATTTAAACTGTTCTAGCATGGTGTAGCTAGAAAGAGAAATGGAGTAGGCTTAATCTTGAAGGAAGAGTGTTCAGGAGGTAAAGATGGAGTCAGACAGAATCATGAGTTTGAAGCTAGAAGCCAAAGGTGTGATGTTGAATGTTGTCAGTGCATATGCCCCACAAGTTGAATGTCAGGTAGAAAAGAAAGGAATCCTGGAGTAAGTTGGATGACCTGGTAGAGAGTGTTCCCGGGGGGAGAGAGTGATGATTGGAGTGGACTTTAATGGACATGTAGGTGAAGGGAACAGAGGTGATGAGGAGGTCCTGGGTAGGTACGGTCTTAAGGAGAGAAATGTGGAAGGACACACGGTTGTGGATTTTGCTAAAAGGATGAGATGAGATGAGATGAGATTCAACTTTATTGTCATTACACATGTATGAATACAAGGTAACGAAACGTGACTTGGCATTTGGGCACGCTCTGCAGAGCGCATCTAAGGCCGGGGCAGCCGCTAGGCGCCAGTCAATGGCTGTGGAAATGGCTGTGATGAACACATACTTCAAGAAGAGAGAGGAACATAGGGTGACTTAAGTGAGTGGAGGAAGGTGTACACAGGTGAACTACATCTTATATAGAAGGAGAAATCTGAAAGAGGTAGGAGACTGCAAGGTGGTGGCAGGGGAGAATGTAGCTAGACCGCATTGGATAGTAGTCTGTAGGATGACTTTGCAAAGCAGGAAGAGGAAAACAGTGAAGGCAGGGCCAAAGATTAAGTGGGGGAAGTTACAGAAGGAAGAAGGTCGGAGAGAGTTCAGGAAGGAGTTGATACAGACTGTGGGTGGTAGGGAAGAATTACCAGATGACTGGGGAAGTACAGCAAAAGTATTGAGGGAAATGGGTAGAAAGGTATGTGGTGTATCCAGTGGACAGAGGAAGGAAGACACGGCGGCTTGGTGGTGGAATGAGGAGGTACAGGGAAGTATTCAGAAGAAGAGATTAGCAAAGAAAAAGTGGGATAGTCAGGAAGATGAAGAAAGTAGACAGGAGTATTTGGAATCTAGGCACATGGCAAAGAGAGAGGTGGTAAAGGAAAAGGCATATACTGTAGTGAGTTGTATGAGAGGCTGGACACTAAAGAAGGAGAAGAGGACTTGTATCGACTGGCTAGACAGAGAGATCAAGCTGGAAAGGATGTACAGCAGGTTAGGTTGATTAAGGACAGAAATGGTAATGTACTAACAAATGACGAGTGTTGAGAAGGTGGAAGGAGTACTTTGAAGAGCTGATGAAAAAAGAAAATGAGAGAGAGGGGAGAATGGATGTAGGAAAGATAATGAACAAGGAAATCCCGAGGATTAGCAAGGCGGAAGTGAGGGCAGCTTTGAAGAGGATGAAGAATGGAAAGGTGGTTGGTCCAGATGACATACAGTGTCTGTGGAGGTATGGAGATGTTTAGGAGAGATGGCAGTGGACTTTTTAACCAGATTGTTTAACACAATCTTGGAGAGTGAGAGGATGCCTGAAGAGTGGGGAAGAAGTGTTTTGGTACCAATTTTCAAGAACAAAGGTGAAGCTCAGAGCTGTAGTAACTACAGAGGCATAAAGTTGATCAGCCACACTGTGAAGATATGGGAAAGAGTTGTTGAAGCCAGGTTAAGAGGAGAAGTGACAATCAGTGATCAGCAGTGCGGCTTCATGCCAAGAAAGGGTAATACAGATGCAATGTTTGCTTTAAGAGTGTTGATGGAGAAGTATAGAGGTCAGGAGTTGCACTGTGTCTTTGTGGATGTAGAGAAAGCATATGATTGGGTGCCAAGAGAGGAAGTGTGGTACTGTATGAAGAAGTCAGGAGTGGCAGAGAAGTATGTGAGTCTGTTGCAGGACATGTAAGGACAGCGGGATGGTGGTGAGGTGTGCTGTAGGAGTGACAGTCTTCTTCTTCTTCTTCTTCTTCTTCTTCTTCTTCTTCTTCTTCTTCTTCTTCTTCTTCTTTTAGATTTGATTGGCGGTTGGCAACCAGCCTACAGGTGCATTACCGCCACTGACTTGATTATCGTCACTCTATATCTTTGTAAGAGAAATATCTTTTGTGAGAAAAAATTATCTGTCCTTGGACTGTGTCCTAGGTGCAGCTCCAACAGCTGATCATTGTCTGAGCCCCTTCTTGTTTGCCATGGTGATGGATAGGCTGACAGACAAGGTCAAGCAGGAATCTCCATGGACCATGATGTTTGTAGATGACATTGTGATCTGTAGTGAGAATAGGGAGCAGGTGGGAGAGAACCTGGAGAGGTGGAGGTATACTCTGGAGAGAAGTGGAATGAAAGTCAGTAGAAACAAGACAGAATACATGAGTGTGAATGACAGTGAGACAGGTGCATCGGTGAAGATGGAAGGAGTAGCGGTAGTGAAAGTATATGAGTTTAAATACTTGGGGTCAGCCATCCAAAGCAATGGAAAATGCACAAGAGAGTGGAAGAAGAGAGTGCAGGCAGGGTGGAGTGGGTGGAGACGAGTGTCAGGGGTGATTTGTGACAGAAAGGTAGCAGCAAGAATGAAAGGGAAGATTTACAAGACGGTAGTGAGACCTGCTATGACGGGGGTCTGCAACCTTTGCCAACCAAAGAGCCATTTTGCCCGTCGTGGACTAAAATAGAATGGCTGAGGGCCGCAACGGCAATTTGACCTTTAAAATAAATATTATGCTGCTTATAAAGTTTTTTAATATATACATAGCTCTGAATATTAATGAATTAATACAACAGTGGAAAAAACTGTTAAGCTTTATATAGAGCTTCATTCATGAAATAAGAAATACATTACAAATTGTTTTGTGCTGAAAAATATATTTCTGAATATAATAATAATAATGCATCAGATTTATATAGCACTTTATCATAGACACTCAAAGACACTTTACAAATAGATACATTATTCATTCACTCCAGACAAATAATGGTAGTGGTAAGCTACTACTGTAGCAACAGCTACCCTGGGGCAGGCTGATGGAAATGTGGCTGCCAATCCGCACCAACGGCCTCTCCGGCCACTACCAAACATTTATACACATTCATACCCAGTGTTATGGACAATGAAGGCAAGGTGGGTAAAGTGTCTTGCCCAGGGACACAACGGCAGGATATCTGGGGAGAGTGGGATTCAAACCGCCAACCATCCGGTTATTGGATGACCTGCTCTACCTCCTGAGCCGCTACCATAATTTTTTTGTATAGTTTTTTTAATTATCAGCACATTCATAAATTGTTTAAATCTGAAAAATATCATTCATCTCCTACGTTCAACAGTGATTACACAGCTTTAGTTCCTGATATTTTAATAAATCAGAGATGAAAGTTTTTAGAAGAAGCTGCTTTTCATCCTTTTTATGTTTCCTCATAATGCTCCTTATTCAAATGTATTAATATCAAATAAATCTGTATTCTTCACCTGTTCTCCAGACTCTCAATTTGACAACTAGTGGATTGATTGGTTGTCTGATATTCTTCTTTGGTTTGGAATAAGACAAAGAATTCTAAACAATTTTCTAAATAATATAACTTCAGAAATCATTTGGTGCAAATTTAGCCAATTAGAAATAATTACAACAGAGTGGAAAAACGTTTTAAAAAAATATCTTTTTCCGCTGAGATAAATATTGGTTATAATTTTTAAAAAAATGTGTGGCACAAATAGACAGTCTGCATGTATAATTCACTGTCCAAAACCCCACAGATAACAAACCAGCAGTTATCCTATAGACAGAAAGCTGAAAACATTCTTAAAACTAGAAAAGCACTCAGAGAGCGCATACCTCCACCAAGGCTACTTCAGTCTCTCATGGATCACCTCCAAAATGTAATGGGTTTGTGTGTAGGCCTAGAGCCACTTGTGGTGAAAATTGCATCAGAGTCTGTGCATTAGTTTTGGAGTATTGTGGCTGACACGCTGTGAGAAGAGCCTTGGCTGAGGTATGCATTCCCAGATCATCAGCAAAATGTAATGGGTTCCTGTGTCGGCCAAGAACCACCTCTGGTGAAGCTTTCATCCAAATCCATCCAGTAGTTTTGTGTAATCCTGCTGCACAAATACAAAAAAGCCCTTGGTGGGGGTATGCACTCTCAGATCATCACCAAAATCTAATCATCTGTTCCCCGTGCCATTACACACCTTTCCTGAAAATTTCATCAAAATCCATTCATAACTTTTTGAGTTATGTTGGTAACAGACAAACAGACAAACAAACCCCCGGTAAAAACATTACCTCCTTGGCGGAGGTAATAAAAGCACATGACAGACAACCATTCTGAAAACTGAATCGCTCTAGAGGGCTTTTATTTTTCACTCAGGAAGTATTGAACTGTGACGGTGAAAATAAATTTACACAAATTCAGACTTTGGTCATGTTTGGTGAATCCAGCATTTATAGTGCAGGCGACTATAAGGTTATTGAGCAGGAGTTCAAGGATTGTTTCTCATGTTTAAAGATAATTAAGTTGTTCATTTTAGATAATCATATTTAAGACTTTTTATGGACTTGTAGACACTGGGGCAGCTGTGTTTCTCCTTGTTTATGTTCTCGTGGAGAAATTCTCTCCACAGCAACCATACATAAACACAAATTAATCTGTCCACACAGAATTAGACTCTATTTTCCTCTGTGATTTTACTTTCTCTGGATTTGTTCATGTCTTACCGAGAGTGGTAGGAAGCGGCTGCTGTCCATGCTTCTCCATATGCACTGACTGAGGATGGAGAGACTGAGTGGCTCTCTGTGCAGCCACCATCAGATCTGACACGGTCACGCATGGTTGACAACATAATAAATAATTTAAAATATATACATTTTATGTTCATTAAAGTATGGGTTTCCATTGAGAAATATATCCAATTGCAATAAACAGTAATTTAAAAAATAAAATAATTAAAATTAGCTTCATTATTTCCATGTGTTTTGAGATATAACTGCAGGGAGCCATAGCATGGGGGCTGAAGGGCCACAGGTTGCCGACCCCTGTGCTATGATGTATGGTTTGGAAATGGTGGTGCTGACAAAAAGACAGGAGCTGGAGTTGGCAGAGTTGAAGATGCTAAGATTCTCATTGGGAATGACTAGGAGGGACAGGATTAGAAATGAGTGTATCAGAGGGACAGCTCAGGTTCAGCGGTTTGGAGACAAGGCTGAGATGGTTTGGACATGTGCAGAGGAGGGATGGTGGATATATTGGACAGAAGATGTTGAAGATGATGCTGCCAGGCAGGAGGAAAAGAGGAAGACCACAGAGAAGATTCATGGATGTAGTGAAGGAGGACATAGAGAGGGTTGGTGTTACAGAGGAAGATGCAAGGGATAGGGTGAGATGGAGGCAGATGATCCACTGTGGTGACCACTAAAGGGAGCAGCCGAAAGAACAAGATTGCTTGGGGGGGATGGGGAGGAGGGGCATGTGAGAAAATATCCTAAATTCAATAAGATAATGGCTGGATGGGTTCCTTTTGAGTTTATGATCCTGACCATTAATTTCTGCTACTGCATAGTGCATTGCTTGTTTGCTGTGTGAATGTGATTTTTTGGACACTGACATTATGTAAAAATTACTATGGAAAGACAAGAGCCACGTGGGGTCCTGCACGGAGTCTGTCCTGTTTAAATAAGCTGAATGTCGCAGCTGTCTACAACCAGTCCACACACCCTGTAGTTGAAATGCTGGCATTACCACCACTGCTTTATGAAAATAATCTTGTTTTTCTTTTCTTTTTTTTTTTTTTACAGAATCAGCAGTTCATGACTGTAGGAAGACCTGAGCTTCACACAATTGTCACACACGCACATACAGTGGGGCAAAAAAGTATTTAGTCAGCCACCAATTGTGCAAGTTCTCCCACTTAAAAGATGAGAGAGGTCTCCAATTTTCATCATAGGTATACCTCAACTATGAGAGACAAAATGAGAAAAAAAAAATCCAGAAAATCACATTGAAGAATTTTTAATAAATTAATTGGTAAATTCCTCGGTAAAATAAGTATTTGGTCAATAACAAAAGTTCATCTCAATACTTTGTTGTATACCCTTTGTTGGCAATGACAGAGGTCAAACGTTTTCTGTAAGTCTTCACAAGGTTTTCACACACTGTTGCTTGTATTTTGGCCCATTTCTCCATGCTTATCTCCTCTAGAGCAGTGATGTTTTGGGGCTGTCGCTGGGCAACACAGACTTTCAACTCCCTCCAAAGATTTTCTATGAGGTTGAGATCTGGAGACTGGCTAGGCCACACCAGGATCTTGAAATGCTTCTTACGAAGCCACTCCTTCGTTGCCCGGGCGGTGTGTTTGGGATCATTGTCATGCTGAAAGACCCAGCCACGTTTCATCTTCAATGCCCTTGCTGATGGAAGGAGGTTTTCTCTCAAAATCTCATGATACATGGCCCCATTCATTCTTTCCTTTACACGGATCAGTCGTCCTGGTCCCTTTGCAGAAAAACAGCCCCAAAGCATGATGTTTCCACCCCCATGCTTCACAGTAGGTATGGTGTTCTTTCTCCTCCAAACACGACAAGTTGAGTTTTTACCAAAAAGTTCTATTTTGGTTTCATCTGACCATATGACATTCTCCCAATCCTCTTCTGGATCATCCAAATGCTCTCTAGCAAACTTCAGACGGGCCTGGGCATGTACTGGCTTAAGCAGGGGGACACGTCAGGCACTGCAGGATTTGAGTCCCTGGCGGCGTAGTGTGTTAGCCGTGTGGTAGCCTTTGTTACTTTGGTCCCAGCTCTCTGCAGGTCATTCACTAGGTCCCCCCGTGTGGTTCTGGGATTTTTGCTCACCGTTCTCGTGATCATTTTGACCCCACGGGGTGAGATCTTGCGTGGAGCCCCAGATCGAGGGAGATTATCAGTGGTCTTGTATGTCTTCCATTTTCTAATAATTGCTCCCACAGTTGATTTCTTCACACCAAGCTGCTTACCTATTGCAGAGTCAGTCTTCGTCAGTCTTCCCAGCCTGGTGCAGGTCTACAATTTTGTTTCTGGTGTCCTTTGAGAGCTCTTTGGTCTTGGCTGTAGTGGAGTTTGGAGTCTGACAGTTTGAGGTTGTGGACAGGTGTCTTTTATACTGATAAAGAGTTCAAACAGGTGCCATTAATACAGGTAACGAGTGGAGGACAGAGGAGCCTCTTAAAGAAGAAGTTACATGTCTGTGAGAGCCAGAAATCTTGCTTGTTTGTAGGTGACCAAATACTTATTTTACCGAGGAATTTACCAATTAATTCATTAAAAATCCTTCAATGTGATTTTCTGGATTTTTTTTTTCTCATTTTGTCTCTCATAGTTGAGGTATACCTATGATGAAAATTGGAGACCTCTCTCATCTTTTAAGTGGGAGAACTTGCACAATTGGTGGCTGACTAAATACTTTTTTTCCCCACTGTAAGTTGAGAGTGGTGCTGCAACTGCAGCGATTCTCAACATAGCTTCCATCATTTGCCACATAAGTTATGAACCCTGACTGAATTATGAGACCACAGGGTCCTAAAAACATTTGCAATAATACCGCATACCGCGCTGTTGAGCTATTCACTGTCACTGCAGGTGAAATTCCTGCACTGTGACAGCCCTACTTGTTTTCTTTTATTTAGAAATAAAACTGTGCTCATGGTGCTCAAGCATACCCCCTCCTGTTGGGGCGATGGTACTGCGCAGCCTCTGACTGTGATTTTCAGCCTCACCTGCCTCCCCTGACCGCACGTCACTGGTTATGGGTCAGTCCGTCCATCTGTCCCACTTTTGTGAAATCAACTCCTACAATTTTGATCCAGTTGTTTTGAAACTTGGTACCATGGTTTCATATATTCTGAGGGTGCACATATTGCACTTTGGTTCTGATCAGATGATTTTTGCATTAATTGTAGCCCCTGACCAATGGCCTCCTGTTTCACCTCACTTCATAGACAGTAACTGTGTTATGAAATCAACTCCTCCTACAGTTTTGGTCCGATTGTTCTTGAAACTTGGTACCATGGTTTGAGATACTCTGATGATGCGCATATTGCAATTTCACTCTCATTGGATGACCTTGAGGTCAAAGATCAGAAGTCAGATTTTTCCCTAAATCTTCTAAACACAATAACGACTGAAAGAAATGATGTAGGCTTTTCATATCAATACAGGAGTTATGAATGAATGAATGAATGAATGAATGAATCTTTATGAATGAATCTTTATTTCAGATAGATTAAAAGTACAGATTAAAAGAAACTGAATAATATAACAAAGGGGGAAAGAAAATCCAACAAGGTCAAATTAGACAATAACTCCTCTGATTATACAGTTCAACATAAGTTATCTGAAATGGGTGATGGCTGAAGCCACAGCTTATATTGCCCACCCATATTCCATCCAAGAATTCAAAAGAAAAACAAAACAAGAGCGATTACAATTCGGAACAAAGCTAAGACAAAATGTGACAAAAAAACTAAGCTACAACACAACGCAGACTGGATATGACAATCCTTATGTGATTTTACATGTCATCTTGTATATATGTTTGGAGTATTTCTTCCTTTAGTTTTTGTTTAAATTGTCCAAGCGTTGTACATGATTTTAATTCAGGTCCAAAATCGTTCCATAATCTGACTCCTTGCACTGAAACACAGTGTTGCTTGGTGGTAGTTCTCACCGAAGGTTTTTGAAATACACATGTTCCTCTGAAATGATATTGTTTCTCCCTTATTTGGAACAACTTTTGGATATTTGCGGGCAGTGATAGATTCTTCACTTTTAACATTATTACTGCAGTTTTAAAGTCAACCAGATCTTTCAACTTGAGAGCTTTTAATTTAAGAAAAAGTGGGTTTGTTGGTTCTCTGTAAGCAGCTTTATTATTCTAATAGCTCTCTTCTGAAGCATAAAGACTGGATATATGTTTGTTTTATATGTATTTCCCCATACTTCAGTACAATATGTCATGTATGGGAGTATTAATGAATGATACAAGGTATATAGTGTGGGTTGATTCAGCAAATATTTCGCTCTGTGTAGTATTGCGATTGATTTGGATATTTTACCTTTAATATAATTAATATGTGTTATAAGTTATGTCTAAGTTATGAGTTATATCTAATACACATCTTGGACGACTTACACCAGGGATGTCCAGTCATGTGCCATGGAGGGCCAAGACCCTGCAGGTTTTCTCTTCTCCCCAGTCTCTTCAGCAGGTGTTTTCACTTATCAGCAATCAGTGGGAAGAAGTTCAGTGTAGTCTGCTGTTGAAGACGTTGGTTGGAGGTAAAGCCTGCAGGGTCTTGGCCCTCCATGGCACATGATTGGACACCCCGACTTAAACCCCCACCTAACTATGGGTTTGGGGTCAAGGGGTCAAAGTTCAAAGTTAACATTGCAGTTGTACTATGATAAATGGTAAATGCTACATTTACCATTACTATAAAAAAGTAAAGCTAGGGCCACCAAACCTGGTATACAGGTTCACCTTGGAATTCTGACCTCTGACTATGGGTTTGGGTCAAAAGGTCAAGGTGAAGGTTACCATTCCTTATGCCTTATTATTGTACAATGCATAAAGCTAAGGCCACCAAACCTAGTACACAGGTTCACCTTGGAATCCTGACCTCTGACTATGGGTTTGGGGTTAAAAGATCAAAGATCCGCTGTGGCGACCCCTAAAGGGAGCAGCCGAAAGAAGAAGAAGATGATACATTTTAAAGGTTTTGGTGGCTAGATGGCTGGATCTTCATAAAAAGACATCTTTCTTGGTCTGTTAACAAACATTTTAAATCCATCAATAATTCACACTTTCTATCAGTATACTAATATGGTTTCTAATAGAAGACAATTGTGTCCTTCATATTTCCTGCACTTCCAAAGCATGTGGGATGAACAACAGTTGGAATTCAAAAGAATATTGTGGAAGTTAGCAGACAAGGACCATTTGTGTGAGTCGTCCTAACTGTAATAATTACATAAATTGTTACTTGACGGCAGGGGTGGTGGGTGTTCATACCATTTTGTCTTTTTTGCCCCCTGTTGCAGCGATCGTATGAAAAGTTCTCCGCTTTTGTCCGTCACTATTTAATAAGCAAAATGACATGATTTTTTTTTTCCACAATATTTTTTATTGAACCTTTTTTTAACAAACATGACACAAACAATCAAACACTAACACTAAAGTAATTTAAAAAAAATGTACTAAAAACACCAACAACCACTAACAAAAGCAAGTCATCAACAATGCTCCTCTGTTTAGTCTAGGCAATCCATTACATAAGTATACATATTATACATTCACCAATTTGGAATTTACAAGGTCCACACACATCATTCACCTTCTTCTTCAGAAGTTATGTTTAATTTCTTTACATAATCAATGAAAGGTCTCCATATATTCTCAAACACATTTTCCTTTGATTTCAGTATGTATGTTATTCTTTCTAGTGGAAGGTTTGTTAACATGTGTCTTAACCACTGAGTCACATCTGGTCTATGAGTCTTTTTCCACAGTAGTGCAATACATTTTTTGGCATTAAGCAAACTGAGGTCTATGAATGCTCTTTCACTCTTATTAAAGTTATGCTTTTCTGGATACAGACCCAAAATGACATGATTTAAGATAAGATAAGATAAGATAAGCCTTTATTAGTCCCACAACAGGGAAATTCCAGGATTGCAACAGCACAGGGATAGCAACACTCAGAGCAACAATCAGAAGGCAAGAAAAAAAAAAGCAAGCAAGAGCAGCTAATATACATATGTACATATTACTATAAATATATATATATATACACACAGACACACAGTGTAGAGCATTGTAGCTGGATGGGATAAATATATGAGTATATAAACACACAGTACGGAGCATTGCAGCTAGATGGAATAAATATGTAAATATATAAACACAGTGCGGAGCAATGTAGCTAGATGGAATAATATGTAGATATATAAACACACAGTACGGAGCATTGCAGCTAGGTGGAAAAAATATGTAAATATATAAACACAGTGCGGAGCAATGTAGCTAGATGGAATAATATGTAGATATATAAACACACAGTGCGGAGCATTGTAGCTAGATGGAATGAATATATAGATATATAAATATAAACATAAACATACCCAGTGCGGAGCATTGTAGCTAGATGGAATTTGCCTGCGGCAGTCCACCACCAGCTCCTTAGTTTTCCTCGCGTTGATCTGGAGGCAGTTCCGATGGCACCAGTCCACGAAGTCCTAGATAAGCCCTCTGTACTCAGCTTCATCTCCATTGGAGATGAGGCCAACGATCGCAGAGTCATCAGAGAACTTCTGTAGATGGCAGTGTGTTGTGTTGTGTGAGAAGTCCGCAGTATAAAGAGTGAACAGGAAGGGAGCCAACACCGTTCCCTGGGGGGCCCCCGTGCTACTGATGATCGTGTCGGACACACAGTCCCGGGTTCTCACAAACTGAGGCCGGTTCATGAGGTAGTCCAGGATCCATGATGACAGGTGCTGGTCCACCCCTGCGCGCAGCAGCTTGTCCTTCAGGATCATCGGTTGGATGGTGTTGAAAGCACTGGAGAAGTCAAAGAATGTGATCCTCACCACATTCCCGGGCTTCTCCAGGTGGGACAGAGAACGGTGAAAGAGGAAGATCACCACATCCTCCACCTCAATGCCATGCTGGTAGGCGAACTGGAGTGGATCCATCGCTGGTTCCACCAGGGGGCGGAGGTGTAGTAGTAGTAGATTAGTTTATTTGACAGGGACAGTGCAATAAACATAGACAATTAATCAAAGACAATCAATCTGATGTGTTGCACATAGAGTGTATAGCTATTAGCTAATTTGCAACTCTTGTCCCTGGATGGGCTTTAGAAAAAAAGAATCAAGATAAAAATATACACAATAACCACATACATCAATGCAGAAAAATTATAAATACACAATTATAAATATTATAAATATTTTAAATACACAAATATAACAGCCTGACTCACCTTTAACATAAATATTATAAATACACAAATATAACAGCCTGACTCACATTTAACACATATAACTCACATTTGCCTATTTCAGGCCTTCCTCCCTCCGTCACTCACTATAAACAAACACATTTATTCCTTCCCTTCATTCACTCTCACTTTGCAGACAAATAATTCATACATGAGTACATTCTTGTTTATTTTTCAGCCAGTTTTTAACATTTTTAGTGAATGTTTTAAAGTCCGTTATTATTTTAATTTCATTTGGCATTGTGTTCCAGATGTGACTGCCCTTTATAGAGAAAGCTGTTTGTCCAAATGTGGTTCTGCGGTGGAATATTTTACAGTTATTGTTAACAGAACTCCTGGTGGCTCTGCTGCTGTCCTGTCTTTGGACGAAACCAGCAAGTGGCTCGGGTGCTGATTTATGGAAACATTTGAACGTTAATTTCAGAAGACAGAGGTCAATGAAGCTCTCAAAACTCAATAGGTTGTATTTTTTTAAAACATTACAGTGATGCCACCTAATGGGCTTTTTGTCCAAGATTTTTAGGGTTTGATTAAATAATGAACCTATATGTCTTATTGTGGAAGGGGCTGCTTGAGCCCAGACTGTCAAACAGTATGATATATGAGAAAAAACCATAGAATGCATATACAGTGCAGCTGCTTCGTAAGGTATGTAATATCTAATTAATTTAAAGCAGTTCAGATTTTTTTTTACTGTTTTTGAAATTTTCTTTATATGAAGATTAAATTTGAGTTGAGGATCTAGTACAATGCCAAGGTATTTGAATTCTGTAGCTAAACTGATGTCATGATCATGTATATTAACTTTAAAATGTTGCAGGTTACATTTTTTGATTGAAAAGCACATTGAGACTGTTTTCTGAAGGTTCAGCAATAGATGGTTCTTGAGGAGCCACTCTTGGACATCAACCATACTTGTAGACAGTACATCTGCAGCCTGTGCTGGAGTCTTGGCAGCTGTGTAAATAACTGCATCATCTGCATAAAGTTGGCATGTTGCAGCTGAGCAGTGTAACGGCAAGTCATTAATAAAAATGCTGAAAAGTAAAGGACCAAGAATGGACCCTTGTGGGATACCCATGCGGTTGTTAAAAATGAGGATTTATCCTGGTGAACTTTTACACACTGTTCTCTATTCTGGAGATAAGATGCAAACCATTCTAATGTATTTGGGGAGAAGTTAAAAGATACCATTTTGGATAAAAGCAAACTGTGGTTTACAGTATCGAAAGCCTTTTTGAGATCTAGAAAAACAGCTCCTACCACATTACCCCTGTCCAAGGACTGTTTGACGTTTTCAATAAGGCAACAATTTGCTGTTTCTGTTGAGTATCCTGGTCTAAAGCCAAATTGATGTGGATGAAGAAGTTGACTGTCTTGTAAGTAGTCTATCAGCTGTGTAGCTACAACTTTTTCAAGAACCTTAGATAGGACTGGTAAGATAGAGATTGGGCGGTAATTGCATATATCGTCTTTACTGCCTGATTTATGAACTGGTATGACGACAGCTTTTTTCCAGCCAGATGGAAATGTACTAGACCTAATGGAGAGATTAATGAGATGAGTCAGTGGTTTGATTAATATTTTGCTGTGGCATTTTGAGAAAGGAGGTGCTCATATTGTAGATATCACTAGTTTTTGAGTTTGACAGTGTTTTAACAATACCAGCAATTAACTTCTCATTTACCTCATCGATGTGAAAAGTATCTGTTGGGAGTATGGAATTTGTGTTGTTGAGCACATTTGGCAGCACAAAAATTTTTGTTAAGTCTTCCACAGAGCCCACAAAGTGTGAATTAAATTCATTTGCCAAAGTAGCCTTGTCACTGACGGTCTTGCCATTGATTCTAAGTTCCTTTACCCCCTTCTGATCGTTTTTTTTATTAGTTAAGTTATTTAAATGCCTCCATAGGGAACTGTTGTTACCCTTTGCATGATCTATCAGTTTATTGTAATAAGATATTTTTGATTTTTCGCAGCTCATGTACCACTTTATTTCTTAAACTTTTGTACACAAGGTGATCATTTTGTAGTTTGGAGGTTAGTGATGTTTTCAGTGCATAGTCTCGCCTCTTCATAAGTTTTCTTATTTCATTATTTAACCATGGTAGGCTAATCTTCTGTTGTCTACTTTTAATTTGCTTTGAAAATTTTTCTATAGACTTTGTGATTGTTGCAGTTATAAAATTACAACAATCATCTACTTCACATGTTGCCATGAGCTGTTCCCAATTTTGATTCTCTAAGTAATGTTCAAACTCCTCATTTTTTGATTTGGGGATAATAAAATTTGATTTGTCAATATCGACTCCCCCAAAATACTGTAGTCGCTTTTTAGTAAGTTTCCTGACAGCAAGAACCATGTTATGATCTGAGAGACCAGTTACAAGATTATAGGTTCTGGTTATTCGTTCTGGTTTATTAGTAAATACCATGTCAATAAGTGTTCTGGATTGTTTGGTTATCCTGGTGGGTCCTTTGATGATTTGCTGGTAATTAAATTTAGTCATGAGGCTTTTCAGTTTTTGTTTGTCTTTTTTATCAGACCAGTTGATATTAAAGTCACCATGAATTATTGTTTCTCTGTTCTTCTCAAGTTGTTTAACCAGATCACTTAATTCATTATAAAAGGAAGAGTTGTGTGACGGTGGGTTGTACACTACTGCAATGTTGAAATTCATTACCGGAGAGAGACATACATTAACAGCTAAACATTCAAGTGAAGTATTCAAATCAACCAGTTGACATTTATATTTCTCTTTGATGTAAATTAAAACACCTCCTCCCCTCCCTACCTGCCTGTCTTTTCTAAAACACTGGTAGCCCACAATATCGATCATATTAGTGTCTATGTTACTGTGTAGCCAGCTTTCTGAGAGACAAAGGTAGTCCAGATTTGAGTCCAACAGCAACACCGAAATCTCATCTCTTTTGGGGATTATGCTCCGTATGTTTAAATGACCGCCGAGGATCCCCTTTGGTTTAGCCTTGGTGTCCCAAAGAACTCGTGCATGATTAACAGTTTGGAAAAATAAATGTTGTTTTTGCTTTTGTACAGCTCGGTTTTGTGCTAACCCAGTGGTCTGCTGTTTAATAGTGGCAGGTCCAGGGTTAAGGTGAATATCTCCTGCCAGAAGTAGCAGAACTAACAGAACTTTAACTGTATATCCTCTGCCATATTGTGATTTTTGCTTAACAGCCATGTTTGCCTTAATTTGGAAGTTTTTGCTCAGGCTTTTAAAGACCACATAGAGTGTAGGGTGAGATGTCCAAGCCCAAATCCATACAGATAAAACTTTTTAACTTCACCTTTGGTTGAGTTTGTCGGAAAATCCTTCTTGTTGCAGGTCCAGACACACAAAGACAAAACGAAGAGGAAGTAGAGAAGTAGAGAAGGCTTATTAGTGGTGCCCATCAGCCCACTTTTTAATCCGGTGGCAGCCATCTTCAGTCCTTCTTGGAAAGAAGGAAAAGGAAAATCTGTGGATAGTAAAATAAATTCTGCTTATATCGCCAGAATCTGATCCGATCGTCCTCGAATCCAGCTGGGCCTCAGCTAGCCAACTAGCCCCTTCCGTTGCTGGTCTCGTTGCTCATAGTCGCCGTAACTGGTCTCCCGTCCCGCTCCTCCAACCGAGTCTCGTCACACACCGCCACTGCCACCGAGCTCCGCTGAGGTCACGGTAAATCCTCCGCTAGGCACCGCCACCTACCGTCGTCTGCCTGGGTGAAATCTCTGCTGAGCCCCGTCAACAAATAGCCGCTTGCCTGGTAGTATCTCCGCTGGGCCTCGCAGCTGGGCTTCGATTCAGGCTGGTGTAAGGTGGAATGACTGGCGCCAGCATTAAGCTAACTAGCGTTAGCTTAGCAATCGCTTCGGGTAGTCTCGTCGCACACCGCCGCTGCAGTCACGGTAAGTCCTCCGCTGGGCACCGCCGCCTACTGCCGTCTGCCTGGGTGAAATCTCTGCTGAGCCCCGTCAAACAAATAGCCGCCTGCCTGGTAGTATCCCCGCTGGGCCTCGCAGCTGGGCTTTGATTCAGGCTGGTGTTAGGTGGAATGGCTGGCGCCAGCATTAAGCTAACTAGCGTTAGCTTAGCAATCGCTTCAGGTAGGGCACATCAGTGAATCACAAGGAAGCGCTGGAATCGCTGGTCAGCAAGGAGCAGTCTCTCCAGGGTCTTCATCAAGTGGGACGTCAAGGCCACCGGTCTGTAGCTGTTCAGGTCTTTGGGGTGGGAAGTTTTTGGTACAGGTACCACACAAGATGTTTTCCACAGCTGTGGTACCCTCCCCAGCTTCAGGCTCAGGTTGAAGATGTACGTCACAATCCCACACAGCTTGTCTGCACAGGACTTGAGGAGCTTTGCGCTGATGCCGTCCGGTCCCGACGCCTTCCTCGCCTTGATCTTCCTCAGCTCCGTCCTCACCTGGGTCCTGGTCAGGGTCAGGATGGGGGGCTGTGTGTTGGGAGTGGGGGGGGGTGTTGGTGGAGTGGGGAGTGGGCAGCAGGACTTGATGTCTTTACAGGCAGCAGTGGTTGTTGTGCAGTCAGGGGGGAGGGCGGTTGGTTGGTCAAACCTATTGAAAAACAAATTCAGATTGTTTGCCCACTCCCTGCCCCCCGTGGCCTGGGGGGAGGTATTCTGGAGCCCAGAGATGGTTTTGAGGTTTCTCCAGACCCCGCTGATGTCGCTCTGTTGCAGCTTGTCCTCCATCTTCCTCCTGAAGCTGTCCTTGCCTTCTCTGATCTTTTTCCTCAGCTCCCTCTGTACGGACTTCAGCATCTCCCTGTTCCCCGACCTGAAGATCATCTTCTTCTCTCTCAGAAGTGTTTTAATCTCAGGGTTGATCCAGGGTTTGTTGTTTGAGCAACACCGTATGGTCTTGGTGGGAATGGATTTGTCCGCACAGAAGCTGAGGTAGCCCGTGAAGGTGTGAGTGAGGCCATCGATGTCCTCACCATGTGGATCGCAGAGCTGCTTCCAGGCGGTGGCTTCAAAACAGCCCTTTAGAGTGTCCATTGCCTCCTCAGACCATAACATCACTGTGCGCATGGCCGGGGGTTGTCTGTGCACTAGGGGTTTGTACACCGGCTGGAGATGAACCAAGTTGTGATCCGATCTCCCGAGTTGGGGGAGTTGTGATGAGGTGTACGCCTCCTTAGTGTTTGCGTAGAATAAGTCCAGCGTTTTATTGTCTCTAGTGTGGCATGTGACATACTGGGTAAACGTGGGTAGAATGGGAGACAGTGAAACATGGTTGAAATCGCCTGAGATGAGGAGAAGAGCATCTGGGTGTTCTGTCTGCAGCCTGCTGGTTACTGAATGGATGACGTCACGCGCTGTCCCAGTGTTCGCCGTCGGATTTGCATAAACAACAATGCAGATCACGTGTGAGTGTTCTCTCGGGAGATATGTAGGCCGCATGCTAACAGCTAGCAACTCAATGTCTTTGCTGCAGTGACGTTGTTAACAGTGATATGTCCCGGTCTGCACCAGTTGTTGTTAACATACATTATCACTCCACCGCCCCTTGCTTTGCCACTGTCTGGTGTTCGGTCTGCCCTTATCATGTGGAAACCCTCCAGCTCAATGTTAGCATCTGCTGCTAGTTCAGTTAGCCACGTCTCAGTAAACAAAAGGAGAGAGCACTCCCGGTATGTGCTATCGTAATGGCAGATAGCCGCTAGCTCATCTACCTTTCCCAGTATAGAGCGTACATTCCCCATAATAACGGATGGGAAGGTGGGTCTGTACCTTATACTCCTTGTCCGCCGTCTAACACCAGCCCGACAACCACGTCGTTTTTGCCTTATTTCTCTCGGTACGTCAAGTTTTTTCGTCAGCACCGAGTGGCGATTAAGTCCAAGCAGCTGTTCCCTGCTGTACCATCTCCTGCTGTAAACAGTGGCTCCGTCCGCCGGCTCGGGAGGCATTTTGGGGCGATCTGTGTGTCCGTGATGTATAAAGTGTGTAAAGAAAGAAAGAAAAAAACTCAGAATTGAACCGCTGTTGCAAAAGGCAGCCGACTCGTGTGGCACCGGAAGTTTTTTTTTTTTTTTTTTTTTTTTTTTTGAACACAAATTACTAGACACAGCAGAAACCTGTTTGGCAATGCAAAAATGTATTCAAAGCAGCGCACAAATCAAAATGAGCGGATTAAATGTAAGTTAGCCGAACAGTTTCCAGCCTCCTTCTCCCTGTCACCCTGACACGAGCAGTTAGGGTGCAGTCGATTCCATCACTGGCGTACACCTCAATGGGGATTATATGAGCAGATTGAAGTAAACAAATGTGTGAATATAGTTAAATGTAATTATAGTTTTGGTGTCCCAGCACGCAGTGGTAACTTTTACCTCTGTCCTTCCGTCAGTCCACAACACCCATATTGTGGAGAGAGACCTGGGGATCCTAAACTCCGTCAGTTCCACTTGATTCCTTCTCCGGCATACACCGTCACTGGTAAAGGGTGGTTAAAAAAGGTCACCTTTGACCTCTTCGATGGTCAAGCGGTCAGTTGAAACCATGTCAAGAGTGCTCTTCAAGTATTATGACATCGCCATGCAAGAGATGAGAGCCTGCAGTCAAGTGGCTTCTGAATTATTGGTGGTGTGGGGGGGGGGGGGGGTTCTGTCACATACATACCCACACTGGAGAATCCCTTTATATATATACAGCGGGGAAAATAAGTATTTAACACATCAACATTTTTCTTATTAAACATATTTCTTATGGAGCCGTTGACCTGAGATTTTCACCAGATATCGGTAACAACCCAAGTAATCCATACATACAAAGAAATCAAGGCAACTGTGTTCACAAAACAAGTCATATTTAATAAAGTGAAATGACGCAGGTCATAAGTATTGAACACATGAAGAAAAAGAAGTGCAAAAAGGCATAGAAAGCCAAGAAACCAGCTGAAATCCATCAGAATTTAGGAAGTCATCCCATCCACCATCAGTGCAAATTAATTTCAGATGGTTAGGTCCTTACTGATAGCTTTTAAAAAGGTCTGTGAATATCAGATTATCACACCACAAAGAACTCATGATGGGTTGAAGCGAAGAGCTCTCTCTAAACCTTTGCAACCTTATTGTTGCAAAACATAATGATGGCATTGGTTACAGGTGCATTTCTAAACTACTGAATGTTCCAGTGAGCACTGTTGGAGCTATCATTCAGAAGTGGAAAGAACATCATTTTACCATAAACCAGCCATGACCAGGAGCTCTTTGCCAATGTTGCCAGGTTTCATGAGAGAAACAAGCAACCAGCTCTATGGAAACAAGCCCCCCAAAACAGCCCAAGTGGCAACCTACCACATTGTGCAAAAGAGAGGCTGCTTGATAACATATCTAACTAACTAACCTGCACTTATATAGCGCTTTTCTAGTCACAAAGACCACTCAAAGCGCTTTCACTAATACTAACCCTCTATTCTAAGGGCCTATAGGAAACAAATATCTAGGGACAATTTAGAACAGCCAATTAACCTAACATGCATGTTTTTGGCATGTGGGAGGAAACCGGAGAAATCCCGGAGTAAACCCACGCAACACGGGGAGAACATGCAAACTCCACATAGATCACTGTTGGTCGGGGGCTGGGATCGAACCCACGATCCCACGATCCCCACAATCCCCCGGCCAAGGGTAAACTGTGCTGCCGCAGTGCTAACCACTGCGCCACCGAACATATCAATATATAAATTTATTTTTGTTTGCAGTGAATTGACTGTAAACACAGTCAGCATTAAATAATGGATTTTTATAAACTCTAATTAAAGGAAAATATATATGCAGTCTGCATAAGCAACAGCAAATTTATAGTAAACACAGTCAACATAAAAACTTTGAATAAATTAAATTTTTAAACACTGATCAAAAGAAAAGACATGTACATTCTGCATAAGTAATAGCACTAAACATGATTACAGTTTAGTGATGTGGGATGATGGGAGTTGTTGTCCGCTGTTGTCGTTTAAACAAAACTGAATACTACTCTGTTATTATACGACAGCCAACAACTTTAAAATTAAATTATCAGGGAATGTTCTGCCAGTCTAGTTCTACCATATGTTCTGCCAGTCAGTTCTGCCAGTCAGTTCTACCATAAGACCAAATATCTTTTACATATCATCACTGACCAAATGACTGATGATGAAGCTATCTACAGACAGTTTTGTTGTATGCACAGGCTAACATTCTGTGTCAGAGGTTTAGTACATGCTCACACAAGGTTAAGTTGTCTCTTTTCAGAGCATACTGACACCCATGTATACTGCACATTTATGGGCCAATTATAAGGCAGGGAGTTTGAGGAGACTTCAGGTTGCCTATAATGATGCTCTTAGACTGTTACTGAAGAGGCCTAGATGGTCTAGTGCAAGTGAGCTCTTCATGGCTGCAGGAATTAAAACTTTTGGGGCCATTTTAAGGAACCTTATGTTTAAATGTATTTGTAGGCTTAATGCCTCTGAAAATGAAATAATTTTTATCTTTAACAGGGTTAAGATTTAGTACCATGCGTTATCAATCCCTGCTGTGGAGGCACTGGTACCCCTGTCTGTGTTGATTGTGAATTTTGTTTCTTTTTTGTGTGTTTTTTACTGGACCTGTGAGTCTGAATAAAGGTTCTCTCTCTCTCTCTCTCTCTCTTTCTCTCTCTCTCTCTCTCTCTCTCTCTCTCTCTCTCTCTCTCTCTCTCTCTCTCTCTCACACACACACACACGTACGTATGTATATATGTGTGTGGAAAATTATCTTTTAAATTGACAAACATATGTGTAACTCGTGGCAAAATTTGCTCAGGATCAAAAGATAATTTTGCTCTTGCCATTCATTTCAATGGAGAATTTTTTTCGATTTAAGGTCCTATATGCACTGATCTGTATTAAAAAAAAACCTGGATAGCTCATGCCCCATTAGCGAGTACAGAGCCAAGTGGAGTCGGATGGGCCACTGATCTCTATAGAAAAACTGGATGGATCATTGGCCGCCAGAAATGATTCCCCTAGCAGGCCACTTTTACCTCAATAACTTCCCCAAAAAGCAAGCCCAAATATGCAGCTACACGTTAAAAAACAAGCCCAAAAACCCGCAACCCGTGACTGACAAGATTTGCAAGCGACTTTAGAGAAAAACAAGCCCAAAGTCGCGTATAATAAGCGGACTTGGCAACTATGGTCCTCGCAAGATTTTTGACAGAGGCGTCGAAAGAATTATCAGAAGAGTTATCCAAGAGCCAAAGACCAATCATGGAGACCTAGAGTTAGCAGGGGTACTGCTGTTTGAAAGAAAACAATAAGTTATCAGTCCCTTCAGGATTTCGCGATGTTGCAATCACGTCAGTTCACGCGAAATCAGCCAGTCAGCGCAACTATTGTGCAACCTTGCAACTTTGTCCAATCACCGTAACTTTCCCGCAATTTTGGCCAATCCTCGTCAACTTTCACCAATTTCACCAATCAAATTTGTCTCTGACTAGCGCACAAAGGCTCAGTCTAACCAACCAAATGCATTGCTGCACCGCGTTCATTTCCGTGTTTGTGGTGAATATTAACGGAACACATCAGCAGAGTGTGTGATTTAAAAAAAAAAAAAGCACTCACCCACGAGGTTTCCAACACCGTCCCTTCCTCCGTCTCCCCCAGCCTGCCGGTGGATGTCTCGTCACGTCTCCGTCCTGACTGCGTGGACTAAGTGCTGAGTTTGTGTTGAAAAACGTCCACCTGCCCCAAAAACACCCCGTTGCAGGAGTGCGTGTGAAGAGAGACTCCGTAAAACCACAAACACAATGAACAAATCTAACACTACAGCCAGTGTTTGAACATTTTATACATCTTTAGAGGTAAAATCATTACTACATCTGTTCAATGAGCTTTAAAGCTGTGAATCTCTGGTCTGGACGGACAAACACACCCCTCTTCCCCCGCTGCCATAAATGAAAGATGTGTGTCTGAAGAGGCAAGTGTGTGTGTCAAGACCGACGTTTAGCAGACAGACAGGTAGGAGTTAGGCACAGAAAGAGAGAGAATATTGTCTGTATTTTTTTTTCAGAAATCACAGACTCCAATAGACGATACAGAGCAACAAAGTAAATTATTTATTTTTTCCTCTCCGCTCGGAACCGAGTGGTTGGGGACTGTCGGGAGTTGTCAAATGAAGGTGCTGCCAGTAATTTTCAAATTTGTACGCTTTTATCATTCATTCAGTGCAATTTTGCTGTTGTAATGGATATTCTGTTAAAGTCGGTAGGTAGGTCGGTAAGTTTTTCTGTATAGCAGAAATTTCTGCTTAATTTACAAATCGCTGTAATAGGTAGTTTTTGACAATCCTGTGCTTTTCTTGTATTGTTAATATAGAATATCACTGCAGTAAACTGGGAAAAAAACCATTTCCTTTAAAATTTATAATTTTTCCCACAACTTTTAGTGCAAAAAACACTCTTAAAAACATTGCAGCTTTTATCGCAACTTCTTAAAAAAGCTCCCGCAAATTCAGGCATTTTTGGGCCGCAACAATCATAAAAACATCCTGCGAAATCCTGGAGGGACTGAGTAATGCACTCAACCCATATGGACTCCATGCCCGCTCACCTCGCAAGACTCCATTGCTGAAGAAAAAGCATGTTGAAGCTTGTTTAAAGTTTGTTGCACAACATTTGGGCAAGCCAGTAAAATACTGGAAGAATATAGTCTGGTCAGATGAGACCAAAATTGAACTTTTTGGATGCCACAACACACAGCATGTTTGGAGGAGAAATGGCACTGCACATCCCATTATGGTGTGGGGGTGGTTTTCGGCACATGGTACAGGTAGACTTCATATAATTGAAGGAAATATGAATTGACAAATGTACAGAGACATCCTTGACAAGAATCTGTTGCTATCTGCCAAGATGCTGAAGATGAAAAGAGGGTGGACATTTCAGCAAGACAATAGCCACGGTTACATGTGCAAAATTTCTTCAATTTGATTACAATTCAGATCAGAACTTTACTGTTTACATGGATCCTGAAAAAGTTGATCGGATTAGGACATGCATTTCCATGTATCACATGTTTGAACGGACTAAATCATTTTGACATGCACACAATTATCCAACATTCTGGAAATAGTAGAAGAAGAAGCAACTTCCGGTGTAAACAAACCCCGCTTCGTGTCTTTTTTCTTTTGAAATGGACCTGTATTGCGTTATTCAGACTGTTCTTTTGCTTCTGCTGGTCTCTGTAATGAAGCTACAAGTCCAGCCGTACATACTTCACCATATAACAATCTTCAACATATAACAATCACACAATACCGACGCACTCTACAAGAAGGGACAGCGCAGGCTGTTCCTACTGAGGAGGCTCAGGTCTTTTGGTGTACAAGGGGTGCTCTTGAAGACATTCTACGACACGGTGGTGGCATCAGCCATCACTTTTGGAGTGGTCTGCTGGGGCAACGGCATTACAGCAGTCGATAGGAGGCTGACATACATACATGCGCAGTAAACATATTTTCTACCCAAACTTTGGAATAAGTGTTTATATGTGTACCAATCGGATTAACAATTGGCATAACCCACCCGTCTCAGTCGGAAGGAAATTGTGATCCAAATGAGTGTGATCAGGTCAGAATATTCAGATTGGCGTGTTTACATGAAGCATTTTTATTCCGATCAGGCTTTTAATCCGGTTACTTGTGTCCATGTAAACATGGCTATTGATCCCAGACAGCCAAGGAAACTCAACTGGCTCCAGAGAAGGAAAATAAAGCTCCTTGAATGGCCCAATCAGTCACCTGACCTGAAATCAATTGAAACTCTATGGAACGAACTGAAGATCAGCGTTCATAGAAGACACCCATGGAACCTTCAAGATTTGAAGACAGTTTGTGTGAAAGAATGGGCTAAAATCATCCCTGAGCAATGCCTGTGCCTAGTTTCTCCATACAGGAGGCATCTGGAAGCTGTTATTACCAACAAAGGCTTTTCTACTAAATATTAAATGAATTTCACCAAGCGTGTTCAATACTTATTCCCTGTGTCATTCTACTTTATTAAATATGACTTGTTTTGTGATCACAGTTGCCTTGATTTTTTGTATCTATGGATTACTTGGGTTGTTACTGATATCTGGTGAAAATTTCAGGTCAATGGCTCCATCAGAAATGTGTTTAATGAAAGAAATATAGACGCGTTCAATACTTCTTTTCCCCGCTGTACCTTTTGGAATTATGGCCAAAAAGTTCCACTTTGGTTTCATCGGACCATAGCATATTTTCCCACATGCGTTTGGGAGACGCTCAGTCTTGCGGATGCTCTGTCAATGCGTTCAGATCATGGGCAGGCCGTGCGGTCATAAAATTTGGGCTGCACACGGTCGTCCGCGCGGCCTGCCCACGACCTGAAAGCGTTGACAGAGCATGCACAAGACTGAACGTCCCCGTCATGAGGTGGCGCTACCAACACAACATACAAAGACAAAGTAGACGAGGAAGACAACGAGGACACGGAAGATGAAAATAAACATACAAGAATCCTTTTGCAGCAGCTTGAGCGGAGAAGAGCACTGGAAAATGGTAATTCCTTCTTTTTCTTGAAATGACGCCATTGTTGTCGCTGCAAAAAAATGTGTGTCACTCTCATGTTCATCGCCGGTGAACAAACTGGCGTGTTAGCGCATTTGCACCACCCATAGGGCTGGAGTGAAACTACAAATAACAGTTATGCGCATGCGTCAACTGCTTGGCCTGGTAAATGAAAAAAAGTGAGCATGTACAACGCCGCTTGTGTGCCAGGCTCGTCCAAAGCACACGCGGACCAGAGGGGAAATGCAGCATGAATAAGGCTTTAGATGTGACTACAAAAATGCCAGGAAGAGCCTACTAGAACAGCTGAACTTTATCTGGAGTTAATCATGGGCACTTGAAATGGTGGCAGGTGTGTGCTGACTCCCATTTAACATGAGTTTGAATGTGATTGGTTAATTCTGAACACAGCCACATCCCCATTTATAACAGGGTGTACATATTTATGCAACCATGTTATTAGAAATTTTTTATTTTTCCTCTTAAAAGATTTCAGTTGATTTTTAAATTGGTTGTACAAGTTATAGGTCACATTAATAGTGGGAAAAGTTTTGAAATGATTTATCTTGGTCTCATTTTTTTACATCACAAAATCCTGGCATTTGAACAGGGGATGTGTAGACCTTTTTATATCTACTGTATCTAATTAGAGTGCATCCGGAAAGTATTCACAGCGCTTCACTTTTTCCACATTTTGTTATGTTACAGCCTTATTCCAAAAGGGATTAAATTCATTTTTTCCTCAAAATTCTACACATAACACCCCATAATGACAATGTGAAAAAAGTTTTTTTTTTTTTGAGATTTTTGCAAATTTATTAAAAATAAAAAACTTAAGAAATCACATGCAAATAAGTATTTACAGCCTTTGCCATGAAGCTCAAAATTGAGCTCAGGTGCATCCTGTTTCCACTGATCATCCTTGAAATGTTTCTACAGCTTAATTGGAGTCCAGCTGTGGTAAATTCAGTTGATTGAACATGATTTGGAAAGGCACATACCTGTCTATATAAGGTCCCACAGTTGACAGTGCATGTCAGAGCACAAACCAAGCATGAAGTCAAAGAAATTGTTTGTAGACCTCCAAGACAGGATTGTCTCGAGGCACAAATCTGGTGAAGGGTACAGAAATTTTTTTTCTGCTTTAAAGGTCCCAATGAGCACAGTGGCCTCCATCATCTGTAAATGGAAGAAATTCAGAACCACCAGGACTCTTCCTAGAGCTGGCCGACCGCGTAAACTGAGTGATCGGGGAGAAGGGCCTTAGTCAGAGAGGTGACCAAGAACCCGATGGTCACTCTGTCAGACCTCCAGCGTTCCTCTGTGGAGAGAGGAGAACCTTCCAGAAGGACAACCATCTCTGCAGCAATCCACCAGTTAGGCCTGTGTGGTAGGTCGGCCAGACGGAAGCCACTCCTTAGTAAAAGGCACATGGCAGCCCACCTGGAGTTTGCCAAAAGGCACCTGAAGGACTCTCAGACCATGAGAAATAAAATTCTTTGGTCTGATGAGACAAAGATTGAACTCTTTGGCGTGAATGCCAGGCATCATGTTTGGAGGAAACCAGGCACCGCTCAACCACGCCAATGGTGGTGGCAGCATCATGCTGTGGGGACGTTTTTCAGCAGCAGGAACTGGGAGACTAGTCAGGATAGAGGGAAAGATGAATGCAGCAATGTACAGAGACATCCTGGATGAAAACCTGCTCCACAGCGCTCTTGACCTCAGACTGGGGTGACGGTTCATCTTTCAGCAGGACAGCAACCCTAAGCACACAGGCAAGCTATCAAAGGAGTGGCTTCAGGGCAACTTTGTGAATTTCCTTGAGTGGCCCAGCCAGAGCCCAGACTTGAATCCAATTGAACATCTCTGGAGAGGTCTGAAAATGGCTGTGCACCAATGCTTTCCATCTCGCCTGATGGAGCTTGAGAGGTGCTGCAAAGAGGAATGGGCCAAACTGCCCAAAAATAGGTGTGCCAAGCTTGTGGCATCATATTCTCAAATACTTGAGGCTGTAATTGCTGCCAAAGGTGCATCAACAAAGTATTGAGCAAAGGCTCTGTATACTTATGTACAGTGATCCCTCGCTACTTCGCGCTTCACCTTTCGCGCCCTCAGTGCATCGCGGATTTTTCAAAAATATTCATCAAAAATTCAAAATTGAGAAATAATGGGCGGGCGCTAGCAGAAGGCAGGGAGACTACATTAGACCATCACGTGTCAACACGGAGAGCCGCACAACTCTCTATTCGCTGTTCTCGTGTTGGCTCGGCTCGGAAATCTCGCAAGCTGATTGGCCGAGACGTTTCACCCCGCAAGCTGATTGGCCGAGACGTTTCACCCACCTCCTCTCCCTGCCGAGCACCCATGAAGGGAAGGAAGACCGCATTCATTGCTTTTTATCGCTCGTGTTACTTAGTCTCGCCGTGTGGAACTTTTTGCTGTTCTCTTGTGCCATTTTGTGCGAAATAGTCTTCCCGTCGAGCCACTACGCCGCCTCCTCCAGCTCTATCGGAAGCTGCCCTCGATGATCCTGCGCCTCTAGCACCTCACGATGAGGCGTCACCTGAGGAGCAGTAAAGCTCTCATTAACCTGTGCAGTAAATCATTTTCATCTTGAGTTACGTATCTTGTTATAAGAATAAAAGAGTTCTAAAAACATATTTATGTACACTTTGTTTACATCTACGTATGTATGTACACGTACACACACACACACGTGTGTGTGTGTACGTGTATGAGAGAGAGAGAGTGAGAGAATGAACGTACGTATTATTTATGGATGACGTCATTAGGGGTGACGCTACTTCGCGGTTTTTCACTTTTCGCGGTCGGTTCTGGAACCCATTAACCGCGATAAGTGAGGGATCACTGTACATGTGATTTTTTTTTAGTTTTTTATTTTTAATAAATTTGCAAATATATATATATATAAACTTTTTTCATGTTGTCAATGTGGGGTATTACGTGTAGAATTTTGAGGAAAAAAATTTTGAAATAAGGCTGTAGCATAACAAAACGTGGAAAAAGTGAAGCACTGTGAATACTTTCTGGATGCACTGTAGATACACGTACACTACCGTTCGAAAGTTTGGCGTCACTTAGAAATTTCCTTATTTTTGAAAGAAAAGCACTTTTTTACAATGAAGATAACTTTAAACTAATCAGAAATACACTCTATACATTGCTAATGTGGTAATTGACTATTCTAGCTGCAAATGTCTGGTTTTTGGTGCAATATCTACATACAGTAGGTGTATAGAGGCCCATTTCCAGCAACTATCACTTCAGTGTTCTAATGGTACAATGTGTTTGCTCATTGCGTCAGAAGGCTAATGGATGATTAGAAAACCCTTGTGCAATCAGGTTAGGTCTGCAATGCTGTGATTGCTGCAAATGGAGGATTCTTTGACGAAAGCAAAGTTTGAAGGAAAAAATTATTATTTCAAATACAAATCATTATTCCTAACCTTGTCAATGTCTTGACTATATTTTCTATTCATTTTACAACTCATGGTGGTAAATAAAAGTGTGACTTTTCATGGAAAACACAAAATTGTCTGAGGTGACCCCAAACTTTTGAACGGTAGTGTATGTACATGTGACTTCTTAGCTTTTTATTTTTAATAAATTTGCAAAAATCTCAAAAAAACTTGTGATTATGGGGTATTGTGTGTAAAATTTTGAGGTAAAAAATGAATTTAATCCCTTTTGGAATAAGGCTGTACCATAACAAAATGTGGAAAAAGTGAAGTGCTGTGAATACTTTCCGGATGCACTGTAATACATTGCTCTCCAATTTTGATCTCCACTGTATATATAGGCCTACTACACTATATTGAATGCTGAATTTGTGATCTCTTTTCCATTTATTTATGTGCTGGCTATGCACAGACGCATAATGCACCATGTGTGGTGCTCTTGTTTTTCATATCTAGGCTAGTGTATTTAAATTTAAAGACAACTGGGCAAGTGTTATGCATTTAAAGTCTATATTGAAGCCTATACTGCTTTTCAGTCTTGTTTCACAATTACAGAGGGACAAAATTAGTATTCAGATGGGATATTAATGTAATTTGCCTTTCCCTCTCATTTTCTCTCATACCAACATGATAAAAACAGTTATCACACAGTAATTTCCATGAAAGACTGGGAGAGGATCCTTGGTATGAGTTGACTATAACACTCTGTATATTGAAATGGAGGAAACAGGAGCCTCACCATAGAGTGTATCACTAAAAGGATAACAAACAAAAAACAGTACTCATATCTTAAGGTCAACGTGAAATTGTTTGAGACGCATGTCCTATTCGTGTTGCACAGGATTGCTAGGCAGTAACTGTTTTTTTTTTTTTTCCACTGTAAAGTAAAACTGGTGTCAGAGGAACTCTTCCAGGAGCAACATTATTTTAAGTGCCTTTTTTCTTGTAGGATTTCTATGGACACAAAGCACTGTTTGATGACATAATCACATAAGGGCGATGGCGTGCTGAAGTGATGGAGTTGGCAAGTGACTGTAGCAAGATTGAGGACAATGTTTTCAGCTTTTTGCCTGTACATGTGGACTTAGTAATCAGCTATTTTGCTTTAGAATTTGCTTGTCAAAAAGCACAATGACATGAGCTAGAAGACAAAATGGGAAATACTTGCACCTTTTTAAGAGTGATTATTGTAGCTGTGAGAGTTTTGATTCGGATGTGGCTGGTGAATAATTGTCACTTATGGACTACAAGTGCTACCGGAGATTCTCTGCTATCAAGTCAGAGCTAAAATGGTTCCACAAGAGATTTCTGGGGCTAAAGCTAGAACTAACTCCCTTAACCACTCGATAGTCTCTGATACTCAGAGTTTTTGTGGTGGAAATATTGGTCATGAGGAAATAAATTTGTGTTCTTCAGTACTGCTTAAAACGCTGGGGATATTGAACCAGGAAATCCTAGTTTTGTTGCCTTTAAATGTAATTCTATACATATGTATGACTTAATGGTCATATTTAGCTGACATCAAAATGCTTTGTTGGAAAGGGTCGTTTTTCTCTTACTATATATTTACTATCACAAGTTTGGTCTTAGACAGAATTTAAATTGGTCTTGAAATGGTCTTTAATTTAACTTAATTCCTATAGAAACTCAGTTACATTTAACAGAATTTTTACCATTATTACTCTTGCATTTATTACTGTATTTTAACCACGTGTAATTCATATTCAAGGTGTGTGTGTGTTTAGAATAATATGCCTTCATGGTAATCCCTTATTATCGTCTTCAGAGTTCAGACTATGCAGCCTTGTTACCAAATCTAACTTGGGTTGCTATTTATTATATCCGTTAAGTTGCTCTTACTATTTTCAAGTATTTGGGGTACTGCAGTTTGGCAAGTGTTTGCATTAATGTAACTACCTTTTATTATTTTTAAGTAGCCTTGCTTTAGCATTTTAATGTTGAAATTGCCCAGAAATGACGTCCGAGATGTTTGGGTCATATAGGAGTGTGGTAGGCATGGGGGACACAACACCATTGGAATGAACTTTAAAGCAACGTCTATAGAGAGTAGCCTGGAGACATTAATTCTGGGCATCTGTATGGAGAATGATATCTCTGCTGAATCACTGCCAAAATGTTTGGCAGCTGTTGTTAATGCCAAAATGCTCTAACAAAATGCAGTGATTTTTTTTCTGGTCTTTGTATATCTCAGAGTTTTTTAATGAGGTGCAAGAGACATTATGAATCATTTTGTTTGCACATACAGAAGATCCAAATCTGAAACATTTTTGGGGCTTAGTTTCCTAATGTGTAATATGGGCAAATAACGGTAACAGGAACTCATGGTTTCCTGTATCTGTGAGGGTAAATATGGCACCTGTGTAGAATTCTTTGTGCAGCTCAAATTTATTTTAAAAGCTCTCTATGGCTACATTGACTTTAGCAGTTTGAAGTGACTTAAATCTGATTTTTAAACTGGAATGTGACACAGATCTTTTTTTTTTTTGTTGTAATTTTCTCTTTATTGACATTCTTTAGAAAGTAGGTTTAAGCCATCATTTCATTTGATAATTACATTTGAATGTCCCCTTTTTTAAATGAAAAAGAAATAAGAAAAAAAAAAGGGGAGGGTCAGCATAAACATCTGCATATAGGGAGTAAGTGTTGATGTTCACACTCTTGTATATATATTAACAAAGTCTGCTATATCAGTTCTGCAAATTGAAAGTCCGGCCTGAGTGGTGTTACATATTTAGTCCATTCTTCCCATTGTGACATAAACTAATCCTTTTTGTAATTGACATAAGCTGTTATTTTCTCCATCTTATAAATATCCATTGTAATGTCCATCCACAAATCAAGAGATGGGCTGTCCTGTGAAAGCCATTTTTTTTGTAATTGCCTTTCTGCTTGCAATCACTAGAATACATAATAAATATTTGTCCCTCTTTGACCAATCTGCGGGCACAAGCCCAAAGAATAGAGTTTTGCTTTCCAGTGGTAACTGACATCCAAAAATATCATGACACAGATCTATTTGGGTTCTTTATTGTATGTGTTTTGTTTCTTCCAGAGTCACATTGATATATATTTGATTCATGATCACATGATTTGAGAAGGGTTACATTGGAATTCATACATCTTATTTCTGCTTGCATAGGCTGCACCATTGTTAGCATCCATGCTAGCATTTGCTGCTAAAACAGCTCTGCAGTCTTGCAGAGCAAAATTCCCAGCATGTCTTTACTAAAACGCATCAATTTTTAAGGGGTCAAAGACCCCTTTGGGTAAAGACTAAAGGAGGATTATGTTATGGGGCAATCTGTCCATCTATCAGTCTGTCCCACTTTTTTGAAATCAACTCTTCTTATAGTTTGGTTCCGATTGTTTTGACACTTGATACCAGGGTTTGATATACACTGATTATGCGTGTATTGCAATTTGGCTCCGATTGGATGATTTTTGCAGGAGTTATAGCCTCTCATGTATGATGTTCTATTTCACCACAGTTAATAGATCATAACTATCATAACTATAACTATAACAGGGGCGGCTGTGGCGCAGGTGTAGTGTGACCGACTACTGATCGGAGGGTCATGGGTTCGATTCCCACTGTCTGCAGTCTGCATGTCGAAGTGTCCTTGAGCAAGACACTGAACCCCCAGTTGCTCCTGGTGGCCAGGCTAGCGCCTATGTGTGTATGGCAGCTCTGCCACCATCATTGTGTGAATGTGTGCGTGAATGGGTGGATAGCAGGATCTGTAAAGCGCTTTGGTCATCCAGAGATGAGAAAAAGCGCTATTTAAGTGAACGCCATTTACCAACTGTTTTGTGAAATCAACTCCTCCTTCAGTTTGGTTTCATATGTTTTGAAACTTGATATCAGGGTTTGATAAACACTGATGTTGTGCATATTTCAATTTGACTTTCTTTGACAATCTTGTAAACACTTTTGTTGTACATTCATGGATGGTAAGCTTGTCATAATTTGGTTTTGCCCCAATAATAATATGGAAAAAACTGCAAACTGCTCTCCTTCAGTAAGATATTGTCCCATCTGTCCCACAAAAGGCACCTGTTTTGTGAAATCAACTCCTCCTACAGTTTTGCTCCAAATGTTTTGAAACTTAGTACTAGGGTTTGATATACACTGATGATGTCCATGGCAGTGTTAAAAAGAGCACTCTGAGGTGAGTGCAGTATCCCCCACCTCCACTTTCTTTGAAGATCTCAATACTCACTGATGGAGAGCAGTTTTCAACTTTTCAATATAATTACTGTGGCAGAACCAAATTATGATAAACCCATCATACACAAATGTACAACAAAGTATACAACCCATAGTTGTAGGGCAGGATCCCGAGATGAACCTGTGTAGCAAGTTTGGTGACCCTAAAGAGCTTTACACATTCAACAGTAAGAGAGCATAGGGAGTGTCAACACTGACCTTTAGACCTTTAGACCCCAAACCTGTTGTCAGAGGTCATGGTCTCAGAGTGGGATCATGACCTCTGAATATGGGTTTGGAATCAGAAGGTCAGAGGTCAATGTTAGCATTCCATTTGCACTATTACTATAAAACGAGTAAAGCTAGGGCCACCAAACCTGGTACACAGGTTCACCTTGGGATCCTGACTTCAGACAATGGGTTTGGAGTCAAAAGGTCAAGGTTAACATTCCCTTTGACTTATTACTGTACAGTGATTAAAGTTAAGGTCACCAAACTTGGTACATAGGTTCATCCTGTAACCCTGAAATGTGACTATGGTTTTGGGATTGCAAGATCAAAGGTCAATATCAAAATGGCTTATAAACTACTGTATATCTCAACAACAAAGAAAACTAGGGCCACCAAACCTGATATACAGGTTCACCTTGGGAACCTGTATATCAGGTTCCCAAAGTAAAGCAAAGTTTTTTGCTTTACCTCAAACTATGGGTTTGGATCAAAAGGTCATAGGTCAAGGTTGGCACTCCCTGTGCTTTCTTACTGTAGAATGTGTAAAGCTGTCTTGGGTCACCAGACTTGCTACACAGGTTCACCTCGGGATCATGCCCTACACCTATGGGTTGTATACTTTGTTGTATATTCGTGGATGATGGGCTTAATTTGGTTCTGTCACAGTAATTATATTGAAACGTTGAAAACTGCTCTCTGTTATTAAATATTGGGATTTTCAAAGAAAATGGAGGCTAGGGATATTGCACTTGCCTCAGAGTGCTCTCGTTCATTTATGACCTAATTCAGTTAATTCAGTTCAATTCATTCATTCATCTTCCGCTTAATCCTTTTCGGGTCGCGGGGGGGGGGGGGTGGCTGGAGCCTATCCCAGCATCTTTGGGCGAGAGGCAGGGTACACCCTGGATAGATCGCCAGTCCATCACAGGGCCAACACAGAGAGACAGACATCCTTTCACTCTCACAGTCATACCTAAGGACAATTTAGAATCCCCAGTTTTGATGCCAGTTAACCTAACTTGCATGTTTTTGGCATGTGGGAGGAAACCGGAGAAATCCTGGAGTAAACCCACGCAGACACAGGGAGAACATGCAAACTCCACACAGATCACTGTTGGTCGGGGGCTGGAATTGAACTCAGGATCCCCCAGTCAAGGGTGAGTTGCTGTGCTGCCACAGTGCTAACCACTCCCCCACCGTGCCGCTCCCATTTCAATTCAGTTCAACTTTATTTATATAGTGCCATATCACAACAACAGTCATCTCATGGCACTTTCAAATGTAGGGGAAACCCCACAATTGCAGAAAGACCCCAGCAATCAGGCGATCCCCAGTGAGCAAGCACTTGACGACGGTGGAGAGGAAAAACTCCCTTTTAACAGGAAGAAGCCTCCAGCAGAACCAGGCTCAGGGAGGGGCAGTCATCTGCTACGACTGGTTGGGGGGTGAGGGGATAGAGAAGATGGAGAGAACAGACATAAAGAGAACAAACATTAACGGAGAGAAGCCGAGCACATTATTGGAGGTCACCCGGCAGTCTAAATCTATTAACAGCAAAACAAAGGGAGGGTTAAGAGACACAAGATCCCTCCCTAATCATAGGCTATATTGAAGAGGAAGGTTTTTACCCTGCTCTTAAAAACAGAGATTGTGTCTGACTCCCAAACCCAGATTGGTAACTGATTCCACAGAAAAGGAGCTTGATAGCAGAAGACTCTGCCTCCCATTGTATTTTTGGAGATTCTAGGTATTACAAGTAATCCAGTATTTTGGGAGTGAAGTGCTCTGTTAGGATGATAGGGTAATATCAGATGTTTTATATAAAAGGGGGCCTGATTATTAGGAGCTTTGTAAGTGAGAAGAAGGATTTTAAACTTAATTCTAAACTCTATGGGAAGCCAGTGAAGGGAGGCCAGAACCAGAGAGATATGTTCTCTCTTTCTAGTACCTGTTAAAACTCTTGCTGCAGTGTTTTGGATCAACTGAAGACTTTTTAAAGATATTTTAGGACAACCTGATAATAATGAGTTACAATAATCTAATCTAGAGCTAGCAAAAGCGTGGATCAGTTTCTCAGCATCACTCAGAGACGAGATGCTCCTAATCTTGGCAATATTGCGCAGTTGATAAAAGGCAGTCTTAGAAACAAATTTAATATGTGAATTAAAAAACAGATCTTGATCAAAAATAACTCCAAGGTTCCTCACAGAACTATTCAGAGTAAAAGGAGCCATATCCAAATTAAGAGTTTGATTTGGAAAGGTATTTCTAAGGTTTTTTGGACTGACAAGAATGACTTCGATCTTATCCGGGTTTAACAGCAGAAAATTACAAGTCATCCAAGTTTTGATTTCCTTAAGACAGGCACCTAACTTGGCTAATTGATTACAATCATTGGGCTTCATTGACAGGTATAATTGTGTGTCGTCTGCGTAACAATGAAAATGTATATAGTGCTTTCTAATGATGTTGCCTAACGGAAGCATATATAAACTAAAAAGAGTAGGGCCTAACACAGATCCTTGTGGAACTCCATGACTGAGTTTAGAGTTGGAAGAAAACTCATTATTGATATGAACAAACTGAAATCTATCGAACAAATAAGATCTAAACCACTGCAGTGAAGTACCATTTAGTCCAACATAGTGTTCTAATCTATCAAGTAGAATATCATGATCGATAGTATCAAAGGATGCACTAAGATCTAAAAGGACAAGTACAGAAATGAGTCCATTATCAGATGCAATAAGAAGGTCATTCGTGACTTTCACTAAGGCTGTTTCAGTACTATGATGAATTCTGAATCCAGATTGAAACTCTTCAAATAAACCATTTCCCTGTAAGTGGGCAAATAATTGTGTAGCAACAACTCTTTCTAAGATTTTTGAAATGAAAGGCAGATTAGAGATTGGTCGATAGTTAGCTAAAACTCCTGGGTCAAGCGTTGGCTTTTTGAGTAAGGGTTTAATTACAGCAATTTTAAAAGCCTGCGGTACATGACCCAAGGTTAAAGAAGAATTGATTATTTGAAGAATACGGCTACCAATAAATGGGAAGACTTTTTTAAATAACCTGGTAGGAATAGGGTCTAAAAAAACAAGTTGAAGGCTTGGGTGAGGAGATTATTTTATCTAACTCTAAAAAGTCAATTGGAGTAAACTTATTCAAACAGATATCAATTAAAGGAGTTGTAGTAATTGTTGTACTTAAGTTTACAGTGGGAATAATCTGATTGATTTTTATCTCTAATAGATAAAATTTTATGATTGAAAAAGTTCAAAAAGTCCTGACTAGTAAGCTCTAGGGGGATGCGAGGATTGACGGAGTCCTGACTCTTTGTCAGCCTGGCTACAGTGTTGAAAAGAAACCTGGGATTATTCTTATTCTCTTCTATTAATGCAGAGTAATAACTTGTTCTAGCTTTTCTAAGAGATTTTTTTTTTTAAATTAGGAGATGATTTCTCCACGCTAAATAGAATTAGTCTAAATTAGTGGAACACCATTTTCTTTCTAGTTAACGAGTCTTCTGTTTTAAGCTACGAGTTTCTGTGTTGAACCAAGGGGTTAGAAATCTCTGGACTTTTTCTTTTGTAAAGGGGCCGCCAAGTCTAGAATCTGATGCAGAGAGGCTGTAACACTATTTACCATGCTATCAATTACGGAAGGTGCAAGCTCTCCATCTTTTATTTCCGTTGTGTTGACACATGGTATAGAAGAGACAATCTGCAAAAAATTGGTAACAGCATCATCTGAAAGACATCTGCTGTAGTAATATTTTTCTTTAGGAGTCAAATAATCAGAAATAGTGAAATCGAAGGTTAACAGACAATGGTCTGACAGTACAGGATTATGAGGAGACACTACCAGATTTTCTGTTTCTATACCATAAGTCAGAACAAGGTCCAATGTGTGGTGGAGATAATGGGTAGAATTTTCTACTTTCTGGGAAAACTCCAATGAGTCTGATATTGAATTGAATGCCTTATTAAGACAGTCACTATGTACATCAACATATATATTAAAATCCCCTACTATGATTATTCTATCTGATTTCAGCACTAAATCAGCTAAAAATTTGGCGAATTCAGATAAAAACTCTGAGTAGGCTGAGGGAGGACGGTAAACTATAGCAAAGAAAATTGGGTTTAAGCTAAGATTGCTAACATGCCCCATAGTGAGGACCAGGCCCTCAAAGGAATTAAAACATGTTTTTTGCTTTACATTAACTAGTAATTTAGAATGGTAAGTTGCCGCAACTCCACCTCCACCTCTAACCAGAAGGAGTTGATTCATTTAAACCAACATAATCATCTTGCCCTAACCAAGTCTCTGTAAGGGATATTAAATCAATCTGATGATCAATTAATAAATCATGAACTAGTAGAGACTTGGGAGTTAGAGACCTAATATTTAACAAACCACATTTAATTTTCACATTATGAGGAGGAAGGGAGGCCGAATCATTAAATTTAGAGACTTGATATTTAATTTGAGATTTACCAGCTTTTTGTTTAATCACTTTGGGATGTTTATACATTATATTTTTATTAACTTTGGGGGGAGTAGACAAAGGTTCTCTGAGGGGGAAGACGGGCTAAGTTGAGGGGTGGCAGATGAGAAGGAGCTGCAGAAAGGGGTGAATTTATCAAGTTATGTTGTATTTGTCTTGGGTTATAATATTTTGGGTAATGGGAGACAGACACAATCTCTATGGGGTTATCAACTGAAGACTGATCTAGGCAGTGAGGATTATTTGGATTAATAGGATTAATATGAGAAGTGGAAACAAAGAAATGCTGGTTGGCAGACCCAGGAACTTTGGGGTGAGTTAACGCACCAAATTTCAGTCACTGTACTAAAAAACGCTGAATGGAATAGAACAGATTGACCCTTAAAACACGTGCACCAAGTCTATTTGGATGGATGCCATCTGGCCTCATAAATGATGGGCAGTTCCAAAACAGGTTGAAATTGTCTATAAAACCAGTGTTAAAGGTAGGACATGTTGAACACAACCAGGTATTAAGACTGAGAGTTCTGCTAAAATAATTGCAACCTTGTCTGAAAGGGGCCAAGGGCCCAGAAATAAACACGTCTGCCACAGTTCATAAGAGTGGACAGAAGGCTCTTGAAGTCAGTCAGTTAGGGGTGTGCCATATCATATCGTTCACGATAATACTGGTATAAATTTTGGTACCGGTGTAAAAATGAATATCGCGATATTTGGGGTCTGTTACGCTGTCAGCGGAAGTTACGTGTTACCATAGAAACGGGAAAACAAACATGGTGTGGGAAGCGGTGCTCCATGCTTGGAACGTCTTCGTCTGGTTGTGAGGAAGTAATTTAGTTTTCAGGCCATTTCAGACTGCTGCCATCTTAAAAAAAAAAAAAAATAATGGAGCAGTGATGCAGATAATCTGCCCACAATTTTTTTCTGCATGTCAACAATGCCACTTTGGGGAAAAGTTTTACTTCGCCCTAAAGCGGTGTTGTTGACGTCCGAAGTGTCCAGAGGTTTATTTTTGTTCTGTTGTGGCTGCTGCAATGTGGTTTATTCAACCAACCGAAAGAAAATCCATTAGTAGCCCCAGGACTTGTTTGTGCAATGGAGGTTTCTAACGCGGGTAAACTGAGAGAAAGAGAGAGAGACGGGAGGTCTGATTCAGCGGCCACTTACCTGCAGAAGTGTCTTGTTTGGGGAAAACTGCAGCTAGGTAGGCCAGCATTAGGGGTGTGCCATATTGTATCATTCAGGATAATAACCGGTATAATTCTTGATACCAGTGTAAAAATGAACATCACGATATTTGGGGTCTGTTACACTGCCAACGGAAGTTACGCGCTACCATAGAAATGACAAAAAAAACATGGCGCGCGAAGCGTCGCTCTGTGCTTGGAATATCTGTGTCTAGTTGTGAGGAAGTAATTTAGTTTTAAGGCTGTTTCAGACTGCTGCCTTCTTTAAAAAAATATAGTGCAGCGATGCAGATAATCTGCCCACATTTTTTTCTGGAAGTCAATAACACAGCTTCAGTGAAAAGTTTTACTTCATCCTGAAGTAGTGATGTTGACATTCGGACTCCCAAGTGTCCAGAGGCTTATTTTTGTTCCCTTGTGGCTGCTCCAGCTTGATTTATTCAACCAACCGAAAGAAAAAAAAAATCCGTTAACAGCCCCAAGAGTCACTTCCGGTTATGGCTGCCACGTAGGACGGACGTGTCTCGCTCTGCTCTGCTCCTGGAGAAAAAAAATCGGCAAATAACTCTCTCATTTGGGACAGAACGTACCCCAGCATTTGGGCGAGGATATGTCGGCGAAGCCTAAGGCTGGAAAACCAGGAAAAGGAAAAAGCGAGCCGCCGAAACAGTCCAAATTAACGGACTTTCAGGTCTGTGACGCAGCAAACAAGGCTCCATATATGGCGGAGGAGGCTGGCGGCGGTGCGATTTCTGCGGGGAATGGCGCAGATGCGCTGATGGCTGCCATGAGTTCAATGAGAGCGGACTTTTCCTCTAGATTTGATGGGATTATGACAGCGTTGGAAGGAATAAGAAAGGAATTGGGTGACTGTGTAGAACGAACGGCGCAGATGGAGCTCCGTCTCGCTAGTGCTGAAGATGACGTCACCCGTCTTCAATTAAAGGTGCGCACTTTGGAAAAAAAAAATAAATCTCTGGAAGATAATATTTTGGATTTGGAATCTCGGTCGAGACAGAATAATTTGAGGCTAGTGGGTCTTCCAGAGGAATCAGAAGGTCGGGACGTATGTTCCTTTCTGGAAAAGTGGATTCCGGAGGTGCTGGGCAGCGAGGAGTTGCAATCAGCAGTGGTTCTGGAAAAAGCACATCGTATTGGCCCACGGAGAGATAAGGGACCGCCGAGGACCTTAATTATGAAGTTTCTTAGCAACAGAGACAGGATGAAGATCTTCAACGCTGCACGAGCTAAAAAAGGAGAGATTAAACACCAGGACCAGCAGGTGCGGTTCTACCCAGATTTGGCCACAGGAATCCAGCAATTGAGGAAGCAGTTTGATCCCGTACGTAAGGAGCTGCGCAACCTTGGGATTCGTCATGGTGTAATCTATCCTGCGAGACTGCTGACCACGTATGAGGGCAGAACCCACATCTTCAAGACCCCAGAGGAGGCGCAGGAGTTCATCAAGAAGATCAAAGAAGAAGAAGAGACTGGTGGGAGCTAAGCATGAACAAAATATAAGGTAGAATAATTAAGCATTTGCACAGGCATCTGACTGACTTGAAGTAAATAGTAAGTTTACAAAATATAGATTGTATTATATATTAAAAAAAACAAAACAAAACAAACAAAAAAAAAAAAAACTATGATGTACAAAGTTGTTAAAAATTTTGGAGTTAAGTTGGAAAACTACAGAGGAGAGTTAATGTTACGTCATTAAAAGCAGTAGAGTTAGGGTGATTGGGAGGATGAAGAAGGAGTGGCTTAGGCTGTTCCCCGTGGGTGTGGAACAGTCGATGGCTATATCGGGAGACAGAATTTTTCTTTTGATTTTGGGGGGTTTGCCACAAGTGTGGGAAGGGGAAATTTGTTTGTGTGTAGTTTGTAGGATGAATGTTCAACCACTCATGTTTTTGCTTCTCTGTATGAGCATGTTTACACTGCAAGGTAATCCCAAACTCTCTATTGATCATGGACCAAAGTGTTAACCTTAATTTAACTTCATGGAATTGCAGAGGTCTACAAAATTTAAAAAAACTTAAACAAGTTATGAATAAAATAAAGGACATGGGTTCAAGAATTGTGTTTTTACAAGAAACTCATCTGATAGAGGAGGATGTTAAAAGAATTAGGAGTAGATGGCAGGGAAGTGTATTCACCTCTTCATTTTCATCCCGGGCCAGGGGAGTTATGACTCTCATACATAAATCAGTTCCTTTTCAAGTGAAAAATGTAATTGGAGACAAATTTGGAAGATATGTAATCATTCAAGGTTCTTTGCTATTAGAAAATATAAATCTTGTGAACTTATATGGTCCCAATATAGATGATCAGAAGTTCTTTGCTAATTTATTTCTCATCTTATCATCACTTACAGGGCAACATATAATAGCAGGGGATTTTAATTGTACATTGAATCCAGGTGTGGATAGATCAACAGGACTGGATTGTACGCACATTGGATGTAGGATGACTATTAATCATTTTATGAAAGAATTGAGATTGTTAGATATATGGAGAGAAATGAAACCACAAGTTAAAGCCTATTCTTGTTATTCCAGTACCTACAAGACATTCTCACGTATTGATTATTTTTTGATTTCCACAGAATTAAGGTCCAAGATTCAAAACTGCTTTTATGATAACATCGTGATCTCTGATCATGCACCCTGTTGTCTAATATATGTAGATAAAAAATTGACAAAGGAATCAGGTAGATGGCAATTTCAGCATAAATGGCTTCAGGATGAGGAATTTGTCAAGTATATAGAAAAACAGATAGACGAGTTCTTTGACATCAATACTACACAAACATCAGCATGTGTAAAGTGGGAGGCTTTCAAAGCTTTTATTAGGGGACATATTATTAGTTATACAGGATCAAAATCTAAGAAGACTCGAGAGGAGAGAGCTAAATTGGAACATAAAATAAAAAATCTTCAGGAAAAAGTGTATGCAGGAAGTGACCCAAGGTTGGAGAATGAATTACTGATTTTGAGAGCTGAATACGACAAAAAATCAGCGAATAGAGCTGCCTCGAGTCTTCTAAGATTGAAACAATCTTTTTATGAACAAGGTGAAAAATCAGGAAAATTATTAGCATGGCAGATTAAACAATTGGAAATTAAAACACCAATTACCAGTATTATAAGTAACGGACAGGTAGTTATAGATCCTTTAGAAATTAATAGAGCCTTTAGAGATTACTATGAAAAATTATATGATACCAAAAATGAACCTGATTTAACAAAACTAAATGGGTTTTTGAACGAACTATCTATACCGTGTATTCCAAATGAAAACAGGGAGATATTGGATTCTAAAATTAGTCAAGAAGAAGTTGGGCTAGCCATTGATAATATGAAATCAGGAAAAAGTGCAGGACCAGATGGTCTTCCAGTTGACCTTTATAAAAAATTTAAGAATAAATTAATAAAACCTTTTTTGGAAATGGTTTTAGAAGCATTTCAAAATAATAATTTACCATCATACATAAATAACGCCTTAATTATACTGCTGCCAAAACCAGGTAAGCCCTCTAATAAATGTGAAAATATGAGACCAATAAGCCTATTAAACGCCGACCTTAAGATAATCTGTAAAATTTTAGCAAGACGAATACAAGAAATTTTACCAAATATTATTAATCGAGATCAGAATGGCTTTATAAAGGGTAGACAAGGCTTCCATAATGTAAGAAGACTATTTAATATTATTTATTTTAATAAAGAAGCACCGGATACAGCTCTCCTATCATTGGACGCCGAAAAGGCCTTTGATAGAGTTGAATGGCCCTTTCTTTTTGAAGTCCTACAAAGGTTTGGACTTGGAAATAATTTCATAAAATGGGTTCAAATAATATACAATAATGCTACAGCAGAAATCCTAACAAATAACAATATTTCAAAACCAATAAAAATCAATAGAGGATGTCGACAAGGCTGTCCACTTTCACCTTTACTGTTTACTATGGCAATTGAACCTTTAGCGATAGCGATACGTTTACATTCACAAATATATGGAATTAAAGTTGGACCAACAGAACATAAAATCTCCCTGTACGCCGATGACATAATTTTGTTTATGTCGAATCTAAAAAAATCAATTCCAACCTTGTTGAATTTAATAAAGAATTTTGGGGAAATATCAGGATATAAAATAAATAAAACTAAATCTTCAATATTAATGCTAAATGAGACCCAGAGAAATTACCCAGCCCCTGAGGTAAATCAATTCAATGTTGTAAATCAGTTTAAATATTTAGGAATCCAAATTATGCCTAAGCTAGAATCAGTCGCCAGTGTCAACTATGAAGCCTTAATGTCAGATATCAATGAGTTAACTCAGGGATGGATGTCACTACCAATGTCGATGATCGGGAGAATCAATATACTTAAAAGTAATATTTTACCTAAAATACTTTATTTATTTCAATACATTCCCTTATCACCACCTTTAGATCTATTCTCAAGAATAAAAAAAAAGTTAGTGGAATTTATATGGAACAACAGGAGGGCTAGATTACGTTTGTCTTTATTATATTTACCATTTGATCGTGGAGGTCTGAAATGTCCAAATTTTATGTTGTATTATTGGTCGGCACAACTGAGGTCTATGACATATTATTTTTCATCAAATGATCTCCCTCACTGGACTGAAATGGAATCATACAATTTACCTTTACCTCTTCCCATATTCATATACTCAGATTCGGCAAAAAAATTACAAAAACAAGTTAAAAATCCATTTGTAAAGCATATGATCAAAATATGGTGTGAAGCTAAAAACTATTTAAAAGAACCACAGTTATTGTCACAATTTAGTCCAATATGGGGTAATCAATATTTTAAACCAGGGAGAGCGGACGCTGTATTTAAAGTATGGAATTTAAAAGGGATACAAAAGATTCAGGATTTATATTTGCCATGTGCAGACAACATAATGTCTTTTGAAGAGCTGAGGATCAAATTTAATCTCAATAGAACACATTTTTTTAAATATCTTCAACTTAGAAACTTTATTCGATCAAATCAAAATAAAGCTCTCACTCGACCTATTTATTCATCCTTGGAAAAAATGATGATGAAAGATAGTAAAAGAAAGGGTATTATTTCAGAGTTTTATAACTCACTGACACTATCTTCAAGTGAAAATTCACTGAAAAGATTAAACTACTGGAAAGAAGATCTGCAAATTGAAATTTCAGAGGAACAATGGGAATTGGCTTGTACAGAAGCTCAAACCAAATCAATAAATGCACGCCTTAAATTGATACATTTCAAATGGTTAATGCGGATGTATGTTACACCGGAGGAGTTAAATAGATATAACAAAAATATACCAGATACATGCACAAAATGCATGGAAAGTAAAGGAACCCTATTTCATTGTTTATGGGAATGTAGATTAATAAGAATGTTTTGGGAAGAGGTGAGGGTAACAATTGAAAAAATAATCTCAAAACAAATCATATTGAATCCTAAACTGTTTTTGTTGGGTCTGTACCCAGAAAAGCATAATTTTAATAAAAGTGAAAGAACATTCATAGACCTCAGTTTGCTTAATGCCAAAAAATGTATTGCACTATTATGGAAAAAGACTCATAGACCAGATGTGACTCAGTGGTTAAGACAGATGTTAACAAACCTTCCATTAGAAAGAATAACATATATACTAAAATCAAAGGAAATTGTGTTTGAGAATATATGGAGACCTTTTATTGATTATGTAAAAAATTTAAACATAACTCTTGAAGAAGAAGGTGAATGATGTGTGTGGACCTTGTAAATTCCAAACTGGTGAACATAATATGTATACTTATGTATTGGATTGTCTAGACTAAACAGAGGAGCATTGTTGAAGACTTGATTTTGTTGGTGGTTGTTGGTGTTTTTAGTGCATTTTTTTTTTTTTTTTTGTAGTACTTTAGTGTTAGTGTTTGATTGTTTGTATCATGTTTGTTAAAAAAAAAAAAAAAAAAGGTTCAATAAAGATATTGTGGGAAAAAAAACAGCCCCAAGAGTTGTCTGTGCAACGGAGACTTCTAACATGGGTAAACTGAGAGACAGTGAGAGAGACGGGAGGTCTGATGCAGCGGTCATTTACCTGCAGAAGTGTCTAGTAGTTTGGTGGAAACGGCTGACAGGTAGGCCAAATGATGAAATAATACTTTTAAATAAGCCCACTCCCTCCCTGTTTTATTTAGACCCTCTTCCTGACCCGGTGAAATAACATACTAAATTAATTTAATATGTTCAAAGGAGCAAAACCCCCCTCATGTCCCAGAGCATAGAAATGAGATGAAGACAGAAGTAATGTGGTGAATGATGTCTGTGGTTATATTATACTGCTGTAGCTGCTCATACTGTACTTAAGCGTTTACGTTTTTTAATGTAAGAAATAGGTTGCATTAACCATAGCTAAATTGCTCTTACATTTATAAGGCAATGTTTTCAGGACAATTCAGATGTTTTAAGAAAAACCTTTATAATTTTCAAAACTACAGGCTATATGTAGTCTGCAGTACCAACTTTACTGTCATCTGCTTGTTACCATTCTCTCCTAAATTTGTTTTATTTTCCCATTTTTTAAACATCTTTTCATAAAGGTACATTTTTTTTTTAAATTTTGAATGTTTTTAGTGACACAGTTGTGACCTTTTTCATGCAGAATTGTAACTTTTTACCTAAAGCCTCCTACCTTGTGTTTTTACGTTGAAAATGTGAAGAAATCAGAAGCAGCACCAGATTAAAATTAAGATTAATCTATCAGTTGTTTTAATAATCCCAGTTTAAGGTCATAATTACATTTATAATTAGTTTGATACCTGTTATTTTCAAATGTTGGCCAACTAAAACTGTGGTGGTTTCTGGTTTCCAACAACAGGGTGGCCGAGGATGAAGCCAAATTCCCAGCCTGAATTTTTGTCCCAGTCCACCCCTCAGTGCACTTGAGATAAGATAAGATAAGCCTTTATTAGTCCCACAACGGGGAAATTCCAGGATTGCATCAGCACAGGGATAGCAACACTCAGAGCAACAATCAGAAGGCAAAAAAAAAAAAAAAAAAAAAAAAAACAAGCAAGCAAGAGCAGCTAATATACATATGTACATATTACTATAAAATATATATATACACACACACACACACACAGACACACAGTGCAGAGCATTGTAGCTGGATGGAATAAATATATGAATATATGAACACACAGTGCAGAGCATTGTAGCTAGATGGAATAAATATGTAAATATATAAACACCCACAGTACGGAGCATTGCAGCTAGGTGGAATAAATATGCAAGTATATAAACATGTGTGATGATGATGTGGTGTTTTATAATATTTTCTGGTAATGTTTGATACAGAATTTTAAAAAAAAGTTTGAAACACGTTCTAAACTGCTCTTTATGAACTGGAGAAATAAGAGTTTTTGTTTTTACTGAATATGTTGAACATAATTAACGCTGGCCTGTGAAACTGTCCTTTATAAATTTAAAAGAAAAAACTGTATTCTGTGATATCATGAAGAATATCGTTATTGTGAAAATTCACAGAAATATTGTGATATCATTTTTGGTCCATATTGCCCACCCCTACCGCCTGGAATTTGCCAAAAGGCACCTGAAGGACTCAGACCATGAGAAACAAAATTCTCTGGTCTGATGAGACAAAGATTGAGCTCTTTGGCTTGAATGCCAGGTGTCATGTTTGGAGGAAAACAGGCATCGCTCATCACCAGGCCGATACCATCCCTGCAGTAAAGCATGGTGGTGGCAGTATCATGCTGTGGGGATGTTTTTCAGCAGCAGGAACTGAGAGACTAGTCAGGATATAGGGAAAGATGAATGCAGCAATGTACAGAGACATCCTGGATGAAAACCTGCTCCACAGCGCTCTTGATCTCAAACTGGGGTGACGGTTCATCTTTTAGCAGGACAACAACACTAAGCACACAGCCAAAATATCAAAGGAGTGGCTTCAGAACAGCTCTGTGAATGTCCTTGAGTGGCCCAGCCAGAGCCCAGACTTAAATCCAATTGAACATCTCTGGAGATATCTGAAAATGGCTGTGCACCGACGCTTCCCATCCAACCTGATGGAGCTTAACCACTTGCACTCCGTTGTTCCGCGGGCGGGCAAGTCTCTGCATCCTAAGGCGCACGAGGGCGCACGAGAGCGCGCTCGTGCGCCTTCGTGCACATGACGCATGATAAGGATATTGATGGTGATGGTGTAGGTGGTGTGCCCTCCAAGCGCCACTGAAAAAAAAATCTGCAAACACAGCCGCGAACAGATTAGTTCATCTGATTGACCTCTCATTCGACTAATAAGAGCCTTGAATTGGGTTTCTGAAACCTTGACGAACCAATGAATGAAAACCTAGGAAGGAGGACCCGCCTCCCAACGCTTTGAATGCAGTGAGCCAATTGAAGCAGAGAAGTTCGTGAGCTGTTTTTTTTTAAGGCTGGGTGAAGACTGACTGCTGGAGCGGATCAAAAAAGGACACAGGAAGAGCTCCACAGACCCAGCAGCATGGAGACCATCCACAAATGCAACCTGTGTGACAGGGAGTGCCATTCGTGGATCGGCATGTTCGGCCCCAGGCGGTGCTTATTTTATATTGGTTCCAGCAGAGTAGACGTTATGATTTCTTCCATGGTCATTATAGACCGACGGAGGCTGACGACGAAGGCTGAGTGACACACACGCCTTCGCCAGTCTTTTTTTAATTACTACTGTTATTTGTTTTGAAAAATCGTTCGCCAAAAACCGCAATCATGGAAGCACAAAACCGCAATAATGGAATTATGTTTTGATCGAGTCGCGAGACCAGAACCAGAGCGGACCAGCGTCGCGTTCGTCTGACAATGAGGAGACAAGTTCGCCCAGACTCCGCTGTGAAGAGGTAAGGTGTTATAAGCTAAATTATTCTCTATCCCTGAAAATTGTAATCCAAAATGACTTTTGACCGATCAGTAAATTACAGCTGTGCGGTTCACGAAGTCTGAAGTTTGTGCGCCGCGGTACAAGGGGTTGCTCGCAGTGTACAGGCTGTGAACGCCCCCCCACCCCGGCTATTCTTCTGCAGCGAAGGGGGGGGGGAGCCGCGGTGACTGCACTGCTGTCCTACATCACCACATAAGGCTAATCCGTTGTGTAGCGATGGCTAAAGTCCATCCTCCCTAGTGAGCGGGGGGGGAACAACCCCCCCCCACACACACACAGTAGCGGGGAGGGGGAGCCGCTGTGACAGCGTTGCTGTGGAAACATGCAACGAGTGTAATCTGTCATGTAGCGAGGGCTGAACTCTGTCCTTGATAGCGGGGGGGGGGGACGACCCCCCCCCACACACACACACAGACACAGCCCTGAGTGTGACCTTTCCTTTGAGCCTAAAATGAAGCTTCTACATTGAATTATTCAAAAGTTACAGACGTATTTCCAAACTGTGCCATTTGGCACAATTTGGCACAGTTCCAAAACGCCTGGGAACAGCCTGAGAACAAAGCTGTGTAAAATATTCATTTTTTGTGGTATTGTTACCAAATTTGGATCTCAGCTGGATAACACTTGGTTCTACATTTCTGTTGCATTTTCCAGCCGGATCAGACAGCTGTGTGTTATTTACAAGCATTTGTATCCAAAAAAACACTGTGTCCAAATTTTTTTCCTTCAAGTTCAGTATGTTTAGATGACTGTAACTCAGTGGCCGGAGCACGTAGAGAGATTATGTTTTTTTTTGCCAAAAAATTCAAAGTGTTTTCTTTTAAATGAGACCAACCCCATGAAGATGCTGCAAAGGGTTGAAGAACAGCTTTCGATTTACTTTGGGCACGTTATTTTTTGGAATTTTTAGGAAAATTGCCCGGAGTGCAAGTGGTTAAGAGGTGCTGCAAAGAGGAATGGGCAAAAGTGCCCAAAGATAGGTGTACCAAGCTTGTGGCATCATATTCAAAAAGACTTGAGGGTGTAATTGCTGCCAAAGTTGCATCAACAAAGTGTTGAGCAAAGGCTGTGAATACTTGTGTACATGTGATTTCTTAGTTTTTTATTTTTAGTACATTTGCAAAAATATATGCTGGTTCCAAGGTTGGTTCCAAGGTTGTCATAGCCAGGAGTGGCACTGGGGTTAAGCTCCCAGTGCTCATAAAATGCTCCTTATGGCGTGCGTCTCGAAAAGCCTCTGACAACTAAGTCCAACTCCTAGCCTGCCCGTGTGGTCTAGTCTCTAAGCCTGGCGGAACTGCTTTTACTAATAGGAGAAGGGGCGAGGGCGGATCTCTGGCGCCTTAAAACCAGATGCTTCAGGTAGATGGTGGCTCGTCATCCTGGGAAGGTAGCCGATCTAGGGGAAGGTAAACCCTGATTTCAAACCTCTGCTGCCTTGCTGCACACCCGGTCACGGGAAAGGCTTCGAGAGTCAACCCTGAGGAAAAATCCGGAGTCGGAGCCCCTAAGGCAGTTCTCTGTTGTGCTCAACATCGTTCTGGCAGCTACTGCGACGGCACTGGTGCCAAACTGTAGCAGCCCTGCTGTTCCTTTGGATTCATCAGTGACGTGGAGAGGGGAGACATGCTGCATGGGCAACATCTTGTCCTCCATATCTTCCTGCCCAGGCTTGAATCCTACCAACGCCCAACGCTGGAAGGTAGAACACTGGATCACTGGAGAGGACACTCCAGCTTCGCCTTTGGCGTAGACAAAACACGGGGAATGACAGTTACCGGTTATAAGCCACCGCTCAATTGGCGTAGAGCCACAATTGGCGAAAGTGGTTGTTCCCGACAGTGGGAGAGATCATCGGATCTCACTGGACAGCTACCGCCCGCCTCAAGCTGGGCAGCCCCCAGCCAATAAGGTGTTGTCCCGCCACAGCTTGCTTTCCTCATTGGGTGCATGGGGATGAGGAGAAGTCCGAACAGCACGCTGAGAACCTTCGCACCAGGCAAGACAAAAAAAACCAAAAGAGACCAACTCTAAAACTGGGAACTTGGAACGTCCGCACTATGATGACAGGACTCGCTGCTAACCTCAAGGACATCAACGACACCAGGAAGACTACCATCATCAATAATGAGCTGAAGAGACTGGGAGTGGATATCGCCACTCTCCAGGAAACACGGTTGGCTGACACAGGCACACAGAGAGAAGGACTACACGTTCTAGTGGCAGGGAAAGGGCAGTGACGAACACAGGGAACACGGAGTGGGCTTTGCAGTGAAGAACACCTTGCTGAAGATGGTGGAACCGGGCAGCAATGGCTCTGCACGACTCCTCACCCTCCGCCTCAACACCACTCAAGGCCCAGTCACCTTCGTCAGTGTGTATGCCCCAACACTGACAGCCACACCAGAGGCAAGAGACGAGTTCTACGAGAATCTCGCAACAACTGTCAGGATCATCCCCAACTCTGAACAACTCATTCTCCTTGGAGACTTCAATGCCAGAGTGGGTGCTGACCACGACTCCTGGCCCTCCTGTCTTGGACCTTTTGGCGTGGGCAGAATGAACGACAACGGACAGCGGCTGCTCGAGTTCTGCACATATCACGATCTGTGCATCACAAACTCGTTCTTCAAGACCAAGCCTCAACACAAGGTTTCCTGGCGACATCCGCGCTCAAAGCACTGGCACCAGCTGGACTTGATCCTGACCAGGCACACCTCACTGAAGAACGTGCTAATCACCCGTTCGTTCCAGAGTGCAGATTGCGACACAGGCCATTCATTGGTGTGTTGCAAGGTCAAGCTGCAGCTGAAGAAATTCCATCGTGCTAGACAGCCTGGAAAGGCACGGATTGACACCAGCAAGATGGCCCAACCAGAACTTGTTGAGCAGTTTGCCTCCACCTTTGAGAAGGAACTTGGTGTACCACAAGAAGGAGAGTCTGCAAAGCAGAAGTGGGAAGAGCTGCGAAACACCATCCACCGCACAGCCTTGCCTACCTTTGGGAGGAAGACCTCAAAGTCACAGGACTGGTTTGATGCTAAGTTGACCGAGATGACCCCCGTCATTGAAGCCAAGCGCTCAGCACTTGCTGAGTACAAGAAGTACCCAAACGAGAAGAATCTCCAGATTCTCAGGGCTGCGAGAAGCAAAGTTCAGCAGACTGCTCGGTGCTGTGCCAACGAGTACTGGACTCAGCTCAGCCAAGACATTCAAACCGCTGCCATAACAGGGAACATCCGTGGTATGTACGATGGCATCAAGAAAGCACTTGGTCCGGCTCAGAGCAAGACGGCCCCCCTCAAATCCTCCACTGGGGAGATGATCACAGAAAAAAACAAGCAGATGGAGAGATGGGTGGAACACTACTCCGACCTCTACTCCAGACAGAACACTGTGACACTGTCAGCCCTTGATGCCATCGACTGCCTGCCATCCATGGACGAACTTGACGCCGAGCCAACCATCGACAAACTCAGCAAGGCCATTGATAGCTTGGCCGCTGGCAAGGCACCCGGCAACGACGGCATACCCCCCGACCTGATCAAGCACTGCAAGACCGCCCTACTGCTGCCATTGCATGACGTCGTCTGCCAGTGCTGGAAGGAAGGTGCCGTACCACAGGACATGAGGGATGCCAAGATCATCACCCTCTACAAAAACAAAGGGGAGAGAAGCGACTGCAACAACTACAGGGGCATCTCCCTCCTCAGCGTTGTTGGCAAAGTGTACGCACGAGTTGTTCTTGTTCGTCTACAGAATCTTGCCAAACGTGTCTACCCCGAGTCTCAGTGTGGCTTCCGCGCTGAGCGATCAACGGTAGACATGATATTCTCCATCCGCCAACTCCAGGAGAAATGCAGAGAACAGAACATGCCCCTGTACGTCGCCTTCATCGACCTCACCAAAGCGTTCGATCTGGTCAGCAGAGAGGGCCTTTTCAAGATCCTGCCAAAGATAGGATGCCCACCAAAGTTGCAAAGCCTCATCGAATCGTTTCACACCAACATGCAGGGGATAGTGCAGCACGATGGCAACATCTCAGAGCCATTCAACATACGCAGTGGAGTGAAACAGGGCTGTGTACTTGCGCCAACCCTCTTTGGGATTTCCTTTGCTATGCTCCTGAGGCATGCCTTCAGCACAGCAACAGAGGGAATCTACCTGCACACAAGATCTGACGGCAGGCTTTTCAACCTCGCCCGCCTGAAAGCCAGAACCAAAGTACGCAAGGCTCTAATCAGAGACATGCTGTTTGCAGACGACGCTGCAGTCACAACCCACACACCGCAGGAGCTTCAGACCCTGATGGACCGCTTCTCCCAGGCATGCAAGGACTTCGGGCTTACCATCAGCCTGAAGAAGACTAACGTCTTGGCGCAAGGCACGGAAGCACCACCAACCATCACCATCGACGACTACGAGCTGGAGGTCGTGAATCAGTTCACGTACCTGGGGTCCACGATCAGCAACAACCTCTCCCTTGATACAGAGATCGACAAGAGGATTGGAAAATCAGCCTTCACGTTCGCTTGCCTCACCACACGAGTGTGGGAGAATCCCAACCTCTCTGTCAAGACGAAGATGGCAGTGTACAACACCTGCGTCATCAGCACACTGCTCTATGGGAGTGAGACGTGGACAACATACGCCCGGCAAGAAAAGAGACTGAACTCCTTCCACTTGCGCTGCATTCGCCACATCCTGGACATATCCTGGCAGGACAAAGTGCCCAACACAGAAGTTCTGTCCCGCGCCGGCCTTCCCTCCATGTTCACTCTACTCGGGCAGCGCAGGCTCCGCTGGCTAGGCCATGTTCACCGTATGGAGGATGGCAGAATCCCCAAAGACGTCCTCTACGGAGAACTGGCGACTGGCAGGAGAGACGTTGGCCGCCCAGAGCTGCGCTTTAGAGACGTCTGCAAGAGAGACATGAAGACCCTGGAGATCAACACAGAGCGCTGGAAGGACCTTGCAACGGACCGCTCCAAATGGAGAGGCACCCTGACCAGACAGCTCAAGGCGGGTGAAGAGAGACTGACTGCTGCAGCAGATGAAAAAAGGACCCGCAGGAAGAACCGCCACAGACCCAGCAGCACGGAGACCACCCACAAGTGCGACCTGTGTGACAGGGACTGCCATTCGCGCATCGGCCTGTTCAGCCACAGGCGGTGCTGTTCCAGCAGAGTAGACGTTTAAGATTCTCTTCCATAGTCATCATAGACCGACAGAGGCCGACGACGATGATGCATATAAACTTTTTTCACGTTGTCATTTTGGGGTATTGTGTGTAGAATTTTAAGGGAAAAAATTTTGAAATAAGGCTGTAGCATAACAAAACGTGGAAAAAGTGAAGCACTGTGAATACTTTCCGGATGCACTGTAGATACATAGACACCAAATACATAATGCTGAATGTTAAACTTTTGCGTAAAACCCTAGCTGCTTTTGCCCGAAGCTGATTTGGACACTTTTTTTTTTTTTTAAACCCTGTGACTTTTCAGCTTTTCATCCCAAAACTGTAATCAGTGGTACTAGTTAGAAAATCAACTTCTGCCAAGTTATGTGAAGCCAACTTAATTTTTTAATCAAGCTAATGCACGACAATGATAATAACTTAATACACTTAAAAAAACTCACTTCTCCTCTTTTTTCAGCTACCCAGAGAATGGTGTTGTAGAGTTGCGAATAGAGGATGTGCGGCCACGTGCCAGGACCCTGCTACGGTGGGACCAGCTGGAGGTGGGCATGCATGTGATGATCAACTACAACATGGAGACCCCGGATGAGAGAGGCTTCTGGTTTGATGCAGAGATAGTGACCATCAATCAAACATCCCGCACCAATAAGGAGCTCCGGGTCAATATCCTCATAGGGTGAGGTGCTTCCTTTCTACGTGGGAGGGTGATGCATTGGGTATAAGGGATGATTTTTGTTTTGTGTTATCTGTTAAAATAGCTCTTTTTCTTGGTTTTGCTTTGCCTTTTTGAGTAATTTCTGTTCTCTTCACCTCTTCTTTGTGTATTCCTCCACATCTTGTGGTCTTGTTTTAGGGGTCCTGGGGATGTAATCAAAGATTGTAAGGTCCATTTTCTGGATGAAATCTACCAGGTGGAGAAACCGGGAGCTCGTGCACTCTCTTCTGCAGATGGACAGTTTAAACGTACAGACCAGATCCCACACAATAAAACTCAGAATGAATTAAAAAATTTAAGATTCAGTGATGTGCAGCAGTGGCACAACTATCATTTTTGTGTTCATATGTGCACGTGTCTCAGGGAAGAGCGGGCCCGAGTGTAAGCACTGCAAAGCCGACCCTGATTCGGAGTGTCGATTCTGCTCCTGCTGCGTGTGTGGTGGGAAGCAGGATGCTCACATGCAGCTGCTGTGCGACGAGTGCAACATGGCATTCCACATCTACTGCCTCAACCCACCACTGGCCACCATCCCAGACGATGAAGACTGGTGAGAGAAAATGTCACTCACTAGTTAGCCACATGACCCTGTGTTTTTAAAAAAGGTTTATTAATGTTGTTCAGTGTGGGCTGAACTGTATTAATGCAGTAATTAAGTGGTAATTGGGGTTAAAATCCATGTGGAATAATGACTTAATACACTTGCAGGTGGGAGTTATTTAAGGTGCCAACTTTGTGTCTGTCTGCCAAACATTGCTCCTACACTGTTGGAAAGAAATCAAAAAAAATACTAGAAGTACTGATTCAGTTGCTTTGAGATACAGTACTTAGAGTCGGAAACATGATTAGTCTCTTGCTAGTAGAAATATTTATTAATTGCAGGTTGTCTTCTTCTTTTGGCTGCTCCCTTTAGTGGTTGCCACAGCGGATCATCTGTCTCCATCTCACCCCATCCCTTGCATCTTCCTCTGTAACACCAACCCTCTCCATGTCCTCTTTCACTATATCCATGAATCTTCTCTGTGGTCTTCCTCTTTTTGTCCTGCCTGGCAGCTCCATCTTCAACATCGTTTGTCCAACATATCCACTATCCCTCCCCTGCACATCCAAACCATCTCAGCCTTGCCTCTCTTACTTTGTCTCCAAACCGCTCAACCTCAGCTGTCCCTCTGATATGCTCATTTCTAATTTTGTCCCTCCTAGTCACTCCCAATGAAAATCTTAGCATCTTAAACTCTGCCACCTCCAGCTCCACCTCCACCTCATGTCTTTTTGTCAGCGCCACCATCTCCAAACCATACAACATAGCAGGTCTCACTACTGTCTTGTAAATCTTCCCTTTCACTCTTGCGGCTACCTTTCTGTCACAAATCACCCCTGACACTCATCTCCACCCACTCCACCCTGCCTGCACTTCTTCACCTCGCTTGTGCATTTTCCATTGAATTGGATGGTTGACACCAGGTATTTAAACTCATCTACTTTCACTACCATTACTCCTTCCAGCGTCATCGCTGCACCTGCCTCCCTCTCATTCACACTTACACTACCGTTCAAAAGTTTGGGGTCACTTAGAAATTTCCTTATTTTTGAAAGAAAAGCACTTTTTTTCAATGAAGATAACTTTAACCCTCAAGCGACCAAGCTATTTTACGGACTGAAATGACCAAGTGGGGTCATTTATGACCCCATTGTGCTCTGTACAGGGATCCTTATTATAAATGGCTGGTTGGAGGTTTATCATACCAAAACTACTCCCTGTATTTAAGACAGGTATTTTATAATGATCTAATGTAAAATGTGTTTGCTAATAATACTTTTATTGCAAGAAATAACCAAAACGCAGACTGTAAGAACAACATCATCATCATCATCATAGTTATTATCATCATAGTTACAATAATAGGTATCATCATAGTCATCATAGTCATCATATCATCATCAGGATGATGATGATACCTATTATTGTAGTTACAATGATGATCATGATACCTATTATGGCATTTTGCGTAATGGCGGTTTTCTTGTGGACGGTGATCCGGATCACCACCAAAATCTAATCATCTGTAGGATACCCCATTTCTGACAATCTGAAAATTTCATGAAAATCCGTCCATAACTTTTTGAGTTATCTTGCTAACAAACAGACAAACAAACAGACAAACAAACAGACAAACGGACAAATCCAGACAAACAGACAAATGTAAATCTTGCTATCCTAGGTCTGTTAGCCATGGTTCACTGCAATACAATATAAAGTACTGATTAGAAGTGGAAACCAGAGTGGTGGCTCAGTTGGTAGAGCATCCGCCCCACACCCGGGAGGCAGGGGTTCAAATCCCGGCCGGGTCATACGAAAGACCATATAAAAATGGTGCTTTCTGCCTTCTAGCGTGGTGCTCCGCATAATGGAATGGGGAAAGTAAAGTTACACACAGAGCTACCAGAGGACTGACCCCCTGCTGTAGCTTTCACTACTTACAGTAGCTGTGTGGCCTAGGGTCAGAGAAACGGAGATAGGCACCGCCCATATACACCTTCAGGTGTGAAGGGATTAACTAACTAACTATTAGAAGTGGAACATTTGAATAAAATTTATAAAACCAATGTTTAAAAACCAGTGCTTCTCTTCGGGGTCATAAATGACCCCACAAGAGTTTGCGATGTCTACGCCACACCAATTGGTTGATCCCTGCAAAAAACTATGAAAGTGTGTAGGATTAGTAGACTGACAAATTCATGCTAGGAAAGAAAATTTGGATAAAAAATAAAGAGACGGCACATTAAATTATATGGCTGGGGTCGTAAATGACCCCACTCGGTCGCTTGAGGGTTAAACTAATCAGAAATACACTCTATACATTGCTAATGTGGTAAATGACTATTCTAGCTGCAAATGTCTGGTTTTTGGTGCAATATCTAGATAGGTGTATAGAGGCCCATTTCCAGCAACTATCACTCCAGTGTTCTAATGGTACAATGTGTTTGCTCATTGCGTCAGAAGGCTAATGGATGATTAGAAAACCCTTGTGCAATCATGTTAGGTCTGCAATGCTGTAATTGCTGCAAATGGAGGATTCTTTGATGAAAGCAAAGTTTGAAGGAAAAAGTTATTATTTCAAATACAAATCATTATTTCTAACTTTGTCAATGTCTTGACTATATTTTCTATTCATTTTACAACTCATGGTGGTAAATAAGTGTGACTTTTCATGGAAAACACAAAATAATTGTCTGGGTGACCCCAAACTTTTGAACGGTAGTGTATGTATTCTGTCTTGCTTCTACTGATTTTCATTACTCTTCTCTCCAGAGCATACCTTCACCACTCCAGATTCTCTTCCACCTGCTCCCTATTCTCACTGCAGATCACAATGTCATCTGCAAACATCATTGTCCATGGAGACTCCTGCCTGACCTCGTCTGTCTGCCTGTCTAGGTTCTCTTGGTCTGAAAACTTGGACGGAAAACTAATGTATAAGCTACAGAAGCTGTATTGCATCATACAGATACTTAGTAATGAGAACCAGTCTAATAAAAATAAATCATCAAAACTGGGGCACAAACTTTTTGAATCTTGGATTGGCTTTAAAATTAACAGCAATTTATGGCATCTGTAAAAAGCCACTTTGAAAAAGCACCACAACCCAAATACTGTACAACTGTGTGGCAGCTGTATGTAGATTTTAAACCCTTTTTATTGTTGGCTTAGGTCCTTGAGCTGGCAGATCAGCCAGTCGTAACAGAGTTATTGCAGTTTAGCAGTTCCTGTTTTAAAGGAACTGCCTCCAGATCAATGCAAGGAAAACTAAGGAACTGGTGGTGGACTGCCGCAGGGAGGACAACCCCCCACAGCACCAGTAAACATCCAGGGAACAGGCATTGGGATGGTGACATCCTACAAGTACCTGGGTGTTCATCTGAACAATAAACTGGACTGGTCACACAATACCGACGTGCTTACAAGAAGGGACAGCACCTCCTGAGGAGGCTCAGGTCTTTTGGTGTACAAGGGGTGCTCCTGAAGACCTTCTACAATTCGGCGGTGGCATCAGCCATCACATTTGCTGGGGCAGTGGCATCACGGCAGCCGACAGGAAGAGACTGAATAGACTGATCAAAAAAGCTAGCTCTGTCCTGGGACAGCGCCTCGACTCAGTGGAGGAGAGAGGAGGATGGTGGTTAAGCTGTCATCTCTGCTGGAGTCCAAGTCCCACCCCATGCAGGACACGCTGAACGCACTGAGGAGCTCATTTAGCTATAGGCTGTATCATCCTAGGTGCGCGACCGAGAGGTTTCGCAGGTCATTCCTACCTATGGCTGTCAGACTTTATAACCTAACCAGGGTTGCTCATACAGGTTGTGTTGAATGCACAAAACGTAACAAACTTGCACAATAATGGTCCCCTCCATTATACAACTAGGACAATATCAATCACTACAGAGGGTGACAACTAGACTGATTCAAATATGAACTAGAAAAGCACTCGGAGAGCGCAGACCTCGGCCAAGCGGCACAGTTCCCCCATACAGTGTTTGTGTGTACGTTTTCAGATTCCCTGAGCATGAAAAGATATGAGTAGCAATTGGATTCACAATGATTATTTGTTTATTTGACATGGACAGTGCAATAAACAGACAATTAATGAATGACAATCAATGTGATAGTGATAGGATTAGTGGTTCAGTAGTGTAAAACGGGGCTATAAGGGACGGCGGGTTAATAAGGGACACTTTTGTGGGAAATGTTTTAAATGTAATTCTGCTTTTTTTATTTTGAGCAGGACGCTGAGTTGTGTTGTTATTGTCAAATATCCATGAATCCTTCATCAAATCTAGGCGGAAGCAAAATTAAAAAAGCAGAATTATATTTAGAAAAGTGTCCCATATTACCCCGCCGTCCCTTATAGCCCCGTTTTACGGTTGTAAAAGCATTGCCTCCTTGGCGGAGGTAATAAACTGAAGTGTTGGTGTGTCCATGTCCTCCACTGACGGATGCAGATTGGTTAGACAGGTTGCCGTGGGTTTTATATTATATTGGGGTTGCGGTCCGCGGCAAAACAGAATTTATAATCTTCCCCGACAGAGAGGTCGTTTTTACGCAGCGCCTATAGCTGGGCGGGGAATTTGTGGCAAATAATCGGGCGGCGGACAGGTGTCCGTCTCAGGTTTTGCAGCGTGGCGCAAAAACAGGCACGGTGGCGGGCCCAGGGCAGCAGTGTTTTCCGCGTGCTTTTGTGCCTAAAACGTTGACGAACGCGGAGTTTGTGTTGGTCAGACACGACGACCAGCGCAATGTGCGCAGCGCCTATGGCTGGCACAGGCATGCTGGGGGGCCCAGGCCAGCAGTGTTTTCCGCATGCTTTTGTGGCTAAAACGTTGAAGAAGGCGGAGTTTGTGTTGGTCAGACACGACGCCCAGCGGCCTCCATTGCGCCTGCGCACATGTTGAAAATGGCCCTATGTCACAGTGTTGAAAAAAATGCTTTAAAAAAATTCCTGTATCCAGATGGTGAACCGGATCACCCCCAAAATGTAATCAGTTCTTCCTTGTACCATTTCCAACAACGCCTGAAAGTTTCATGCAAATCCGTCCAAGACTTTTTGAGTTATCTTGCTAACCAACAGACAGACAGACAAACAGACAAACCCTGGCAAAAACATAACCTCCTCCTGGCCTTTTCGGCCTGGCGGAGGTAAATATACTGTATGGGTACATATTCATACTATGCGGGGTAACTGAATAGACCATTATGCTGTTTATTCCATCTAGCTACAATGCTCCGTACTGTGTATATTTCTGTGTACATATGTATATTCACTGCTCTTATTATCTTTTCTGAATTATTGCTCTGAGTGTTGCTGTCCCTGTGCTGTTGCAATGATGGAATTTCCGCATTGTGGGACTAATAAAGGCTTATCTTATCTTATCTAAAGGGGTCACTAACTACCTTTTCCGTGGATTAATTTTAAATTCTTACAACATCATGAATACAGTGGGGTAAAAAAGTATTTAGTCAGCCACCAATTGTGCAAGTTCTCCCACTTAAAAGAGGAGAGAGGTCTCCAATTTTCATCATAGGTATACCTCAACTATGAGAGACAAAATGAGAAAAAAAAAATTCAGAAAATCACATTGTCTGATTTTTAAAGAATTTATTTGCAAATTATGGTGGAAAATAAGTATTTGGTCAATAACAAAAGTTCATCTCAATACTTTATATACCCTTTGTTGACAATGACAGAGGTCAAACATTTTCTGTAAGTCTTCACAAGGTTTTCACACACTGTTGCTGGTATTTTTGGCCCATTCCTCCATGCAGATCTCCTCTAGAGCAGTGATGTTTTGGGGCTGTCGCTGGGCAACACAGACTTTCAACTCCCTCCAAAGATTTTCTATGGGGTTGAGATCTGGAGACTGGCTAGGCCACTCCAGGACCTTGAAATGCTTCTTACGAAGCCACTCCTTCGTTGCCCGGGTGGTGTGTTTGGGATCATTGTCATGCTGAAAGACCCAGCCATGTTTCATCTTCAATGCCCTTGCTGATGGAAAGAGGTTTTCACTCAAAATCTCACGATACATGGCCCCATTCATTCTTTCCTTTACACGGATCAGTCGTCCTGGTCCCTTTGCAGAAAAACAGCCCCAAAGTATGATGTTTCCACCCCATGCTTCACAGTAGGTATGGTGTTCTTTCTCCTCCAAACACGACAAGTTGAGTTTTTACCAAAAAGTTCTATTTTGGTTTCATCTGACCATATGACATTCTCCCAATCCTCTTCTGGATCATCCAAATGCTCTCTAGCAAACTTCAGACGGGCCTGGACATGTACTGGCTTAAGCAGGGGGACACGTCTGGCACTGCAGGATTTGAGTCCCTGGCAGCGTAGTGTGTTACTGATGGTAGCCTTTGTTACTTTGGTCCCAGCTCTCTGCAGGTCATTCACTAGGTCCCCCAGTGTGGTTCTGGGATTTTTGCTCACCGTTCTCATGATCATTTTGACCCCACAGGGTGAGATCTTGCGTGGAGCCCCAGATCGAGGGAGATTATCAGTGGTCTTGTATGTCTTCCATTTTCTAATAATTGCTCCCACAGTTGATTTCTTCACACCAAACTGCTTACCTATTGCAGATTCAGTCTTCCCAGCCTGGTGCAGGTCTACAATTTTGTTTCTGGTGTCCTTTGACAGCTCTTTGGTCTTGGCCATAATGGAGTTTGGAGTCTGACTGTTTGAGGTTGTGGACAGGTATCTTTTATACTGATAACGAGTTCAAACAGGTGCCATTAATACAGGTAACGAGTGGAGGACAGAGGAGCCTCTTAAAGAAGAAGTTACAGGTCTGTGAGAGCCAGAAATCTTGCTTGTTTGTAGGTGACCGAATACTTATTTTACTGAGGAATTTACCAATTAATTCATTAAAAATCTTTCAATGTGATTTTCTGGATTTTTTTTTCTCATTTTGTCTCTCATAGTTGAGGTATACCTATGATGAAAATTGGAGACCTCTCTCATCTTTTAAGTGGGAGAACTTGCACAGTTGATGGCTGACTAAATACTTTTTTGCCCCACTGTATATTCAGTGCATCCAGAAAGTATTCACAGCGCTTTACTTTTTCACATTTTGTTATGTTACAGCCTTATTCCAAAATGGATTGAATTCATTTTCTTCTCAAAATTCTACACAAAATACCCCATAATGACAGCATGGAAAAAGTTTTTTTTAGATTTCTGCAAATTTATTAAAAATAAAAAATGAACCCATATTCATATACTCAGATTCGGCAAAAAAATTACAAAAACAAGTTAAAAATCCATTTGTAAAGCATATGATCAAAATATGGTGTGAAGCTAAAAACTATTTAAAAGAACCACAGTTATTGTCACAATTTAGTCCAATATGGGGTAATCAATATTTTAAACCAGGGAGAGCGGACGCTGTATTTAAAGTATGGAATTTAAAAGGGATACAAAAGATTCAGGATTTATATTTGCCATGTGCAGACAACATAATGTCTTTTGAAGAGCTGAGGATCAAATTTAATCTCAATAGAACACATTTTTTTAAATATCTTCAACTTAGAAACTTTATTCGATCAAATCAAAATAAAGCTCTCACTCGACCTATTTATTCATCCTTGGAAAAAATGATGATGAAAGATAGTAAAAGAAAGGGTATTATTTCAGAGTTTTATAACTCATTGACACTATCTTCAAGTGAAAATTCACTGAAAAGATTAAACTACTGGAAAGAAGATCTGCAAATTGAAATTTCGGAGGAACAATGGGAATTGGCTTGTACAGAAGCTCAAACCAAATCAATAAATGCACGCCTTAAATTGATACATTTCAAATGGTTAATGCGGATGTATGTTACACCGGAGGAGTTAAATAGATATAACAAAAATATACCAGATACATGCACAAAATGCATGGAAAGTAAAGGAACCCTATTTCATTGTTTATGGGAATGTAGATTAATAAGAATGTTTTGGGAAGAGGTGAGGGTAACAATTGAAAAAATAATCTCAAAACAAATCATACTGAATCCTAAACTGTTTTTGTTGGGTCTGTACCCAGAAAAGCATAATTTTAATAAAAGTGAAAGAACATTCATAGACCTCAGTTTGCTTAATGCCAAAAAATGTATTGCACTATTATGGAAAAAGACTCATAGACCAGATGTGACTCAGTGGTTAAGACAGATGTTAACAAACCTTCCATTAGAAAGAATAACATATATACTGAAATCAAAGGAAATTGTGTTTGAGAATATATGGAGACCTTTTATTGATTTTGTAAAAAATTTAAACATAACTCTTGAAGAAGAAGGTGAATGATGTGTGTGGACCTTGTAAATTCCAAACTGGTGAACATAATATGTATACTTATGTATTGGATTGTCTAGACTAAACAGAGGAGCATTGTTGAAGACTTGATTTTGTTGGTGGTTGTTGGTGTTTTTAGTGTTTTTTTTTTTTTTGTAGTACTTTAGCGTTAGTGTTTGATTGTTTGTATCATGTTTGTTAAAAAAAAAAAAAAAGGTTCAATAAAGATATTGTGGAAAAAAAAAATAAAAAATGAAGAAATCACATGTACATAAGTATTCACAGCCTTTGCCATGAAGCTCAAAACTGAGCTCAGGTGTATTCTGTTTCCACTCATCATCCTTGAGGTGTTTCTACAGCTTAACTGGAGTCCACCTGTGGTAATTTCAATTGACTGGACATGGAAAGGCACACACCTGTCTATAAAAGGTCCCGCAGTTGACAGTGTATGTCAGAGCACAAACCAAGCATGAATTCAAAGGAATTGTCTGTAGACCTCCAAGACAGGATTGTCTCGAGGCACAGTTCTGGTGAAGGGTACAGAAAAATTTCTGCTGCTTTGAAGGTCCCAATGAACACAGTGGCCTTCATCATCCGTAAATGGAAAAAGTTGGGAACCACCAGGACTCTTCCTAGAGTTGGCCGGCCGTCTAAACTGAGCATTCGGGGGAGAAGGGCCTTAGTCAGGGAGATGACCAAGAACCTGATGGTCACTCTGTCACAGATCTCAGTGTTCCTCTGTGGAGAGAGGAGAACCATCCAGAAGGACAACCATCTCTGCAGCAATCCACCAATCAGGCCTGTATGGTAGGTTGGCCAGACGGAAGCCACTCCTTAGTAAAAGGTACATGGCAGGCTGCCTGGAGCTTGCCAAAAGGCAACTGAAGGACTCTCACACCATGAGAAACAAAATTCTCTTTTCTGATGAAACAAAGATTGAACTCTTTGGTGTGAATGCCAGGTGTCATGTTTGGAGGAAACCAGGCCAATACCATCCCTACAGTGAAGCATGGTGGTGGCAGCATCATGCTGTGGGGATGTTTTTCAGCAGCAGGAACTGAGAGACTAGTCAGGATAGAGAGAAAGATGAATACAGCAATGTACAAAGACATACTGGATGAAAACCTGCTCCAGGGCAGTCTTGACCTCAGACTGGGGCAACGGTTCATCTTTCAGCAGGACAACGACCCTAAGCACACAGCCAAAATATCAAAGGAGTGGCTTCAGGACAACTCTGTGAATGTCCGTGAGTGGCCCAGCCAAAGCCCAGACTTGAATCCAGTTGAACATCTCTGTAGATATCGGAAAATGGCTGTGCACCGATGCTTCCCATCCAACCTGATGGAGCTTCAGAGGAGCTGCCCAAAGATAGGTGTGCCAAGCTTGTGGCATCATATTCAAAAAGGCTTGAGGGTGTAATTGCTGCCAAAGGTGCATCAGCAAAGTATTGAACAAAGGTTGTGAATATTCATGTACATGTGATTTCTTAGTTTTTTATTTTTAATAAATTTGCAAAAATCTCAAAAAAAAAATCATGTTGTCATTATGTTGTATTGTGTGTAGAATTTTGAAGGAAAAAATGAATTTATTCCATTTTGAAATAAGGCTGTAACATAAAATGTGGAAAAAGTGAAGCGCTGTGAATACTTTCCGGATGCACTGTAGCTGTATTATGATAAACAAAAAACAAGTTTCTAATCTGATTGGGAGAAACCTTTGTGATTGACATGTGTGTGGTAAACCAGTTACAAGTGAGGAGGCGTAACCTACAGCAGGGTCTAGTCTGACTGATCACAGTGAACTGTACACAAAACACAGAAGTAAGAAGCTGCAAATGTGAATAAATAAAGAACATAGTGAAGATCTAATGCATATAAAAGTAAACTCTAATGCTACCATGATTGTGGAGTGTCCGAACTATAATTCGGTATATGTAGCCTTGCAGCTGAAGCCTTGGGAGGACATACGAGCACAGCGAAATGGCATTGGCTCCCGGACAGCTGGCTGCTCCTGGTGCTCGCAGCCGTTTTGTTTGGAGCATAGCAAAACAGCTCTCGGGGGATTCCCGTTCTTGTGCTTTGTCTGTTTTGCTGTGATGCAGCGGCTCACCCAATGCACACGCTGTGGCTGTATATGCCGAATTACCTTTCAGACCCTCCATAATCACGGCAGTATTAGATTTGAAATGTTTAGGCATTTTATAGCATTGTTGCGCTCAATATAGTGGTATCTTTAAGAAGAGTTTTGCTTTTTTGCAAAACCTAAGTTATACTTCACAAGGTTTTGGAATTAACCCATAGAGAAGACTTAGACTTAGACTCAGACTTAAAACTTTATTAATCCCTTTGGGATGACTCCCTCTGGGAAATTTAAAATTTCCAGCAGCACATAAAAGGAGCATACAGATCAGAAAAGCAAAAAAGAAAAAAATAAACACTTAATAAACACTTAACATAATATACACAGTATAAATATAAGGCTAAATATGGCTTGTACAAGTATGGTTAAGTTAAGGTTATTTCACTATGAATGCCCTACTGTCCTCTGTACTCTATGAAATGACCAGAACAAAGAAATACGTTTGGGCTAAACTTCTCCGGAACATCTGTTAAAATAATTTTTAGCCCCTTTTCTCTTAGAGATGCATTCTTTGGGAGTTTTCTGGCAGACAGCTACAACAGGACCGGCTGGATGAGATTTGGTCAAAATTAGAGCAGGGGCCCCTGTAATTTCCCAGTTTAAGATCAATAAAGTACATATCTCTCTCTCTCTCTCTCTCTCTCTCTCTCTCTCAGCGCTGGGCTGGGTTTACTGTGTAAGTGACATCCCGTGGCAAATCTGGAACAGTCATTTTTGCTTTTTGGAGTGAAAAACAATATAAATGCTGTGTATTTTTTAAGAGAAGTGAGTGTTTTGATGTTTTTCAATTAATAACGTGACCAATAGACACCTTTCAGAAGGTTAAAATGTATAAAAACACAATTTTTCAGTCAATGACCCCTTTAATGGACACTTCTAAACCCAAAAAACATACAGAAATTGCACTTATTCAGAAAGCAGGAGTCAGTTCTAAGATGACCACTTCCCAGCAACTGTGTGCGCTTGTTCCAGCTAAGCCCTTCTGAATGAATGACGTCACATTTTGTCATCACCTGCAGCTAATCATATCTAGGCAGTTCCAATAAGCAACATTCATTGTTATATCATGCCAGAGAAATGATAACTAAAAAATAAATGAGTGGATGTAAGCACAACTGCAGTAACAGTAGCTGCTTACTATTAAGTACATGTAAAGTGTGTGCAACCTTTGGCTTTTATTTGGCTTCATCATCAAAATAAGCTCAACTAATCCTTGAACACATCAAACGTTTTAAACAGAAAATGATTTCCTTTCATTTTGGCAGGTACTGTCCGACCTGTAAGAATGATACTAGTGAGGTTGTCAAGGCCGGCGAGAAGCTCAAAGCCAGCAAGAAGAAAGCCAAAATGCCCTCTGCCACTACTGAGAGTCAAAGGGACTGGGGAAAGGTGAGACCCTAAGGCGCAAACACAGGCAGGTGGACTGACAGCTGCTCTGAGAGGCTTAAAGCGAATTTTAACAGTAAGCCTGAGGGAAAGCCTGCAGTTCCTTTTTTTCAAATTGCTTTGAAGGGCCAAAATTCATATGATTTAATATGAAAAGGTAGTTTTTGTCTGAGGTTTTTCAGCTTCACTAACTTTTCCAAAGGCTTTCCATCTATGAAATACCAACGTTATTCTTAAAGTGACACGCTTTAAGAATTTTTTTTTTTCTGTTGTCAACATATCTTTAACATGTTTTTTGTGACTTACAAGACATATCAAGGGCAAAATCAGTCCCAAATCCCAAGTCTGTGTTTTTCTGCTGTGAATGTCCAGTTAACCCCCCCTCCCCCCAAAAAAGGAAAGTTTGGACAGAGCGTTTCTAGCTGCCTAAGCATTCCTACTTATCCTGATTGGTTATAACGTTAACCAATCAGGCTAAGCACTAGGCATGGCTACAGGCCTGAGTTCTATAGTAATAATATAACAATATAATATAACACTGCAGCTAGTGTCCCTTTATATGATTTTTCAAGTAAAAAAAAAAGTGTGTTGAGGGCGTGAGGGGAGAAGGAGGATGCTTTCTGCAGCAGACATGCATTTCTCGGCACAACACTGGCCGTGCAGCATCCGTTACTGGTGGGTGGGAGTATGGATGACGCTAATTAGAATATTTATAGATCCACACATGCTTAAGTAGGTGGAAGATGTAAAAGCTCTTTCCAAGCAATTCTAAGGCAATGAAAGTTTTTTTTGTGTATAAAAAGCCACAATATACTATTTTGGGCAATATACATTTGTTTTTGAGGTGGTTTTAGAGCCGCCAGAGTGCGTCTTTAAAAAGTACAGGACAACTTTCTTAAAGGTGCTTTGTGGAACATCTGGTCACACACCTTGTGGACACAGAGTTCAATGCAGTGACCAGATGGTGTTACTAAAACCACATTTCTAAAAGCTTTATGTAGTGTGGTCTGCAACTGGTCAAATCATTTTACTTTTAGATACATTTTAAAGCCACATTATTGACTGCTCTACAGAATTAAGGTATATTTTTCATGGACCTTTTATTGACACATATCGAAGATCCCGTCTTGATGGACATCCATAGTCCTTTGCATAAATGAATGTAGAAAATGGGCAGTGATTCATTTAATAACCACAGGGTTTTCTGGACTTACAAAGAGCAGCTTTAAAAGAAAACAGCTAAGTGTTGCACCACATCAAGTACAGTGGCCAATAGTAACAAAGTTGATGGTGTTATCTGGCAGTCTCCCAGGAAAAGTGTGACTGTGTAAAGGGGAGTAGACTGTGGGCTCAGTTGGATTACAGCAGGTTAATAAAAGTTCAAAGGAAATTTAGAAATGTAGATGAAATATATCCAGAGCATACCACAGTGTCTGTGTATCCAGTTTAGATCAGGTTAGCAGTTATGTTGTTGGTTATTAAGCTGTTTTCATGCAATAAAAGCATGACTAATGAATACACTATGAAACTCTTTTATTCACTTTCTCATGACACAAGTCAGAAAATCACATTTAAACCTTTGCCTGGGTAAAATCCAGATTTAGACCATTATGGGTGCCCAAGCAGAAAATGAGACATCTGACATGGATTTAAGTGTTTATTTTTTAAGCAAGCTGTAAAATATTCTCCTCAAAGTCTTCTCTTGGCGACACTTTGGAGATCTTGTGTGACTCGTTTCTACTCTGTCCGCGCCATCTCCAAGACACTCCACTCCATGGTGTAATGCAAACAGTACCATTAAGCATGACTTAGCTGCTTTCTTGGAACTGCCAATGGAAAGTAACTCCTTCTCTTTTACCAGAATGCTCCCTTTCTGTGTGGACTAATTGGAACCAGCCTGGTTATGCGTGTGTGTGTATGTGTTTGACTGCATTTACATGCTGTGACTCATCCAGCATTTATTCTTCACTTTCATATCATCTAACGTTTATAATTCTTGAAGTGACACTCTGGCAGAAATCAGTTTTTTTCTGTTGTTAACATGTCTGTAACATGTTTCTTGTGATTTACAAGACATATCAAGAGCAAAATCATTCCAAACTCCCAAGTATGTGTTTTTCTGCTGTGAATGTTTGCTTAAGCTCCACCCCCCAAAAAAAGGCAAATTTGGACAGAGCGTTTGTAGCTATGTAAGTATTCCTGCTTAGCCTGATTGGTTATAACATTAACCAATCAGACTGATACTCTTGGCTACCTCAGAGGAAGAGGAAGGAGCCGAGGAGCAGCAGGATTGAGGCAGAGGAAGATGAAGGCGTCTGTATTGCATAGCAAAGCAGTGGAGGAGGAGGCGATCAATCACATGCAGGGGTAGCAGCAGTAGAGAGAGAGAGCAGAGAGAGCCAGGGGGCGGGGACCCAATTTGAATGTGGCTGTGCGAGACCATGCTTTTGGCTCACTTCCCCAGCAGACGGGCCCCGCACTGTGAGCTGAGAGCAGCCACATTCAACCCCCCACCCCCACCCCCCGCTGCTCAGTCACTAGCGGATGGGGCACTGGTTATTAGTAAAAAGTAAACACATATTTTGCAACTACACATTTATCCCTCGCCTCGACCGTTGGAAGTGCCTTGAACAGACTAACAGCCCACCCACCAGGAGTCGCAGCGACCAATCACTTGCAAGCCCTGCAGGTCAGGAGCACGGCATCCAATCACGTGCAAGCCCTGCAGGCCGCTAATTAGAATATTCATAGATCCGCACATACTTAAGTAGGTGCAAGATTTAAAATCTCTTTCCAATAGTTGGGTGGCTGACATCTTGGCCATGACAGTTGCCTCGGCCAAGATGTGTAGAGTGATGATATAGAGTGAAATGATGATATAGAGTAAAGTACAAAGAGATGAAGAAGAGTGATGTCTAAAGATAGAGTTGAGGTTTGATTGGACACAGCAATGATGATAGAAGGACTACAGCTCCTGACCAGATAGAGTGAAGTATGTGGTGGTAATGCACCTGTAAGCTCGTTGCCAATCAAATCTAAAAGAAGAAGAAGAAGAAAACAGACACACAGAAAGCCAGACATATATAAAGTGTGTGGCGGTAATGCACCTGTAGGCTGGTTGCCAACCGCCAATCAAATCTAAAAGAAGAAGAATCTCTTTCCAAGCAATTCTAAGGCAGTGAAAGTTTTTTGTGGGTAAAAAGCCACAATATACTATTTTAGGCAATACATATTTGTTTTTGAGGTGGTTTAGAACTGCCGGAGTGCCATCCATCCATCCATCTTCTTCCGCTTAATCTTTCTTGGGTCGTGGGGGGGCTGGAGATCGCCAGTCCATCGCACGGCCAACACAGAGTGCACCTTTAAAATTATTAAATGCCTCTTTATGCTTTGTCTTTAGAAATCCTGTGTAGTTAGTAGTTACTATATTATTTGATAAAGGTTTAATATTTTGTAGCAGCTGCAGTAATTTCAACTAGTTTTTGACATTTAATTTATGTTATTGTACAAAAGTTGTATTGTTTTCTGTCTTGATGTAATGGCAGGGTATGGCCTGTGTGGGGCGCACTAAAGAATGCACTATTGTTCCTTCAAACCACTATGGACCCATCCCTGGTATTCCTGTTGGAACCACGTGGAAATTCAGAGTACAGGTAAGCTGCTTTTACTCAGGTGCAAAATAATTTTAAAAAAAATCATATCCCAATGCATTTCTCCATTGCTGCAATCATTCCTTCAGGTGAGCGAGGCAGGCGTCCACCGGCCACATGTCGGCGGCATCCATGGGCGAAGTAACGATGGCTCCTATTCACTGGTGTTAGCAGGGGGCTTTGAAGATGAAGTGGTAAGGTGTTTATATATATATACACTGTATATACTGTATATGTGTGTCTAATAAATATATATATTTTTTACACTTTTTTTCACTTGTTTCCTTATGGAGCCACAATTGACTGACTACATCAGTGTTGTCCTGTTTTGTCTCCGTATCACCTGGCAGGATCGGGGAGATGAGTTCACCTACACAGGCAGCGGGGGTCGTGACCTCTCTGGAAACAAACGGATTGGAGAGCACTCTTTTGATCAGACCCTGACCCACATGAACAGGTACAGCTCTCAGAGATGACGTTCCATCTTTGGGTGCTTGTTCCTAAAAATGTGTTTGCTATTAAATTTTTTTGGCCATTTTCCCCTTTAGTTTAGTGCATAATGTAGGATTTTTGTGACAGTATATGGTCTGTAAAGCCAAATGGCACAAAGTCTGCCTACAAAGGAGTTCTCCTCTCTGAGTGAAGCTAGGACTACAGCTGTGCCTGAAACACCTCATTTGGATTTGCTGTTCAGTATGATGTTTAACCAGACATTGAAGGGATAAAGTCATGAGAAAGTGTTAACAATGGTTTAAAGCTGGCATATAGTCACTTATACAGTCAAGGGATAGTAGCACTCAGCGCAATAATAAATAATAAAATATGGCAAAAATATTATATATACACAGTGCAAGACGTTTAAAAAAGTAAAATAACTTTTACAGTTAAAAAAATGTAAAGAGTATTTACAATGCTAGTAAGCAGTTATTCACACACACACACATGCACAAACAGTTTATTTCTTTCACATACAAACACACACATATATACAGTATATACGTATATACAGTATATATATATATATACACACACACACACACACACACACTACCGTTCAAAAGTTTGGGGTCACCCAGACAATTATTTTGTGTTTTCCATGAAAAGTCACACTTACTTACCACCATGAGTTGTAAAATGAATAGAAAATATAGTCAAGACATTGCCAAGGTTAGAAATAATGATTGTATTTGAAATAATAATTTTTTCCTTCAAACTTTGCTTTCGTCAAAGAATCCTCCATTTGCAGCAATTACAGCATTGCAGACCTAACCTGATTGCACAAGGGTTTTCTAATTATCCATTAGCCTTCTGACACAATGAGCAAACACATTGTACCATTAGAACACTGGAGTGATAGTTGCTGGAAATGGGCCTCTATACACCTATGTAGATATTGCACCAAAAACCAGACATTTGCAGCTAGAATAGTCATTTACCACATTAGCAATGTATAGAGTGTATTTCTGATTAGTTTAAAGTTATCTTCATTGAAAAAAAGTGCTTTTCTTTCAAAAATAAGGAAATTTCTAAGTGACCCCAAACTTTTGAACGGTAGTGTGTATATATATACAGTATATATATATATATATATATATATATATATATATATATATATATATATATATATATATATATACGTGTGTGTGTGTGTGTGTGTGTGTATGGCTGTCCTTCAGTGCCGAAGATGACTGTCTTGTGTTTGAGTTGAGGTCTGTCTCAAGCAGGCTCTCGTGTGGGCAGTCAGACCCGCTCGGGATCTGCAGAAATGCTGTTAAATGTTGCAACAGAAAATGCTTGGAGTAGCTGCCGAGCGTCGTCGGTCATGTGCACGCTGATATTCTTGCTGGTGTTGCTCTTCTACAGTCCTCGCCAGTTGACTCTCCGGAGTACCTCTTTCTCCCAGGTGTCATGGGGGATGCCAGTTCTCTTCATATGCCACTTTAAGACATCTTTGAAATGCAATTTCTGTCCTCCATGGCTCCCTTTTCCTCGGCTTAGTTCTGACTAGAACACAGCTTTTGGCAGTCTGCTATTGGCCATCCAAAGTACATGCCCTGCCCAGCGAAGCTGTGACACAGTTATTAGGGCTTCAACACTGACTGTGTGCGCACAGCGCAGTACCTCAACGTCCGGGATACGGTCCTGCCACTTGATGTTGAGGATTGGAGCGTAGGTGGTGAAGCTGGAGTCTTGTCAGAGCTCTGATGTGTCTGTGATAAAGAGTGCTGCACTCGATGGAATAGAGCAGGCAAGGAAGAACTGCAGCTGAATAAACCTTCACTTTGGTTTTCGTACTGATGTCATAACAACTCCAAAGTCTCTTGTGTAGCGCACCATAGGCCTTTGTGGCAGAATAGATCCTCCTTTCCAGTTCCAAATCTGCAGAGTTGGTGTTTGTGACGGTGCTGCCCAGGTAAGTGAAAGACTTGGTTGTCTTTAGTGGTTCATTATGGACCGTAATCGTTTCTGGCAGTTCAGTGGACCTTGGAGGAGGCTGGTAGAGCAGCTCGGTCTTGGATATGTTGATCTTTAGGCCAAACATATCAGCTGCAAAGGAGAAAAGATCCACAATCTGCTGCATATCAACTCCATTACTGGCCACAAGGGCGGAGTCATCAGCATACAGCAGTTCTCTGATACACATCTCCTGTGTTTTTGTGTGGGCACGAAGCCGGGCAAGGTTGAACAGTTTGCCATCTGTCCTTGTGTAGAGGAACACGCCCTTGTTGATCCCTTCATTCATAGTGTCCAGCACAGCTGTGAAGTAGAGGGAGAAAAGAGTTTGTGCCAGTACACACCCTTGCTTCACGCCATGGTTGACCACAAAGGCATCACTGGGTTCACCGCAGACTGAGACTTGTGCCTTCATTCCATAGTGGAACTGCTTGATGATGTTAACAAGCTTGTCAGGGCATCCATAGGTTTCAAGGACCTTCCAGAGGGTTGTGCGGTCAACGGTGTCAAATGCCTTCATGAAGTCAACAAAAACAACATACAATGGCTGGTGCTGCTCTGCTGCCTTCTCTTGGAGCTGCCGTAGAGTGAATATTATGTCAACAGTGGAATGGCCAACCCGAAATCCACACTTGACATTCAGGAAGAACTTCTTCCGAAATGATTTTCAGTCTGTTCAAGACAATCTTGGCAAGGACTTTGCCAGCTATGGCCAGTAGTGATATTCCCTGATGGTTTTGAAAGTCTTGGGGAACAGTACCAGAGAGTAGACATCTGTTGAAAAGGTCTAGTAGAGCTTCGCACAACTTTTCGCCACCATTTTTCAGGATATCTGAGGAAATGCCATCCAGTCCCAGTGCGTTGCTATTTGCTGTTGACTTCAGAGCATTCGTGAGTTCCTCCATGCTGATTTCCCCACACAGCTCATTCCTTGTGGGTCTCCTCTTCAGCTGCTGACATGCATCTGGGTGTGCAGATCCTTCTTGGTTTAGCAGGCTGTTGAAGTGCTCCTTCCATCTGGCCTTGATGTCTTGAAGGTCTATGAGCAGCTTACTACCATCCGCTGACTTCACTGGGGCGACAGCATAGCTCTTGGGTCCATAGATGGCTTTCAACCTGGCAAACACTCCACAATAATTATGGTTGTCTGCCATACGCTGCAATTCTTCTGCTCTCCTCCGCCACCAGTCATTCTTAAGAGCTCTCACTTCCCTTTGCACCTTGGCCTTGATTTCAGAAAGTGCATTCTTGCTCCTCTGAGTTCTCCTGAAGATTCTGAAAATACTTGCTCCTCTTCTCTTCTCGGAGCCTCTCAATTTCATTGCCATGCTCCCAGAACCAATCAGGATTCTTTCTGTGGGGATGGCCTAGTGTTTCCTTGCTTGCAGACTACACCGCTTCCTTCAGGGCTTTCCAATGCCGATCTACCTCCTCTCCAGCTGGCTGAACACTCTCCATTGCGGCTTCTATCACTCTCGTCAGTTCTCGACAGTGCTCGGTGTTTGTCAGCTTGCTAATGTCCAGTTTCTTAGGCTTGGCACTAGCAGGAGTTTTCCTGCGAGGCTTAGTGATCTTCATTCTGAGTTGGCATCTCACAAGGTAGTGATCAGTAGAACACTCTGGTCTACACATTGCTTTTGTGCATAGTTCATCTGCCAAGTCTGACTTTCTCATGATGGCGTAGTCGAGCAAGTGGTAGTGACCTGAGCGTGGGTGCTTCCAGGTGAAGTAGTTCTTGTTGGGCTGGTAGAAAAACGTGTTGGTAATGCTGAGCTCTAGTTGTGCACAGAAGTTCAGCAGGAGCTCCCCATTGGAGTTCTTTTTCTTCTTGCCAAACTTGCCAATGATGCCCATGTAGGTTTCCCAGTCCGTCCCGACTCAAGCGTTGAAGTCACCTAATACTAGGAGCTTGTCTTCTCAGTGGACCTTGAGCACTACTTGAGTGAGTTCTTGATAGAAGATCTCCTTCTCCTCAACAGTGTTAAGTCATTGTGGGGGCATACACATTCACCAGAGTCAAATGTCTTCCTTTCTCACTAGGCACTCTCATAGACATGAGCCTAGGTGAGATCACTGTAGGAAGTGATGTCAGCTTCTTGGCAGTCGTGTTGTGAACCGCAAAGGCAACTCCAGCTTCTCTGGGTCCTGCAGTCTTGCCAACCCAGAAGAAGGTGTATTCTTCTTCTTGGAGTTGGCCTTGTGCCTCTAAACGTGTTTCCTGGAGAGCTGCAATCTCAATGCCAAACAGCTGCAATTCCCTTGCAATCAATGCAGTCCTTCGTTCTGGTCGGTTGTCTCTGTCTAGCATAGTTTGCACATTCCATGTCGCAACAGTTATCTTCTTCCTCTTACAGTTTCTACCGCTAAAAGTGAAGTCCCGCTGACCGCAGTTAGCCAGCCAGGTGTGATCTGACCACGCTTTCTTTACCCCGCCTTTTCTAGGGGCTTCCCATTCCAGGGCAGGTAGTGCTATCCCTAAAGAGGGCTGCCTGGACACTCGCACTGCTGCCTCAACAAGCTGATGCTCATGAGTTGGCTAGAGTTACGACCATCAAATGCGAACCACCTGTGTGCAGAGCTCCTGCTAGCAGCTCCCAGCTACTCAAACCTGCTGCCGACGCATTCACTCCATCGCCACAGGGCTTCCCCAATCTCAAAACATGATGCCTTGCACAGTTCCAAAGCCAGCTGGTGTTGTGCCTTCGTCAGACTGTCTCTCTGGGCCTCAATGCCTGATGCAATGTGGTGCACAAGCATGTAACATACATTGTTGACGGGGAGGTCGCCCCGCAGTAGCAGCTCACTTGCTAGTTGATGCCATCCGTTTGTCTCGGTTGAGGCTAATACGCATACCATCTGGTGTTCACGCCATTGGCTCTGTGATGGGCTCTTCTGCCGCTTGCACCACCAGACATCCTGCTGCCGATGTCAGGACCTGTATCCCTAGGTAGGGAGGCAAGAGGGTACTATCACTTGCCCAAGGTGAACCCTCAGACTAGTGGAGGGAAGGAGTCCTCTTCCTTCTCCATTCTAGACCGGCTCCAGAGCCAAGGTCAAGGTCTAGCCACTGCCGTATATACATTATATATATATATATATATATATATATACAGTATATATATATATATACACACACACAGTTAGGCCCAGAAATATTTGGACAGTGACACAATCTTCATGATTTGGGCTCTGCATGCCACCACATTGGATTTGAAATGAAACAACTACAACGGAATTGAAGTGCAGACTTTAAGGTTTAATTCAAGGGGTTGAACAAAAATATATGATTAAATATGTAGGAATTGTAGCTATTTAATGCTCCTCATTTCAGGGGCTCAAAAATAATTGGACAAATAAACATAACCCTAAATAAAATGTTACTTTTCAATATTTTGTTGAGAATCCTTTGCAGGCAATGACTGCCTGAAGTCTGGAACCCATGGACATCACCAAACGCTGGGTTTCCTCCTTTGTGATGCTTTGCCAGGCCTTTACTGCAGCTGTCTTCAGTTGTTGCTTGTTTGTGGGTCTTTCTGCCTTAAGTTTTGTCTTGAGCAAGTGAAATGCATGCTCGATTGGGTTGAGATCTGGTGATTGACTCGGCCATTGCAGAATATTTTAGATTTAGATTTTAGATTTAGTATACTTTATTGATCCCCAGAGGGGAAATTGAGGGTCATCCACCACCTGGATGAATGAAGCAGCCACGATACGGCGCTATCCCTTAACCATTCACACACACATTCACACCTAGGGCCACTTTAGAGTCTCCAATTAACCTAACCTGTATGTTTTTGGCATGTGGGAGGAAACCGGAGAAATCCCGGGGTAAACCCACGCATACACGGGGAGAACATGCAAACTCCACACAGATCACTGTTGGTCGGGGGCTGGGATCGAACCCACGATCCCACGATCCCACGATCCCCACGATCCCCCGGCCAAGGGTAAACTGTGCTGCCGCAGTGCTAACCACTATGCCACCATGCAGCCCAATAATAATAGAATATTATTATTAGAATAGAATATTCCACTTCCACTTATATTCCAATATTCCACTTCTTTGCTTTAAAAAACTCCTGGGTTGCTTTTGCAGTATGTTTTGGATCATTGTTCATCTGTACTGTGAAGCACCGTCCAATCAACTTTGCTGCATTTGGCTGAATCTGAGCAGAAAGATATCCCTATACACTTCAGAATTCATCCGGCTGCTTCTGTCTTTTGTCACATCATCAATAAACACAAGTGACCCAGTGCCATTGGAAGCCATGCATGCCCATGCCATCACCACCTCCACCATGTTTTACAGAAGATGTGGTGTGCTTTGGATCATGAGCTGTTCCAATTCTTCTCCAAACTTTCTTCTTCCCATCATTCTGGTACAGGGTGATCTTAGTCTCATCTGTCCAAAGAATGCTGTTCCAGAACTGGGCTGGCTTCTTCAGGTGTTTTTTGGCAATTCAATTCTGGCCTTTCTATTTTTGAGGCTGATTAATGGTTTGCACCTTGTGGTGAATCCTCTGTATTTACTCTCATGAAGTCTTCTCTTTATGGTAGACTTAGATACTGATACACCTACTTCCTGGAGAGTGTTCTTCACTTGAGTGAATGTTGTGAAGGGGTTGTTCTTCACCATGGAAAGGATTCTGCGATCATCCACCACTGTTGTCTTCCGTGGACATCCAGGCCTTTTTGAGTTCCCAAGCTCACCAGTGCACTTCTTTTTTCTCAGAATGTACCAAACTGTTGATTTGGCCACTCCTAACATTTCTGCTATCTCTCTGATGGATTTCTTCTTTTTTTTTAAGCCTCAGGATGGTCTGTTTCACCTCCATTGAGAGCTCCTTTGACCGCATGTTGTGTGTTCACAGCAACAGCTTCCAAATGCAAACGCCACACCTGGAATCAACTCCAGACCTTTTAACTGCTTAATTGATGATAGGTTAACGAGGGAAGAGCCCATGCAGCCTTGTTATTTGTTTTTTTTTTTTTTTTGCAGCCTTCTGAGTCAATTGTCCAATTACTTTTGGTCCCTTGAAAAAGAGGCGGCTACATATTGAAGAGCTGTAATTCCTAAACCCTTGCTCCAATTTGGATGTGAATACTCTCAAATTACAGCTGAGAGTCTGCACTTTAAGCCCATATTGATTATATAATTGTATCCTGAATATGTTTTCATAAACAGCTAAAATAACAAAACTTGTGTCATTGTCCAAATATTTCTGGGCCTAACTATAAATCACAGTTGGATGAGTACAGTGTTGTTGCAACCTTTAATAATAAGAATGATATTAATAATGTGGAAAGGAACATTCCTTATTTGTGCAAAGTTAGTAGTGTGGTGTGAGGTCTCCATGAGCAGTGCAGATTGTCGAGTCTGACAGCAACAGCTAGGAAGGACCTGCGAAACCTCTCCCTTGTGCACTTTGGATGAAGCAGCCTGTCACTAAACAGACTCCTTAAGTGTGCACTCAAGTGTGTCTCGCATGGGTGGGACTTGGACTCCAGCAGAGATGACAGCTTAGACACCATCCTCTCTCCTGCTAGATCGAGGCGGCACCCCAGAACAGAGCTGACCTTCTTAATTAGCCTGTTCATCCTCTTTCTGTTGGCAGCCGTGATGCTGCTGCCCCAGCAGATCACTCCATACATCATGGCTGATGTCACCGCAGAGTCAAAGAAGGGGTGTTGAATAGCAAAGTGTTGAATATTTGCTGTTAATTACAACCAAATATCCACAGCAAAAGATTTCAACCCTAGAAATACCTTTCAGTATAATTATTTTTAAAATTTTGGTAAAGACAGGTTTAAATTTGATTTTTCTTGACACTGGTCTCATCATTTTAACTTTGTTCCTCACCACTGCAGAGCATTGGCATTGAACTGCGATGCTCCTCTGAATGACAAAGACGGAGCCGAGTCCAGGAACTGGCGGGCAGGAAAACCAGTGAGAGTTGTCCGTAGCTCTAAGGGTCGACGCATCAGCAAATATGCTCCGGAAGAAGGAAACCGCTACGATGGAATTTATAAGGTACATTGGATGTTTGGGACCAGAAAAAGATGTAATTATTTCAGGTTTCTAACATATATACCATACTATTTGTTTATTGTGAGGATCGTTTGCCAAAAAAGTGCACCTTCACAGCCAGTCTTTATGCAACACTCACCGGGGCCCTGTGATTTCTTTGGTGCAGGATATGGGGCTCTGTGCTTACACACAAGTTCATTGAACTTCAAGGCTGATATCCTGAAGTCCCACATCAGCATCATGAACTCCCAATCCTTCAGCCTGTTCTTGTGCAGATATCAAACTTATTTTTGCCTTTTTGTATGTCTCATTTTATCCTCAGCTGCCAGCAATAAACATTTTCTTCCTCGTGATTTCATACCTCCACCATTTTACACCGGTGTGAGCGCCACCATGTTCTATCCATCCATCCATCCATCTTCTACCACTTTTCCGGAGGTCCGGGTCGCGGAGGCAGCAGTTCAAGCAGAGAAGCCCAGACTTCCCTCTCCCCAGCCACCTGCTCCAGCTCTTCAGAGAGGATACCAAGGCGTTCCCAGACCAGCTGGGAGACATAGTCTCTCCACCGAGTCCTGGGTGTGCCCCAGGGTCTCCTCCCAGTGGGACGTGCCCGAAACACCTCAAGTGCAGGGATGGCAATTTTCCGCCGATCCGCGGATTTCCGCCGATTTATTTTCAAATTGATCATTTCTGTGAATCATCTAAATCCGTTGAGAAAATTTTAGGGGGGGTAAGGTACCTTATTGTTACCGATTTTAGCGAAAATCAACACGATTACATAAGCGCTCGGTGCTTCTCCGGGTCAAGTCTCCTGCGATAACCCGGATGTTATGTACTCATGCTACTGCTGTATTGTAAACAGCCCTGTGATTGGATAGTTGCAAACGATTGGACCAATCAAATGGCTCGTTGTATGCTTTGTCAAAAATTCATGGCGGCTTGTTCTCAGGGATGTGATTTTTCCGGTAATTCGCCGAATTCCACTTTATCTTCCAGGAAGATAAAGTACGTTAAGTACGTTAGCGGCTTGTGGTCCACGAACGCAGTGAAGGTGCGCCCTTTCAGGCAGAACTGGAAGTGGCGTATGGCCAGGTGGAGAGCCATTAACTCTCTGTCGAACACGCTGTATTTACGCTCACTGTCGTGCAAAGACCTGCTACAAAAAAAGGTGAGCGGCTGCCAAGAACCGGCAACGCATTGCTCCACGACGGCCGCTATGCCCATGTCCGAGGCGTCGGTAGTGAGCGCTATCTGAGCCGCCGGGTCTGGGTGCGCCAGTGTTTGCCAGAGCTGTTTTAACCTCAGAACGCCTGCTGCCGTTCAGAAGTCCAGTCGACTCTGTCCGCCGGTTTCCGTTTCTTGAGTGCGGTGTACAACGGCTGTATGAGCTGGGCTGCGCGGGGGAAGGAAACGGTTATAAAAGTTAACCATCCCCCAAAACTCATGCAGCGCCCTGACATTGATGGTGAGGAGAAAAAAATAGCAAAACAATTTAGTTACATTACTTTTATGATTCCAAACAGTTTGAAATTTACAGTGCACAGTGGATATTGACTCATAACTTTTGAATATTTCTAAGACTTGACTGCATCAGTGATTGTGCAAAATGAACTGCTCAAGACTCAGTGGAGATTGAAACTGGTGATCTGAAATGAATGCTGAAATTATAAAAAGTAATGGTATGTTGGAATTTTATTTCTATTATGGAATAGATAAAATTAACTGATTTTGATTTGATCAAGTGTTAAAGCACGTGATGGATAATGCTTGTTGGAATATTTTAGGAATGCTATCTTCTTGGAACATAAGTCAATATTATACAGTAATAAGTGGCATTCAGCTGTTTGTTTTATGTCATTTAAGCACAGTTCTGGTACTTAAAAATCATAAAAACCCAGGAGCTTCGGGGGGCTTCGCCTCCCTTGCCCCTGACCCCGCTGGGGGACTGCGTCCCCCAGATCCCCTGCTAAATTTTCAGATAATTTCCCCAACCCCAAATCACATCCCTGGTTCATGTTGGAATTCTGAGCTTTCGGTATTGTTTTCAGCGGAATTATGAGATTTTTATCGAAGGATCAGGAGTCATCAGTGCTAGAAATAGACAAAAGTGTCAAAAATAAGTTCCGATGGAATTGGCTTGAGAGAAAAGTGACGGTAAAGGTTAAAATTGGCTCAAAGTTCGACGAGGTAACAGAAACACTTGGACAGTTTCTGAAGAAACCAGAAAAGGAGATGAAGTTCAAAGTTCAGAGACTGACACAGCTTGCTGCCAAAAGGAAGAAAGTTTCACATTAGAAGTGACTTGGTGACCAGTGTAAATAGTGTAATAAACTCTTATAGAACTGTTAAATATGTTGGACTAAAGACAGTGAGACAACATTGAAGAAAAAGTAAGTTAACTTTTCATTAAATTTAATGATTTATCTAAGTCTAGTATTTCATTTTTTTAATCATTTTTTTCAGTCTAAATTACTTCTGTTTTACTGAAAACCTCCCAGCTTCAGTGGTCTGCGCCCCCCCCCGGCCCCCCCATAAGCCAATCGACCAAATTAAATTTCAGCTGAAATCAGAATTTTCTGTTGTCATCCCTGCAAGTGGGAGGCGTCCAGGAGGCATCCTAATTAGATGCCCATACCACCTCAACTGACTTCTTTCAATGTGGAGGAGCAGTGGTTCTACTCTGAGCCTCTCCTGGATGACTGAGCTCCTCACCCTATCTCTGAGGGTGAGTCCAGCAATCCTACGGAGAAAGCTCATTTCAGCCGCTTGTATCCGCGATCTTGTTCTTTTGGTCATTACCCAAAGCTCGTGACCATAGGTGAGAGTAGGAACGTAGATTGACTGGTAAATCAACAGCTTTGCCTTAGAACTAAGCTCCCTCTTCACCACAACAGACTGGTACAACGTCCGCATCACTGCAGATGCTGCTCCAATCCGTCTGTCAATCTCTCGCTCCATTTTCCCTTCACTCGTGAACAAGACCCCAAGATACTTAAACTCCTCCACTTGGGGCAGGAGCCTGTCCCCAACTCAGAGAGGACAATCCACCTTTTACCTGCTGAGGACCACGGACTCGGACTTGGAGGTGCTGATTCTCATCCCAGCTGCTTCACACTCAGCGGCAAACTGTCCCAGCAAGAGCTGTCGGTCATTGCTGGATGAAGCCAGCAGGACAACATCATCTGCAAACAACAGAGATGAGATCCTGTGGTCACCAAGCATGACACCCTCCATTCCCTGGCTGGACCTAGAAATCCTGTCCATAAAAATTATGAACAGGATCAGTGACAAAGGGCAGCCCTGGAGGAGTCCAACTCTCACTGGGAATGACTCCGACCGAGTGTTGGCAATACGAACCAAACTCTCACAACAGACGTACAGAGACTGGATAGCTCGTAACAACAAGCCCGATACCCCATACTCCTGAAGCACCCCCCACAAAAAACCACAAGGGACGCGGTCAAATGCCTTCTTCAAGTCCACAAAACACATGTAAACTGGTTGGGCAAACTCCCACGAACCCTCGAGAGTTCTCGAGAGGGTAAAGAGCTGGTCCGGTGTGCCACGGCCAGGACGAAAAACACATTGCTCCTCCTGAATCCGAGGTTCGACCAACAGCCGGACTCTCCTCTCCAGTACCTTGGCATAGACCTTCCCAGGGAGGCTGAGGAGTATGATCCCTCTAAAGTTGGAGCACACCCTCCGGTCCCCTTTTTTGAAGAGAGAAACCACCACCCCTGTTTGCCATGCCAAAGACACTGCCCCCAACCTCCACCCAATGTTGCAGAGGCATGTCAACCATGACAGCCCAACAACATCCAGGGCCTTGAGGTACTCAGGGCGAATCTCGTCCACCCCCGGGGTCCGGCCACCAAGGAGATTTTTAACCACCTTGGCGACCTCAGCCCCTGTGATAGGCAAGTCATCCCCCTCGTCTCCAAAACCCTGCTTCCTCTGTGGAAGACGTATCAGTGGGATTGAGGAGCTCCTCGAAGTATTCCTTCCACCGCCTGACGATATCCCCAGTCGAAGTCACCAGTGCCCCATCCGCACCATACACAGTGTGGACAGGGAGCTGCTTTCCCCTCCTGAGCCGCCGGACAGTTTGCCAGAATCTCTTCGAGGCCGACCAAAAATCTTGTTCCATGGCCTCACCAAACTCCTCCCATACCCAGGTTTTTGCTTCAGCAACCACCCGAGCTGCACTCCGCTTGGCCTGCCAGTACACCTCGGCTGCTTTGGGAGTCCCACAAGCCAACCAAGCTTGATAGGATGCCTTCTTCAGCTTAATGGCCCCCCTCACCACTGGTGTCCACCACTTGGTTCGGGGGTTGCCACCACGAGATGCACCGACCACCTTGCGGCCGCAGCTCTGGGCTGCCGCTTCAACAACAGAGGTGGAGAACATGGCCCATTCAGACTCCATGTCTCCAGACTCCTTCGGAATGTGGTTGAAGTTCTTCTGGAGGTGGGAGTTGAAGACCTCCCGGACAGGGGCCTCAGCCAGACGTTCCCAGCACACCCTCACTATACGTTTGGGTCTACCAGGTCTGAATGGCTTCCTCCCCTGCCATCGGATCCAACTCACCACCAGGTGGTGATGAGTTGACAGCTCTGCACCTCTCTTTACCCGGGTGTCCAAGATAACAAAAGTAAGATAACAAAATCAATCATCGATCTGTGACCTAGGGTGTCCTGGTGCCAGGTGCACATATGGACACCCTTATGCTTGAACATGGTGTTCGTTATGGACAAACTGTGGTTAGCACAGAAGTCCAATAACTGAACACCACTTGGGTTCAGATCGGGCAGGCCGTTCCTCCCAATCACCCCCCTCCAGGCTTCACTGTCGTTGCCCACGTGCGCATTGAAGTCCCCCAGTAGGACAATGGAGTCTCCAAGAGGAGCACCCTCCAGCACCCCAGTCGCAGACTCCAAAAAGGGTGGGTACTCTGAAACATCATTTGGTGCATAGGCACAAATGACGGTCAGGACCCATTTCCCAACCCGAAGGCGCAGGGAAGTAACCCTTTCGTCCAGGGATACAAGAATACCCACCCCTGCTCATCGCCTCTCGCCCGGGGCAACTCCAGAAAAGGCCAAGCTCCAGCCCCTCTCCAGGAGACTGGTTCCGGAACCGGAGCTGTGTGTTGAGGTGAGGCCAACTATATCTAGCCGGTATCGCTCAACCTCGTACACCAGCTCAGGCTCCTTCCCCACCAGAAAGGTGACATTCCACATGCCAAAAGCCAGTTTAGGAAGCTTGGGATCAGTCAGCCAAGGTCTCTGCCTTTGACCGCCACCTTATCCACATAGCACCGGACCCCCATGATCCCTCCTGCAGGTGGTGAGCCCACTGGAGGGCAGACCCATGTAACTCCTTCGGGCTGAGCCCGGCCGGGTCCCATGGGTGGAAACCCGGCCACCAGACGCTAGCCTTCGAGCCCCTCCCCCAGGCCTGGCTCCAGGGTGGGGCCCCGGTAACCCCATACCGGGAGGGGTACACTGAATCCTTGATATAGAATTTATCATGAGAGTCTGTTGGATCGTTCTTAGCCTGGCCCTTCACCCAGGACCAGTTTGACTTGGGTGACCCTATCAGAGGCAAATTGCCCCGGACAACATAGCTCCTGGGATCACTGGGGCACGCAAACCCCCCCACCACCACGATAAGGTGACGATCCATGAGGGGGATCGTCACCACCGTGTTCTTCCTCCTTGATTTCAGGTGTTCAAATCAGTTTGCTTCCATTAACTGAGCAGGCATATGAATAGCAGATGATATTCAATGCACATATGTGAAACAAGCCTATGTGACAGACAGCTCAGTGTCTGAAAACTTGACTATGAACAGAGCTGCATCTGCTGTCAGCATTTGCTTTGTCCATACAACCAGGGCCGGATTAAGGAGGTTGTGGAGTCCTGGGCTAAAGCAATTTTTGGAACCCTCCCACATATGGGAGTATGATATGCAAAATGGCCATGTTTACATGCATGGTAATAAACTGTTTATAACTGGATTTCTGGAGTCATTGGATTATTAAAGTAGTCATGTAAAAATAATCAGATAAAAGACAATTATTGTGTTACATAAAGTGAAATTACATCAACACACATAGTTTATTGTCCAATAATCCATTTATTCAGTGCATGTAAACATGTCAAATCCGATTATTACCATTATCTGATTATTCCTAGTTATCAGACTATTGTGGCCATGTAGCCGGGGTCACTGATGGATCAGCTTGACCTTCAAGGTCCTAGATTACTAAGGCTATGGCTATGGCTATGGAACCGTACCCATAGAATTCTTGTTACAGATATGGCTGGAATCTGATTGGCCAGTACATTCTATTAATCCGTGCCTTAAAAGCAGCAGGCTACAGGTACGGAAATCTGAGGCATTTATTTGTTTCAAAATTTTAATCAATATCTATTTACTACTCAGTCATCCGGGAGAGGCTCAGAGTACCGCTGCTCCTCCACATTGAAAGGAGTCAGTTGAGGTGGTATGGTCATCTGATCAGGATGCCTCCTGGACGCCTCCCACTTGAGGTGTTTCAGGCACGTCCCACTGGGAGGAGACCCCGGGGCAGACCCAGGACTCGGTGGAGAGACTATGTCTCCCAGCTGGTCTGGGAACGCCTTGGTATCCTCTCTGAAGAGCCGGAGCAGGTGGCTGGGGAGAGGGAAGTCTGGGCTTCTCTGCTTGAACTGCAGCCTCCGCGACCCGGACCTCTGGAAAAGCGGTAGAAGATGTGTGGATAGATGGATGGTTGGATGGATCTATTTACTACGTTTTTAACCTTACCCACTCCCAAATCCCAAGGCTAACCTCTTAATTTTAAGTCTAAATTTCATCCCATAGTAAAATGGTTTGGACAAGGTGCCGATAGCAGGACGCAAACCAGCATCCTTCTGATCACAAGCACTATCTACCTAAGTCACAGCAGCAGTTAGCTTGGAGGTGATTTGAAAAGGTTTAGTCAGGTTGTCAACTCTTCCGTACCAATAGACATTTCATATAGGGATACAGCTTCCATATTCATAGCCACTGCCAATTACTAAATAAAGTGAATGACCACAAAGTTCTAGGTTTAGCTTTAATAGCAGAAAAATATAGTGCCGTCAGGACTAACAACCAACAAATCTTGCGTCAACCCACATCTTTAATTATGACAATGAAAAAATACACTGAGCCGGGTTTTTTTTTCTGTTTAAGAGTTAAATATTAAGTATTTGAAGGCAGAACAGGGTTTTTCACTACACAGAGGGAAAAAAACATTGACCAATCTGCCCTACTGGGTAAAATAGCTACTCTTCTCCATGACCACAGAGAAGAGCAGGTTATGTGTGCACAAACCCGATATTCATTATCTAATGATGACAGTTTTTACAATGGTAACCTCATTCACTGTCATTCTTTTAAAAGAGTGATTCAGAATGAAAATATCCCAACAGCTGTTTTGAATTAAGTCTACAATTTTGCATTCACCAGAGCAGATTAATATAACCCTGACCAAGATGAACAATAATATAACTGAAGGAAATTTTACAACTACTGGACAAAGAGAAAGACTGGCATCATCTCTGAATTGTAGTGGACTGCTCTCATCCATGGCGAAGCAAGGCTGTGGAGTTTAAAAAAAAAAACTCCTTTATAGTTCGCAAAAGTTGGTGTGCGCTGGATTTAAAAAAAACTGCTCATGAACATAATTTCACGACATTTGAACTAATTTCTCTGATTTTTCAAAATGTCTGTAAAAGTTTGTACAAACGCTGTAGTGTGAACCCAGCTTAGTGGGAAAAAAATTGCTGTATATGCAGCAAGCAAAACAATACAAACAGCCATGGAAGGAGAAAATAGAAGCGAGTGTCTTGAAACATACTCATCATTTGGAAGTTAGTGATTGAAATGGAACTTGGAGAAAAAATGTTTCTGCCGTTTGTAACGTTCAGATGCTCTGATATCAGCATCCTTATTCTGGCAGCTCTTCGGTCATTTTCTGGATCAGCATTTGCGGTGTGTATGACTGACTATCGCAACTTTAAAAAAATCCTGTCAATTTTGGAGTCTTTTTTTTAAAACCTCCTTCTCACGTTCCTGTTTTTTTTTTCTTATTTTTTCTCTTTTGGATGCCGCAATCGTACATTCATTCATTCACGGATTCACTACTGGCCCACGTCCAACCTTAATCAGGTCAAATGTCAACTCTTAACCAGTTAAATTAAGCAGGCGGAACAGACGTACACCTCAACAAATAAAAAGTTGACATGCCAAAACAAACCCTCCAATAAATGTTGGGCATGGCAGAATTAGCCCCCATAAAAAGTGTTTCTTTCGGGACCCCAGAGAGGCCGGGGCCCCAGGGCTACTGCCCCGGTAAGCCATCTTGATAATCCGGAGCAGCATACAGCCACTGTGAGTCCAGTTTTCCAGCAGGTCTTTGATCCCTTGGAGCAGGGAAATATAATCATAAACTGTAACTAAGATTAAATTTCTTTAAAAATTGTACTTGTCGGTGACTCATAGGTGGTGAAGTACTGGCCAGAGATTGGAAAGTGTGGTTACTTGGTGTGGAGGTACCTGCTGAGACGGGACGATCTGGAGCCAGCACCGTGGACACCTGAAGGACTGGAGAGGATGAAGAAGCTGGGTCTCAAGGTTCAGGTGAGGCTCAGAAAATCATCACTCTGCATCTCTGATTTTCAGCTATACAGTTCAGACTCATCAGTGAATCAACCTCTCATTGCTTGCCCACAGTACCCTCCAGGTTACTTGGATGCCATGGCCAACAAAACAAAGAAGGAGGCTGTCGCTAGGCCGGGTCGCGGCGGTCGGAGTAAGCACTATCCCGGGCGGGGAAGGCCACGGAGGCAACACAAGGTCACAGAGAAGGACGACAATGACGAGGAAGAGGAGGATGAGGTTCCGACGGCTGACATGGAAGAGGAGGAGCCACAAAGTAATGGAGAGCAGAAGACAGATGGAGATAGTGGTGGGTGCTTTTAGAGATGAAGCTCATTGCAGGTCAGGCATGATATTGTGAGAAGAGTACAGGTGAGATCAGCGTGGTCAGTGAAACTTCATGAAAAACAGTTTGCATAACCTGATGACCGTCCTTGGTTATACCTTCTGGAAGTAGCTGCAGCTTAAGTCACATTTGTGTGTTTTTTCCAGAATCATCACCAGTGGGTGAGCCTCCGTCTAAACGGACAAAGATAGAAGAGGCCTTCGAGCTGTCAGAGCAGCAGCAGGATCTGATCCGGGAGGACACAGCCAACAAGAAACTCTGGGATGAAGCCATGGAGCACCTTAAAGAGGGACCAGTATGCAGTCCAGCACTCCTTTTTATGTTCATTTATTTTGCCAAGAGTGTGCAATACTCTGTGTTGGGCAAGTTACTAAAAAATAGTAACTAATTAGTTACTAGTTACTTCTTTTCAAAAGTAATTGAGTCACTTTGCCAATTACTGCATGATTAAAGTAATTATTACTTGGAAAAGTAACTTTCACATTACTTTTAAATGCATACTTTAATCATCTTGCACACATAGCAAGATAATTTAATGAATGGATTACACTACCGACTTATTAATGGCAAGCTGAAAACAGACTGTCAGACAGAGCTTCACAGACAGTTTTTTAATCTTGGTGTTGCTGCACGTGTCAATGTGTGCGACATGAAAACTGTCCATGTTCATATTACCTTCATGTTATGAATTAATCCGATGTGCAGTGATCCAAAGAAAACATTAATTTTCCACGGTCTAAACATCTGCTGTGACAGATACAGGATCCAGTCTCTCAAATGCCTTTTGGGGATCAAAATCCATTTTTGAATAATCTTTATCCAGGTAGCAGGTAAATGTGTTTTAACGTCAGTGGATCACAGTTCAGCTGTCTGATGGAAAGCCACTGTTGATATCATGTCTTCATTCTGTAACAACGTATCTGGCAATCAATCTGTTTAATTCTTGCTGGGTCACAAACTGTCCAGATGCATACCTGTGATTGAAATCCAGCTGTGGGTATTCAGATAAGAGTATTCCACTTTACATCCTGCTGTGGGATCCACTTCACAGTGTTAGTTGTTAGCATAGCTAGCAGTTACTTAGCAATAGCTTTGTCGGAGCTTGTAGCTGTTTTCAGGCGCTTCTGAAGATTGCAGTAGGACTCCATCAGCACTTACTTCGTAACCCACCGATATGCTTTTGTCCTTAACCGCGACAAAGGAAAAATACTCTGTATGTATGTCCACAAAAACAAAGTAGCTTCATATTTTCCTCCGCTCAGTAATGAAGACTCAGGCTCTTTGCAACAGGTCACGTCAACTGACGGCTCGTCTCAGTTACGGTCGGGTCAGTTTGTGTATTCATTTATTTGCACTAAAAATATCTATCCATATTAATAAAATGAGTAACGCATCTGATCAGATTTCAGTAGCTGTAACGCATTACTGAATTTTTAAACAGTAATTTTGTTACAGAACACGTTACTGCAAAAGTAGTGGCATTACTCCCAACACTGGCAATACTATAGTGTTTTAAAAACTCAGGTATAGTTTAAAAAAAAAACAATCTTAAGTGTCCTTTTCATTAATCTGTCAGAAACTGAAACCTTCAGTCTCACAAAAGCCCCTCACCTGCTCATTTATGAAGTGGTCATATGTATATAATAAAGACTAGAACAGCTTTTGGGGAAACCCTTTATGCTACACAAACATCCATCTACAGTCTATTGAGTTAAAGTGCTTTCACACCTTAGCTTGTTTGCCTGGTCTGAATTATTAGATCAGTTTACCTTGTGTTTTCACCTTGCTCCAGTTTGTTTTCACTCAGAGAAAAATCCAAGCGAACCAAAACACGTCACTTGAAATCATGTGAGAACCTCCTCTCTGCTTATTGGTTGGAAAAGGAAATACAGGAAGTTATTTTCCTTACTAAAGTTGCACAGAAATCTGTGTCTCATCAGAATGTGTACCTGCATATGGTGATGTATTGTCCGCATATGTGTGGTCGACAAATAATGATGCGTCGAGGTATTTGCTAAAGAGTGCCTTCAGGTGTTTTTAGTTACGCATGGATAATTGTGCCTGTATGTAATGATCAGGCCAGTCTGCACCTTTGGATGACTCTGCATTTGTCCAGTATTCATCCTGCAGCATGATTTGAGGTTAAGAAATTAAAACCTGCTCATACCCAAATGCCCACAAATCTTAACAATTTATAACTTTTGGTCCTCTTTTGGTTCAGTATGCCTTTCCAACTGAAAAAAAAAAATCCTTTTCAACCTATATTCAATTGAGCGCACTACAAAGACGAGATATTTAATGTTCAAACTGATAAACTTTGTTTTTTGCAAATATTAACTCATTTTGAATTTGATGCCTGCATCACGTTCCAAAAAAGCTGGGACAGGGGCATGTTTACCACTGTTTCATCACCTTTCCTTTTAACAACACTCAATAAGTGTTTAGGAACTGAGGCCACTAATTGTTGAAGCTTGTAGGTAGAATTCTTTCTCATTCTTCCTTGATGTACGACGTCAGTTGCTCACCAGTCCGGGGTCTACGTTGGCACATGCATTGCACATTTTCAATGGGCGACAGGCAGGCCAGTCTAGTACCCACACTCTTTTACTATGAAGCCACGCTGTTGTAACACGGACAGAATGTGGCTTGGCATTGTCTTACTGAAATAAGGCAGGACGTCCCTGAAAAAGACGTTGCTTGGATGGCAGCATATGCTGCTCCAAAACCTGTATGTACCCTTTAGCATTAATGGTGCCTTCACAGATGTGCAAGTTACCCATGTCATGGGAACCAACACACCCCCATACCACGTTAATAACAATCTGGATGGTCATTTTCCTCTTTATCTCAGAAGTCATGACGTCCATGATTTCCATCAACGATGGATGGATGGATTTGGAATGTGGACTCGTGAGACCACAGCACACTTTTCCTTATGTCATTGTATCTCGGATGAGCTCAGGCCCAGAACAACCAGCGGTGTTTCTGGGTGTTGTTGGTATATGGCTTTTGCTTTGCATGGTAGTTTGAACTTGATGACAAACTGTGTTATCTGACCCAGATAACCTGGCCGCCTGGGGGATTAATGGTCACAGGCATCCAATGTTGATTTTTTTTTTTTTTGGCCTTGCCACTTACATGCACAAATTTCTTCAGAGTCTGTGAAATTGTTGATGATGAAATCCCTAAATTCCTTGCAATTGTACATTGAGAAATGTTCTTTAAGTGACACTCTGTCAAAAATCAAGTTTTTTCTTTTAACATGTCTGTAACATGTTTTTTTATGACTTACAAGACATATCCAGAGCAAAATCTCACCGCAGTCCCAAGTCTGTGTTTTTCTGCTGTGACGTTCCAGTTAGGGAATGCCCCCCATCCCTTGAAACGTGCACGTTTGGACAGACCATTTCTAGCTATGTAAGCATTCCTTCTTAACCTGATTGGTTATAACACTGACTAATCAGACAGATACTCTTGGTGACCTTGGGGGGGGGGGGCGCAAGCAGGAGCTTTTGCAAGTTGGGAAAGATGGCAGATTATACGCGTTCAGTTTTTGGCTGTGTAAGCAAGAAATCCTCTAATTTTAAATTACATGTCTTATCCACAGACATAAAAATACAGCAGTAGTGATTAATTTTAGTTGGAAAAACCTCAGTGTCCCTGCTAAAATACCAAAGAGAGGACATGGATTTGCAGCCTGCATGCTAGGGGAGATGGCCCTGGTGTGCGTGGGGCAACGGCCAGACAAGTATCGTCGTAGGTGAACCTGTGTTTACTTGTAAATATACTTGGCAATAAAGCTGATTCTGATTCTGATTCTGATCATTCTCGGTGGAGCGGAGAGTCACTACCCGGCTAGAGGACTCCCCTCACCTCGCTGGGAGTGCCCACCAGTGTGCCCTGCTAGCCGGCTCGCCTCTCCCTGGCTCCTCCCTCTTCCCCCGAAGGAGCGGTCTCTGGTTACCCACTCACCGCGGATCACCTCGCTGAGGGCCCGCGAGCAGTTCATTTTGTAGCAGCTCAAATTGAGTCGAGCTCCAAAGGAAGGAGATCGGGGAGAGCCTTGGAGGCGAGCTGGCTGGCAGGTGTACCAGACCAAGGCGAACTGCTCACCATCCCCCAGCAAGCCAATCCACGGTGAGTGGGTAACCAGAGACTGGTGGGGAGCCTTCCAGCCTCCATGCTGGGCTGGACAGCAACTTTCCGCTCCACCGAGAATGATCCTTCTGTGGGTTCACCTACGATGGTACTTCCTCAAGTTAAATTGCCTTCTCGGAGCCTTGTACAATGTCCTCGTCTTCTTCCAGCTACTGGTGGGCGGGAGTATGGATGGAGCTAATTAGAATATTCATAGATCTGTGCATACTTAAGTAGGTGCAAGATGTAAAAGCTCTTTCCAAGCAATCCTAAGGCAATGAAAGTTTTTTTGTGAGTAAAAAGCTACAATATACTATTTTGGGCAATACACATTTGTTTTTGAGGTGGTTTTAGAGCCGCCGGAGTGCATCTATAAACGGTCTATTTGCCCACGCACTTGTTCACAAAGTGGTAAACCTCCCGCCATCCTTGCTTGTAACGACTGAGCCTGTCGGAATGCTTCTTTTATACCCAGTCATGACACTCACCTGTTTTCACTTAACCTGTTCACATGTGGAATATTCCAAAAAGGTGTTGGTTTTGTTTGTTTTTTGTTTTTTTTTAGCATTCCTCAACTTTCCCAGTCTTTTTTTGCCCCGTCCCAGTTTTTTCGGAACATGTTGCAGGAATCAAATTCAAAATGAGTGAATATTTGAAAAAAAAAATGTATCCGTTTAAACATTAAATATCTTGTCTTTGTAGTGTATTCAATTGAATATAGGTAGAAAAAGATTTTTAATTAAATCATTGTATTTTGTTTTTATTTACGTTTTACCCAACATCCCAACTTCACAGGACTTGGGGTTTGGGGTTGTAGATGAAAGCTGGGAGGAGGAGCTTAAACAGTCAGAAAGCAAATGTTAACTTTCAAGTATTAAGATCCCATGAATTAATGTTTTACCATGTTGATTTTTAAATACCGTGTTGATTTTTAAATACAACAAAAACTGCAGCAGTTTTTGTTGCAGTTTTTGCCATGTTATGCACATTAAAGTACGTGCAAGAACACCAGCTCATTTCTTAATACATGTATGCTTCATGTTTCATATTTTCTCTTTCTCACTCATCTGCTGAAGAACTTCCTGCGCAAAATGGAGCAGATCTTCATGTGTGTGTGCTGCCAGGAGTTGGCCTTTCAACCTATCACCACTGTCTGCTCACACAATGTCTGCAAGGTATGTTGTGTGCATGTGAAGGAATGCATTTTTAACCACTCCACCACTGCACATAACTCCCTGTTCATAATCTTTTATGTTTATGTGTGGTTCCCTCAGAGTTGCCTCCAGAGGTCATTCAAAGCAAGGGTGTACACCTGTCCCGCCTGTCGTCACGACCTGGGCAAGGACTATGTCATGACCCCAAACAAGATGCTTCAGATGCTGCTCGATCAGTTCTTCCCTGGCTATAGCAAGGGCCGATGAGGTCGAAATTGCGGTTTAGACACAGGATACACGGACACGAGCAAGCAGCCAATCTGTGCACCCTCGTATACTGTCAGTTATCTAAAAAAAAAACAAAAAAACAAAACTCCACTTTAAACTGCATTGTGCACATAATGTACTTACCCACGGGCAAATGTATATTGCATATACAGCCATCTATGTATACAATCATTCACACACAAATAACCTCAGTAGGGACTGACCTCATCTGCTGAACTTGGACCATCAACATCACCAGCCTGAAATTCAAATCAAGGACATTTTTTAAGCTCCCTAGTCCTGCCACACAAAAGCGCACAAAATCACTTGTACAGAAAATCAGAATCCCCCAACTCATCTTAAGCTCATTTTTATATTTTTCTTTAATTGATATGCAGCGATGTTGCTCACAAATTTCTCCCCCTGCAATATTGTGAGTGGTTAGATTCCTGCCAACCATTTCTTCATTTTGAGTACCATGTTTCACTCCGAAATACTGATTATTTCTCAGCTGACAAACACTTGGAAGGTCTGAGCAGGTTGTTTAACTGTTAATCTGCTGTGTCCAGAAATTAACATTTACTTCGAAATAACACAAAGCACAGGATATCTTGTTCCCTCAAAGCACTTTATTGTTGACACGTAGAACAGACTCGTTTTGTAGGTTAATCTGGAGCGCTCGCCAAAATCCTGCTTGCTACTAATGCTGCTTGGAATAATGCCACAGTCGTGTCTCCAGCACTGGGGGCATGTCTCGCTGTGTGTTGGCAGAGAAGAGAAATTGACATCTGTGTCCGGGTTGTTAGGAGAGTTGGAAGATTTAGGGTTCTAACAAAGCTGCAACTTCGCATCCAGTTAGAGCACAGCAACAAGTCCCTACTTAGGCCTTATGTGCAGTCAAAAAATAAACAAAAAAGCCATGGACTTTATAAAGACATAAGACTGTAGAGCAGATTAGAGGCAAATATTTAATAGTCTTTTAAAAAGCTTCACCTAAAAGTAAAATTTAATATACATTTGCTACCAAGTCACCAATGTTGTTTATTACGATAGTTGTTCTTTAAGCACAGCAAAATAACTGTGCTAGATACCACCTGTAACATGCTTTAAAAAGTTTGAGACATTATATATAGACGTGCATAGAAGTGGTGTTTGTTTATGGTTCCACTTGTAGAACAAAGCTGGAATAGAAATCGATCGTTTTTGGCTGCCATGCCACAAAATGCTTGAAAAACATGAAATGATTTTTAACCAAAATTAGCCCAACTAACACAAAAGATTTGTAATGGTGCTCAGCAGATATCTATTTTTTTCACCCCCCCCCCCCCCCCCCCCCCCGCTAAACTCAGTGTAATGTTGACTGGAGAGTTTTAGGCTACTGGGATGATGCACTTATACTCATTTTAGAAAACTTATTTTAAGGGGGAAAAAATCTTCATATTTAACAGCAGAGTAGCCCTGTAATGATAACAAATTTTGATGGACGATAAATTTTCTCCAAATTTATCACGATAAACGATATAAGTGATGTCATGAAGACCCATTTTATGCCCAGGATATAGTGATATAATAACTTTTCAAAAGAAGCGCTTTGAACTTTTACTTATGAACAGTATTAAACACTGGAACAGAAATGTGGAAAAAATATTTAAAATAACCTAAATAAATAAACAAAATAAGACTAAATAATACTGTTGTGGCCACTACTGTTTATATGTTGCCACAGACAACCAAGACACGTGGCTAACACTGTTTTTTTACAATCTGTACATTTTAGAGACGGCAAAGTAGAGAACTATATAGTGAACACTTCATCTTTATGGACCTTACTGTCTATTTTGAGGGTGGTTTTTTTGGAGGGGGGTGGGGGGGTCCCCTTCTGGTAGCACACTCTAATACAGCCGCTAATGATAGTAAGAATGGTCACACTGATCATATGAAGGTAGCGTAAACATGGGTGTTACATAAGTAACCGAGCCAGAGTTGAAGCAGACCACTCCACTCCAGTCAGGCAAAAACTGAGGGGTTTGCTGCACAAAGCGATTATGCTATTAAAAAAGGGGCAGACTTTTAGTCCCAGTTGGGACAAACTTTTTATTGTGAGCAGATCCCAGCTCTTCGCTCCACATTTTCCAACTGTCCCTGGTGTGTGAGCACAAGCTCTGCCTTCCACGGGGAGCGTGCAGAGGGACAGAAGCAGTGTGAGTGGCTGAAATGTTGGTGGATTATATTAAGAAACGCACACGTAAATGGCGACTTAATGGCCAGAAAACTTATCGTTGTCATTTTTCTTATTGTATGATTATTCGTGTTAGCGTAAAGCAAAGCTTTAGTGAACAAGGCAAGTTAAGACTAGATGTTTTACTTCCTGATACTGATTCTAATACCTGATTTTGTGTATTGGCAGAGTCTGAGTAATGAACCAATCCATTAAAAAATAAATACTATATATTTTTACCAGCTGCAGACTACTAACTCTGTATGGATGTAATATAATTACAGGATTTTTTTGTATGACTTGGCTCAGGTAAATGCTAACCTTGTTAGCCCCGTCAACTGTCCTCTTGGCTGCTCTAGTAGAGTAGGTGTCATTGGTAGCACAGCACAAGTCGCTGTGTCCTGCTTCAGACTGACAGAATTGACTTGTGGTGTACAGCTGTGTTCACTGCTAACAGCTGAATTGGAAGTAGCTGGTATGGTTTCATGGTTATTTAAGAAATTCATGCACAGGTTGCTGTACTCGGATACCAGCAATTTTTTGATGGTAGGTCGGAGACATTTCCAATACTTGAATCAGAATTGGAAAAACTACTAAAAAGTAAATGCACATTTAAGCTTTGCATTATTATCTTTGATTACTATAAAGATACTTCCACACCAATACTGATGATGACCATACAGTAATTTCATGCTGGCTTTATCTTTAGCTGCTGCTCAATAGCATGTGAGGACAGCCTTGTGATTATAATCTGTATATAAATGATGGACTTTTATAGATTTATATCCTTTATGTAACACAGTAAAGGTCTCACTGAGATTAAAAAAAAAAGCTTTTTCACGTATGACCTACCAAACGGCAATAAAAAGTTACACGTATTGAACACAAATACCAAAAACTGGATAAGCAGCAATCAAAAAAAAAAATCTGCGTTAACATCCTGAAGGTCTCTAAAATGGACCGTAATGTTTATTAAACCATCATCAGTTTTATATAACATGATGTAAATCTGGGGAGCGAGGTAATAAAGGAAAAGTGAGGAAAGTGTCATAAAAGATGAAAGCTGACATGCTGTGACCATGGGATTTTTACAGATTAATTTCTGTTGCAGCTACAAGTGTCGCCATCTGCTGGTCAATACATAAAGTACTTGATTAAGTCACATCCACAATGGCTTCACTTTTCAGACCAGGAAGATTTTGTCTTTTTTTTTTTTTTTGACAGACGATCCCTGCTTTCAACATCTAGTCTGTTAGGAATATGCCTAATTCAACCCATGGATTTCCCATTGATCTTTAATGCAAGTGGTCATAAAAGTGTTGCCTGTGTTGCATTGCGTGTACTATAGGTGCATTCCCTTTCTGTCTGAGGCTGAAAATCATTGGATGAAATTACATCAAGTCCAAGTCTACCATATTCCATAACGATAACCCAAAAATCCAAGATCATTTACTGGTGTTTTGAAGCAAATTTAACCTTCTCCAAGAAAAGAAACAGACTTGACCCACAAAGAAGTGTCCTGAAACTTTAATATGATTTTAGGTCATGGATGTAATTTTGGTTTAAACCATGAGAGGCTGAGACTGAATGGCATCTTTTCCCACACTGAAATGGTACTTTAAAATGTCCATGGTTGGCAGGTCTGACAGCAGTTAAAACACAAAGATCTGTGACTTGGGCTGAGTGCTAAAGTTGGGGTTTGCCGGAAAATCCTGGCCTTGAGGATGACAGAGTTCCCTGAGACGAGGATGGTGTTGGTTGACTTAACACGCTGCAGCTCTTTCTGTCGTCTGTTAACGTCCAGATCAGAGATTAAAGCTGTCTTGTCTGACTCCTTCCCCGTCGTGTTTGCGACGTCCCCTTTCTTTGTTCCATCGGCATCAGCAGGCTGTTTTTGTGGTGATGTCCTCGTTTCTGTTTCAGTCATTCAGGATTTTTTGTTTGTCTCTTTTTAGCAACAAACATGCAAGTTATAAATGCTACTACGGTCTTTAAATCTAACTGTGATGTGCATTACTTCCACTGTTGCTCAATATTGTTCAGGTTCTTTTTTTAAGCATTGACTGGCAAGCGTAATAAACCCTCCTCTCTTTCTCTACTGTGACCTTTGCTTCTGCTGTCTTCTACCCTCCGTGAACCTCCAGTACTAACAACTTTTAGATGTCTTGTGGACGCTTGGCTTCAGTGCAGTGTTTTTTTTTTCTTTTGTTTTTTATTGCACTCTGTTGAAGAAAACTTTGAGAAGTCACATTTTAATTTTCCTAGGATGCTTATTATCTACATCCGTACATTTTTTTTCTACCATTTTAGTTGCTTCTCTTCTGTTTTAATCATTAGTCATGCTTATGTTGGCCATCTCAAACACTTACTGCAAAGCGCCAGTCTGAGAATTTTCATCACTTCATATTGTGATCTGAAATTTTATACATGTCATAATATTACTTGATATGTACCTATTAAATATTTGGATTCAAGCGAAATGTTTCTTTTGATTTTGTCCTGCTTCTTGAATATCATATGGGGTAAATAACTTGGATTCAGCCTAAAATATAAATAACAGACCAGAGGCTTGTTCTACAAAGCTACTTCAACATACCTAAGAAATACAGATGTGAATTGATCCAAGTCAGAAGCACTACCGCTAACAACTCATTGCCCCTCAGCTGTCTTTCAACCGGGTGCATTTCACTGGCCTGAACAAGGTATTAAATATTTAGGAATTTTATTTCCACCCCAGTTAAAAGACCTGATTAGAGTCAACTTAGACCCATTGTTAAACAAAGTGCAGTGTGATGCTAATAGCTGATCAACTTTAAATCTCTCAATAGCAGGAAAAATGTTTTAAAAATTATTCCATCTCGCTACAATGCTCCGCACTTTGTATATATATTTATATATTGATGTGTATGTATGTATATCCACTGCTCTTATTTATATCTTCCATATCTTCTTAATTATTGCTTTGAGTGTTGCTATCCCTGTGCTGTTGCAATCCTGGAATTTCCCCATTGTGGGACTAATAAAGGCTTATCTTATCTTATCTTAACTGCATCCCCAAACTAAATTATCTCTTCCAGTCTCTCCCACTTGAAGTACCTCTGTTGTACTTCAGATGGTTTGATAAGATAATAAAGACTTTTATTTGGAAGGACAAACGACCCCGGCTGAATTTTAAAAAAATTACACAGACCAGTCGACAGTGGAGGTCTGAGACTACCCAAGATGCTATATTATTATTATGCATTTAATCTAAGAAATCTAGCTCACTGATCTCTTCCTCCAGAGCGGGTCCCCCCTTGGTACTGTGTAGAGAAATCTGTCCTTGCGCAACTATCACCCCTGCAATGTTTGTCTACTAAACTAGATGGGAAAGCAAAAACACACCCAATAATTGTCAATTTAAAAAGAATTTGGATCAAAGTGGCCCAGATATTTAAATGCCTCATCAAGTATCTGGCAAAACCCCAAGCTGTATTGGTCAATCACCATTTTTTGGAAGGACTGGTTTGAAAAAAGCATAAGACTATTGGGAGATTTCTATCATAAAGGTGTACTCAAATCCTTCGAGGAAATTGAGCAGCAGTTTGGAATACTAGACTCCAATTCTTCAGATACCTGCAACTCCGCCACACAATACTAGGGACCTTTGGATCCACTACATCAGCTCCAGAGAAAGCAGAATGTTTGAATAAAGTGTTAGAGCGCTATGGGAAAGGTCATGAGGCCTCAGTGTACTTATTCTATGCTGATTCATGATGTGGGTACTGATGCTCTGTTAGCCCTTAAGAAAGCATGGGAGAAGCACCTGAATGTCTCACTCAATGATGAAGTGTGGGATAAGATTTTTGAGAATGTTAATGTCACGAGATGTTAGGACACGCCTTATTCAGTTTAAAATTGTGCATAGATGATAGAAACTGCTGGAGATGTAAAGCTCAAGAAGGTGATTTAATCCATGCATTATGGTCATGGAAAAATACAAACATTTTGGTACAGGATCCATAATATGTGAAATTTCAGAAATCCCAATACCATTAAACCCAAGATTAGTCATTTTGGGGGAGACATCCATTTGGATAGGGGGTGACAAACGTATTAGGAGCTGGGTTCAATCTGCTATCATGCTAGCAAGACAGATCTTCGTGATTGGAAGGGTGACGGAGTTCCTTCAGTCCAGGAGTGGGCCTGTGAATTGGCTTAGAGTGGTGGCATTTGAAAAAATGTCATATAAGAGACTTGCAAGATTAGAGCTATATTATATAAAATGAGATAAATATTTAGATTGTGTGGGAGGTCCATGAAGAAGGATGCACACTGAAGCACTTTCAATAAAGTGTGTTAGTAAGACCCATAGCCATATAATATGATAGTTGCGACACGCTTTGAACTTGGCGCTGCCCGGTCACGTGGTTCATGGAGCTCCAAATAGGTCCAAACGAAAGCCTTTCTATAATGGCGTGTGAATGGCAGCGGTGACGATCTGCGGTATAAAAAAACATTTTTTAGCCATATTAGGTAAATATTCAAAATACCTATCGGTAGGTATATTGTTAAACTTATAATGAACAGATTTAACTATTATAATACAAACAAGCAACATTAACATTTTTCTGACAGAATTGTGCATTTTTTCCTTTTAAATGTACTACCTTCTTTATTCTAAATTTTACTTTTTTTTGCATAAATTTGCTACTTTTTCCACATACTATTTCTCTGTCTCATAACTCTGATTTTTATTGTTCATTTGAGAAAATTTTCAAATTGAAATGTGCCCATTTTTTAGTTAAAAAAAACATTACTTTTTTCTTACAGATTTATGTATTTTTATACTAAATTTGAAAGTTTTTTTCATTCTAGCTTTTTATGCACACATTTGTGAACTATTTTGGAAACATTACATTTTTCTCTTAAAAGTTTAAACATGAGGAAAAAAATACAAACTATATACGCGTGCTCTGTAAAACAAATTCATAAACAGTCATAAATAAAATTAATTTCCTGAACCACAATAGAATTACAAAGGATAGAAATATATTCTGTTAATAGTTCAGTTAGTTTTTTTTAATTAATTTCAAGTGAGCCATTTTATAAAAACAATTTCACATTTGTAAATATGACAATTGTTTTTAGAATGTTTGTTTTCAACATTTGACTCTTCATTTACCAACTTAAAATAATCACTCGTTTTCAAATGTATTAAAAAAATAAACTAATCTATATCCCAGGTGTCTTTCACCCCATGTTTCTCCTGTGGGACACATATGTGGGTTTCATATGCTTCATATGTATATCACTTAATGCTTACTGTATGCTTCACGTCTCAGATGAACAAAAGGACTGAGCCTCCTAGGAGATAACAGGAGGATGTGAAATGTGGTCTTTGGTATGCAAAGAGATGGCCTTGGGGGATTTCCTGGCCGCCAGTGACTTTAGGTGGAGGTGATAAGACCTGGAAGAAGACACATTGTGACTTGGGATTAAATACAATGTGACTGTGTGCTTTGATGAAAAAAAACAAAAAAAAAACAAGATGGCGCCCACAGCGGCCGGCGTGGTGTATCGCTGCCCTTTAATTTTTATAATTTGTCTGTTTTTGTTCACTGATTGTGCATCTGCCGGTTCATACACCCGTGAAGAACTACTAAATATCAGGACTCTCACCCCCATGGACCTTCTTCCAGTTTTTTTAGCTCCTGCCGTTGATCTGATCCATTGTTTGGCCAAAAAAGCAAGACGGCGGAAAAGAGGGAAGAGAGGAGGGATTCTCGCTCGGCTACGAAAAAGAGGCTCGCGAACAGCCTTGCCTGGCATATTTCTATCCAATGCCAATTCTCTCCTGAACAAGGTAGAAGAATTAAGACTGCTGATGCGTTTCAAGGACCTCGCTTCCTCGTCTGTCATCTGCTTCTCTGAGACCTGGCTTAATGAGAACATTCCAGATAGCGCGATCAGCCTCGAGGGTTTCCAGCTGATTCGTGCTGACCGCGTCACAGAGCTGTCCGGTAAGTCTATCGGAGGAGGAGTGTGCTTCTATATTAACAACAGCTGGTGCTCTGATGTAACGGTGATTTCCAAACACTGTTCTCCCGCCCTGGAATTTCTTTTCATTAACTGCAAGCCATTTTATTCCCCGCGGGAGTTTGCCTCATTCATTCTCGTCGCTGTGTACGCCCCTCCTGACGCGGACACGCGCGAAGCTCAGCGCGTGCTCGCAGATCACATCCAACTTACGGAGCGGAACTTTCCAGACTCCCTGGTTATCGTGGTGGGCGATTTTAACCAGAGCAATCTGAGTCACGAGCTCCCCCGCTACAAACAGTGTATTAAATGTCCAACCAGAGGAAATAACACGCTAGATCACTGTTATACTTCAGTAAAGGACGCATATCGCGCTGTTCCCCGCGCAGCGCTGGGACTATCTGATCACGTGATGGTTCACCTCATCCCCACATACAGACAGAGACTGAAACTCACTAAACCTGTGGTGACCACCACAAAGAAATTGACCAGTGAAGCTGGAGAGAAACTGAACACATGCATGGAAATAACTGACTGGGGCATGTTTAAAAGAGCCACACATGATCTTAATGAGTACACAGACACTGTGAACTCATATATCAACTTCTGTGAAGAGCACATTCTCCCATCGCGCACCAGGATAAGATATTCTAATGACAAGCCTTGGTTCACAGCTAAGCTCAGACGGATCAGGAAGGAGAAGGAAGCAGCGTTGAAAAGTGGAGACAGGGACTGCTACAGGGAGGTCAAATATCGGTTTAACAGAGAGCTGAGGAGAGCTAAATCTGTATATTCTGAGAGACTCCAGCAGCAGTTCACTGCTAATGACTCGGCTTCTGTGTGGAGAGGACTGAGGCAAATCACCAACTATCGGCCTCAGGCTTCTAAAGGTCAGGATGACATAGCCCTTTGTCAAAGACTGTCCCAACACTATGCCCGTTTTGACACCTCGTCAGCTGTGTCCAACTCACCCACTCCACCCAGCTCCTCTGCCTCCTCAGCCCCTAATTCATCAAGAGCGGTCCCCCCCTCCTCCTCCTCCTCCTCCCCCCCTCCCCTTGTCATCAGTGAGCAGGACGTGCACAGACAGTTCTCCAGACTGAACCCGCGCAAGGCCCCCGGGCCGGACGGTGTGTCTCCCTCCACCCTGAGACACTGTGCGAAAGAGCTGGCTCCTGTCTTCACAGACATTTTTAACACCTCCCTTAAGCAATGTCACGTGCCGACCTGCCTCAAATCCTCCACCATCATCCCTGTCCCCAAGAAGCCACGGATCACTGGACTTAACGACTACAGACCTGTAGCGCTCACCTCTGTAGTCATGAAGTCCTTTGAGCGCCTGGTCCTGTCTCACCTCAAGTCCATCACCACACCCCTCCTAGACCCGCTGCAGTTTGCCTACCGTGCTAACAGGTCTGTGGACGACGCAGTCAACCTGGCCCTCCACTCCATCCTGCAGCACCTGGACTCCCCGGGAACCTATGCCAGGATTCTGTTTGTGGACTTCAGCTCCGCATTCAACACCATCCGCCCCGATCTGCTCCAGGACAAGCTGTCCCTGCTCAACGTGCCTGACTCCCTCTGCAGGTGGATCACCGACTTCCTGACGGGCCGGAGACAGCATGTGCGGCTGGGGAAGTCTGTCTCAGACTCTGTTAGCATCAGCATTGGATCACCCCAGGGCTGTGTACTTTCCCCCCTACTCTTCTCCCTTTATACCAACTCCTGCACCTCCTCCCACCAGTCTGTTAAGCTGATTAAGTTTGCGGACGACACCACCCTCATCGGGCTCATCTCCAACGGTGACGAGTCCGCCTACAGGGAAGAGGTGGCCCAGCTGGTGTCCTGGTGCAGCCACAACAACCTGCAGCTGAATGCTCTGAAGACAGCGGAGATGATTGTGGACTTCAGGAAAGTCACATCCCCCCTGCCCCCCCTCACCATCACAGGCTCTCCCATCACCTTTGCAGATTCCTTCCGCTTCTTGGGCACCACCATCACCCGAGACCTCAAATGGGAGCCAACCATCAGCTCCCTCATCAAAAAGGCCCAGCAGAGGATGTTCTTTCTGCGGCAGCTGAGGAAGCTCAAGCTACCCACCAAGATGTTAGTGCAGTTCTACACGGCCATCATCGAGTCCATCCTCACCTCCTCCATAACTGTGTGGTACGCAGGAGCCACTGCCAGGGACAGACTAAGGCTGCAGCGCGTCATGCGCACTGCTGAGAAGGTGATAGGCTGCAAGCTCCCATCTCTCCAGGACCTGTACATCTCCAGGACCCGGAGGCGTGCTGGCCGGATCATAGCCGATCCTTCACATCCTGGTCACGTGCTGTTTGCCCCCCTCCCCTCAGGTAGAAGGCTTCGGTCCATTCGGACTAAAACCTCCCGGCACATGAACAGCTTTTTCCCCTCTGCCATCAGACTGCTGAACACTAAGTGACTTTTGACTCTCGTGCACTATGTACAGCAGCTCAACCAGACTCATGTCATTCATCACTGTTTTTCTGTTGCATTATTGACTGCACTATGTGGTACTTCACATTATCTGCTACATGCTAATTTTTTAAAACTGCCTTGACTAGTACTACTCATTATTACTAGTATTATTATTATTATTACTTATTATTACTTATTTTTCTACACTTATTGCACGTTTCTAGTCCTTTAGTTTTTTAGTTTATCCCTTTTTCTCATTATGTTTTTAATGTTGCAGCATGGCACCGAGACAAATTCCTAGTTTGTGTATCACGTGAACAATGGCAATAAACCTGATTCTGATTCTGATTCTGATTCTGATTCTGATGTCCTGGGGTATAAAAGGACGAATGTCTGGGGGTTTATTTCTCTTTCTGTTTTTGATGATGTTGGAGAATGTGAATAAATCTGACTCATGAGATAAACTCAGCCTCGTCATTTCAACATTCTACACACTGGTGACCCTAAGACGTATCATGAGTGAAAGAAATTCCCCCGGGCCAGACTCGTCAGGAACCAGCCAAACGAATGCAGCCACAGTTCACCTACCGGACTTCTGGCAGAACAATCCGCGCTCCTGGTTTAACGCGGTTGAAGCGCAGTTCAACCTCCGGGGGATTTTGGTAGACGCTACAAAGTTCTACCTTGTGGTTGCAAAACTGGACAACCACACAGCCCAGCATGTGGAGAGCCTGATCAACCAGCCGCCGGACAGCGACAAGTACGGCGCGTTGAAGGCTGCACTCATCCGGTACTTCACCCCCTCGGTGGAGGAGTGAGCAGAGGGGCTCCTGGCGCTGACTGAATTTGAAAACGACAGGCCTGCGGACCTGATGGAGAAGCTGTTGAGGTTGAAAGACTCTGACGATGATCACTTCATCTTCACCCACCTCTTCCTCAGGACCCTACCGTCAGCGGTGAGAGTGACCCTGGCCAGTTCGCCACTGTTGGCCCGACGAGACTACCGCGAGCTGGGCCAGGAGGCGCAACGACTCGTCAACGCCACCAAACGGTGCGCGGCCACGGCCACGGCAGTGGAGCTCGGCGCAACGTCCAGAGATGGCAGGGGGCCAGAGGCAGCAGTACCAGACTCACCGACGACGGCGGCGGCAGGGGCCAAGAAACACGGAACAGACAACGTCCTTTGTTTCTATCATTGCCGCTTCGCAGAGAGGGCACGCAAATGTATACCACCGTGCCATTTCAAGCGCTCGGGAAACGCCAAGACTGAGGGTCGGTAGCAGCTGCGGCCCTCGGGAAGGAGAACAAGCTGCTCTACTTGAAGGATGCGCGCTCGGGGAGGCATTTCCTCGTGGACACAGGCTCCCAGCTGAGTTTCATCACACCTTCCTCCGCTGACCGGCTGGCGCCTTCCAGTGGTTCCGGGGTGTCAGCAGCGAACGGCTCAGCGATTAAGACCTTTGGTGAGAGGACTCTACTTCTGTTTCTACACGGCCGTACATTTGAGTGGACTTTTGTCATAGCTGCAGTCAATTTCAATATGTTAGGGGCTGATTTTCTGTGCTCACATGGTTTGTTGGTCGATCTTGCTAACAGGCGCCTGGTTAATGCACTCTTGTTGTGCACACGTGGGTTTCATATGCTTCACATGTATATTACTGTATGCTTATTGTATGCTTCACGTCTCAGAGGAACAAAAGGACTGAACCTCCTAGGGGTAACAGGAGGATGTGAAATCTGGCCTTTTGTATGCAAAGAGATGGCCTTGAAGGATTTCCTGACCACCAGGACTTTAGGTGGAGGCGAGAAGACCTGGAGGGGGGTGCATTGTGATTTGGGATTAAAAGACAATGTGACTGTGTGCTTTGATGTCCTGGGGTTTAAAAGGGACAGATGTTGGGGGATTCACTCTCTTTCTGTTTTTGGATGTTGGAGAATGTGAATGTGAATAAAACTGGACTTGAGAAATAAACTCAGCCTCATCCTTCCACATTTCTCCACACTGGTGACCCTAAGACGTATCATGAGCGGAGGCGATTCTCCCGAGCCAGACTCATCAGGAGCCAGCCAAACGAATGCAGCCACAGTTCAGCTACCGGACTTCTGGCAGAACAATCCGCGCTCCTGGTTTAACGCAGTCGAGGCACAGTTCCACCTCCGGTGGATTTCGGTAGACGCCACAAAGTTCTACCATGTGGTTGCAAAGCTGGACAACCACACAGCCCAGCGAGTGGAGAGCCTGATCAACCACCCGCCGGACAGCGACAAGTACAGCACGTTGAAGGCTGCACTCATACGTTACTTCACCCCCTCGGTGGAGGAGCGAGCAGAGAGGCTCCTGGCGCTGACTGAATTTGAGAGCGACAGACCTGCAGACCTGATGGGGAAGATGTTGAGTTTAAGAGACTCCGAAGATGATAACTTCATCTTCACCCACCTCTTCCTCAGGACCCTACCGTCAGCGGTGAGAGTGACCCTGGCCAGTTCACCACTGTTGGCCCGACGAGACTACCACAAGCTGGGCCAGGAGGCGCAATGACTCGTCGACGCCAATAAACGGCGTGCGGCTATGGCTGCGGCAGCGGAGCTAGGCGCAACGTCCGGAGATGGCAGGGGGCCAGAGGCTGCAGCACCAGACTCACCGACGACGGCGGCGGCAGGGGCCAGGAAACACGGAGCAGACGACGCCCTTTGCTTCTACCATCGCCGCTTCGCAGAGAGGGCACACAAGTGCATTCCACCATGCCATTTCAAGCGCTCGGGAAACGCCAAGACCGGGAGTCGGTAGCAGCTGCGGCCCTCGGAGAGGAGAACAAGCTGCTCTACTTGAGGGATGCGCGCTCGGGGAGGCATTTCCTCGTGGACACAGGCTCCCAGCTGAGTTTCATCACACCTTCCTACGCTGACCGGCTGGCGCCTTCCAGTGGTCCCGGGGTGTCAGCAGCGAACGGCTCGGCGATTAAGACCTTCGGTGAGAGGACTCTGCCTCTGTCTTTACATGGCCGTACATTCGAGTGGACTTTCGTCATAGCGGCAGTCAATTTCAACATGTTAGGGGCTGATTTTTTGTGCTGACATGGTTTGTTGGTCGATCTTGCTAACAGACGCCTGGTTAATGCACTCTCTTTTTATTCTATTCCCTGTACAGCTCGAGTGGCCCCGCCAACAGCACAAGCCAACGTCACAGCTGCATGTGGTAAGTTCCACACACTCCTTACTCAGTTCCCAGCACTCACGGTCCCAACATTTTCGGCGACCGTGGCTAAACACAGGGTGGAACATTTTGTTACTACCACCGGTCCGCCCGTTTTTTGCAAAAGCTCGGCGCTTGGATTCAGCTAAATTGACGATAGCGCGTGAGGAGTTCGCCAACCTGGAAAGGTTGGGCATCATCAGGCGTTCGAAAAGCCCATGGGCTTCACCGCTTCACATGGTCCCGAAAGCTGATGGCTCGTGGCGACCTTGCGGTGATTTCCGCAGGCTGAACAACGCTACAGCGCACGACCGCTACCCGATCCTGCACAACCAAGATTTTTCAGTTCATTTGGCGGGGGCGCGCGTTTTTTCTACAATAGACTTGGTACGCGGTTACCACCAGGTCCCAGTGCGCGCTGAGGACATACCCAAAACAGCGGTAATAACTCCTTTCGGGCTTTTCGAGATTTTGCACATGCCGTTTGGGCTTAAAGGCGTGGCGCAGACGTTCCAACACATGATGGACGCAGTTTTGCGCCATCTCCCTTTCGTGTTCGTCTACCTGGACGACATATTGGTAGCCAGCGTGTCCGAAGACGAACACGAAAACCGCCTCACGGCAGTTTTCCAGAGGTTGGCAGAGCACGGGTTAATAATCAACCCAGCGAAGTGTCAGTTTGGGGTGACGCAGACTGATTTTTTGGGGCATCGCATCTCCCCAGAAGGAGCGGTTCCTCTGCCTGACAAAGTGCGCGCAGTAACAAATTTTCCCCAACCACAAACGGTCAAAGCGTTACAGGAGTTTTTGGGAATGGTGAATTTTTATAACCGTTTCCTCCCCCGTGCAGCGCAGCTCATGCAACCATTGTATGCTGCACTAAAAAAACAAAAACCCACAAATAAAGTCGAATGGTCTCCGGAGCGAGAGCGCACATTCTCTGAAGTCAAAACAGCCCTAGCAAACGCTGCGTTGTTGGCACATCCAGTCCCAACGGCCCGCATAACGCTCACTACTGACGCGTCAGATGTGGCCATAGGGGCAGTCGTGGAACAGTATGTAGCCGGAGCCTGGCAACCGCTCGCCTTTTTCAGCAAGACCCTGCGCGACAGCGAACGAAAATACAGCGCATTCGACAGGGATTTGTTAGCTCTCCATTTGGCCATTTGCCACTTCCAGTTCTGGCTGGAAGGACGCTGTTTCACTGCGTTCGTTGACCACAAGCCGCTGACTTTCGCGATGGCCAAGATTTCAGAACCTTGGTTGGGCCGGCAGCAGAGACAGCTGGCCGCGATATCGGAGTTTACTACCGATATCCAGCATGTGGCGGGTAAGCTTAATGTAGTGGCGGACTGCCTCTCGCGCGCCGTGGCGGCTCCAGCCCGCGTAGAGGTAGATTCTGCAGCCATGGCCGCGGAGCAGGTTAGCGACGCGGAAGTGCGCGCGGCCCTGGTCCGTGTGGGGATAGATTATGCAACCATGGCCGCGGAGCAGGTTAGCGACGCGGATGTGCGCACGCTCCAGTCTGGACCAACAGGGTTAAGGCTGGAGAACAGGGTGCTGCAAGACGGTATGCCCCCCCTAATCTGCGATGTCTCCACTGGGCGGCCGCGTCCTGTGGTTCCAGCCGCATGGCACCGCCGCGTTTTTGACTCAATCCATTCTCTGGCGCACCCGGAAGTGCGAGCTTCGGTCAAAATGGTAGGAGAGAAATTTGTATGGCCGAGCCTGCGCAAACAAGTTAGAGAGTGGGCGGCAGCCTGCATGGCTTGTCAGCGGGCCAAGGTTCATAGACACACGAGAGCTCCCTTGGAGCCGTTTCACATCCCAGCTAAAAGGTTTGATCATGTCCACGTGGACCTCGTAGGCCCCCTCCCGCCCTCACAAGGGTGCACACATCTTCTGACAATGGTTGACCGCACCACGCGCTGACCGTAAGTGGTTCCGCTGTCGTCAACCACAGCCGAGGAGGTGGCGCGCGTATTTTTAACAGCATGGGTAGCGCGTTTTGGAGTCCCATTGGACATTACGTCTGACAGAGGCCCTCAATTTGTTTCTGACCTTTGGTCAGCGATGGCCCGCAGCCTGGGGGCAACGATCCACCGCACGACCGCGTACAACCCGCAGGCTAACGGGTTATGCGAACGTTTTCACAGGTCATTGAAGGCGGCCCTTAGAGCGTCGCTTATGGATGCAAATTGGGTGGACAGGCTACCATGGGTTTTATTGGGGTTGCGTTCTGCACCTAAAGAGGATTTAGAAGCCTCCCCGGCTGAGCTAGTTTTCGCACAGCCACTTCGGCTGCCCGGGGAATTTCTCCCAGATAATCCTGCGCCAGAGTGCTCCCCAGCTCAGCAGTTGCAGAGTAGCACGGAAGCGAGCACGCTGCCTGGCCCCGTTCACCACAGTTTTCCACGCTTTTTTGTGCCTAAGGCTTTAAAAAATGCGGAGTTTGTTTTTGTCAGACACGATGCCCATCGCCCACCCTTGCGACCACCTTATGACGGACCATTTAGAGTGCTGGAAACAGGAGATAAGCATTTTTTGCTAGATTTGGGGGGCAGAAAAGAAATGATTGACATAAACAGGCTCAAACCTGCTTTTGTGGTGGCTGACGAAGGTGTGCAGTTGGCCAGGGCTCCTCAGCGCGGCAGACCCCTTAGGGAGCATTCCCCAGAGCACCCACAGGGATTGACTAAGTTCTCATCCTCAGACAGCAGCTCCCCAGCAGGAGGGCGCCGCGGAGGTGGTAAAGCCCGCTTACAGCAGATACGGGAGAAGACTGAGACCCAAGCAGCATATGGACTGATGTGTGTGATTTTATCATGACATGTAGACTGTTATTACGTTGTTCCATCTTAGACGTTTGGGGGGGGGGTCATGTGGGACACATATGTGGGTTTCATATGCTTCATATGTATATCACTTAATGCTTACTGTATGCTTCACGTCTCAGATGAACAAAAGGACTGAGCCTCCTAGGAGATAACAGGAGGATGTGAAATGTGGTCTTTGGTATGCAAAGAGATGGCCTTGGGGGATTTCCTGGCCGCCAGTGACTTTAGGTGGAGGTGATAAGACCTGGAAGAAGACGCATTGTGACTTGGGATTAAATACAATGTGACTGTGTGCTTTGATGTCCTGGGGTATAAAAGGACGAATGTCTGGGGGTTTCTTTCTCTTTCTGTTTTTGATGATGTTGGAGAATGTGAATAAACCTGACTCGTGAGATAAACTCAGCCTCGTCATTTCCACATTCTCCACACTCCCAACAATTTCTTAAATAAGTACAGAACATTTTCAACACAACAGAATGATAAAATATTAAAATTGCTAATTTATAAATGTTAAATAACACTGCCACCACCAGGTGCTAATTTATGAATGTTAGTGTTAATGTATGCTAATTTATGAATGTTAAATAACACTGCCACCACCAGGTGCTAATTTATGAATGTTAGTGTTAATGTATGCTAATTTATGAATGTTAAATAACACTGCCACCACCAGGTGCTAATTTATGAATGTTAGTGTTAATGTATGCTAATTTATGAATGTTAAATAACACTGCCACTGATAACCAGGTTATCAAGTTGAGCTAGCTGCTGTTCACCTGAATCTAGTGTGGAACAAGCTAATGAATAAGTTTGTGAGCTTCTATCGGACATAAACATTAAAAAAGCTGACGAAATAAAACACTATCACAGACTACATGATCTACATGTTAACTTAAGTGGCGAAATGAGCAACGCAATGACCATTCATTAATTTACCAGGGATTATTAAGCAGACACTCCTGGAAATGAACGGTGGTCTCTGGGGAAAACTACAATATTTGGAACTAATCGCCGCTCCATGACCCACGTGACTTCCGCATTCCAAAGTTTCTATTGAAGTCTATCGGAGTGTCGCAACTATCATACTATATGGCTATGGTAAGACCTAATGACGTAAAACGGGCTGTGCTTACAGAAATTCTGAGATGTGGATATTTTGTGTTTTTCTTTTTCTTTTTCTTTTTTCTTCTTAATTTTATTAATTGGCTGGAGTCTAATTTAAATCATCCTTTGCTGAAATACCTCTTTTTAATTTTGTTTCTCTGTTTTGTATTTGTGATCAATCCTGGAAATACTGTACAGCAGCTTAAGTTGTGATGGGTCTTAAGTGGTGATGACTGGGTGGGGGAGTTCAAAGGGGAGTTATGTTATCAGATGTTGTATGATTGGTTAATAATAATAAAATGTTAATCACAGAAATACAGATGTGGGCAAATTTGTTGGTAACATCCTATTAAAGAAAATCCCACAATGGTCACTGAAATAACTTGAAACTGACAAAATTAAAGCTAAATAAAAAAAATTCTGGAAAGTGAGTGAAAATCAGACATTGCTTTTGAATTTGAGTCCAACAGAATTATTTAAAAAAAAACAAACTAATGAAACTGGCCGAGACAAAAATAATACTCCTAGAAAAGATTGAAAATAATTTGACCATAGGGACATGTTAAACTAAGGTGTTGTAGCCACACATGTGACTTACTTAATGCCTTACATAATGCCTCACATCTTAGATAAGAACAAAGTGCAGAGTTCCCTTGGAGATAACAGGAAGCTGTGAAAGTGTTGTGGAGCCCATAATTCTGACTTATGTGACTCACATGTGGCAGGCTGGAATTCAGCCGAGAGAGACTTTGAGCTAGCCAGGTGTATTGACATCACACCTCAAGAGGACGAGGTGTCTGCACCCCCGTGGACTCAGAAGAAAGGAGAAGATTACCCGGCCTGACCTTTTGGGGGTCAGAGAGGAGAACAGGAGGACGCTGGGTGTTCTATAACAGATGAAAGGATATAACTGGGTCGTGTGACTTTTGTGTGATGTATTGTGACTTGTGTGTGAGGTATTCCATCCATCCATCCATCTTCTACCGCTTTTCCGGAGGTCCGGGTTGCGGAGGCAGCAGTTCAAGCAGAGAAGCCCAGACTTCCCTCTCCCCAGCCACCTGCTCCAGCTCTTCAGAGGGGATACCAAGGCGTTCCCAGACCAGCTGGGAGACATAGTCTCTCCACCGAGTCCTGGGTCTGCCCCGGGGTCTCCTCCCAGTGGGACGTGCCTGAAACACCTCAAGTGGGAGGCGTCCAGGAGGCATCCTAATCAGATGCCCATACCACCTCAACTGACTCCTTTCAATGTGGAGGAGCAGCGGTTCTACTCTGAGCCTCTCCCGGATGACTGAGCTCCTCACCCTATCTCTGAGGGTGAGTCCAGCAATCCTACGGAGAAAGCTCATTTCAGCCGCTTGTATCCGCGATCTCGTTCTTTCGGTCATTACCCAAAGCTCGTGACCATAGGTGAGAGTAGGAACGTAGATTGACTGGTAAATCGACAGCTTTGCCTTAGAACTAAGCTCCCTCTTCACCACAACAGACCGGTACAACGTCCGCATTACTGCAGATGCTGCTCCAATCCGTCTGTCGATCTCTCGCTCCATTTTCCCCTCACTCGTGAACAAGACCCCAAGATACTTAAACTCCTCCACTTGGGGCAGGAGCCTGTCCCCAACCCGGAGAGGACAATCCACCTTTTTCCGGCTGAGGACCATGGACTCGGACTTGGAGGTGCTGGTTCTCATCCCAGCCGCTTCACACTCAGCGGCAAACCGTCCCAGCAAGAGCTGTAGGTCATTGCTGGATGAAGCCAACAGGACAACATCATCTGCAAACAACAGAGATGAGATCCTGTGGTCACCAAGCATGACACCCTCCATTCCCTGGCTGCGCCTAGAAATCCTGTCCATAAAAATTATGAACAGGACCGGTGACAAAGGGCAGCCCTGGCGGAGTCCAACTCTCACTGGGAATGACTCCGACCGAGTGTTGGCAATACGAACTAAACTCTCACAACGGTTGTACAGAGACCGAATAGCTCGTAACAACAAGCCCGATACCCCATACTCCCGAAGAACCCCCCACAAAAATCCACGAGGGACGCGGTCAAATGCCTTCTCCAAGTCCACAAAACACATGTAAACTGGTTGGGCAAACTCCCACGAACCCTCAAGAATTCTCGAGAGGGTAAAGAGCTGGTCCGATGTGCCACGGCCAGGACGAAAACCACATTGCTCCTCCTGAATCCGAGGTTCGACCAACGGCCGGACTCTCCTCTCCAGTACCTTGGCATAAACCTTCCCAGGAAGGCTGAGGAGTGTGATCCCTCTAAAGTTGGAGCACACCCTCCGGTCCCCTTTTTTGAAGAGAGGAACCACCACCCCGGTTTGCCATGCCAAAGGCACTGCCCCCGACCTCCACGCAATGTTGCAGAGGCGTGTCAACCATGACAACCCAACAACATCCAGGGCCTTGAGGTACTCGGGGCGAATCTCGTCCACCCCCGGGGCCCGGCCACCAAGGAGATTTTTAACCACCTTGGCGACCTCAGCCCCTGTGATAGGCGAGTCATCCCCCTCGTCCCCAAACCCTGCTTCCTCTGTGGAAGGCGTGTCAGTGGGATTGAGGAGATCCTCGAAGTATTCCTTCCACCGCCCGACAATATCCCCAGTTGAAGTCAACAGTGTCCCATCCGCACCATACACAGTGTGGACAGGGAGCTGCTTTCCCCTCCTGAGCCGCCGAACAGTTTGCCAGAATCTCTTTGAAGCCGACTGAAAGTCTTGTTCCATGGCCTCACCGAACTCCTCCCATACCCGGGTTTTTGCTTCAGCAACCACCCGAGCTGCACTCCGCTTGGCCTGCCGGTACACCTCAGCTGCTTCGGGAGTCCCACAAGCCAACCAAGCTTGATAGGACTCCTTCTTCAGCTTAATGGCCCCCCTCACCACTGGTGTCCACCACTTGGTTCGGGGGTTGCCACCACGAGATGCACCGACCACCTTGCGGCCGCAGCTCTGAGCCGCCGCTTCAACAACAGAGGTGGAGAACATGGCCCATTCAGACTCCATGTCTCCAGACTCCCTCGGAATGTGGTTGAAGTTCTTCCGGAGGTGGGAATTGAAGACCTCCCGGACAGGGGCCTCAGCCAGACGCTCCCAGCACACCCTCACTATACGTTTGGGTCTACCAGGTCTGAATGGCTTCCTCCCCTGCCATCGGATCCAACTCACCACCAGGTGGTGATCAGTTGACAGCTCTGCACCTCTCTTTACTCGGGTGTCCAAGACATACGGTCGCAGGTCTGATGATACGATAACAAAATCGATCATCGACCTGCGGCCTAGGGTGTCCTGGTGCCAGGTGCACATATGGACACCCTTATGCTTGAACATGGTGTTCGTTATGGACAGACTGTGGTTAGCACAGAAGTCCAATAACTGAACACCACTCGGGTTCAGATCGGGCAGGCCGTTCCTCCCAATCACCCCCCTCCAGGTTTCACTGTCGTTGCCCACGTGCGCATTGAAGTCCCCCAGTAGGACAATGGAGTCTCCAGGAGGAGCACCCTCCAGCACCCCAGTCACAGACTCCAAAAAGGGTGGGTACTCTGAAACATCATTTGGTGCATAGGCACAAATGATGGTCAGGACCCGTTTCCCAACCCGAAGGCGCAGGGAAGCAACCCTTTCGTCCACCGGGGAAAACTCCAATATAGAGGCAGCAAGGTGGGGCGATACAAGAATACCTACCCCTGCTCGTCGCCTCTCGCCCGGGGCAACTCCAGAAAAGGCCAAGCTCCAGCCCCTCTCCAGGAGACTGGTTCCAGAACCGGAGCTGTGTGTTGAGGTGAGGCCGACTATATCTAGCCGGTATCGCTCAATCTCGTACACCAGCTCAGGCTCCTTCCCTGCCAGAGAGGTGACATTCCACGTACCAAAAGCCAGTTTAGAAAGCTTGGGATCAGTCCGCCAAGGTCTCCGCCTTTGACTGCCACCTAATCCACATAGCACCGGACCTCCATGATCCCTCCTGCAGGTGGTGAACCTACTGGAGGGCGGACCCATGTAACTCCTTCGGGCTGAGCCCGGCCGGGTCCCATGGGTGGAAACCCGGCCACCAGACGCTAGCCTTCGAGCCCCTCCCCCAGGCCTGGCTCCAGGGTGGGGCCCCGGTAACCCCATACCGGGCGGGGTACACTGAATCCTTGATATACAATTTATCATGAGAGTCTGTTGGATCGTTCTTAGTCTGGCCCTTCACCCAGGACCAGTTTGTCTTGGGAGACCCTATCAGAGGCAAATTGCCCCGGACAACATAGCTCCTGGGATCACTGGGGCACGCAAACCCCCCCACCACGATAAGGTGACGATCCATGAGGGGGGTGAAGGTATTGTGTGAGATAAGTGTATAAATGTATGTGTGTGACTGCGTCCTGTCTCTTTTCACTCCGATCGAGAGAGGACGTAGGATGAATGAGAATTAAAGCAGATACTGGAAAATCAGCCAGTCTCCTCAATTCTTGACTCCTACAATTGGTGACCTACGCATGAATCTGAGCACGCCGAGGCTGGAGGACAGCCTCGTGATCGATATGGAAGAGCTGGGAGACAACCACTCAGACCCGGATTCACCAAGGAGTGCCAGCAAGGGCGCAAGACTGATTAAGCTCCCCGAGTTCTGGCAAAACAACCCGCACTCGTGGTTCCAGCATGTGGAGTCGCGGTTCCTGCTCGGGGGAGTATCAGCGGACGACATTAAATTCCATAATGTCATCGCAACGCTCGACAGCCGCACGGCTCGGTGTGTGCGGAGCCTGGTGCAGCAGCCACCCGCTGCCGGCAAATAAGACGCGCTGAAAGCCACCCTCATCAGGAGCTTCGTGCCTTCGGCTGAGGCAAGAGCCAGGCAGCTACTGGACCTGCGCGACAGGGGTGGACGCAGGCCGACTGTCCTCATGGAGGACATGCTACAAATGATCGGGACGGACAATGACGCATTCCTATTCAAACACATCTTCCTGCGGACCCTTCCAGGGCACACGAGAGGTCCCCTGTCCAGCAGACGGTGTGTGAACCAGCAGGACTTCCGCGAGCTGGCCCAAGACGCGGAGCGGCTCCTCAACGCCTGCGAGGAACAAGAGGCTTCCGTGGCAGCGGCAGACCTCGGCGCGGCGGCCGGGGGCAGTGTGAAGCCAGAGACAGCAGTGACCACCTCAGCGGCGACAGCAGCGGCGAGATTCCGTGGCAGGGGAGATGACGGCCTCTGTTTTTACCATCGACGTTTCGCTGGTAAGGCGCACAAATGCATCCCGCCCTGCAAGTTCAAAAAGCAGGGAAACGACCGGGCCGGTAGCGTTAGCAGCTTCCACTCTCGGCGAACGGAACAAGCTGCTTTATCTGAAAGACGCGGGCTCCGGGCGGCAATTCCTAGTGGACACCGGAGCCCAGAGGAGCTTCATCACTGCGACCTATGCTGATTGGGTCGCTGGACCCCGCGGAAACGGAGCGACAGCGGCCAACGGCTCCAGCATCAAGACGTACGGAGAGAGAACCTTGTCTCTGTCCTTCCACGGCCGCGCCTATGAGTGGAACTTCATCGTAGCGGCAGTGAGCTTCAATATGTTAGGTGCTGATTTTCTGTGTTCACATGGTTTGTTAGTTGATCTGGCCAACAAACGCCTAGTAAATGCACTCTCTTTCTGTTCTATCCCTTGTGCAGCTCGGGTGTCCCCGCCGCCAGTACAGACCAACGTCGCCACAGCAGGTGGTAAGTTCCACAGCCTTCTACACCAGTTCCCAGCACTCACAGTTCCCACTTTTTCAGCTAAGGTGGCGAAGCACGGGGTGGAGCACTTTATTACCACGAGTGGTCCACCGGTTTTTGCGAAGGCTCAGCGCTTGGATGCAACTAAACTCTCCATTGCACGCAAGGAATTCGGCAGCCTGGAAAGGTTGGGCATAATTCACCGCTCGAAGAGCGCCTGAGCTTCCCCCCTCCATATGGTACCTAAAGCTGACGGCTCGTGGAGACCTTGTGGCGATTACCGCAGGTTGAACAATGCCACAGCGCAGGACCGATACCTGATTCCGCATATCCAGGACTTCTCAGTGCACCTGGCGAAGGCGCGCATTTTTTCTAAAATAGACCTGGTCCGTGGTTATCACCAAGTCCCGGTCCGACCAGAGGACATCCCCAAAACAGCCGTAATAACCCCGTTCAGGCTTTTTGAGTTTTTACGCATGCCTTTTGGCCTTAAAGGCGCCGCACAAACCTTCCAACGGATGATGGATGCAGTGTTGCGCGACCTTTCTTTCGTTTTTGTCTATTTAGATGACATTTTGGTAGCCAGCACCTCCGAGGAGGAGCACGACAGTTTTTCAGAGGTTAGGAGAGCATGGGTTGATAATCAACCCGGCCAAGTGCCATTTTGGCGTGGCACAAATCGATTTTTTAGGGCACCGCGTTTCCTCAGAGGGAGCAGTTCCTCTGCCGGCCAAAGTACGCGCAGTGGCAGATTTTCCCCAGCCTCGAACGGTAAAAGCGTTGCAAGAATTTTGGGGGATGGTAAATTTTTATAACCGTTTCATACCCCACGCAGCGCAGCTTATGCAGCCTTTGTACGCCGCGCTTAAAAAGCAGAAGCCCTCCCATGTGATTGAGTGGTCCCCGGAGCGGGAGCGCGCATTCACAGAGGTTAAACAAGCACTGGCAAACGCAACACTGTTGGCCCACCCAGACCCGGAAGCCCGCATAGCGCTAACCACAGACGCGTCAGATGTGGCCATAGGGGCCGTTGTAGAACAGCAGGTTGCCGGGGTTTGGCAGCCACTCACATTTTTCAGCAGATCCCTACGCGAGGCTGAGCGAAAATACAACGCGTTTGACAGGGAGCTGCTGGCGCTCCACTTGGCTATTCGCCATTTCCAGTTCTGGCTGGAAGGGCGGCGTTTCACCGCATTTGTCGACCACAAACCGCTCACTTTTGCGATGTCCAAAACTTCAGAACCGTGGTCAGGGCGGCAGCAGAGACAGCTGGCCGCAATTTCTGAATTTACCACCGATACTCAGCACGTAGCCGGTAAAATCAATGTGGTGGCAGACTGTCTGTCACGCGCAGTAACAGCACCTGTCCGCGCGGAAACGGATGTATAAATGTATGTGTGTGACTGCGTCCTGTCTCTTTTCACTCCGATCGAGAGAGGACGTAGGATGAATGAGAATTAAAGCAGATACTGGAAAATCAGCCAGTCTCCTCAATTCTTGACTCCTACAGTGTAATCTTTTGTATGCGAGAGACTGCTTGGAGGATCCCTTGGGGCCAAAGACTGTGAGGGGGATGCTAAAGGATTAAAGAGGAAATGCAATGTTACCTTTGATGTGAATGCAATATGACTTGTGAGCTGTGGGGAGACCTGGGTATATAAGGGACGAGTTTTTTCTGATGTCCTCTTTCTACAGTGTTCATGTTGGAGACGTGTAATAAACTGCTTTGAGACAAACCTGCCTCATCAATTACACACTCCACAGTGTGTCCTGTAATTAGCATCACAGGTGTCTCCAAACTTGCAGTCAGTTTCCCTAGTTAAGGGGTGAAAAGTAGTCACTGTGTTGTTCATCATGGTGTGTACCACACTCAACATGGACCACAGAAAGCTAAGGAGAGAGTTGTCTCAGGAGATTAGAAAGAAAATTCTAGATAAGCATGTTAAAGGTAAAGGCTATAGGACCATCTCCAAGCAGCTTGATGTTCCTGTGACCACAGTTGCACATCAGGACTTGTGATGCCGTCATATACACAATAGGACACTGCACTTTAAAGCACGCCCATTCGAAGCAGTAAATCTGGAAATCTTACAAAATATCACTCTGTAAATTCAAGAAATCTCTGTCCGTTTCTGTGTAAATCTGGAAATCTTACTCATCACCCGATTAACAATAGCACACACTACTTTAAACCACACCCATTCGAAGCAGTACATCATGTCTGTGTGTCACGTTCAGAGCACATCATAGGACGGCCTATGATGGCTGCATGATGTCCTGTGATGAACCTATGATATCAGGCAACATAGGACTCGCGATGCCGTCATATACACAATAGGACTGGCAACCTATGATGTAGGCGTGGGGTCCTATGATGTCTTTATGATGTCATATAGACCATCACTCACGATGCCTGCCTTCATGTCTTTATGATGTCATATACATTATCACTCACCAAAGAACAGATACTCATCACTCGATTACCAATAGGACACAACACTTGAAATCGAATGGAAGTTGCCAGAATCAGCAAAGAAGAGATACTCATCACCCGATTAAGAATAGGACACACTAATTTAAACCAGGATCAAATGCAGGCATCATAGAACTTTCTATGCCATTATCAAAGATCATAGGACATAGGACAGCTTCCATGATCAAATGCAGGCATGACTCACAATCATGACTCCCTATGATATAATCACAGATCATAGGACTCACTATGACACCATCAAAAATCAAAGGCAGGCATCACTGAATGAGCGCTGATGTTCTTGCTTACACCCTTGTTTACAACTGCTTTCTACGGGCATGCAGAAATACTTGCTTATACTTGGTTTCTATGGCCACCCACGGCCATGCATGGGTAGGTACTAGTATTATTAAAAACTATAAGGTTCATGGGACAGTAGCCAGTGCTCCAGAACATGGCTGCAAGAGGAAATACAACCCCAGGTTGATCAGAAGAATCAGAATCAGAATCAGATTTATTGCCATTGTTCATGTAGTACACAAACTAGGAATTTGTCTCGGTGCAATGCTGCAACATTAAACATGATAAAATAAAATAAATTTTAAAAAAACTATACATGCAATAAAGTGTAGAATAAGAATGAGTAATACTAGTCAAAGCAGTTTTTAAATATATTAGCGAGCAGCAGATATTGTGGAGTACCACATAGTGCAGTCGATAACGCAAAAAGAAAACAGTGATGATTGACATGAGTCTGGTTGAGCTGCTGTACATAGTGCACGAGAGTCAATAAGTCACTTAGTGTCTGTCCCTGGCAGTGGCTCCTGCGTACCACACGGTTATGGAGGTGGTGAGGATGGACTCGATGATGGCTGTGTAGAACTGCACTAACATCTTGGTGGGTAGCTTGAGCTTCCTCAGCTGCCGCAGGAAGAACATCCTCTGCTGGGCCTTTTTGATGAGGGAGCTGATGGTCGGCTCCCACTTGAGGTCCCTGGTGATGGTGGTGCCTAGGAAGCGGAAGGAATCAGCAGTGGTGATGGGAGAGCCTGTGAGGGTGAGGGGGGGCAGAGGGGTTGTGACTTTCCTGAAGTCTACAATCATCTCCACTGTCTTCAGAGCGTTCAGCTGCAGGTTGTTGTGGCTGCACCAGGACGCAGAATAGTGTGTATTGTAGAAAAAGTCTATGAAGCCATCCAAAATCATTCAAGTTGAACTCCAAGGTCAAGGTACGTCGCCTTCTATTTGCACCATGGGTTGCATTTTGAACAATGGACTCCATGAAAGACCAGGAGGACCACTATTGACAAAAAAACAACAACAACAAAAAAACAACAACAAAACATTAGATAAGCCTTTATTAGTCCCACAATGGGGAAATTCCAGTATTGCAACAGGACAGGTATAGCAACACTCAGAGCAATAATTCAGAAGACAAGATAAGAAATAAGAGTTGTGACTATACATATGTACACAGAAATATACACAGTGCAGAGCATTGTTGCTGGATGGAATAAACAGCATAATGGTCTATTCAGTTATCCACCTAGTATGAATATGTACCCATACAGTATATTACATATTTGAATCAGCCTAGTTATCACCCTCTGTAGTGACTGATATTGTCCTAGTTGCATAATGGAGGGGACCATTATTGTGCAAGTTTGTTACGTTTTGTGCATTCAGTACGGCCTCTATGACCAGCCCTGTTTAGGTTATAAAGTCTGACAGCCATAGGTAGGAAGGACCTGCGAAACCCCTTGGTTGCGTACCTAGGATGGTACAGCCTACTGCTAAATGAGCTCCTCAGTGCATTCAGCATGTCCTGCATGGGGTGGGACTCGGACTCCAGCAGAGATGACAGCTTAGCCACTATCCTCCTCTCTCCTCTCTCCTCCACTGGGTCGAGGCGCTGCCCCAGGGCAGAGCTAGCTTTTTTGATCAGGCTATTCAGTCTCTTCCTGTCAGCTGCTGTGATGTCGTTGCCCCAGCAGACCACTCCATATGTGATGGCTGATGCCACCACTGAATCATAGAAGGTCTTCAGGAGCGCCCCTTGTACACCAAAAGACCTGAGCCTCCTCAGGAGGAACAGCCTGCGCTGTCCCTTCTTGTAGAGTGCGTCGGTATTGTGTGACCAGTCCAGTTTATTGTTCAAATGAACACCCAGGTACTTGTAGGATGTCACCATCGCAATGTCTGTTTCCCTGGATGTTTACTGGTGCTGTGAGGGGTTGTCCTCGCCTGCAGCAGTCCACTACCAGTTCCTTAGTTTTCCTTGCATTGATCTGGAGGCAGTTCCGATGGCACCAGTCCACGAAGTCCTGGGTAAGTCCTCTGTACTTCGCATCATCTCCATCAGAGATGAGGGTGACGACCGCAGAGTCGTCAGAGAATTAAAAAGCCAGTCAAAATCCATGCTGACAAGCCCCAAAGTTTCTGGGAGACTGTCCTTTGGACTGATGAGACAAAACTGGAGCTTTTGGGCCAGTCATATCAGCTCTATGTTCACAGCAGGGAAAATGAAGCATACAAAGAAAAGAACACTGTACCTACTATGACACACAGAGGAGGCTTGGTTATGTTCTGGGGCTGTTTTGCTGCTTCTGGCACAGAGTGTCTGGAATCTCTGCAGGGTACAATGAAGTCTCAAGACTATCAAGGCATTCTGGAGTGAAATGTGTTGCCCACTGTCAGAAAGCTTGGTCTCAGCCACAGGTTGTGCGTTTTCCAACAAGACAATGTCTCAACACACACAGCTAAAAACATCCAAGAATGGCTAAGAACAAAACATTGGACTATTCTGAAGTGGCCTTCTATGAGCCCTGTGTTGTATCTTGAATTAAGGAGGAGTCAAGGTGACGTTTTATAGGTTTTATTATAATATGAACTACAAACACAGGACTCCCTACCGCGATGGCGCAGTGGTTAGCACTGCGGCAGCACAGTTTACCCTTGGCCGGGGGATTGTGGGGATCGTGGGATCGTGGGTTCGATCCCAGCCCCCGACCAACAGTGATCTGTGTGGAGTTTGCATGTTCTCCCCCGTGTTGCGTGGGTTTACTCCGGGATTTCTCCGGTTTCCTCCCACATGCCAAAGACATGCATGTTAGGTTAATTGGCTGTTCTAAATTGTCCCTAGATATCTGTTTCCTATAGGCCCTTAGAATAGAGGGTTAGTATTAATGAAAGCGCTTTGAGTGGTCTTTGTGACTAGAAAAGCGCTATATAAGTGCAGGTTAGTTAGTTAGTTAGTTAGAGTACAGGAGCCACAGCGAAGAGACAATATGTCTCCCGCAGCTGGCTTATATACCTCAGGTGACACCACCTCCCAGAGGCAGGGCCTCACCCCTCCCTAGCCTAGGGCACTGCCATAATAATATAATATTTTGGTGACACATGGGGAGTGCATAATGGTATAGCATCTTAGACTAGAACAAAGAGCAGAGTTTCCCTGGGAGATAGCAGGGAGGTGTGAAGGAAGTGAATGCAGTGTGATCTTTTGTGTATCAGAAACTTCTAGGAGGATGGTAAAGTATTAAGGAAGTGAATGCAATGTGACCTTTTGTGTGTAGAAGCTTCTGAGGGAATGCCATAGTATTTAAGAGAAGAGTCTTGTCTGAGATGTCCTCTTTCTGACTATGCTTCTGAGATGTGTAATAAACTGTCCGAGTCAAATCTGCCTCGTTATTTACACACTCCACAATATATATAATATACGATCTCACATTCCTCCCCCCCTTTTGAAAAATGCAAGCATATGAATTCACCCAACCTTATAATTTATACCTGATTCACACTCTAATACAAAGGGGTATAGGCCTACACACACACGCCACACTGGCCCAGCGGAGCTCTCCGCTACGCAAACAAAACAGTCACTGAACGGAAAAGGGACACACACCAAAATAAATTAATCCAGAGGAAAATAGTCATATATATACAAATAAACAATTACAGACATGAACAATGGTGGTACCCGACCCCATAAACTCACAGGATATACACAAGAAAACACGGAGATTCCTGACAAAATTACACAAGTTACACAATATAGGGCAATTATCACACTTACACCCCACACAAACTTTCGCGCTCGTTGCTGCACCCTCAACACACACAACATTCAGTCAAAAGGCATTCACAATGTACAATGGTGGTCATGTGTATATAAAACATATAGTCAAACAGGCAATATCATACAATCCACATTACCATATTGACAAAGCTGTCTTTTGCTTTTTTAAACTTCTGAACATATCTCAAACCCAATAACATCAACCTTAGCAGACACACTTTTAAATGCACTAAACCAGACACACCGTAAGCCCCCACTCAAAACCTAACCCAGGTCTCCCAAAGGCCCCCCTCTGGAGTGTCCGTCCCGCGGCCCACTCCCAGAGCGTCTCCATTTTCTTGTGATAGGAGCCGGGCTGCATTGACGTTCCTTTCTGCCCAAACGCCGCAGCTCGTTCGGATGCCGTCTCGACCCATCAGTCAAATTCAGGTACCCATCGCCGTCGGACCGGACCAGCCGCAGATTATCCTGTACAGCTTTCAGTTCTCTTGAACTGTGCACCCAACCAAGCCCAGGTTCGACCCTAGGACAGACGTCATCACCCTCGCCCAGGGAAGCGCTCACTGGCTTCCTCCGTCATCTGCATTGAGATCTGGCACATTTATGGCTCCTCAGCGGTCCGCCAAGTTTACTTGAGCCTAGTCCCTTGTTTTCATTTTCATCACGGCTAGGGTTCGTGCCATATGATGTTACCCTGGTTGCTTGTTGATGTTGCGTTGGAGTGGCACCAGCAACGTTCAGCTCAACAGTGGTACTCGGTCGGCCACCGGAGGCCTGCTGCTTTCGCTCTCTGGACCCTTCCGCCTTTGTGGGGGCCAAACCATGCTGTTCGGGTCCACCGTCCTCGGGACCACAAACACTGGCACGGAGCCCCCGTCTCGTCGGCATACTCTGGTGCTGGCGGCGTCCCTCTTCACCTGGAATGGGCCACCCAAAGTCCCACACTTCATCGCTATTTCCCACATAAAATGGCCGGTCCCACAGGCCACCACCTGACCACTCCTCCACTTCTCCACAGGTGATGGAGAACCAAAGCCCGTAAAAGAAGTCACAGCCCATCAGATTATTTCCATCTAGAGACACCATGAACTCGGCTGCGCACAAAGAGGCCTCCTTGTACCTCATCGACAGCCACACCGACCCCACGATGTCAAGGGGGTTACTGCCATATCCATAACAGGCTATGTTTGTTCTACTCACAGTGTAGTGGGGAAAACACCTTCTCACTGTTTCCAAGGTCAGAATGGAGACTGCTGACCCCGTGTCCACCAACAACCATATCGGTGTACCATCCAGCAGAATGTTGCAAATAATACGACCGTCTGTGTTGGGCGAGGCAGTGTGGACCACCATAGGCGCTTTCTTTTTCACACTGTCCTTTGCAGGTCTCCATTCCTCCTTGTCAAAATTGCAGCAAACTCTGGAGAAGTGATGGAGCAAACCACACCATCCACAATGCTTGCCCCTGGCTGTGCACTTCCTCACTCGATAGCGATGCCTGCTGGATCTGCAGCCGTAGCATCTCGGCGTCCCCGGGCCGGACCATATTTTAACGATGGCTGCATACTCGTCGTCGCTTCCATCGTCTGAATCCAAGGCCAGTGCCTTCCACCGTGCGTCGTTCCTGGGCAGGGCTTCGTCATCACTGAGGTTTCTTGTTAGCTGTTCCACTGCCTCGTGTTGCTGCGCTAGCTCCAAGGCTGCTAGCAGTGACAGCTCTCCAGCATGAGTTAGCAGGCAAACTCTTGCCGAGGAGTAGGCCATGTGTTCGGCCAACTGGTCGCGAACCATCTTCTTCTCCAAAGGCCCAAACCTGCACTCACCCGCCAGCTGTCGAAGGTCCGCCATGAACTGTTGGACTGACTCTCCGAGTTGCTGGCGCTGCTGTCTGAACTGAATGTGCCACATTACGATGTTCTCAGGGGCATCAAAGTAGCCAGCCATGAACCCCACAACGTCGTCGAAAGTCACCTCCTCCAAGCGTGCTCAGGATTCTCTGGCCCTCCATACCTAGGTTATGGACCAGAATAGCCCTCGCTCTTAATTTATCCAGGTCGTCGAGGTCTAACGCCAACAGATAGTTCTGGAAGGCTGCATACCACCTGGCCCAAGGGACCAGCGGCTCACCCGGAGCCTCCAAAAAAGTACGAAGTGTGGTAGCAGCCCTCTCCATCTCCGTATATCCTCGTCGCCAAATGTTTGTCTCGAAATTATAGGTTTTATTATACATGAACTAACACAGGAGCCACAGCGAAGACAATATGTCTCCCGCAGCTGGCTTATATACCTCATGTGACGCCACCCCCCAGAGGTGGGGCATCTCCCCTCCCTAGCCTAGGGCACCGCCATAATAATATAATATATATAATATACGATCTCACACCCTGATCTGAATCCTATTGAACATCTGTGGAAGGAGCTGAAACATGCAGTCTGGAGAAGGCACCCTTCAAACCTGAGATGACGAGCAGTTTGCTCACGAGGAGTGTGCCAAAATACCTGTTGACAGGTGCAGAAGTCTCATCAAGAGTTACAGAAATCACTTGATTGCATCAATCAAATGGTTGTGCAACAAAATATTAAGGTGTCATTTTTATCAAGGCCATTTTTTAAAAATGGTTCTGCTGAACCAAAATTCAAAAGCAATAACTGATTTTCATTGATTAATTTTCATAAATTTTTATTACTTTTGTCAGTTTTGAGATATTTCAATGACCACTGTGGGATTTTCTTTAATGGAAGGTTACTAACAAATCTGTCCATGTCTGCATGGATTTCAGTGGAGATCATAAGATGGCATATATAGATGATTAAAGTGGTATTGGCAGTGAATAGATATGGAAGCACAAAAAGCAACAATTAGAATTTGACTCATCAGATGCCAACCTATGCCCCTTCATCTTTTAGAAGATACTGTATGAACAGACATGCACATCAGGGACACCGTTTCCATGTCGGTTGACCTTGATTGTTAAGAACTTGATAGTGCATACTAGGATGAAATTTTGGGAAATGCAACTATACGGTTACTTTTTACACAATTTATTGGAAGCAAAGCAACCATCTTAATGGGTGAAAGGTATACTGTATAGAGTGCTGTGGCGCCTCCTGGTGGGGCAAAGATTTTATATCTGCCCCTACTGCTTTATAGAAATTGCTCAGCCAGAGCAGAGTATGCCTGTGCTGGTTTGTTATGGCTGTACATTTACAAGCCATTAAATAGCATTTACTGTTACACAAGTGTCATTATTAAATTATTTTCAGACACCCCTGTACTTACATTTGGTAGAAAAACTGGTAGCTTTCATACAAACGCTTGCCTCAAATGCCACAGATTATACAGGGTGTCTGCAGCTATAAGGAAGTTACATTTGAGTCTTTTTAAGGCCACTTGTCAAACTTAAGACCTTCTATTTGCAAAATGGCCAAAAGTACATTACATTTAGCCTGCCCCAGTTCTGTTATAGAAACTAAAATTACAGCAAATTGTAGGTCAACTTAGCTTACATTAAATCTTAAATTCCTACAGAATGTTGCCATTAGAAAATTAAGTAAAATGCCTGAATCTATCCCCTACCACTATAACCAAAAGTTGCAACAGGAAAAATGTCAAATCTTGGAAGGAAAAAATTACAAACTTGAGGGGGAAAGGGTGCCCATTTAAGTTAAAAAGTCAAATTTGAGGGAAAAATGTTGCACATTTATAAGGAATAAAGTAGCAAATTTAGAAGTTGGAAACTGAGTCACAAATTTGACAAACTAATGCTGTTTAATTCACTCATTTTATAATTAACAGCAACTACAAACTGAAAAATGGAAGATTTCACCCTATAAATATTGAACAATGCAATCACGTTTATCCATAACTATACTTGAGACCTTGGGAATGCACATTTAAGAACTGTCTGAGGAAAATTGAGGTTTTAACTTTGGGATATGAATTCCATGGACACCCTGTTAAAAGTTTAAATGCACTGGTGAATAAAATCATTAGACATTTTTATTGTTTTATTATCACAGAAGCACAACAGGAACTGTACCATTATGCAGGTGTACGACAAGTTCAAAACTGAGAAAAGGAATGCTAATCCAAAATAAAATCCAACCACAACATGACAGCATTTTCTCCAAAAACAAATTCAATGTTTAAGATCTACACGGCAGAACAAAGCAGAAGCACTTTGGATTATTCACTTTGTACCAACACACTTTCTTTAACTTGAAGTACTGAAGCATTTTTTCCCCTCCAATGGAAACCTTAACACTAATCCAAAAGTGTAGTTGTGCTACAAAATGAAACTGGTCCCACTAAAATGTAGTTGTAATTCAAATCTGAAAATACGTCGACATAGTTCAAGTTGTTTTATTTTTGGAGCCAATCAAAAAAAAAAGCTGGAGTACCCGAGTGCATACCTGATGATCTTTTTTTTTGTTGTACATTCAAGAAATGGAAAAAAAAAATATCTAGTGCTTCAAAGCTCACACAAAACCATGACAGTAAATGGAAATCATACTCAACTTGTAGCCATGACAACTGCAATATATATTTTTAAAAAAAAAACTTAGGTGGCAACACTACTACAAAACACTATATGCTGGAAACCAACAGCTATTCCCTTGAACACAAGCATGGGAAGGTGAGTAGGCTACTTGCATGAAAAGTTAAGTGAGTAATGGAAAGAAAACAAATGTAAGCAAGGGATTTGAGAGGTGGTCTGGAGGACTACTCGTCATCTGAGGAGTCCCGGTCAAAATTGTAGGCCATGAAGAAAACGTCGGGTCGAGGCGGGACGAGAGCATGGCCCGGTTTCACAATCTCAAAGCCCAGGAAACTGAAGGTACGCACGAGTTTAGCTGCAGCACAGAAACCAAAACAATCAAGCTGGTTCAAATTCAAACCATTTCTTATTTCAGTGGTGTGGTGGAAGAACGCAGTTGTTGCCACATACCTCGATCATCTCTGCTCTTGTAAAAGCAGACAAACACGCTTACGACTTTCAGATGTTCTTCAGCATATTCGAGGAGAGCTGCAAAACTGGAGGGAGGACAGAGGAATGCTGAGGTCAGAAAACTTAAAAACCACTGGAATCCAAATATGAACCTAAAGGTCTATCTTTTGGCTTCTCTGCTTATGTTTTATTAAAAATTAGTAAAATTCGATGCAACAAGGGATCATGGTTGTACCATGTCAACAAAACCAAAATTAACAAACACTCTTAAACATCTATGCTGTATTTTGGTAATAATATACAACACACATTATCCTTAAGCATCTACTACATGTAAAATATGACAGAAAAACAAGTTATAAAGTCACGTTAGACTGTCCAGTAGCAGGGCCCAAGTGGTGGTTAGGGGGTGCCATGTTTTAAATTGACAAATGTGTAACTTGTGGCAAAATTTGATCAGGCTCAAAAGATAATTTCACTCTTGCCATTCATTTCAATGGAGATTTTTTTCCAGATTTAAGGTCTCATGTGCAGAAGTAGAGGGGGCGTGACTTAGGCTCTCTATGGACTATAGGTGGGCCTACTTAGATCCTGGCATTTGAAGGAGGAGGAACGGGGCAAAGATTTTCACAAGCAAATTGCAAGACCATGGAAGTTTTTTTTGTGAAAAAAAAAAAAAATGGCATAAGATACCATTTTAGATAATGTAGATTTTACATCCATTGCAAATGAGTCTTTAAAACTGCTTGTTGATTCTTGTGATATACAGGTCATGTCCACCATTACAATCTTTATAATTTAGATCATTTTCTGTTTTAAGGTCCCATATTGTGATTGGCCTACTCAGATTAGGGGGTCGCTGTCATTAAAGAGCTCAAAAAGACAGCTACAAGTCAGTGAGGATGTAAAAACTAAAATTTAATCCCTAGAAAATGCACAATATGGGACCTTTACGCACATCAAAACTTGTCCGTCTACTGCTAATCAGGTCTCACCTCTCTTTGCTGCCTTCAGGCAGAGGGTCAAGAGGCATCTCCACATAGAGGGCACTGCTGTTGAGGACAGCATCCCACTGTATTGTCTTGGTAACGGTGGGACAACTTTGGAAGTGGAGTATCCCAGGACGACCATTCCCTGCCGGCTCCTCCGTTACAGTCAACCTTCGGTCCTGGAATAACAGGAAGTTTAAAAAAAACAACAAAAAAACAAACTGCATGAACACATCTGGAGGGAACAAGAGATCAACATGCCAAGAAGCCTTTCAGTAAACCAAGAACAGCCCAGACAGTTTCTGCATTACAACTCCTTTAACAACATTTCAGCCACGCGACTTACCGAGTAGAGCAGTCGAGCTGAAGGAGTGTGATCCCGTGTGCCATTCCCTCGCCCACCTGGGATCTTCAGGGGTGGGAGAGGGGCATCAGGAGCACCACAGAGGCCCCGGGCCGCGGGTACTACTACAGTGCAGGGACAGACTAAAGGTGGGAAAACACAGGAAGACTTCATTATGTATGCACACTCAACAGTATGTCGTTTTCCCCATTTTCATTCATACGATCAAGGGCGCGTCATAGGATTTTATTTAGACAGATACTGATTTAGATGCAGCAACAAAATTATGTCTGCTATAAGATTCTACTCTTATTAACCAAGTTTAGCACACGTTCACGATTTATAATTGATGTTCCATAAAACACCATGTTTATAAGACTGTTAACAAGAAATGAAAGGAGGGATGCAGTGGGAGGAAAATTAGTACAACTTTTTGCTGCCAAACCCTAAAATGAGCCAATGTAATAGAAGCTGATAATTTGGAGCACATACAGTTATCCAATTTCTCAGTTACTGGACCACATATTTAGTCCATAATACACATAAGAAATGCAAAGTAACAAATCTTAATAATCAAGATTCAAGACAATCAAGCAGTTTGACTCAAATCTGTGATCAATGTCAGGCTCTTATTTTCTACACAAAGCAATCACCAAAGGCTGTTTTTGTCATGCTGGAAAACCCTCATTTCTAGTGATGGCTTTGGCAAAAAAAAGTAAACTGTATCAACACCACAACAGCCTACCCAGGAAATGCAACTTGTGCCTTTGACACATTTGTAATAATTATTTAAAGCATAGCAGTACAGTTAATCTGTGTAATTTAGAATAAGATAAGCCTTTATTAGCCCCACAATGGGGAAATTCCAGGATTGCAGCAGCAAAGGGATAGCAACACTCAGAGCAATAGTAAATAAGATAAGAATTGGTTAGCCAAAGCTGTAAATAATTATACATATGTACACAGTTATATACACAGGGCAGGAGCATTGAAGCTAGACGATATCAACAGTATTAAGAGTTAGTTAAATTACCCAGCAGAATAACAATATGGACCCAGACAGTATATTTCACATGTGAATCAACTCGGCATCTACTGTAAGTCAATATTTAATGGCTCTTCCTTTATAACGGAGCTAAAGCCTTTTGTAACAATAATGCCAACCTCCACCTTGCTGTTAAGGAATGGCCCACTAACCATAAAAATGTTATATAGCAATTGCCTTCCTCTTCACCGAGTATAGTCATATCATCTGTTACAGTAAGAAGTCAGGCGCAAGCTGTTATCAGCTCTCAAGGCCAAACTTGCCAGAAACGCGTGCCATGCAGTATTGCCCATTCTGTGGCCACCAAATGTTACAGGTCATTACATGAGCTAAAGCTTAACTTTTATAACTGACTACCATTACCTAGCATCAATAAATATTTTAAGTGGATGGAATGTCCGATCACAGGCCCTGAACACAAACTTTCACAGACCATAACGCCTACTTATGCAGCTAGTTGGCACATCAGGTTGCGAAACAGCACACAGGAGACTTTGAACTTCAATCTGACATTTAATAACTGCCATTAATTCGATATTCCTCAAATGTAGACCATTTTGGATCCAAGTATACAGTTGTAACAAGTATAATTTTCACGTTTTTTTCCTTCCTCCTAGTCTCATCTAATGGTTGGACATGATTAATTATTTAACAAACATTACCATTTGAGAGTAGTACTGCAATATATACAGTCGTTTCCTTTGTTGTAGAGAAATTACATGTACCAGACATATCTCCATGTACTACAGCATTGGTTTCCTCTCGTTTACTGATCAAACTGATTGTGCTGTTCTTGCTTAATCCATTTCACCACACAGACGGTCCTGCTCAATTCACAAGTCACCCACCATCTTCCTGTTTTTCTCTATGCAAATGCTGACATGCTTAATATTACTCAGCATTTATTGTGAGACATCAACTTGGACTTGTGAGAGGGCTAAAATTATTTAGAATAACTCAAATCTGATTTTGTAAGGTAGGTCTGAAAAATATAGAAAATGTTTAGAATAGTGTTGGTGAACTTTACACCACTGACCTAAAACGTTAAAAGTCATTGTGTTGGGTGATTTAATATATCGGCACAATTATTATATAACCATTAGACATTTGTCCCTTTACTGCAATATCAGTCCCAGGCTTCGCTAGTTTTATGTAACGTTCGTACGTCGTTCACCTTGTTTATCTCAGTGACGACAAGCTCTAATAAAACATTTCCTTTTAATCTCGTTGACTACAGCTACCAATTTTAAACAATACACGCTAAATACCATCAGAAAGTTTCGAATTAAACAACGTCAGCGGCGATCTACTGACAAAAGCTGGTTTAATGCCGGGTATGAGGTGACGCAACACAAGTTCAACGACGACGCTAATGCTAACGTTAAGCTAACGCAGCTAAAGTTGTCTGCCGGGCCTAGCATATCGTTGACGACTTTCTGTAAGGACGAAAAACCATCCAGTGGCAAAATACAACGATTTTAAAACTGAGCCAGGCTATCTGCCAGACTGGGTAATATTTGTATTTAAATGTGCAGATAAATGTAATATACTTCCGATTTTCAGTTGGTATCTGCGTTACATTAGCCTCCCCTCCCCCACAACACCATTAGCAGTTAGCTAGGTAAGGTATTTTTCCCCTGACAGTTTACTTACTTTCCAATCATGTCACAAATACCACTACTCAGATTCGCCATGATAGTGCAAGGCTGCTTTTTTCCTTCTTTCTCGCGAGCAAAACAATGACTATTTAGGATCCGCTGGAGGTTGGATTTTACCATCCGGCCTCGGAAAGAGACACGACGGGCAGACTGCTCTCTGCTGTGCTCAGTAGTGGGGTAGTGAGTGACCGAGGAGAGAGCTGAGAGCTGCGGATAAAGGAAACAAGTAAAGTTACGCAAAACCACATAAACTCCACTTCCTTCGACACTTCAAAATAAGGGGAGATAGATGAAAAATGTTGCATTATTTTAATAAAAATGCAATTGTTTACTACGCAAAATATTAGGGCTACATAAAAATAATTATTTCACAGTTAACAGTCAAAAATTGAAAGTCAAATTTCTGAAATAGTCTCTTTTTTCATTTTAAGCTAAAAATAAAAAAAAAAATAGAAAAAAGTGAGAAAAAGTAAAAATTAAAGATTAAAGCTGACATTTTATTTTGATAAAGAATTCTAAATTTGGAAATTAAAGTTGAAATTTTAATTTGAGGGGAAAAAAGCAAATTCTTGAGATTTTGGGTGTTTTTCAACAAATAAAACTAAAATTTTAAAAACTGAGAAAAAAGGTCAAAATTTTGAGATTAAAGTCAAAATTTTACTTTGACAAATAAGTCAAAATTTTGAGATCAGAGTCAATATTTTATTAAAAAACATAAATTAAAGATATTTTTTCCAGGAATAAAGTACAAATTTTGAGAATAATGCTGACAGTTTAAGTCAAGATACTATTACTATTATATTATGGGGGACCCATGCTGTGGTATTCATCTCAGACTGAAAGACATGGAGATGCAGTAATTTCCTCTGACAGAAGAGCATGGGGATTAAAGGGCTGGGGGACAAAAGGAATTGTCATTTGGGAATGAATTGTAATGCAGGACCTCAGGTAGCAGGGACGTGTAAGTGCTGTGATATAAAAGAGAGTCCCTGCTACATGAGGTTAATGTTTTCTGATTCTGGAAGATCTGAGAGGGTGAATAAAGTTCATCTGCTCTGAACGCGCTCGGCCTGGTTACTCCTCTCTCCACAATATAACTATTACTTCAAAAATGGTTTTAGTAACAAGGAAATTATTTATCTTTCAGCACATAAATGTAGATTTGTAATAAGCATCAGGACTTTGAATAACTGGAACCCCTGAGAGGAAGAGTCCTCATGTTTGAAAGAGGTGTCTGCATTTGCGCAAATAGCTATAATAGACAAATGCAAAGATGATTACACCTGAATACTTTTCAACTGGATTTTTTCCCCTTCAGATTTTTACTTTATTCTGCAAATAGTATTTCAATGTTATTCTTAAAGTGACACTCCACCAAAAAAGGCGAGAAAAGGTGAGTTGAGATGAGCGTTTTTGGTTTATTTATTTAGCGAATGCAAAGTCCTCAAGCCAAGCAGTTGCCTCCTGGTTTGCTGTATGGAGGGTGTGTAATCCTCCTTCCAGTCTTTGGAGCGGACAAGCCTCTATGATGTGTTCCATTGTTTGCTCCTCTCCACATGCGCTCAGTGGGCTAGGGCTACTGCCCCATCTGTGAAGGCTGGTCAAGCAGGGGCCATGTCCAGTCCTGAAGCGATTGAGTGTAGACCACTGTCTCCTTGGGAGGTTGGTGCCCGGGACCTGTTGGTTGGGGTTTGTCACCAGGTGTTTGTTTGGGACCTCCTTGGTCTCCCATTCCCCTTGCCAAGCTGTCCGGATGGTGAAATCAGCTGGGGGAGGGTTTTTCCAAATCAGCCGTCTGGATGGAAGTCGGGCAGTGGGTGGGGTGTAGATATCTGCATGGATTGGTAAGTGAGGAGAGTCTTTGGCTTTTAGAAGCATCCTTTGAGTTAGTGCTGCTCGCTGGATGTGTGAGGGGGCTATGTTTGACAGTACAGGGAGCCAGGGGAGTGGTGTTGAGCGGATTGTCAAAATTATGGTTCTCATGGTTGTGTTGAGCTGGGTGTCTACGTGGTGTGTGTAGGATGACCTGGACCAGACAGGGGCACAATATTCTGCTACAGAGTATGAAAGGGCCAGTGCTGAGGTGCGCAAGGTGGAGACTGCCGCCCCCCATTTTGCACCAGCGAGCTTGCAGAGCAGATTGTTTCGTGCCTTCACCTTAGCAGCAGTCCCCTTTAAATGTTCCTTGAAGGATAGGGTCTTGCCAAGGGTCACTCCAAGGTAGGTTGGATTCGAGGCAAGATGTTGTTGTATCCTGCTGCCTTTTCACATTTCAGGCCCTGTAGGACTTTTTAAGCGTTTTTGGTGACATAACTATGCATGAAGCTGGCATGTGGGTAGTGTTGAGTCAATCAGGATTCTCTGGCCTAATTGAAGTTGACCAACATGATAGGTAGCATTTAATAACGAGATGCATTGAAAACTTTACCCAAATTACACCCGGCCGGTGTACAAACCCCTAGTGCACAGACAACCTCCGGCCATGCACACAGTGAAGTTATGGTCTGAGGAGGCAATGGACACTCTAAAGGGCTGCTTTGAAACCACCGCCTGGGAGCAGCTCTGCGATCCACATGGTGAGGACATCGATGGCCTCACTCACACCATCACGGACTACATCAGCTTCTGTGTGGACAACACCGTTCCCACCAAGACCATACGGTGTTGCTCAAACAACAAACCCTGGATCAACCCTGAAATAAAAACACTTCTGAGAGAGAAGAAGAGGATCTTCAGGTCGGGGAACAGGGAGATGCTGAAGTCCGTACAGAGGGAGCTGAGGAGAAAGATCAGAGAAGGCAAGGACAGCTTCAGGAAGAAGATGGAGGACAAGCTGCAACAGAGCGACATCAGCGGGGTCTGGAGAAACCTTAAAACCATCTCTGGGGTCCAGAATACCTCCCCCCAGGCCACGGGGGCAGGGAGTGGGCGAACAATCTGAATCTGTTTTTCAATAAGTTTGACCAACCGCCCTCCCCCCTGACTGCACAACAACCACTGCTGCCTCTAAAGACATCAAGTCCTGCTGCCCACTCCCCACTCCACCAACACCCCCCCACTCCCAACACACAGCCCCCCAACCTGACCCTCACTAAGACCCAAGTGAGGACGGAGCTGAGGAAGATCAGGGCGAGGAAGGCTTTGGGACCGGACGGCATCAGCACAAAGCTCCTCAAGTCCTGTGCAGACCAGCTGTGTGGGATTGTGGAGTACATCTTCAATCTGAGCCTGAAGCTGGGGAGGGTACCACAGCTGTGGAAAACATCTTGTGTGGTACCTGTACCAAAGACTTCCCACCCCAAAGATCTGAACAGCTACAGACCAGTGGCCTTGACGTCCCACATGATGAAGACCCTGGAAAGACTGCTCCTTGCTCACCTCCGCCCCCTGGTGGGACCAGCGATTTTTTCCACTCCAGTTTGCCTACCAGCATGGCATTGGGGTGGAGGATGCGGTGATCTTCCTCCTTCACCGTTCTCTGTCCCACCTGGAGAAGCCTGGGAATGCGGTGAGGATCATGTTCTTTGACTTCTCCAGTGCTTTCAACACCATCCAACCGATGATCCTGAAGGACAAGCTGCTGTGCGCAGGGGTGGACCAGCTACCTGTCATCATGGATCCTGGACTACCTCACTAACCGGCCACAGTTTGTGAGAACCCGGGACTGTGTGTCCGACACGATCATTGGTAGCACGGGGGCCCTCCAGGGAACGGTTTTGGCTCCCTTCCTGTTCACCCTTTATACTGCAGACTTCTCACACAACACAACACACTGCCATCTACAGAAGTTCTCTGATGACTCTGCGATCGGTGGCCTCATCTCCAATGGAGATGAAGCTGAGTACAGAGGGCTTATCCAGGACTTCGTGGACTGGTGCCATCGGAACTGCCTCCAGATCAACGCGAGGAAAACTAAGGAGCTGGTGGTGGACTGCCGCAGGCAAGGACAACCCCTCACAGCACCAGTAAATATACAGGGAACAGACATCGAGATGGTGACATCCTATAAGAACCTGGGTGTTCATCTGAACAATAAACTAGACTGGTCACACAATACTGACGCACTCTACAAGAAGGGACAGCGCAGGCTGTTCCTACTGAGGAGGCTCAGGTCTTTTGGTGTACAAGGGGTGCTCCTGAAGACCTTCTATGATTCAGTGGTGGCATCAGCCATCACATTTGGAGTGGTCTGCTGGGGTAACGGCATCACAGCAGCTGACAGGAAGAGACTGAATAGCCTGATCGAAAAAGCTAGCTCTGCCCTGGGGCAGCGCCTCGAACCAGTGGAGGAGAGAGGAGAGAGGAGGATGGTGGCTAAGCTGTCATCTCTGCTGGAGTCCGAGTCCCACCCCATGCAGGACATGCTGAATGCATGGAGGAGCTCATTTAGCAGTAGGCTGTACCATCCTAGGTGCGCAACCAAGAGGTTTCACAGGTCCTTCCTACCTATGGCTGTCAGACTTTATAACCTAAACAGGGCTGGTCATAGAGGCCATACTGAATGCATAAAACGTAACAAACTTGCACAATAATGGTCCCCTTCATTATACAACTAGGACAATATCAATCGCTACAGAGGGTGACAACTAGGCTGATTCAAATATGTAATATACTGTATGGGTACATATTCATACTAGGTGGATAACTGAATAGACCATTATGCTGTTTATTCCATCCAGCTACAATGCTCTGCACTGTGTATATTTCTGTGTACATATGTATAGTCACAGCTCTTATTTCTTATCTTGTCTTCTGAATTATTGCTCTGAGTGTTGCTATACCTGTGCTGTTGCAATACTGGAATTTCCCCATTGTGGGACTAATAAAGGCTTATCTTATCTAATGGTTTTTGTTTTTGTTTTTTTGTCAATAGTTGTCCTCCTGGTTGTAATGTTCTCCTGGAACATGTAATGACGAGGCGCACACACCGGGTGTCAGTTAGGACTTTTACTTGTCACTTCAAGTGCAACTAACAACTAACCACACATTGGCACATGTACATCTCCTTTTATAGTCAGGTCATGGCCGGGGTCATACTGCCCTCTAGTGGTGACTCTATAGGAACTTCACATATCAATACATCTCCCTTTTTTTCTAGTAAAGGTCATGTCCAACTATAAACTTTTTCTCAAATTTCTATATACAAAATAAACTCCATTTCTATTTACATTTCTTTCAACCTTGTACACTGAATCACAAGTTCAATTTTTTTTCTCTGTTTACAATTCAACATCAACACATTTTTTTTTTTTTTTCATTTCAGTACTCCTTACATTTCCTCAATCAATCTTTTCGGTTTCACAATTTGCCTTTGTGATCTTCTGATTTGTGTCACCTCAGTCTGTTCGTTATTGTCTGTCTCTAAGTTTTGGTTCTCAGTCATTTCTGGTTGTTCGGTTTGGCTGGAAATTAGCATGTCGCTTATTTCACTGTCTATGACTCTCATTTTTGTCTGAGGCACTTTCAGTAAGTGACGTCGGTTTCGCCTCATTGTTTTCTCATGCTCTGTGATGACTTCATATGATCTGGGAGTTGTTTCTTTGACCACTTTTGCCAGCGGTCCCCATTCTCCATCACATCTCACTCGCACAATGTCCTCATGTGCAAGTGGTCTCAGAGGTTGTGCTGTTCTGTTGTACAGTTCAGTTTGCCTCTCATCACGCCTCACATCTCTCTTTTCCATCACCTGAGATGCTGATGGAAGTCGCGTTCTGAGTTTTCTGTTCATGAGCATTTCTGCTGGGGACAGTCCATTCTCCAGTGGTGATGCTCGGTAATTCAGGATCGCCAGATGTGGGTCTTCTGCATTGTCTGCAGCCTTTTTCAGTATGCGCTTCACAATTTGCACCCCTTTCTCTGCTAACCCATTCGACTGTGGGTACAGAGGGCTTGAGGTCACGTGCTTGAACCCATATGTGTCTGCAAAGTCTTTGAAGCACTGACTCGTGAATTGTAGTCCGTTATCACTTACAACAGTCATTGGAATTCCATGGCGTGCGAACATTGTCTTTGTATGTGCAATCACCTTTTCTGCTGTTGTGTCACTCAACCCTGCAAACTCTGGGTAGGTGGAATGATAGTCCATGACTAACAGATAGTCCTTGCCCTTAAGCTGAAATAGATCCATGCCCACTTTTCTCCATGGCCCTTGAGGCTTCTCATGGGGCCTCACAGGCTCCTTTGGCTGTTGATACCTGTGGCGCTGGCAAGTCTTGCAGCGCTGCACATATGCCTCAATGTCCTTGTGCATGTTGGGCCAATATAAAACATCACGTGCACGTCTTTTGCACTTTTCAATACCCAAATGCCCTTCATGCACTAATTTAACCATTTCTGATCTCATGGAGGTAGGTATGACTATCCTTGTACCTTTTAACAGAACCCCATCTAACACAGACAGTTCACCTTTAAAGTGTTGGTAAGGCTTGTCAATCATAACCTGTCCTGGCTGATGTATCTGTTCCATTACTCTTTTTAGTTTCTCATCTTTTTGTGTTTCTTTCACTATCTTCGTCCATTTTGCATCCGACACTGGCATGTGTGCCTTAATAGAGTCTACATGTATTTGCACAGCTTCCTCTGTTGTGCTGCTGGTGTTGCTCAAGCTAGCCCTACTCAGCGCATCGGCTACAATTAGTTGCTTGCCTGGTGTAAACTCAAATTTCAAGTCATATTTCTGTAATCTTAACATTAGACGCTGGATGCGCGGTGGTGCGTCACCCAGTGGCTTCTGTGAGATCGCAATCAGTGGTTTGTGGTCTGTTTCTAGTATTACTGACCGTCCATACACATATTCGTGAAACTTCTCACATCCAAACACTGCACCTAGAGTCTCTTTCTCTATTTGCGCGTAATTTTTTTCTGCGCTTGTCATGGTGCGCAATGCGTATGCGACTGGATACCACTCTGTGTCATGTTTTTGCAATAGCACAGCTCCTAGGCCAGCTTTGGACGCATCTGTGGACACTTTTAGCAATTTGTCCTGATCATAGAATTTTAACACTGGCTCCTTTATTAGACTGCTTTTGAGCCACTCCCATTCTCTGGCATGCTCTGCCATCCATTGCCACATTGTATTGGTCTCTAACAAGCTTCTAAGAGCTATTGTGTTAGCTGATAAATTTGGGATAAATTTTCCCATGTAATTGACTAGCCCTAGGGCTCTTTGCAAGTCATTTTTATTCTGCGGTACTGGCAGCTCTGCTATGGCCTGCACTTTTTCCGGATCTGGTTGCACGCCTGCCCCAGATAATTTTTCTCCCAGGTATGTAATCTCCCGTACCCCGAATTGGCACTTACTCTTATTCAGTTTCATACCTGACTTTTGCGCCTGTGTGAGAACTCTTGCCAACCTTTCGTCGTGCTCCTCTTTTGTTTTTCCCCAGACTACCACATCATCAAGAAAAACTCCCACCCCTTCTATTCCGTCAAACAATTGCTGCACAGTTCTATGGAAAATTTCAGGGGCTGAGCTAATCCCAAACGGCATTCGTAGAAAGCAATGCCTTCCGAATGGCGTATTAAATGTGCACAATTTAGCGCTTTCCTCGTCGAGCACTATTTGGTAAAACCCAGATTTGGCATCTAATTTTGTGAAGTAATTTGCTCCACTCATTGTGCTGGTTATGTCAGATTTTGTTGGTAGCCTGTAATGCTCCCGCTGTATTACTTTATTTAGATCTTTTGGATCTATGCACAATCTCAAATCTCCATTTGGCTTCTCCACTATAACTAGTGAGTTAACCCATTCAGTTGGTTCTTCTATTTTTCTGACCACTCCGTCTGCTATCAGTGAGTCTAGTGTTTCTCTCAGCCTCTTTTTAAGAGCTATTGGCACTTTTCTTGCTGCATGTATGACTGGCTCTGCATTCTCTTTCAGCCTAATTTTTTGTTTGCCTGGTAGGCGGCCTATTCCTTTGAACACCTCTTTGTATTCTTTCACCCAGTCAGTGTGTTTGTGCTTACTTGTTGTAGCCTCTGTATTTTCTCGTGTTGTCACTTTGTCTGTATCAATGACATTCACTCTTTTGATCAGACCTAGCTGATCGCATGTTTTTAAACCCAAAATTGCTTGTCTATTTCCATCAACAAGTACAAACAATGCATTCACTGTTTTACCTTTGTTTGACAGTGTAACCCTGCACATTCCCTTAGTGGGTATTGGCTTATCGTCATATGTTCTCAGATTAATCTTTTTATTTCTTATTTTCGGCTTGTTTTTCAGTCTTTTAAAATCTTTCATTGGCAGGATGTTTACCTGCGCACCTGTGTCGAGCTTCAGTGACATGTCCGTGCCATTCATCTCCAGGCACACTATCCATTCGTCAGCGCTCGTCTCTCCCTCGATGGCGTCCACGTAAAACTGATCCTCCTCGCTGTCGCTCTTTTTCTCCACGAGTTGCACCCTCCTCTTTGAGAAGCAGGTCTTTGCGAAGTGATTTTTTTCGCCACACTTGCGACATTCCTTCCCGAGTGCTGGACACTGTTTCAGCGCGTGTTGCCTTCCACACCGCTCGCAGTTCCCGCGCGCGCGCTCTGGGTTTGCCTCCCTTTTTCTTGCCTGCAACGTTCCTTTCGGCTTCGCGCGCTGCACCGACCTCAGCAGTCTCTTTTTCCTTGCTGCTAAAAGTCTTTAATTGTGCCTTTGTACTCTCAGACGCTTGGCAAATCTGTGTCGCTTTCTCCAGCGTTAAGTTAGTCTCTTTCAATAATTGCATCCGCAATTTGTTGTCTTGGACCCCTATTACAATTTGGTCCCGTATCATTGACTCATTCAATGTTCCAAAGTTGCATGACTGACATTTCAACCGTAGGTCTGTGACATACAGCTCAATGGACTCGGACTCTTTCTGAAGTCTTTTTCTGAACACATACCTCTCGTACGTTTCATTCTTTCTCGGTGTGCAATAATCGTCAAATTTCTTCATCACGGCGTCGAAGTTGCCTTTTTCTTCTTCCGTGAAGATGAATGTGTTAAACACATTTAGCGCCGCTCGCCCTGCTACTGTCAGCAGTAATGCTATTTTCCTCTCCTCGTCACGGAGACCGATAGCAAGCGAATAAAGTTCAAAACTCTGTTTGAATACTTTCCAGTTCTCGTTGACGTTACCGGTCAACTTTAACTCGTCCGGCTGTCGAAGAGCGTTCATCTTCGCCGTCGGTTCGTAGTTTTATCCTGGTACCATGTAATGTTCTCCTGGAACATGTAATGACGAGGCGCACACACCGGGTGTCAGTTAGGACTTTTACTTGTCACTTCAAGTGCAACTAACAACTAACCACACATTGGCACATGCACATCTCCTTTTATAGTCAGGTCATGGCCGGGGTCATACTGCCCTCTAGTGGTGACTCTATAGGAACTTCACATATCAATACACTGGTCTTTCATGGAGTCCATTGTTCAAAATGCAACCCATGGTGCAAATAGAAGGCGACGTACCTTGACCTTGGAGTTCAACTTGAATGAGTTTGGATGGCTTCATAGACTTTTTCTACAATACACACTATTCTTCTGATCAACCTGGGGTTGTATTTCCTCTTGCATCCATGTTCTGGAGCACTGGCTACTGTCCCATGAACCTTATAGTTTTTTGTTTGACCCAGTGGAGGAGATAGGAGAGAGAAGGACGGTGGCTAAACTGTCATCTCTGCTGGAGTCCGAGTTCCACCCTATGCAGGACATACTGAATGCACTGAGGAGCTCATTTAGCAGCAGACTACATCATCCTAGGTGCACAACCAAGAGGTTTCACAGGTCCTTCCTACCTACGGCTGTCAGACTGTACAACCTAAGCAGGGCTGCTCGCAGAGATAGCAAAAAGACGTGACAACCTAATAGTTTTTGAATGCAAAAGACGCAACAGACTTATACAATGGTCCCCTCCGGCATACAACTAGGAAAATACCGGTCGCTATGGAGGGTGAGAATATGTATGGGTACATAATCATACCATGTAGGATAACTAAGTAGACGGTTGTGCTGTTTCATCCCATCTAGCAACAATGCTCCGCACTGGGTGTGTTTATATATCTACACATTTATTCCATCTAGCTACAATGCTCCACACTGTGTGTCCATATATATATATATATATATATATGGAGAATATATATGGAGAATATGTATGGGTACATAATCATACCATGTAGGATAACTAAGTAGACGGTTGTGCTGTTTCATCCCATCTAGCAACAATGCTCCGCACTCTGTGTGTTTATACATTTACATATTTATTCCATCTAGCTACAATGCTCCGCACTGGGTGTGTTTATATATCTACACATTTATTCCATCTAGCTACAATGCTCCGCACTGTGTGTGTTTATATATCTACATATTTATTCCATCTAGCTACAATGCTCCACACTGTGTGTCCATATATATATATATATATATATATACTGTATATGGACATAGGAAGAATATATATGGAGAATATGTATGGGTACATAATCATACCATGTAGGATAACTAAGTAGACGGTTGTGCTGTTTCATCCCATCTAGCAACAATGCTCCGCACTGTGTGTGTTTATACATTTACACATTTATTCCATCTAGCTACAATGCTCCGTACTGTGTGTGTTTATATATCTACATATTTATTCCATCTAGCTACAATGCTCCGTACTGTGTGTGTTTATATATCTACATATTTATTCCATCTAGCTACAATGCTCCGCACTGGGTGTGTTTATATATCTACACATTTATTCCATCTAGCTACAATGCTCCGCACTGTGTGTGTTTATATATCTACATATTTATTCCATCTAGCTACAATGCTCCACACTGTGTGTCCATATATATATATATATATATATATATATATATATATATATATATATATATATATATATATATATATATATATATATATGGACATAGGAAGAATATATATGGAGAATATGTATGGATACATAATCATACCATGTAGGATAACTAAGTAGACGGTTGTGCTGTTTCATCCCATCTAGCAACAATGCTCTGCACTGTGTGTGTTTATACATTTACATATTTATTCCATCTAGCTACAATGCTCCGTACTGTGTGTGTTTATATATCTACATATTTATTCCATCTAGCTACAATGCTCCGTACTGTGTGTGTTTATATATCTACATATTTATTCCATCTAGCTACAATGCTCCGCACTGGGTGTGTTTATATATCTACACATTTATTCCATCTAGCTACAATGCTCCGTACTGTGTGTGTTTATATATCTACATATTTATTCCATCTAGCTACAATGCTCCGCACTGGGTGTGTTTATATATCTACACATTTATTCCATCTAGCTACAATGCTCCGTACTGTGTGTGTTTATATATCTACATATTTATTCCATCTAGCTACAATGCTCCGCACTGGGTGTGTTTATATATCTACACATTTATTCCATCTAGCTACAATGCTCCACACTGTGTGTCCATATATATACGTATATATATATATATATATATATATGGACATAGGAAGAATATATATGGAGAATATGTATGGGTACATAATCATACCATGTAGGATAACTAAGTAGACGGTTGTGCTGTTTCATCCCATCTAGCAACAATGCTCCGCACTGTGTGTGTTTATACATTTACACATTTATTCCATCTAGCTACAATGCTCCGTACTGTGTGTGTTTATATATCTACATATTTATTCCATCTAGCTACAATGCTCCGTACTGTGTGTGTTTATATATCTACATATTTATTCCATCTAGCTACAATGCTCCGCACTGGGTGTGTTTATATATCTACACATTTATTCCATCTAGCTACAATGCTCCGCACTGTGTGTGTTTATATATCTACATATTTATTCCATCTAGCTACAATGCTCCACACTGTGTGTCCATATATATATATATATATATATATATATATATATATATATATATATATATATATATATATATATATATGGACATAGGAAGAATATATATGGAGAATATGTATGGGTACATAATCATACCATGTAGGATAACTAAGTAGACGGTTGTGCTGTTTCATCCCATCTAGCAACAATGCTCCGCACTGTGTGTGTTTATACATTTACATATTTATTCCATCTAGCTACAATGCTCCGTACTGTGTGTGTTTATATATCTACATATTTATTCCATCTAGCTACAATGCTCCGCACTGGGTGTGTTTATATATCTACACATTTATTCCATCTAGCTACAATGCTCCGTACTGTGTGTGTTTATATATCTACATATTTATTCCATCTAGCTACAATGCTCCGCACTGGGTGTGTTTATATATCTACATATTTATTCCATCTAGCTACAATGCTCCGCACTGTGTGTCCATATATATATGTATATATATATATATATATATATATATATATATATATACACACACACGTATATATATATATATTTATATTTATATGTACATATATATACTTGCTACTCTTGTTTTTTTTTTCTCTTGCCTTCTGATTGTTGCTCTGAGTGTTGCTATCCCTGTGCTGTTGCAATCCTGAAATTTCCCCATTGTGGGACTAATAAAGGCTTATCTTAAATTAAGATTTTTTTTATGTATTTGTTCAATGTTCATATTGTGGAGAAAGGAGGCAGGTAAGACAACGAGCTGGATGACAGAGTTACTTTGTTCTTTCTCCAACATATTTTACAGCAAAAGAGAATGCCAGGTCTCTGTGCAACATCGACTAATAATCCATAAGCACAGAGAAAATCTGCTCCTAAAATGGGGCCGGAAAATGCAGCTATCACAAAGTCCCACTGAAAGTTGCATCCATGTAAGCATATCATCAATGTCTGCTTGCCAAATGTCCTGATGGTGGATCTGTTAGTGGCCGTGAGCTTGGGACCGCTGTGTCATGCCACCCTGTCTGCGTTGTCCAGCAGGATGAGGCTCTTCTGGGAGCCAGAGTCCACCAAAAACCGTCGCCCCAAACATGTGTTCGTGACATAAAGCAGTCTGTTCCTTTCGCCATCGGTTGCAGCTGCCACTGAATTCCGAAAGAGCCATCTTCCCAGCTTCTTGAATTGGCATGGCGACAGGCAGCATTGGGCATTCGAGCCAAAACGGCAATGATAAAAACAGATCGCCCTGTTTCTTCATCTTCTGGTGTCCATCCTGGCTGCCACGAATGGCTCCTCAGCCTCGCTGGAGTCCCTCATGGATGCTGGTGCCACTGTCTGCACGCTGAGAGTTCTGGTCGCCAAAAGGATGCAGTCTGCTTCCTGCGCTAGGGCACGGTAGTTCTTAGCAATCAGCCGTGGCGAGTTGGCCAGGATCGCCCTCGCTGTAGCCGGTAGGTTCCTGAGGAACAAGTGGGCGAACAAGAAAGACTTGTCGTCCTTCCCCCTCCGTGCCAGCATGCTCTCCATCAGCTCTCCATCAGCTCCACTGCTGATTTGTCCCCTAACTCCAAACGCGTTAGAAGTCTCTCTGCCCTCTCACTGTCAGAAAGGGTATAGCGCTGGAGAATCAGCCTCTTGAGCGCCTCATATTTTTCTTGGGCCGGCAGCTCCTGGAGCAGGCTCGTCACCTGTTGCGTGTTGCGCGCATCCAGCGCAGCAACCACGTAGTAATACCTGGTATCGTCCGTTGTTATCCCGTGGAGTGTGAACTGCGCTTCTATGTGCAAAAACTACGCGGTCGGATTGTGAAGCCAGAAACCTGGGAGCTCGATTGGGACCACGTGTGCGGCGCTGGTGCCCTCCCTCCAGGTAGTCTCCAGGGCGGTGCTTGGCTCGCTTTCCATGGCACATCTTTGGGTCGCCAATGTGGAGAAAGGAGGCAGGCGAGACAACGAGCTGGACGACACAGTTACTTTACTCTTTCTCCAACATATTTTCCAGTAAAAGAGATTTCCGGGTCTCTGTGCATTTCTCTTTTATAACTTTATTTCCATGCATCGAGACCTGGGACTTCTGACCATAACACACTGTTGTTTAAACAAAGAACTGTGCGGCACATTAACATAACGCCAGCGCCGCTTCACACTCTCCTCCCAGCGGCTCCGGCAATTACTCCTCTCCCCGGGGGGTGCATAGTCCTTACTGTCCCATCTGGTACCCCCTGGTGACACCTCCTCTTTCGGTCCATTTTTCCCTGGGTGGAGAAGTCCAACACCATGCCCCCACAATATACTGTTATTATTGGAGTCTTATTTGTGTAGTACGGGATGGCGGCCCCAGTTTCTGGTCCCGCCATCTCTGGTGGTATAAGAGGGACTACTGGTAGAGGGACAGGGGTTCTGCCTTACCTCTGCCAGCGGCTGCATGCACGGCAGGTGCACTGGGATTCAGTTTATATAATAAAGTATTGTTCAGCTCCACTCCTGGCCTCATCATTGTCTACGAGTTACGACATAACATTTGGCGACAAGAGGTAAACTCATGGAAGCGTATGGGCTACCTCAACCTCTGACACCGTTCCTGGAGTACACGGGAGAGCCGGTGATCATGTGACCACAGAGGTGGGGTATGTTTGAGGGTTACATTGGGGCACTGGGCCTAAGCAGACTCAACGGGAGGCGACATTGAGCGCTTTTGGCTCACCATCTTGGCGCGGAGGGCTGAAGAATTCTCGGTACGTTGGGGGTGTCGGAGTTGTATGAGGATGCTGTCAAGCGGCTGGACGAATTCTTCACTGGGCAGATGAGGACCACGAAGCTGTGGGTGACGGGAGTATTGGTGCAAGAGCAGTTAGGCTAGTTAGCTTGGAGAAGCTAACGGCCCATTCGGTGCCTATGGACAGGTTAGCTGTTAAGCAAACTGTGTGCCAAAAGAGGGCTCCAAGCTGCCAGTTGGGCATTGAGGTGGGACCGGGGGGGTGGGGGAGGTCCTCTGTCACTGAAGACAGAGGGCCATCCGCGAAGCAGAGAAAGATGGAGGACCGGAGGGCTGATGAGTTGGACGGCGCGGTGTGCAACGACAGCAGAGAGGGGGAGCAGCAGGAGTCATCCCCACAGCTGGAGGCTAGGCAGCGAGTGAGTGGGACCATGGAGGCTGAGAACCCTGGGGAATAGCAATGACAGCCAGGCATGGAGACAATGCAGCGGAGCACCTGGAACAATGGTGCTGAGAGCAGTGACGAAACGCCCGGGTTGGAGAGAGATGCCAACGAGAGTGACGTTGAGAGCCCCAAGGGAGAGCAGGTACAACCGGGCATGGAGACAGTGCAGCAGCGAGCCTGGAACGAGGGTGCTGGGAGCAGCAGTGAGATGCCTGGATCAGAAAACAATGCTGGTGAAGGGGATGCTGTGAGCCCCGAGAATGAGCAGCAGCAGCCGGACACAGAGGCAGCGCAGTGGAACACCCTGGATGAGGCTGCTGGGTGCTACGACGAGGCGCCCGACGCAACAAGAGGAGCTGACGAGCGGGTTTCGGGTCTTCCCGGATTTCGGCCACAGGGGGCTGGAGTATTTGGAGCCATGACAGCGGTGTCGAGAGAAGTTGGGAGCGGACCGACGTGCACAGCGGGACGGTGTGTCGGACAGCAGCGTTGTGGGTCCCGAGCAATAAGGCAGTCAGTAGCAAAGAGGGACATTTTCACAGGAAAGGTGTTTTTTTGATCCCAGAGGCAGACGGCAGCCGGGGGCGCACACATCGTGGGGCTGCCCGGGGCCTCCGAGCCTGACTTATCTTTGGCGACCAAGGGAGTGGATAGTTTGGGCCTGTCCTGGGCCTGTCCTGGGCCTCTGGGCCGGTTTTACCTCTGGCTGCCAACGGACATTGGTGTGATCCAAGTATTATAACTGTTCATTTGCTCTGAGTTGATAGTTTTGGGGATTGTTTTCAGTTGGTATTTTGTATAGGAGACATGACAGTAGTTTTTTTTAATGGACTCTGATAGCATAGGCGGCAGAATAACCCACCTCGCCGTGTGGTGGGATAGGACGGCAGTCTACCCGTCTACTCTAATTTTAGTTTTTGATGTGAATGTCATAGGCCCCTTTTGGTGATTTTAGTTTGCTTATGTTTAGCAGATGATTCGGGTTCCAGATTGGGGTGGGTTGATTGTGTGTGTTTTGGATTTTTCTACGGGCAGGGGGTATTATGTATTTATTCAATGTTCATATACTGTTATTATTGAAGTCTTATTTGTGTAGCACGGGATGGCGGCCCCAGTTTCCTGTCCCCCCCATCTCCGGTGGTATAAGCGGGACTACTGGTAGCGGGATGGGGGTTCTGCTTTACCTTTGCCAACGGCTGCATGCGTGGCAGGTGCACTAGCATTCAGTTTATATAATATTGTTCAGCGCCACTCCTGGCCTCATCATTATCTACAAGTTTACAACATAACATTTTTACCTTTAACCTGCTTTTAAGGAACAGTGCAGTTTCAGTCTTTATCCTGGCCCAAGACTGTGCATACAATTGGGCATGTCCTTCAACTGCTAAGTCTTTTTATCACAGGATTTATCTGATAATGTAGTGCTAGCCATTATTAGCCTTGTGGGATGTGGGTGGGCCTAGTAATCACAGATCTTGGTGTTTGAGGGAGGAGGGGAAGTGAAAACATTTTGACACTAAACTATAAGACAAGATAAGGGGAGTTTATTTGTATAGCACATTTCGTGTACAAGACAATTCAAAGTGCTTTTCATAAAAACATTAAAGCATTACAGCAAGTTGCAAAAGGAATACACATGAATTTAAAACCAAACTAAAAAGTACATTATAGAGAAACAAAAACAAGCTAAAATAGAATATGACAGAAATAAAACTTACAGTACATCGTAGGAGATTAACAATTGTTCTACTGAAAGGCTGCAGCAAATAGGAGGGTTTTTAACCTCGATTTAAAGCATCTGATGCTTTCTGGGAGTTTGTTCCATATGTGAGAGGCATAGAAACTGAATGCTGCCTCACCATGTTTGGTTCTAACTCTGGGCACAGATAATAGGCCTGACCCGGGGCCTGACCTGAGGGCTCTGGGTGGTTCATAATGGACCAGCAGATCTGAGATGTATTTTGGCCCTAAACCATTCAGAGCTTTATAAACCAACAGGAGTATTCTGAAATCTATTCTTTGACAGAAAGGAAGCCAATGTAAAGTTCTGAGGACCGGAGTTATATGATCCACTTTCTTTGTCTGAGTGAGGACTCGAGCAACAGCGTTCTGAACTAACTGCAGCTGTCTGATGGACTTTTTAGGGAGACCTGTGAGGACAGTGTTACACTAGTCCAGTTTACTGAAGGTAAATACATGGACAAGTTTTTCTAGATCCTGCTGAGACATCAGACCTTTAATCCTTGCTATGTTCTTTAAGTGATTATGTAGCCAAGTGGATGTGCAGTTAGGCCCAACTGGCGATGTCCGACTGGGGGCTCAAACCCACAACCTCCGGCTCCAGAGTATGACACTCTACCTGTGTCACCAAGAAGGTCGACCCACTTGGCAAGCCAAGTAGGAATGCTTTTTTTGACTCTTTTACATTCCCCCTCAGATTTTGACATTGTCCTGATGTCAGAGGTGCATTTAAGCTTTAAGGGTGTCTGCCTTCTGACTATGTCAGCACCATTGAATCCTACCAGCAATACCTCTTGTGGTGGGGACCAAGCACCACTTGCGGGACTGACACGCTGATGGTATCTGGGGAAATACGGCACTAGTAAATCCTGCTCACCAGTGCCAAGTGTAGCCAAGTGGATGGGCAGTTAAGCCTCAACTGGCGACGTCTGACTGGGGGCTCGAACCCACAACCTCCGGCTACAGAGTCCAGCACTCTACCTGTGTCGCCAAGAGGGTCGACCCACTTTGCAAACCAAGTAGGAATGCCTTTATTGACTCTGTTACAAAAAGACAATAAAAGGTTTTGATTTTAGCAAAAAAAAAAGAAGCATAAGATACCATTTTAGACAATGTAGATTTGTTTTTATAAGGGATTTATAGCCACCGGAGTGCATCTTTAAAATTTAGCTTTTTATTCCTCAAAGATTTTATTTGATGCCTGAAATAGTACTTTGACTTACTGTAATTTCCAAAATTCCAACTTTATTCTCAAAATTTTGACTTGAATCTCAAAACTCAAAACAATAAAACTACAGCTTTTGTTTTTTGTAGCCCTAATATGTCATAATTTGCAGTGAAAATAAAATTGTCTGCACTGCAAAAATTGAAATGATTTCCAACGAAAACTTTTTGTGATGCAAAAGAGAACTGCATTTATCAAGTGTCAAAACTACACGTTGTCATCTGTGATGAGATACTACTGGAATATTAATTAGGTAGTGTCATGAACCAAGCCGGGTTTTTTGGGCTCGGTTCTGACTTGCTGTGGCTCAGGTTATTTTTGTATTATTTTATCCTTTGTGTTTTGCTTGTTTTGGTTATTTTGCTGTGCCTGTAGCCACTGCTCTGGTCGGCAGCTGTCAGGCTGCCTCCTTGACCTACTTTCTGGCAGCGCTCTGACAGTTTGCTGATCTGGCCACGCCCCCTCTCTCCTGACAGTCAGCTGGTGTTGAGTACCTTGTTACGCTCGCCCAGGTGTACCTAATTGTTCCGGCCAGCAATGCTTGTACTTAAGCGGCCTGTCACCAGTCAAGCATTGCTGGACTATTGTATTGTCTCTATTCCGTCTGTGTTCATGAAGGAGTGAGAATCCACACTGTTGCTGCTCCCTTCGGTGTGTGTAATCCGCCTCCCACGCCCGGATGCCCTGCCTCAACGTTGGTACCGCGGGAGGCGTGATCATCTGTTTGTGTTTTTGCTCATTGGACTACTGGGACAACTCGGACTGCTCCAGCACCATGAGTTACACTGTTGCATCTTCCCCGCTGCTGTCTCTCTGCACGCTTTAGGCACTAGTGACTGTTGAGCGTCCTGGAGGACTCTTTTGTAGCCAGAGCAGTTTTGTCATTTTGAACTGTCTTGTGTATGTCTGCTCATTTGGTTCCTTGTGTTGTTTTCTGTTTAATAAATGTGTTTGTGGTATAACCTGCATATAAATCCTTCATTCCTTCTGCTCCTCCGTGCGCTGCATAAAGGCGCACGGAGGTCATGACAGAATGGTCCAGTCAAAAAGAGGATTTAGTGGGATACACCCTCACATCCCTTTTATCCTTTTTCACTCACCTGGTTTTTGGAGCGCACAATGTCCTGGGTGCGCCGACCTCGGCACCACAGAGGAGGACCGGAGGCTGGCGTTCCTACGCTGGAGGAAGAATGGGCAGCGGACTTTATTCAGGGTTTTGTGGAGGAGGCTCTTGCATCCCGAGGTCCCAAGAAGAAGTAGGAGAATCTGCTTGGTGCCGTGGGCATTCTGGAGGCGCATCCTGGCCTCTGGAGATGCCCACAATACGCGGAGCTGCTCTCCATGGTCTGCGCACTGGAGCAGCAATTTCCTGGATTATCTGTGTGGGCAATTCCCATCGAGCCGAAACGTAGATCCCCCCCACTCGTCAGCCGTCTGCTTCCTCTTCTGCTCCGCTTGGCCAGCCAGCTCCAGCCCATGCATCTCAGGCTCCACAACAACGGCGTCATCCAGTGAGAAAACGCCGGGAGAAGCCTTCCCCTCCTTCGGCTGTCGACGTCTGTCCAGCCTCCGAGAGGGCCATGGTTCCCCTGGTTACGGCCACTTCCGCATCTCCCGAGCTGGATCTTCCATCGTACAGAGGGGGAGCCAGAGCCAGTGCAGATACTAAGAAGGATGACCGTTGGCTCTCTGCAGCTGTGAACATCAAGCACTGGTAGGACAGTGTTTTCATTCTATTCAATATAATAATGATAAACATTGTCTGTCTCCCAGAAGAGAGGCCCAGCTTCAGCAGTCCACTGGGTCCTCCCCTCCAGCTGCGGAGGTAAACCACTTTCTTGTCTCCTCTGTGTCTCCCCCATCGATTCCTGAGAGTAAGCAGATCCACTGGACGATGGAGCTGCTGGGGGCCCCCCGGAGGATGCTGCTCCAGAGCCAGCGCAGAGCTGGGTCCCCTGCAATAACACCGAGGGAGGCATTGGCGTCGGAATGGGCTTTTCCGTCACCACTGGAAGGGGCCAAAATCACCATAGACATGGAGAGGTACGATCATCCACCTGCTGCAGCCGAGAACATCAAATGCCGGGATGACAGGCAAGTGTGTTTTCATTTGACTCAATTAACCCATAAAAACCCTTATCTGTCTCCCAAGGGAGAGGCAGTCCACTGGGTCCTCTCCTCCAGCTGCACCTATAAACTCATCCCGTACTCTCTGTGTGTCTTCTCCCTTAATCCCTGAGTGCCCGTTGGCTCTTGAGACGAGCCGCCAGACAGTGGAGGAGTTTGGTGCCCTGGATGATCCTGCCCAGGGGCCCGCACGGAGATGTTTTTCCTGCAGCCACGCCGGTGGAGTCCACAGTGTTGGAGCCACTGCAGAAGTGTGAAGAGACTGCTATCACCATCCTGCCAGCTGCAGAGATGGCCGCAGCAGAGTGGGAGCCTGAGCTGGACCTCCTGGAGGCCGGGCTCGAGATGACATCACTGGGATTGATGGAGTCCTGGACAGCGGTGGAGCTCGAGCTCAGGTAAGTTTTCTCTTTCATATTTCTTATGTCAGTATTAGGGATAAGGGATAAGGACCTGTACTTACATAGCGCTTTTCTAGTCTCAAAGACCACTAAAGGGAACTTGTCTGGCTCTAGGTGAGGCGAGTTGGGTGCAGCCCTCAGCTGCATCTGAACTCCTTTCACTGGGCTCCACCGCTGCCGGCGACCCTAACCTATGTCTCTACTCTGTCCCTGAGCCTTCTTCTAGGGTCGCCGGGGAGGTTCCAACATCACCAGGGGCCTCCGTGGATCCAGCCTATTCACCGGAGGACATCGCGGGTCCAGCTCTCCCTGCTGAGGTCAGCCCGGAGCTAGCTCCCCTCCTGCCTGAGGCCGTCGTGTGGGTCCCTCTGCAGACTGGGTCTCCGTGGGTGTGATGTCCTGACCTGGGTCCGTCGTGGGGGCTGCACCCCAATGTTAGCCCAATGTGGGTGCTGCACTCCTGTTTGGACACGTCATGGGCGCCCTGCCCCAGAGCGGGGTCCACCGAGTGTGCAACGTTGGCCCGGTTGGGGCCCACCAAGGGTGCAGCGTTGGCCTAGTCGGGGTCCACCAAGGGTGCGGCACTGGCCCGGTTGGGGCCCACCGAGTGTGCAGCATTGGCTCAGCTGGAGTCCACCGCGGGTGCTGCAGAGCTCCAGCCGGGAGCTACCACGGGTGCGGCATTGGCCCAATCGGGGTCCACCACGGGTGTGGCGTTGGCCCGGGTGGGGTCCACCGCGAATGCAGCTGTGTCCCAAGCTGGGACCACCAAGGGAGCTGCAAGCCAGCCTGAGGATACCAAGCCCTTTATTCCTCAGCCTGGTGCAGTTGTGGTCCCCTTCACCTCCCCACCAGGTCCTGTGGGGGTTCCTCTCCTGCTGTCCGGCTACCCACCAATAAGCCTCCCGGTGGGCAGACCGCCGCCTGCCTCACTCCTTCAGTACTGGTGGCTCTTCAGCTCTGGGTGGCTGTTGGAGGGACTGACTTTCGGGGTCAGGTGTCCCGTGTTTCCCGGGTGGCCGCCGGACACTGTCTTCCGGACTTTTGGCTGGGCCTGGGACTTGGGGCACCCTCCAGAGCCTCCATGCATCTGGACTTGGGGTGTGTGTGTGATTGCTTTTCTGTTATGGGCCCTGGGCGGGGTTGTATGTTGTTCCCACCATTCCTGTTCCCCCTACCTCCCACCCGGGATTGTGGGTTGTTGTTCCTGCTTGGGGGGGAGGGGGGTTTCTAGATGTTGTTACTATGGGTGTCTGGTATCCACCCCTAGAGGGGGGGCGGCTCTGTCATGAACCGAGCCGGGTTTTTCAGGCTCGGTTCTAACTTGCGGTGGCTCAGGTTATTTTTGTATTATGTTATCCTTTGTGTTTTGCCGGTTTTGGTTATTTTGTTGTGCCTATAGCCACTGCTCTGGTCGGCAGCTGTCAGACTGCCTCCTTGACCTACTTTCTGGCAGCGTGCTCTGACAGTTTGCCGATCGGGCCACATCCCCTCTCTCCTGACAGTCAGCTGGTGCCAATTACCTTGTTATGCTTGCCCAGGTGTACCTAATTGTTCCGGCCAGCAATGCTTGTACTTAAGCAGCCTGTCACCAGTCAAGCATTGCTGGACTATTGTATAGTTTCTGTTCCATCTGTGTTCGTGAAGGAGTGAGAATCCACACCGTCGCTGCTCCCTTCGGTGTGTGTAATCCGCCTCCCACGACCGGATGCCATGCCTCGACGTTGGTACCACATCATTTCGGGAGGTGATCAGCTGTTTGTGTTTTTGCTCATTGGACTACTGGGACAACTCGGACTGCTCCAGCACCATGAGTTACACTGTTGCATCTTCCCCGCTGCTGTCTCTCTGCACGCTTTGGGACCTTTTGCCCAGTTAGTCCCACTAATGACTGTTAAGCATCCTGGAGGACTCTTTTGTAGCCAGAGCAGTTTTGTCATTTTGAACTGTCTTGTGTATGTCTGCTCATTTGGTCCCATGTGTTGTTTTCTGTTTAATAAATGTGTTTGTGGTGTAACCTGCATCTAAATCCTTCATTCCTTCTACTCCTCCGTGCGCTGTGTAAAGGTGCACGGAGGTCATGACAGGTAGAGGCATTTATTAGGAGAGAGTTTGAAGAGTTGGATCGCTATGCTGGATCTCCACTGACTACAACAATTTTTCTGATATCATAATAAACTTTTACGTGTATCAGGGTGCCTCGAACACACTGGAGTAGTTAACCAGCTGATCAGGGAGGTGTGGGAGGGAAAAGGTGACCATGTTGTGCTCTGGTTTGACCTTACAATGCAAATGGCTCCATACCCCACAAGCTGGTGGAGACTACCCTGGACCAACACCAAGTACCCACGAAGATCAAGGACCTCATCCTGAATTACTATGGGAACTTCAGGCTTAGAGTCACTTCTGGTAGTGTAACATCAGATTATTACTGGGTGTACCATCTCAGTCAGCCTCTTTGCCCTTGCCATGAACATGGTAGTCAAGGCAGGTGAAATGGAATGCAGAGGCCGTCTGTCCAAGTCAGGCATTTGGCAGCTCCCCATCAGAGCCTTTATGGATGACCTCACTGTCACCACAACATCGGCGCCTGGTTGGAGGTAGATACTCCAGGGCCTGGAAAAGCTCATTTCCTGGGCTAGAATGGGCTTCAGTCCAGCTAAATCCAGGGTAATAGTGCTGAAGATGGGGAAAGTGACAGACAAGTTTTTTTCCTTCTGACTTGACCTTACAATGCATATGGCTCCATACCCCAAAAGCTGGTGGAGACTACCCTGGACCGACACTATGTACCAACAAAGATCAAGGACCTCATCCTGAATTACTTTGGGGACTTCAGGCTTAGAGTCACTTCTGGGGCAAAACTAAATCCAGGGCAATGGTGCTGAAGAACGGGAACATGACAGACAAGTTTTGTTTCCTTTTGGATGACAGTGCAATCCCATCTATCACAGAGAAACCAGTCAAGAGCCTGGGCAAGGTCTCCGACTGCAGTCTCACAGATACAGCAACAATCCAAACAACCATCAAGGAGCTTGAGACATGATTATCAGCTGTCTACTGGCAGTGGAAGGCGAAGGACAGAGCTGCATGGAGGAATCTGATCAGACCTAAATGAAACAGTCATTGTCGCCCCCAACAGACTGCTATGATGATGATGATGATAAGTGTAGCATCATCTCACTTTGGCTCAGCAATAATTGTTCTTCTGCTTAGACATTTTGTTTCACCCAGGAGGAAGACAGTCAAGAACTGATTTTCTTCCCCAGGCCACAGCTGAAATCCCATTCCTTTGCTAAAACCAGTCTAAAAGAATTCAAGCTATTTCCTCCTGTGCCCCTTTATTGCCCCCATAAACATGGAACAGACATGGAGCCCTCATGGCCTACACAGATCCACAACTCAGATCCTTAAACTCTGGGACATGCTGGATTTAACCAGTGAACTTTAAAGTACATTATTACAAACTCAATTCTAAATCTTCCCTTCTTTTTAGGACTATGAGAAGCAAACGGACTCTGATGTTTTAATGTGGAAAATCAATAATATGTGTGAAATGCATTAATCTGTGATTTTATATATATATGCATGTTAAAAATGTTTAAATGAATGTTTATTCCTGCATGTTGATTTAGAAGCACTGCTTATAAGTTACATTAAGGTTAGCTTAGTTATACATAAGTGTGTAAAAGCATATTCCAGTGTATTAAAATTGTGTGTGTCCATGTGGACCGGTATCAAATTTCACCCAGCCTTCACCGAGCCCCAGCTTCTCCATCCTATTGGTCCCTCGCAGACAAAGCCTGTCATTGGACTGAAGTTCATCAAGCCCGCCCACGACGAAGGCTCATTGGCTGAGATTCCGGTCAACCCGGAAGCCCGCGAAAGCTCAACAGAACTTATAAAAGGAGGAAAACCCCCTGCTACTTCCTCTTTTGACAGACTCTCTTTCGTCTTTTTTTCGTCTCTTTTAACGCCTCCTCTTTGGACGCTCTTTTTGGCTCTTTTGTCTCTCTTCTTTATCCATTGTCTACACACAGCAAGAAAGAACTTTGAGAAGAACAAAGGACTGTCTGAACAAAGACTTCTCCCACGTGTTGCTTTTCCAAGCACAGAGCAGATAACTCATAATTTGTTTATGTAACTTTGTATTTTAATGTTTTTTCCTTTTTCTCTTAAATGCCTAGGAATTCCTATTTCTTTGAGCTCAATTCTTAATCGGAGTTAAACTCCAATTTTTATTTATGTCTTTTTCTTTGTTAAACTTTCTGTAAAACCACCGTTTGTTTTAATTTTAATGTAAGTTTTAATCTTGACTTTATTTTTATAATATTTTTCATGACCAATCACACACCAGAAACTATTATTTTATCTAAAGTCCGAAAATCTTTTTCTAATTTGAGATCTGATTAGATCTAATTATTCTCGAAGACCTCTGGAGCCGCTTGTCTACGAAGGAGAAAACGCACAGCTCTCTTCACCACACGCTGAAGAAACGTCGGCACCATCTGGCTCCGATCCAAGTTACAACTCTGGGTCATACAGCCAAAATCCAGCCACTTCGACCGCTTGACTTTAAAGGTCGAACTATGGACCCTGAAATATCTGCGGGCAGATATTTCCCCTAACATCCACGAAATCTTGGGCTGAGGACGACACTGAACGAGGAATCACGTGAGCTGCAAACTTTAATTCATCTGCTGAATTAAACGTCTGAGGTTCGGTAATAATTTGTATATCTAATCAGATGCAAATTAAGAAGCCATTAACATAACTCTTCTTTTCATTAAAATTCCGTTTTTATTTTCTTAAGATTAATCCAGAACTTTTCATATAATTAGTAAACTTTCTCCATAAATTTGCGTTGTTTCCATAATCTGTTAACTCAAACTGATAGAAATCCATTTCTCAGTTAACCCTGGTTCCGAAAATATTGACATTGTTAATCTATCATTTACAAGATTGATTTTATGATTAATGAAATTACTGCAATGTCTGTTAATCATTTCATTTAATAAATATGTGAAAATGAGAGAAGTTGTTGAGAATTTATTTCATTCTGAGTCTGTTTCAAGCCCAGGTATCGAATTCATGGAAAATTTTTGAGACTGATTATTAATTAATTTATTGAGTGATTAAACAGGTATAAAGTGAAATTAAAATTAAAATTGCTTCTTAAAGATAGAAGCTGGTGCCCCTACGAGTGTTATTAACTTTTCTGGTGTATATGAAACAAAATTTGATCTCAGATTCCAATACATCAATATAAATTAAATAATTTATATCTGATCATATTTATTAATTTCATATTTTCCTTACATAAGTCTGGCTTACCTGGAAGGGTTAAGGCGCGGATTTACCAGCATGGCGTCCTACCCCAGGTACTCTGGCCTCTGCTGGTGTACGAGGTGGCCTTTTTTTTTTTTTTTTTTTTTGTTACTTATTTGTACCCGTAGGTAGACTTGGTTTGCAGTCTGGTGACAAGCCACCGGCTGCTGGTCGCTGCGTGCGTGAGCGCCCTAAACCTACATGTTTTTGGTGTGCGGGATGAAACCGGAGAAATCCCGGAGTAAACCCGCGCAACACGGGGAGAACATGCAAACTCCACACAGCTCACTGTTGGTCGGGGGCTGGGATCGAACCCACGATCTCATGATCCCCGCGATCCCCCGGCCGAGGGTAAAACTGTGCTGCCACAGTGCTAAACCACTGCGCCACCGTGCAGCCTATCAGTGCAGCCTTATCGACAGTAGTGATCCTAGAGAGGAAGATCAGCAGCTACCTCTGCAGATGGCTGGGTCCACCTTGCAGGCTCTGCAGCGCAGCACTATATGGGAAGATCAACAAGCTGCAGCTCCCTTTCAGGACCCTCGATGAGGAGTTAAGGGTCTCTCGCACAAGAGAGGCTTTGCTCTATCGAGACTCCATGGACATGAAAGTGGCATCAGCAGGCATTGTGGTGTATACAGGCAGAAAGTGGAAAGTCCAGAAAGGCCTGGAGGTAGCTGAGGCCCAGTTAAGGGCACAGGGCATTGGTGGGCACAGTGGCAACAGGTTGCACAAGGTTGGGAGCCTTTCCTCAGCCTCATTACGAGAAGGCTCGTGGCAAGGACAAATGCCAGCTTGTCCTGAACAAGGTGTGGGTAGGAGTCGAAGAGGCGCGGACCAGCCGGATGGTGGGCATGCAGCAGCAGGACAAGATGGAAAGATGGGAGAACAAGATAGACAAGATGAGAAGGTGTGCTGGACAAGAAAGTGTCCTGGGCTGAGATCTGGCAGGCAGAACCCCAGCACATCAAGTTTATGGTCCAAGCTGTGTATGATGTCTTACCCAGCCCAGCAAATCTCCATCTCTGGGACATGAAAGACTCTCCCGCTTGTCCTCTGTGCCTGGAGATAGGTTCCCTCAAACACGTCCTGAGCAGCTGCCCAAAAGCACTAGGGGAGGGCTGCTATTGCTGGCGGCGGGACCAGGTGCTAAAGGCAGTTGCTGAAGCCATCTCCAAAGCCATTCCCATCCATAACAACAACAAGCAACAACATGGCAAGAGGAACATTTCCTTCATCAGGGCTGAAGAACTGCCACAGTCACAGCCCAAACCAGCAGTTGGCTTCCTCACCTGAGCGTCGGATTGGGAGCTGAAAGTAGACTTTGGTAAGCAACTCAAATTCCCAGATCACATCGCAACAACATCTTTGAGGCCAGATTCAGTGGTTTAACTTGGGAGGAGGTGAGGAGTGGGCTTAGTAGCCAGACAAGTCAGGACCAAGCATCGACTGGATAGGAATTGTGAGGATGGTCATATTGATTCAATGGAATGCAAGAAGTTTGTTGGCAAATGGACAGGAATTCAAAAGATATATTGAGAAACTTTCAGACAAACCAGATGTTATTTGTGTTCAGGAGACGTGGTTGAAACCCAATCTGGATTTTAAAATAGTGGGATATGTTTCTATTCGGAATGATAGAAAGGAGGGAATGGGAGGTGGGTGTGCAACATTTGTGAGGGAGGGAATTCAGTTTAGAGAGATAGGTAAAGGGGCTGAACTGGAATACGTGGTAGTTGAAATTTGGACTAAAGAGGAGGAATTAGTAGTTGTTAATTTGTACAATCCTTGTAAGAGGTTGATATTGAGTCAATTATCTCAGATGGAGGGGATAGATGGGAGCAGGGTGGCAGTTTGTGGGGACTTTAATGCCCATAATGTGTTATGGGGGGCAAATCATACAGACATAAATGGTGAGATTATTGAAGAACTCTTGGAAGAGAAGAATCTAGTATGTTTAAACGATGGTAGAGCAACTAGAATTGATGTACATACGGGGAGTGGTTCAGTTCTTGACAACGTTGGTGACTAATAATATTGCAAGTGTGTGTGAGTGGGAGGTTTTAGAGGAGTCCTCGGTGGGAAGTGATCATTTTCCAGTGTATTGTAATCTTTTCATTTCAGCGAATAGGGTAAGTGGTCACAAAAAAGGGAGGTGGGTTTTTAGCACTGCTAATTGGAACTTATTTAAGTTTATTTGTGAGAGAGACCTTCCCCTTGTAGAGGTCAGTGAAGACATTGAAAGTATGGAGAAAAGTATTAAAACTATTTTTCTGGAAGCAGCCAACCAGTCAATCTGGTTGGCTGATTGTCTGCACGGTGGCGCAGTGGTTTAGCACTGCGGCAGCACAGTTTTACCCTCGGCCGGGGGACCGCGGGGATCATGAGATCGTGGGTTCGATCCCAGCCCCCGACCAACAGTGAGCTGTGTGGAGTTTGCATGTTCTCCCCGTGTTGCGCGGGTTTACTCCGGGATTTCTCCGGTTTCCTCCCGCACACCAAAAACATGTAGGTTTAGGGCGCTCGCGCACGCAGCGACCAGCAGCCGGTGGCTTGTCACCAGACTGCAAACCAAGTCTACCTACGGGTACAAATAAGTAACAAAAAAAAAAAAAACAAAAAAAAAAATCTCTAAAAGTAAAGGGAAAAGGTTAAAGAAAGCAGTGCCTTGGTGGACAGAGGAGTGCACTAGAGCTATTAAAGAGAGGAATAAGATACTTAAGGTCCTAAGGAGAACTCATAATTGGCAAAACTTGATTAATTATAAGAGAGCACTAGCAAAAGCCAGGAAAACTATCTGGAGGGCCAAGAGAGAAAGCTGGCAGAGATACTGTAGCACTGTAGGTAGATCAACAGCCGTGGGAGATGTGTGGAGCATGATCAAGGCTATGAGGGGAGTCAGGAGTGAATGGCAGTATCCAATACTAAAAAGTGGGGGAGAGATTGCAATAACTGATGAGGAAAAAGTAACAATGATAGCAAAGAGCCTGACTCAAATTCATAGCTCAAGCAATTTGACTGAAGAAGGTAAAAGAGGAAGAAGTAGGACGAGTTTAGCACACCCTGGGGTTTTGGAGGAAAGGTGTGACTTTAGTAGTTCTTTGGATTCTCCTTTCACTCTAGATGAAATGGAAAGAGCAGTAAACAAATCAGGATTAAACATCCCCTGGGAAAGACAATGTCTGTTACATCATGGTGAAACACTTAGGGACTTTGGCAAGGAGGAAGCTATTGGAAGTCTACAACAAAGTGTGGGAAAAGGGAAAGCTCCCAACTGCATGGAAAGAGGCAGTGATTGTTCCTACAAGAAAACCTGGAAAGGATCCCTCAGACCCAGCGAGCTACAAGCCTATAGCTCTAACATCACATTTGGGAAAAATAATGGAGAGAATGATTACAGATAGAATTGCTTTTTATCTTGAAAGTAGGGGAATTTTGTCACCACATCAGAGTGGATTTAGAAAAGGAAGGGGAACTATGGATCCTGTTGTGTGTTTGGAGACAGAGGTACGGAAGGCTCAAGTAAATAAAGAGTCGGTAATTGCAGTGTCCTTTGACGTGGAAAAGGCATATGACATGTTGTGGAAGGAGGGGCTAATGATAAAACTAAGTATGATAGGAATCTCTGGGAGAACATTCAACTGGATAAAAGATTTTTTGTTTAATAGGCACATTCAAGTTAGAGTGGGCAGAGCCTTGTCACATAGGTACTTGGTGGAAAATGGCACCCCCCAGGGTAGTGTTATAAGCCCAGTACTTTTTTCTATTATGATAAATGATGTTTTTTCTATTGTGAACAACGACATTGGCCGTTCTTTATTTGCTGATGATGGGGCATTATGGAAAAGAGGGAGTAATTATATATAATACGGGGTATGTGTATAATATACACATACCCCGTGTATGCGTGGGTTTACCCCGGGATTTCTCCAGTTTCCTCCCACATGCCAAAAACATGCAGGTTAGGTTAATTGGAGACTCTAAAGTGGCCCTTCGTGTGAATGTGTGTGTGTGAATGGTTAAAGGGATGGCGCCGTATTGTGGCTGCTTCATCCATCCAGGTGGTGGATGACCCTTAATTTCTGTAAAGTGTCTTTGAGTGTCTATGATAAAGCGCTATATAAATCTGATGCATTGATTGATTGATATAAGAGGGAAAATACAAGAAGCGATAAGTGCAGTGGAGGGGTGGTCATATTCTTGGGGATTTAAATTCTCTGTTGAGAAAACAAAGGTTGTAGTATTCACAAGGAAAAGGGTAGCTGATGCCCAGTTAACATTGTACGCTCAGGAATTAGAACAAGTCAAAGTTTTCAGGTTTCTGGGTGTCTGGTTTGATGTAAATCTAACTTGGAGGGAGCATATTCAGAAGGTGTCAGTTAAGTGCAAAAAGGTACTGAATGTGATGAGGTGTTTGACAGGGACTGAGCGGGGTGCTAGTAGAACGGCTATGAAAAACATTTATGTTGCGTTAATTAGGTCTATATTGGATTATGGGTGTATTGTATATGGATCTGCTTCCAAAACCATGTTGAGCAAGTTAGATGTCATCCAGGCCCAAGCACTGAGGATCTGCTGTGGGGCTTTTAAAACAACTCCTGTTGCTGCTCTCCAGGTGGAAATGGGGGAAATGTCATTAAATATCAGGCGTAAACAGATGATGATGAGCTATTGGGTCAATCTGCAAGGGCACACTCAAGAGAAACACCCTACAGTCACAGTGTTGTTGCCTTGTTGGGAGGGGGAAAGAGTTAAAAGGGAGAATTTTGCATTTTACGCTGGGCGAGTAGCCAGGGATATGAAACTATGTGATAGAACATACACTCACCGGCCACTTTATTAGGTACACCATACTAGTAACGGGTTGGACCCCCTTTTGCCTTCAGAACTGCCTCAATTCTTCGTGGCATAGATTCAACAAGGTGCTGGAAGCATTCCTCAGAGAGTTTGGTCCATATTGACATGATGGCATCACACAGTTGGCGCAGATTTGTCGGCTGCACATCCATGATGCGAATCTCCCGTTCCACCACATCCCAAAGATGCTCTATTGGATTGAGATCTGGTGACTGTGGAGGCCATTTGAGTACAGTGAACTCATTGTCATGTTCAAGAAACCAGTCTGAGATGATTCCAGCTTTATGACATGGCGCATTATCCTGCTGAAAGTAGCCATCAGAAGTTGGGTACATTGTGGTCATAAAGGGATGGACATGGTCAGCAACAATACTCAGGTAGGCTGTAGCGTTGCAACGATGCTCAATTGGTACCAAGGGGCCCAAAGAGTGCCAAGAAAATATTCCCCACACCATTACACCACCACCACCAGCCTGAACCATTGATACAAGGCAGGATGGATCCATGCTTTCATGTTGTTGACGCCAAATTCTGACCTTACCATCCGAATGTCGCAGCAGAAATCGAGACTCATCAGACCAGGCAACGTTTTTCCAATCTTCTATTGTCCAATTTCGATGAGCTTGTGCAAATTGTAGCCTCAGTTTCCTGTTCTTAGCTGAAAGGAGTGGCACCCGGCGTGGTCTTCTGCTGCTGTAGCCCATCTGCCTCAAAGTTCGACGTACTGTGCATTCAGAGATGCTCTTCTGCCTACCTTGGTTGTAACGGGTGGTTATTTGAGTCACTGTTGCCTTTCTATCAGCTCGAACCAGTCTGGCCATTCTCCTCTGACCTCTGGCATCAACAAGGCATTTCCACCCACAGAACTGCCGCTCACTGGATATTTTTTCTTTTTCGGACCATTCTCTGTAAACCCTAGAGATGGTTGTGCGTGAAAATCCCAGTAGATCAGCAGTTTCTGAAATACTCAGACCAGCCCTTCTGGCACCAACAACCATGCCACGTTCAAAGTCACTCAAATCACCTTTCTTCCCCATACTGATGCTCGGTTTGAACTGCAGGAGATTGTCTTGACCATGTCTACATGCCTAAATGCACTGAGTTGCCGCCATGTGATTGGCTGATTAGAAATTAAGTGTTAACGAGCAGTTGGACAGGTGTACCTAATAAAGTGGCCAGTCACTCCTCCATGGTTTTTCTATCCAGTGTCTGTTGATTTGTATTTTTTGGAAAAGATGCGAGGGGGTAGAGAATTTGGAAACACCGCAGTTTTAGTAGAGGATCAGTTGGGAACAATATACCACTCCCTTACCCCAGTGTTCACGGATGGATCAAAGGATCCTGACATGGGCTGCACTGGGTTTGCTTTCCATATCCCTGCCTTGAAAATATCTGTTAATAGAAGAACATCTTCCCATCTGTCTGTATATACAGTCGAAATGTTGGCCTTGGTGACTGCATTGCAGAGGATTGAGGAGCTGACGATCAAGGATTTTGTCCTTTGTTCGGATTCCAGTGCAGCCTTGCTGTCAGTAAAATCAGGGTCATCTGATAGCAAACAGGACTTGGTCTATGAGATATATGAGACTTTGTATAGACTCAGAAACAAAAGGGGTGGCTGTGGTGTTTATGTGGATTCCAGCTCACAGGGGGGTAAAGGGCAACGAGGCCGCAGATAAATTGGCTAAACAGGCTCTGGGGCACTGGGAGGTGTGGGATATTTCATTGAGTAAATCTGAGGCAAAAATGCCGATTAAAGAGTATATTAGGCAGGAGTGGCAGCATAGGTGGGACACAGGGGAAACAGGGCGACATTTGTATGCTATCCAGAGTGCGGTTGGAGTGAAGGGCAGGATGGGGACAAGAAATACAAAGGAAGAGAATATTTTATCTGGGCTAAGGATGGGACACACTAGGTTAAACAAAACTTTGCAATTGGTAGGTAAGCACCCGACAGGGATGTGCGATTATTGTGAGAGAGAGGAAGAAAATGTGGAGCATGTCATTTTCCACTGCCAGAAGTATACCCAGGAGAGAGACAGATTAGTGGAGGGAATTAGAGAATTAGGGGTGGGTGATGCTAACTTAAGCGTGATGGTGGGGGTTGGGGTAAGAAAGTTGTTGGTTTACCTTAAAGATACGGGTTTAATTAACAGGATATAGTTTTTTTACCTCCGCCAAAGGGGGAGGTTATGTGATCATCGGCGTTGGTTTGTCTGTTTGTGTTTGTTTGTTTGTCTGTTTGTTAGCAAGATAACTCAAAAAGTTATGGACGGATTTTCATGAAATTTTCACAGATTGTCAGAAATAGGGTATCCTACAGATGATTAGATTTTGGTGGTGATCTGGATCACCGTCCACAAGAAAACCGCCATTTCGCAAAATGCCATTTTCGTGAATAACTACTAAACCACTAATCCTATCATTGTCAATCAAATTGTTGTGATGTGGGGAGACTTGAATAACGAAACCGAATTGCCTTTAATTCCAGTTTATTTCAAGTAACCATTCCACAGTCTGCTCTCATCTTGAGCAGCGAACAAAGAGGGTGAACACACCAAAGTTCTCCCTTTTAAACATTCTCACATCAAACCATTTCTCTCGCAGGGGAAATCACACATCTATATCAAAATCTCTTTATTCACATTCATTAACCTTTTATTTACATAACTCCCCCTTCTCTCCTCTCGAGCCTCAGCGGTCAGGAAGTCTTCTGTCCCCTGTCCTCCGCAGGGGGTCCAGGCTCTGTGGCTCCGCACCGGAGGGGGCTGGCTCTCCTTCATCGTGAGGTTAAATCACATATGCAGTGTCCCACATATACATGTCTAACAATACAGCCATATAACCCCCCCCCAAACGATGAAGAACAGACTAATTCCTAAAATTTAATAGCACCTTACTCACTACTGAATAAACAACACCAACATTCAGTCTGTGCGCCGCTTGGGCTTCAGCCGTCTGCCGAATCTGCTGTGAGTTGGCCCCGCCTTGCCTGCGGCGCTTTTCTGCTTCGGCTCTGTTGACTGAGGAAGAGAGTGATTATTTGCCCTTCGCGGGGGCCTGCCTCGTCGAGGCGCCACTGCGACCGGTACAGACACGTCCTTCATGACAAAAGCAGGTTTTAGTCTGTCAATACTGACTGTCTCTTTTCTGTCTCCAAAATCTAGCACAAATTGCTTATCACCTGCCTCCAGCACTCGAAATGGCCCTTCGTAAGGTGGTTTGAGCGTTGCTTTTAGGGCTTCGCGCCTGACAAAAACGAAGTCGGCATTTTTCAAAGCCTTGGGGACGAAAACTCGTGGAAAAGCGTGATGAACCGGACCCGGGAGCGTGTCTGCTCCCGTGCCGACTAACGGTCCCAGAGCAGAGAGAGGTGGGGGCTCTGGGTGCTCTGGTAAAAACTCGCCCGGCAGCCTCAGAGTTTGTGCGAATACCAGCTCCGCTGGGGAGGCGTCTAAGTCCTCTTTAGGCGCAGAACGCAACCCTAATAAAACCCATGGCAGTTTATTTACCCAATCTGCATCCGTGAGCGACGCTCTGAGTGCTGCCTTCAAAGATCTATGAAAACGCTCGCATAAACCATTGGCCTGAGGGTGGTAAGCCGTAGTGCGGTGAATTTTGGCTCCTAAGCCGTTGGCCATCGCTGACCACAGCTCAGAGATGAATTGCGGTCCTCTATCGGACGTAATGTCCGACGGAACCCCGAAGCGCGCCACCCAAGCCGTTAAAAAAACGCGAGCCACCTCCGCGGCCGTGGTCGTCGCAAGTGGGACCACTTCCGGCCAACGTGTGGTGCGGTCCACCATTGTCAAAAGATACGTGAACCCCTGTGATGCCGGTAGGGGGCCCACAAGGTCGACGTGCACATGGTCGAACCTTCTGGCCGGAATGTGGAACGGTTCTAACGGGGCTCTTGTGTGCTTGTGAATTTTGGCCCGTTGACAGGAAATGCAGGTTTTTGCCCATTCCTTCACGTGCTTGCGCAGGCACGGCCAAACAAACTTTTCCGCCACTAGTTTCACCGACGCGCGCACCCCCGGGTGCGCCAGTGAGTGGACCGAGTCAAAAACACGGCGGCGCCACGTGGCCGGAACCACCGGACGCGGGCGCCCCGTCGACATGTCGCAGATCAGGGGGGGCATATCGGTTTGTAAACACTTGCTCTCCAGCCTCAACCCTGTTGGTCCAGACTGGAGCGCGCGCACGTCTGCGTCCGCCCCCTGGTCCGCTGCCATGGCTGCGTAATCTATACCCACGTGCACCGGGGCTGCGCGCGCCACCGTGCCGCTCTCCTGCGGCGCGGTCACGGTGGCCCGTTCTGCCTCTGCGCGTGTTGGAGTCGTGAACGCGCGCGAGAGACAGTCTGCTACAACATTGAATTTGCCCGCGACGTGCCTAATGTCAGTGGTAAATTCCGAGATTGCGGCCAGCTGCCTCTGCTGCCTGCCGGACCACGGATCTGAAATTTTGGCCATGGCGTATGTGAGCGGCTTGTGGTCCACATAAGCGGTGAAGCACCGTCCTTCCAGCCAGAACTGGAAATGACGAATAGCCAAATGCAGCGCCAACAGTTCTCTGTCGAACGCGCTGTATTTTCGTTCAGCCGCGCTTAAAGATTTGCTAAAGAAAGCCAAAGGTTGCCAAACTCCGGCTACCTGTTGCTCAATAACGGCCCCTATGGCTAAATCTGAAGCGTCTGTCGTCAGCGCGATACGTGCTGCAGGGTCTGGGTGGGCCAGGAGCGCAGCGTCAGCCAAGGCTTTTTTAACCTCTGTGAACGCGCGCTCCCGCTCCGGGGATCATTCGACTGCCTGGGTCGGTTTTTGTTTTTTGAGCGCGGCATATAACGGTTGCATGATTTGAGCTGCGTGGGGCAGGAATCGGTTATAAAAATTCACCATCCCCAAGAATTCCTGTAGTGATTTGACCGTTTGTGGACGGGGAAAATCCGCTGCCGCGCGTACTTTATCTGGTAACGGAACCGCTCCCTCCGGGGAGACGCGGTGACCCAAAAAATCGATCCGCTCGACGCCAAACTGGCACTTGGCTGGGTTAACTATTAAGCCGTGCTCTCCCAGCCTCCTAAAAACTGCTGTGAGGTGCGTTTCGTGTTCGTCCTCTGAAGTACTCGCGACCAAAATGTCGTCGAGGTACACAAACACGAAAGGGAGATCGCGTAACACGGCATCCATCATCCGCTGAAATGTTTGCGCCGCCCCTTTGAGACCAAACGGCATGCGTAAAAATTCGAAAAGTCCGAACGGGGTTATTACCGCTGTTTTAGGAATGTCCTCCGGTTGGACTGGGACTTGGTGATAGCCACGAACTAGGTCAATCTTTGAAAACCCCCGCCAGGTGCACCGAAAAATCCTGAATGTGCGGGATGGGATAACGATCGTGCGCCGTAGCGTTGTTTAGCCTGCGGTAATCCCCGCACGGTCTCCAGGAGCCATCGGCTTTCGGTACCATGTGCAGCGGCGAAGCCCACGGGCTCTTCGACCTACGAACAATGCCCAGCCTCTCCAGGCTGGCGAACTCCTCGCGCGCAATGGCGAGCTTAACTGCATCCAAGCGCCGAGCTTTTGCAAACACGGGAGGACCAGACGTGGGGATAAAGTGTTTCACCCCGTGCTTCGCGACGGTCGCCGAAAAAGTGGGCACAGTGAGCGCTGGAAATTGGGTGAGGAGTGTGTGAAACTTACCACCTGCTGTAGCGACGTGGGTCTGTACTGGTGGCGGGGACACTCGAGCTGAACAGGGGAGAGAGTAAAAAGAGAGTGCATTTACCAGCCGTCTATTAGCAAGATCAACTAACAGATTGTGTGAACACAAAAAATCCGCGCCCAACATGTTGAAACTCACCGCCGCTATTACAAAAGTCCATTCATATGTGCGGCCATGTAAGCACAAAGGCAAGGTCCTTCTCCCGTAGGTGTTGATGTTCGAGCCATTTGCCGCTGTAGCTCCGCTACCGTGGGGTCCAGCCACCCGGTCCGCGTATGTTGGGGTGATGAAGCTCACTTGTGCTCCGGTGTCGATGAGGAACTCTCGTCCGGAGCGTGCATCCGTGATGTAGAGCAGCTTGCTGCGTTCTCCGAGGGTCAAAGCTGCTAGCGACCCCCGGTCTTGCCGTTTCCCGAACTCCTGAAGTTGCAGGGCGGCACACACCTGCGTGCCTTCTCTGCGAACCTCCGATGGTAAAAGCAGAGATCTTCTCCTCCGCTGTGTCGTGTCCGCGCCTCTGCTGCCGGGCTATTGGCTCCACCTCGTCGCGGCCGTGCTGCCGCCGTCGTCGGCCAGTCTGGGTCTGCCGCCTCTGGCTCCCCGCTGTCTCGGGTCGCCGCTGTGGTTGCTTGCCCGCCGCAGGCGTCCAGGATCCCATCTGCTTCCTGGGCCAGCTCCCGGAACTCCTCCAGGGTGTGACACTTTTTGCCGGCCAGCGTGCTTCTCGCATGCGCCGGGAGGTTGGAGAGGAAGATGAACTGAAAAATGAAATCATCGTTGTCCAACCCTCTCAGCTGTATCATCTCCTCCATCAGGGCGCTCGGCCTGTGTCCTCTTTGGTCTAGCAAAGACAGGATCCTCCTCGCCCTCACTTCGGCCGAGGGGGTGAAAAACTTGATGAGGGTGGATTTCAGCTTGCCGTACCTGTCGGTCGCGGGTGGCTGCTCCACCAAGCTCTGCACGCACCGAGCTGTGCTGTTGTCCAGTTTAGCGATGACATGGTGGAACTTAGTGTCATCCACCGTTACTCCTGCGAGCGCGAACTGCGACTCTGCTTGCAGAAACCACGACCGTGGGTTATCCTGCCAGAAATCAGGCAGCTTAACGGCCACTGCGCTCGCCAGCTCTGAGCGCTGTGAGTCCGGGACCCTGAGAACTTCTTCGTTCATTCTCAACGTCGTCAGTCACCAATGTGGGGAGACTTGAATAACGAAACCGAATTGCCTTTAATTCCAGTTTATTTCAAGTGACCATTCCACAGTCTGCTCTCATCTTGAGCAGCGAACAAAGAGGGTGAACACACCAAAGTTCTCCCTTTTAAACATTCTCACATCAAACCATTTCTCTCGCAGGGGAAATCACACATCTATATCAAAATCTCTTTATTCACATTCATTAACCTTTTATTTACATAACTCCCCCTTCTCTCCTCTCGAGCCTCAGCGGTCAGGAAGTCTTCTGTCCCCTGTCCTCCGCAGGGGGTCCAGGCTCTGTGGCTCCGCACCGCAGGGGGCTGGCTCTCCTTCATCGTGAGGTTAAATCACATATGCAGTGTCCCACATATACATGTCTAACAACACAGCCATAGTGAATCCAATTGCTAGTCATATGTTTTCACGGTCAAGGAATCTGAAAACATGCACACAAACACTGTATGGGGGGAACTGTGGCGCTAAACCACCATTACGCAAAATGCCATTTTCGTGAATAACTACTGAACCACTAATCCTATCATTGTCAATCCAATTGCTTGTCATATGTTTTCATGGTCAAGGAATCTGAAAACGTACACACAAACACTGTATGGAGGGAACTGTGGCCGCCATTACGGAAAATGCCATTTTCGTGAATAACTACTGAACCACTAATCCTATCATTGTCAATCCAATTGCTAGTCATATGTTTTCATGGTCAAGGAATCTGAAAACGTACACACAAACACTGTATGGGGGGAACTGTCGCGCTAAACCGCCATTACGGAAAATGCCATTTTCGTGAATAACTACTGAACCACTAATCCTATCATTGTGAATCCAATTGCTTGTCATATGTTTTCATGGTCAAGGAATCTGAAAACGTACACACAAACACTGTATGGGGGGAACTGTGGCCGCCATTACGGAAAATGCCATTTTCGTGAATAACTACTGAACCCACTGCTTGTCATACGTATATTTTCATGGTCAAGGAATCTGAAGACTGTATGGGGGAAACTGTGGCGCTTGGCGGAGGTCTGCGCTCTCTGAGTGCTTTTCTAGTTTTTGTTTGTTTTGGGTTTTTTGGAGGGTGTTTGGGGTACAATGTCTGGTCCACACTCCAACGCTGGATGGCGGTAATGCGCCTTTAAGTTGGGTGCCCCCGCCAAAAACAGAAGAAGAAGTAGAAGAAGAGGCACAGGTGCGGGGAGCTGAGTGGGAAGGTGGCCTGATTAATCAATTACACACAGCTGAGATGGCAGGGAGACAGCATGAGGGAAAGATGTGTGTAGATTGTATTTTATTCTCCTGAAACCAAGGAAACAAACAATCTAAAATAAAATTAAAGCTGCGAGCAGCGATAAACGGGCCCTCGTGTCCTCGCTAGACCTCGGCGTTGCCACTCCAGAGTGCGCAACTCCACGCAGGCTCCATTCCTCCCTCCCCAACTCTCTCCCTCCCGCTCTTCATCCGTCCTTCCATAATGCCATCTGCCCATCCATTCGCCATCCATTCGTCCATCAATCCATTCGCCCGTCCATACCGCCATCCATCAACAGTCCGTCCATCTGTCCATTGCAAGAGAGAGCCTCAGCAGAGGTACTGTATAAACTTGTGGATTACCTCAAAAATCTAATATGTTTATCCATAGCCTAAAGGCCACTTCTGGTGAAAATTTCACCAGGAAATTTGTTTGAATTTAGACAAGCCATGCCATCGCTATAATTTTTTATAGTAGTATAATTACATATTATAGTATAATATTTTTACCAAGGGGGCACTGTAGCTATAGTACCATGTACAGTATATCAAGTTGGGGTCCATTTGGATGATGTACGTGTGAGTTATGACAACTTCCTGTCCATTGGCAGTAAGGGGCACTACTGCTGTGTCTCATTGTATATTATAGAAACTAGTGTATACCCGTGCATGCCCGTAGAAACCAAGTATAAGCAAGTATTCTGCATGGCCGTAGAAAGTTACTGTTACCATGGCAACAGTAACCATGGTGATGTCTGCTTTTGATCTTTGACGTCATCATCCGTTCAGTGATGCCTGCCTTTGAACTTTGATGATGTGTATGTGTGGCAACAGTAACCATGGTGAAAGCTGCGTTTGATGTTTGCCGTACAAAGCAGGTGTAAGCAAGGGTGTAAGCAAGCACGTCTGCACTTGTTCAGTGATGCCTTCCTTTGATCTTTGATGGTGCCATAGCAAGTGCTATGGTCTTTGATGATGTCATAGAGGATCCTATGATCGTGAGTGATGACTGCCTTTGATCGCTGATGATGTCATAGTGAGTCCTATGATCTGTTATGATGGCATAGCGAGTCCTGTGATCATGAGTGATGGCTGCCTTTGATATTTGATGTCCTATGGTCGTGAGTGAGCTTGAGTAATGTCTGCGTTTGATCTCTGATGATGTCATAGCAAGTCCTCTGATTGTGAGTGATGCCTGCCATTGATCACATAGTCGAAGACACCTGTCTATTTGTCTATATGACGTCATATAGACATATCTCTATGACGGCATCGCAAGTCCTATGATGTCTGCGATCATAGGAACATCATAGGTCATAGCTAGTGCTATAATCGTGAGTGCTGCCTGCCGTTGATCACATAGTCAAAGACACCTGTGTATATGTCTATATGATGTCATCTAGACATCATCTCTATATGACAGCATTGGACTCTATGACATCATAAAGACATCAAGGCAGGCATCATAGGACACTATGATCGTGATTGAGCTTGAGTACTGCCTGCGTTTGATCTCTGATGATGTCATAGCAAGTCCTCTGATTGTGAGTGATGCCTGCCGTTGATCACATAGTAAAGACACCTGTCTATTTGTCTATATGACGTTGTATAGACATCATATCTCTATGACGGCATTGCGAGTCCTATGATGTCTGCGAGCATAGGAACATAATAGGTCATAGCTAGTGCTATGATTGTGAGTGCTGCCTGCCGTTGATCACATAGTCAAAGACACTTGTGTATATGTCTATATGACGTCATCTAGACATCTCTATATGACGGCATTGGTCTCTATGACATCATAAAGACATCAAGGCAGGCATCATAGGACACTATGATCGTGAGTGAGCTTGAGTACTGCCTGCGTTTGATCTCTGATGATGTCATAGTAAGTCCTCTGATTGTGAGTGATGCCTGCCGTTGATCACATAGTAAAGACACCTGTCTATTTGTCTATATGACGTCGTATAGACATTATATCTCTATGACGGCATTGCGAGTCCTATGATGTCTGCGAGCATAGGAACATAATAGGTCATAGCTAGCGCTATGATTGTGAGTGCTGCCTGCTGTTGATCACATAGTCAAAGACACTTGTGTATATGTCTATATGACGTCATCTAGACATCATCTCTATATGACGGCATTGGTCTCTATGACATCATAAAGACATCAAGGCAGGCATCATAGAACACTACATCATAGGTAGCCAGTCCTATTGTCTATATGACGGCATCGCCTATGACGGCATCGCGAGTTCTATGTAGCCTGAGATCATAGGATCATCATAGGACATCAGGCAGACATTATAGGCCGTCCTATGATGTCCTATGATCGTGACAGACACACACTCAGAGATTTCTTAAATTTATAGAGTGATGTTCACCACTGGCTGCCAATTCAACATGCTAAATTTGGTTGACTTCGGACAAAGTATGCCAGAGTTATTAAGCTTTGTTTTTCTGCTAGGGGGCACTAGAGCTATGTGTAATTGTTCATTTTAGAAAGGTTCAGTGTTGGTTAACCATGCACCACACAAAATTTGGTTGAATTTGGTGTAAGTATTTCAGAGTTATAAGGCTTTGTTTTTTTTTTCCTAGGGGGCGCTGTCGCTATGTGTCATTCTTTATTATAGAAATTATCAGTATTGGCTACCTATTCACTACACAAAATTTGGTTGAAATCAGTGGGCCAGAGTTAAAGCCATTAGAAGGGCGATGGCGATACTGCAAATCTGGCCACGACTCTTCAGCCAAACCGTTGGGTATTTGGAAAAGTTTTCAACAGCTTGTGATGGCATATGGGTATAGATGATTGTCACCATAAATGGTACCAATCAGACTATTTATGTCAGAGATATTGGAAGAAAACCTTTGGTGTAACCTTCATGTCTTCAAGAGAGGGTGCTATTGCTACTCATAAATATTCATAGTTTCAATTGTTCAGAGGCATACCCATATACATCATACCTATCTTGGTGCCAATTTGACATTCCATTCCCGAGGTATCAAAAAAACAACATGATGCGAACTTTCTGATGCAAAACTTTCTGGCTCCTATACGTGGCGCTGTAGATTTCTATGAATATTGTTCTATAGAACTGTTTGGAATTGAACTAATATCCATAATATTGAATTTGGTTGAAATCTGACAATGCATACCAGCGTTATTGCCATCAAAATGGTCATAGGAATGATCATGGCGAGGCATCAAACTTTGCCACGCCCCTACAGCCAAACCGTCAAACGTTGTGAAAAGTTTTCAATAACTTTTAATGGCACATGGGTATAGATGATCGTCACTACAAATGAGCTCAATCAGACTAAAACCCTAGGACGAGTTCGATCAAATGTGCGAAGTGGAAATCAGGTCACTGCCACTTCCTGCCAAAATGGCCTACTTCCTGTTGGGCGAAGACCATCACTGCTTTGGAGTTTTTTGCATGTCTTGACATGATAAACATCTCGCCCGATTTTAAAGGAAGCAGCGTGTTTGTGTTGCTAACCACATGCTAACTACTTGAAACCCGCCAAGGACACAGTCCAAGGACGGATAATTTTTTCACACATAGGGAGTTGTTCAGAACTCCTTATAAGAACTCCTGATACAAAGATATACAGTGACGATATAGAAATAGAGTGAAGTACATGGCGGTAATGCACCTGTAAGCTGGTTGCCAACCGCCAATCAAATCTAAAAGAAGAAGAAGATCTTTCTACGCAAAAGTAAGCGTGTGCCGCTCCCCCACTGAGTTCACATGTTAGGTGGCGCTGTAGAGCCATTTTTGTGGGGTCATTCATATTTCCTCCAAAACATTAATTTTTTTTTTGCCAGTCTTGAGGTCCCTGCAAAAAATGGTGAGTTTTTGCGCATGCTGACTACCCCAAAAATGAGATCTTAGTTGGAGAAGAAGAAAGAAAGAAAGAAAAATATTAACAAATACAACAGGGCTCTCGCCCACTGACGTTGTCAGTGGCTCGGGCCCTAATAAAGAGTCGGAGTTCTCCGTGCCCGCCCTCTCGCAATTGTCAGTGTTTGTCCCTCGCTGCTACCCGTCGGTCGACCATAAAACAACCCGACCGTTTGGGAGCTCTCTGCTGATGTTCCGCTGCTTCAGTAATGGAGAGTGACACCACCGTCCGGAGAATAAAACCCTTCGGGACGCAGCGTTATGTCGCTCAGGACGGCAACGGAGCCCCGGACCGGTGCGGGGACAACGGCTTCAGCGGTGACCCGAAGAGGAAGCCCGAGGTGAGGCTGTACCTGCTGCGGGAAGGAGTCGCAGCCTTCCTGGTGTCGGTGTTTATCTGGGTGCTGTGGGGACTCGTTCATCTGTCCCTGCAGCAGCTGGTCATTGGGACACCGACGGGGGAGTTCAACGCCTTGAGAGCCAGGTGAGTTTTTCTTGGAATAACTGATAAATGTCGGCAGGAGTCCACCCCCGGCTAACCTTTCCTCTAGTTTGGGAAAGGGACCTGCCTAGAAACCACTGCCGGGTGTTTGTTCCGCTTCACCTCCACCCTAACCTCAAGGGTGGGCAGGTGTTGTCAAACCTTCATCTTTACTTATACTATTCAGCTTAAAATTGACCAGTTTTTGACACATGAGCAGAGGTGGCTAGAAACGAGTTTTCTTTACTCAAGTAAATTTGATCCTGCTCTCAGAGTTGCTTCTGATTCTACGGTTTTCATTATCTTTAAAATAATCACTGTTCCTCTATGGGTTAGGAAATATTTGATTTATTATTGCAAATGAAGTGTTTGTCATTTGAATTAGTTTACATATGGCTAGTAGGGGGAAAAAAAGCCAAATTATTTGTACGTAAACTTGCACATTTACAAGAAAAAAACAATGCAGATGAATGAGTAATGACGTAAATTTGCATGAGAGTCGTCACAAACTGATTAGAAAAGCTGTGCATTTGAATAAGTCAATTTATCATGAAAAATCGGGTACATAAAAAAACCTCACAAATTACTGAATTATTTTTGGAGGTAATACACTTGCCCAAATAATTTCCTTTGACTAGTCTTATACTTAAAGTAAACTTAAAGTAATTATCATTAGTATTAAATGGGGAAGTTGCATAAGGAATAAGTTTGCACAGAGTTGAGGAAGGAGTTGAATCAGGCTCTGGGTGGTAGGGAAGAATCACCAGAGGACTGGGAAAGTACAGCTGAAGTACTGCGGGGAAACGGCTAGAAAGTATGGCGAAACCTCCGGACAGAGGAAAGAAGACAAGGAGACTTGGTGGTGGAGTGAGGAGGTACAGGAAAGTATTCAGAAGAAAAGCCTGGCAAAGAAAAAGTGGGATAGTCAGGGAGATGAAGAAAATAGACAGGGAGTATTTGGAAAGATTTGGAGTCTTGTGAGGCGAGCAGGTATAAAGCCCATGTCAGTTGAATGCATTACTTATTGTTTTCTTTGAAACAGCGGTACCTGCTAACTCTAGGTCTTTCAGTGTATTCTCCCCATCGGTCCACATACTCGGTGTTGCAGCGCTTGGATCCCTGCAGCTGAAAAATAAACCACATTTAGTCAAATTTGACCGCTATGAACTTTTCAGCCTTTGAACTTTTCAGGCCCCCCCCTCCCCTTCCCCGTACTATCCGTGCCCAGAGTTGGAACCATGAGGCAGCGTTCAGTTTTTATGTTCCTCACATATGGAACAAACTCCCAGAAAGCATCAGGGCTGCTGAAACTCTCAGCTGCTTTAAATTCAGGTTAAAAACTTTCCTATTTGCCACTGCCTTTCAGTAGAACAATTGTTATTCTCCCACAATGCACTGTAACTTTTATTTCTTGCACTTTTCTTACTTATTGTATTTTAGCGTGTTTGTTTTGCTTTAATTTATTTTTTAGTTTGCCTTTAAATTATGTATTCCTTTTTGCAACTTGCTGTAATGCTTTAATGTTTTATGTGAAGCACTTTGAATTGTCTTGTACAGGAAATGTGCTATACAAATAAAGTTGCCTTGCCTTGAGGTTGTTGATATAAAGGTTGCAGTGTTTCTTCTGGCTTAAAGACCTTGGCGCGGTGGCAACATATTTTTTTTTTTTGGGGGGGGAAGAAAATACATATGTATGAATATGTTAATTTTATACTATTTATTTCTTTTTTTAAAATTTTGCACAGTAACTTTGCATATAATAGTAATAATGCATCAGATTTATATAGCGCTTTATCATAGACGCTTAAAGATGCTTTTTACAGATACATTATTCATTCACTCCAAACAGACAATGGTAGTGGTAAGCTACTACTGTAGCCACAGCTGCCCTGGGGCAGGCTGACGGAAACGTGGCTGCCAATCCGGGCCAACGGCCTCTCCGGCCACCACCGAACATTTATACCCAGTGTTATGGACACTGGAGGCAAGGTGGGTAAAGTGTCTTGCCCAGGGACACAACGGCAGGATATCTGGGGAGAGCGGGATTCAAACCGCCAACCATCCAGTCATTGGACGACCCGCTGTACCTCCTGAGCCACTGCCGTGCATATGGACTTTACAGTTTGAAGTATTGTACAGCCAAGGCTTGAATGTTGGAATATTGGGCCATTTGGGATCCCACCCACAAGTCCTGTATTTGGACTTTTTACTGGTGTCATCCTTCTCTCCTTCCTTTGCTCTGAACACGTTACTCTCCTTGGCTCCTCTCTTCTGTCTCATCTTGCCCTCTCTGAGCTCTGTCTAATTCAGGTTCTCTCTCTGTCTATGGCGGTATACAAACAAGTTAGAAAATATCAAGTGCCATGTGAATTAAAGGAGACGACCAAAAATTTCTAGTTAAGGGTACAAAGGGCACCCACTTAAAAACTTGAGTAATGACTTCTGTCTTGAAGGTTTTAGTTTTTTCTCCAAAATTTATAACAATTTTATGATAGTTTTCTACTCTTCTCTGTAAATTTATCTACATTTGAAACCATTTTCCTCAAATTTGTAATTTCCTCTTGTAAAATTGACTTTTCTTGTACATTTGAAACTTCATTATAAATTTGTGGATTATTTTATGGCTTATTTTTTGTCTGTTTTTAAAAAAAAATAAATAAAATTACTGTTTTTTAAATAAATTTGAAACAGACTGTGGTATTTTATTTATTTATTTTTTTTTACTTATAACAATTTATATTTTTGACCATAACTTTGCAGTCAGAACAGAACAATAATTTAACTCTCATTACAAAGAAAAAAAAATTAACAAAATTGTATTTAATGATTTAAATTAACTTAAATGACGAAGGATGCCGTTATTTCTGTTATAATATTTCTATATATTTAAAGTTTTTTTTATTTTTAGAAATCTCCTCACCGCCAAGAAAATCCTCCTTTATTTTGAAATCCACATGCTGGCAAATTTAGTTTGTCTGAAGGCTGCTGATGGATTAAAGTCATTGACTTCGTGAATTTCGGTCATCTTAACTTGCCAGGTACATAATTGGGAACATAACTTAATATTGTAGTGGCTGGTGAAATACTATATATCCTCAGCAATTCAGTAGTCCCCCTTGCCTTTTCCTTCATATGAAGCTGGCTGCATTTGGATTCTAACCACATCTCTTAACTAAGCGACTCTTCCGTTATTGCTCCCATTTCCATTGGGTTAAAATCATGATAAAGGCCTCCAATGCTTACATACCTCTTCTGATTTTTTTTTTTTTTTTTCACGTTTAAAGTACTTTAATAAACTTATGTTTCTGTTGGACAGTCAAGCCTTAATCATGCTGCATTTCCCCTCTAGTCCGCCTTGGTCCACGTACGCTTTGGACGAGCCCGGCACGTACGCGGCACTGTACATGCTCACTTTTTTCATCTACCCAGGCCAAGTGGTTGACTCACGCACACAACCATCATTTGTAGTTTCACTCCCGCCCGATAGATGGCGCTGAGGTGCCAGGATTTTAACCAACGAAGAAACGGCGGACTCCTTCACAAAGTTTCTCTTCAAATAGTTCATTTCTGCTGTTTGACTTTCTGGTTTTCACTCCATTTCCATGAAGATGCTGCTGCCGCTAGCGAGACACTACCTGCTGGCTGACTGGAAAGCTCGCGTGGGTGGGGTGCTTCTAAACTCCGTGCGGATGATGGCCACATGTGGTGTTGGTGTGCGCGCTTGCGGAAAGTCATTGCTTCATATATTTTTCTTAAATTCATATCTCATTCTTGGCGTGGTGGTAAATTTTCTGGCAAGGCGGGCCGCCACCCAGAAATGTTACCAGAGGAATCCCTGGGTTGTCTTTGTGGGTCTTGAGAGAGCATATGATAGGGTGCCAAGAGAGGAATTATGGTACTGTATTAGGAAGTCAGGAGTGGTAGGGAAGTATGTGAGAGTGGTGCAGGACATGTATGAGGACCTTGAGATGGTGGTGAGTTGTGTTGTTGGAGTGACAGACGGAATCAAGATGGGGGTGGGATTACATCAGGGATCCGCTGAGCCTCTTCTTGTTTGCTGACAGATGAGGTCAAACATGAGTCTTCATGGACTGTGATGTTTGCAGACAACATTGTGATCTGTAATAAAAGTAGGGAGCAGGTGGAAGAGAACCTGGGGAGGTGGAGGTATGCACTAGAGAGAAGAGGAATAAAAGTCAGTAGAAGCAAGACAGAATACATGTGTGAATGAGAGGGAGGCAGGTGGATCAGTAAAGATGCAAGGAGTAGAGGTAGTGAAAGTAGATGAGTTTAAATGCCTGGGGTCATCCATCCAAAGCGATGGAAAATGCACAAGAGGTGAAGAAGAGAGTGCAGGCAGGGTGGAGTGGGTGGAGACGAGTGTCGGGGTGATTTGTGATAGGATGATAGCAGCTAGAGTGAAAGAGAAGATTTACAAGATGGTTGTCAGACCTGTGATGTATGGTTTGGAGATGGTGGCACTGACAAAAAGACAGGAGACAGAGCTGCAGGTGGCATTGAAGATGCTAAAATTCTTATTGAAAGTGACTGGGGGGGACAGGATTAGAAATGAGTATGTCAGAGGGACAAGCTCAGGTTGAGCGGTCTGGAGACAAAATAAGAGAGGCAAGGCTGAGATGGTTTGGACATGTGCAGAGGTGGGATAGTGGATAAATTGGACAAAGGATGTTTAAGATGGAGCTGCCAGGCAGGAGGAAAAGAGGAAGACCACAGAAGATTGATGAATGTAGTGAAGGAGGACATGGAGAGGGTTGGTGTTACAGGGAAGATGCAAAACATGGGGTGAGATGGAGGCAGATGATCCACTGTGGTGACCCCTAAAGGGAACAGCTGAAAGAAGAAGAATTACTATTAAAGATGTACTTGGGTGGATATAAATCCCATAAAAAAAGAAATCCCCATTGTCTAAAATGGTGTCTTTTGCCCTTTTTTCTCCAGAAAACCCTTCATTGTCTTACAGTTTCATGTCAGAATCTTTTCACTTTTACACCTTCAAATACCAGGATCTTCAGTTAGGGCCAGAAACCGTTCTTACGTCCTGATTGGCTCAACACTATGGACCTGCTACAGTGGTTAACAAAAACACTCTGTCTAAACTTGCCCTTTTCCAAGGCCAAATTTCACAACAAAAAAACTCAAAAAACAGACATGACAAATTTGAGTGATTTTGCTCTTGACATGTCATGTAAGTCATAAAAACACATGTTACAGACATGTTAACAAGGAAAAAAGCTTGATTTTTGGCACAGTGTCACTTTAATATGATAAGATATTGCTGCTTTTACTTCGAGTACAATTTCTGGAAATTCTGTTCACCTTTGCATAAAGCATAAAACAAGGAGACATGTTTTGTTTTTTGTTTTTTTTCAAAAAATAATGGACTTTTCACCCCCAATTACAAAAATATGAATGAATATTAAACATTTTTTATTACTTTTGTGTTGGTGTCACAATTTTTTTTTTTTTATAGAGTAAAGGTTTTCTGGGGTCAAATTATCCAATGAAATGAAAATAATAATAAAAAAATATTTCTGTGCCTACGAAAACCCTCCACAAATCCATGTATATTGTCTAGATCAGGGGTCTGCAACATTTAGTATTGGGGGGGGCAGTATTAAGCAAATTTTGTCTTTTATACTGTATACGACTCTGTTGTCTTTGAAATTAACTTCTTTTTTTGTTTTTTAATGAATGAATCTTTATTTGGGATAGATTAGATTAAAAGAAAGGAACAGAATAATATAACAGAGGGGAAAAAAAATCCAACAAGGTCAAATTAAACAATAACTCCTCGGATTATACAATTCAACATAAATTATCCGAAGTGGGTGATGGCTGAAGCCGCAGCTTATATTGCCCACCCATGTTCCATGTAAGAATTCAAAAATAAAATAAAATAAGTGATTACAAAACGTGACAAAAAACTAAGCAACAGCACAACACAGACTGGATATGATAATCCTTAGGTGATTTTACATGTCGTTTTGTATATATGTTTGGAGTATTTCTTCCTTTAGTTTTTGTTTAAATTGTCCAAGCGTTGTACATGATTTTAATTCAGGTCCAAAAGTGTTCCATAATCTGACTCCTTGCACTGAGACACAGTGTTGCTTGGTGGTAGTTCTCACTGAAGGTTTTTGAAATATACATGTTCCTCTGAAATATTGTTTCTCCCTTATTTGGAACAACCTTTGGATATTTGCGGGCAGTGATAGATTCTTCACTTTAAACATTATTACTGCAGTTTAAAAGTCAACCAGATCTTTCAACGTGAGAGCTTTTAATTTAAGAAAAAGTGGGTTTGTTGGTTCCCTGTAAGCAGCTTTGTTTATTATTCTAATAGCTCTCTTCTGAAGCATCAAGACGGGATATACTGTATGTTTGTTTTATATGTATTTCCCCATACTTCAGTACAATATGTCATGTATGGGAGTATTAATGAATGATACAAGGTATATAGTGTGGGTTGATTCAGCAAATATTTCACTCTGTGTAGTATTGCAATTGATTTGGATATTTTGCCTTTAATATATTTAATGTGACTTCCAACACAGTTTATCAATTATTACTCCAAGGAATTTAATTTCAGATACCCTTTCAATCTCTACACCATTTACACTGAGTTTAGATACTAAGTTGTTGTGATGGTTGTTAAAAACTATAAATTTTGTCTTACTTAAATTGAGCGTTAATTTGTTTGAATCAAACCACAGTTTAAGCTTTCCTAATTCCTTTCCGAGTGCATCCAAAAGTTGTTCCAAATTGCTTCCACTGCATAATAAATTAGTGTCATCTGCAAACAATATTAAATCAATTTTTCCGAAACTTTACATATATCATTTTTATACATATTGAATAACAATGGCCCCAAAACTGAACCCTGTGGGACTCTGCAAGTAACCTTCAGTAACTGCGAGTTTTTGCTACCAGCACATACATACTGATATCTGTTCTTTAAGTAACTACATAACCAGGACAGTGCTACCCCCCCAATACCATAATTTTGTAGTTTAACAAAAATTTATGATCTACTGTATCAGGTGCTTTAAGATCCAGGAATACCCCAACTGAATACTCTTTATTTTTTCTACAGCAGTTGATATTTTTTCTATAAATTCCATTAGAGCAAATGCAGTTGTCCTCTTGTGTCTGAACCCATATTGCTGCTTACACAATAAATTATTCTTCATTATAAAGTTGTCAGTTCTCTCACAGAATATTTTTTCGAGTATCTTAGAAAATTGCGGCAATAGTGAAATAGGCCTATAGTTTGAAAATTCCCCTTGTCACCCGTCTTGTATATCGGAATTACTTTGGCTGTTTTCATTGCATTGGGAAATATACCTGTCTGGAGAGACAGGTTACAGATATACGTCAGTGGCTTCACTAAGCATTCAGTGATAGTTTTGACTAAGAGCATGTCAATACCATCACAATCCGTAGATGTTTTACTTTTAGATGATTTAACAATTTCAATGACCTCTCTCTCATCTGTGTTCTTTATGAAAATGGAGTCTTTTATAGCAGTGTTTTTGCTTATTGTATCACCTTGTAGGTACCGTAATGGGCATTTCTCGTGCCAAATTAGGACCAATGTTAAAAAATTTATTAAATTCATCTGCAGGTGAGACTGCTTTCACACTGGTTTTTTTTTTTTTTTAAAGATTGGTTGGGTAGCTTGTATTTCTGTTTTTATTTCCAAGAATATTGTTAAATATTGTCCATGTATTTTTAGTGTTATCTCTGTTCTTCTCCAATTATTTACTGTAATAGTTTTTACTACATCTCATTATATATATGAACTTATTTTTGTACGTTTTATACCGCTGCTCTGCTTCTTTTGTCCTTTTCTTTAGAAAAGCTTTATATAGTGAATTTTTCTTTCTACACACTTTTTGTAATCTTTTGGTTAACCATGGCTTGTCGACAAATTTCTGTTTAAGCTTTTTCTTCACTAATGGACATTTTTTTTTCATAAAGAGTGGTTACAATGTTCATGAATGTATTGTAGGCTTCATTTACATCTGATACATAGACTTTTGCCCAGTCTTGCTTCAGCAGGTCTTATTTAAAAGAACTGATTGCATTTTGTGACTTGTATCTGAAAGATTTTAAAGGTGTGTTTTGTTTTTTTTTGTTTTTTTTTTCCTGTATTGGTGCCCGTGTGGCCATGGATAAGTGCAAAGACTGGCAGATGGTCACTTATGTAATTTATCAATAATCCACTTTCTATTTTCTTATCAATAATATTAACAAACAGGTTGTCAATAAGTATAGCAGTGTGGACTGTGATTCTACTGGGATGTGTTATTGTGGGATATAGACTCTCTGTACATAAAATTCATGAACTCTGTAATTATATTTTGTTGAAATGGATTTAGTAAATCAATATTGAAGTCTCCACAGATTACAACCATTTTCTTATTCGTTATATTATTGTGCAGCTCGACTAGCTTATCTCTGAATGTCTCAATGCAAGTTCCCGGCATTCTATACTCTATATACAACTTATAATTAGATTTTTTGTTTTATCTTGGTCAGTCTCAACAGTAACACATTCCAGAATCCCTGGTAGTGCAAAGGACATTCCATTTACAAGTTTACACCTATACAGGTCATCAATATACAGTGCAACACCACCACCCTTTTTTTGAGATCTGTTAATATGAAACATCTGATATCTTTATTGCCATCAGAGGAGCCTGCTCTTCATTGAGCCAAGTTTCAGAAACTGCGATAGCTGTAAATTTTCTGTCTCGCTGTTTTAAATAGTCCTGAATCTGTGGAAAGTTTATAAGACTTCTGCTGTTAAAGTGTATCATTGATAGTTTACCATCTACTTGCTTGCTTTTCAGTGTAATATTCACAGTGATTATGAATATTATTGAAGAAGTGGTTATCAGGATCAATATCATTCTCCATTTCTTGTAGTTTATGTTCAGCATAATGAGATACTATGTTCAGAGTCTGAATTTCCTCTCTCTGTGTCAAATGACTTCCTCCAACTGGGGATGATTGATGTCTACTAAAGTCAGTCATGAGGTTTGTTTTTGTTTTGTTTTTTTAGTACACTATCATGTTTTGTCACAAAAGGACTGTGCTTGGCGTGTGTGTGGATATGGATTATCGTAGTCTCTTAATTTTCTTAATCAGTGTCCATCTATATTTATTTAAGTCAGTGAGATCTCTTATTATTATGGCCTTTGCTTCCTCAGGTGTTCGATTTAGTTTAATCCAGACTCTACAGTTTCTTGTCCATGTTGCCTGTATCTTGTTTTGTCTTTTCAACATCTGTGCTTGCCGTGCTATTTCAGCATTAGTCTTTGTTAAATGTTCATTTAGGTAAACTTCTGTTCCCCGCAGCTTTCTGGCCTGCCTCAGTATGTCATTTTTTTTGCCCTTCTGTTCACAAAGCGCATCACAATTGATTTCTTTATTATCCTTTCTGGGTAGTGTATGGTAGGCTGAAATTGCATTTACTTCAACCTTTTATGTTTCTGCTTTCAAGGAACTGAAGCACCTGGTTTTCCAAGGAAACTGATTCACTTGGGGGAGCCTCCTCACCTCTCATTCCCGCTGTAGCATGAGTATATGATTGATATTTAATGTCTAGTCCACTAATGATTAAATCATCCATACGAGTATATTGTTCAAGATCCTCGATGCGTCGCTCCAAGTCTGCAGTTTTTTTGTCTCTTTCCTTAATTGTTAATTTCAGCTCTCGGACTTCCTCCATTAGCCCTAATAATTTGGACTGTTGATTGGCCACTTTGGTAAGTTCTTCTGATATGAAATTCGGAGATTTTTTTTTAATCTCTTCCATTTCCTCTTTCTTTGGTGGCGTTTTTTACTGACCTGATGATAGCAGGATAATTTCTGCTGGTGTTGCCGGTATCTGGTCCAGCTGACCTCAGATCCGGCTGGGGCCTCAGCTAGCCCTCCGCTGCTAGGCCTGCCGCTTACCACCACTGTAGTTGAGCGCCGATCCAGCTGGGGCCTTGGTTAGCTCCTCCGCTGAGCTCCACCTCCTACCGCCGCTGTAGTTGAGCTCCGAGCCGGCTCCTGTCCACCTGGGGCCTCGGGTTAGCTCCTCTGCCGAGCCCTGCCGCCCACCGCCGCTGTAGTTGAGCTCCAATCCGGCTCCTATCCAGCTGGGGTCTCAGTTAGTTCCTCCGCTGAGCTCCGCCGCCTACCGTCACTGTAGTTGAGCTCTGATCCGGCTCTTATCCAGCTGGGGCCTCGGTTAGCTCCTCCGCCGAGCCCCAGTCACAAGATTCTAAGAATCTGTGCGGGAGGCTCAGCCGTCATCTACCGGGCCGATGCTGGGTCGGTGAGACGAACCGGGAACAGAGTCGCTCCTTTGTGTTGGTGTTGGCTACGTCTATTAAAAAAAAAAAAAAAAAAAAAAAAAAATTCTGTATCTACAAAAACCCTCCACAAATCCATGTGTATTGTCTAGATCAGGGGTCTGCAACATTTAGTATTAAGCAAATTTTGTCTTTTATACTGTATATGACTATTGTCTTTGAAATTAACTTTCCTTGTAAATCTGCAACTTTTTTCTTCAAATTCTAACATTTATCTAATTTTTCTTTTTTCTGAAGTTTTCTTATAAATGCTTTATTTTTGTAAAACCTCAGATTTATCAAATTTTCTTGCTTTTTTTGTCATAAGTTCACCATTATTTGCAAATGTAAGACTTTTTTCTTGCAAATTGCAAATTCTTTGCGTAGATTTATTCCTTTTTTCTTAATCAAATATTTCTCTTGTAGAAGTATGAGGTCTTTCTCTCAATTTTTCAGTTTTTCTCAAATGTGACTCTTCTTGAATTGTTTATTATATATTTGCTACTCCTCATTAAATTTGTATTTTTTTTTGTACATTTTCAACTTTTTCTGTGCAAAATTGTCTATTGCAAGTAATTTTATTAAACTTTATTTTCATTAATTCAGCCTTTTACTGTAAATTTGCAGTTTTTAAAATGCATATTTGCTACTTCTTGCTATTTGTAATATTTTCTGTGATAAATTTGAGTTTTTGTTGTTGTCTGAATTTTTTTTCCTGAAAATTTGTGACTTTTCTAACATAAATTTTAAGCTTTTCTAGTAAATTTTATCATGATTTTGAGATTTTTCTCCATAGAATTTTCAGGTTTTCCTTATAAGTTGTAACATTTTACTTACAACTTTGCCATGTTTTTGTTGAAACTTTTTTTTTTAATCATAAATTTGCAAGTTTTTATGGGAAATCTGCAGCTTTTCCCCCCATAAGTTTGTAAGATTTTTCATGATATTTTTGTCACTTTTTGCATATAAACTTGTTAAGTTGTTTTCAGTGTTTTTGTCGAACTCACATGGAGCCATTGACACTGACTGCAGGGGAAAAAAGCCACATGTGACTATGGAGCCACAGGGTTTAGACCCCTGGTATAGAGGCATTACAGACTTAATGCACAACTTGAAATTTTTCCATTTTATTTAAAGGGCCTTTACAAAAATATTTTCTTCACTTGTAATACTGAGTTTAATTTCTTAATCCAGACTGATATACATTTACGACTGTACAACCTAAGCAGGGCTGCTCGCAGAGATAGCAAAAGACGTAACAAACAAACAAACTAATAGTTTTTTGAATGCAAAAGATGCAATAGACTTACACAATGGTCCCCTCCGGCATACAACTAGGAACATACCGGTCGCTATGGAGGGTGAGAATATGTATGGGCACATAATCATACCATGTAGGATAACTAAGTAGACGGTTATGCTGTTTCATTCCATCTAGCAACAATGCTCTGCACTGTGTGTGTTTATATATTTGCATATTTATTCCATCTAGCTACAATGCTCAGCACTGGGTGTGTTTATATATTTATATATCTACATATTATTCCATCTAGCTACATTGCTCCGCACTGTGTGTGTTTATATACTTGCATATTTATTCCACCTAGCTGCAATGCTCCGTACTGTGGGTGTTTATATATTTACATATTTATTCCATCTAGCTACAATGCTCTGCACTGTGTTCATATATTCATATATTTATTCCATCCAGCTACAATGCTCTGCACTGTGTGTCTGTGTGTGTGTGTATATATATATATATTTTATAGTAATACGTACATATGTTTATTAGCTGCTCTTGCTTGCTTGTTTTTTTTCTTGCCTTCTGATTGTTGCTCTGAGTGTTGCTATCCCTGTGCTGTTGCAATCCTGGAATTTCCCTGTTGTGGGACTAATAAAGGCTTATCTTATCTTATCTTATTTAATTTTCTTTGCGACACAAGCAAATTACTTTAAAACTTAATGGTGCCTTAATTCTTAGTGTCCCATGTTGCTCGTGAGCAGATGTTGTATATTACTAATGGATAAAACGTATATATGTACAGCACAACATCTACTCATAAGCAACATTGGGCATGCTCCAAGTAAAGACATATTGTAATGAAATTCAAAATGCAGGACCAAATACAAAGCATAGAATGGACATTACAGTAAAACCACAAAACACACTAAAAATATAAGACAGTCATCTCAGCAATACATCATAAAACAAGTGGGTCTTCAGCTTCATTTAAAAAATCTCAGTCATAATCCATCCATCATCCGTCCATCTTCTACTGCTTTTCCGGAGGTCCGGGTCGCGGAGGCGGCAGTTCAAGCAGAGAAGCCCAGACTTGCCTCTCCCCAGCCACCTGCTGCAGCTCTTCAGAGAGGATACCAAGGTGTTCCCAGACCAGCTGGGAGACATAGTCTCTCCAGCGAGTCCTGGGTCTGCCCTAGGGTCTCCTTCCAGAGAGACGTGCCCTTAACACCTCAAATGGAGGCGTCCAGGAGGCATCTTGATCAGATGCCATACCACCTCAACTGGCTCCCTTCAATGTGGAGTAGCAGCAGTTCTACCCTGAGCCTCTCCCAGATGACTGAGCTCCTCACCCTGTCTCTGAGGGTGAGTCCAGTAATTCTATGAAGAAAGCTCATTTCAGCCGCTTGTATCTGCAATCTCGTTCTTTCAGTCATTACCCAAAGCTCATGACCATAGGTGAGGGTAGGAACGTAGATTGACTAGTAAATTGACAGCTTTGCCTTAGAGCTTAGCTCCCTCTTCACCGCAACAGACCGGTACAACGTCCACATCACTGCAGATGCTGCTCTGATCGGTCTGTCAATCTCTCACTCCATTCACCCCTCACTCGTGAATAAGACCTCAAGATACTTAAACTCCTCCACTTGGGGCAGGAACTTGTCCCCAACCCGGACAGGACAATCCACCTTTTTCCGGCTGAGGACCATGGACTCGGACTTGGAGGTACTGATTCTCATCCCAGCCGCTTCACACTCAGTAGCAAACCATCCCAGTAAGACCTGTAGGTCATTGCTGGATGAAGCCAGCAGGACAACATCATCTGCAAACCTTGGTTTGCAGCTGATGCTTGGTGACCACAGGATGTGGTCACCAAGCATGACACCCTCCGTTCCCTGGCTGCGCCTAGAAATCCTGTCCATCAAAATTATGAACCGGATCGGTGACAAAGGGCAGCCCTGGTGGAGTCCAACTCTCACTGGGAATGAGTCCGACTGAGTGTTGGCAATACAAACCAAACTCTCACAACGGTCGTGCAGAGACCAAATAGCGTGTAACAACAAGCCCGATACCCCATACTCCCGAAGCACCCACCACAAAAAACCATGAAGGACACGGTTGAATGCCTTCTCCAAGTCCACAAAACACATGTAAACTGGTTGAGCAAACTCCAGCAAACCCTCGAGGATTCTCGAGAGGGTAAATAGCTGGTCTGATGCGCCACAGCCAGGCCGAAAACTACATTGCTCCTCCTGAATCCGAGGTTCGGCCAACGGCCAGACTCTCCTCTCCAGTACCTTGGCATAGACCTTCCCAGGGAGGCTGAGGAGTGTGATCCCTCTAAAGTTGGAGCAAACCCTTCGGTTCTCTTTTCTTTTTTTTTTGAAGAGAGGAACCACCACCCTGGTTTGCCATGCCAAAGGCATGCCCCTGACCTCAACGCAGTGTTGCAGAGATGTGTCAACCATGACAGCCCTACAACATCCAGGGCCTTGAGGTACTCAGGGTGAATCTCGTCCACCCCCGGAGTCCGGTTACCAAAGATTTTTAACCACCTTGGCGACCTCAACCCCTGTGATAGGCGAGTCGTCCCCCTCATCCATAAGCCCTGCTTCCTCTGTGGAAGGCGTATCAGTGGGATTGAGGAGATCCTCGAAGTATTCCTTCCACCGCCCGACAATATCCCTAGTCGAAGTCAGCAGTGCCCCATCCGCACCATGCATGGTGTAGACAGGGAGCTGCTTCCCCCTCCTGAGCTGCCAGACAGTTTGCCAGAATCTCTTCGAGGCGGACCGAAAGTCTTGTTCCATGGCCTCACCGAACTCCTCCCATATCCCGAGTTTTTGCTTCAGCAACCACCCGAGCTGCATTTCGCTTGGCCTGCCAGTTCACCTCAGCTGCTTCGGGAGTCCCACAAACCAACCAAGCTTGATAGGACTCCTTCTTCAGCTTAATGGCCTCCTCACCGCTGGTGTCCATCACTTGGTTCGGAGGTTGCCACCACAAGATGCACCGACGACCTGGCGGCAGCAGCTCTGGGCAGCCGCTTCAGCAGTGGAGGTGGAGAACATGGCCCATTCAGACTCCATGTCTCCAGACTCCCTTGGAATATGGTTGAAGTTCTTCGGGAGGTGGGAGTTGAAGACCTCCCGGACAGGGGCCTCAGCTAGACGTTCCCAGCACACCCTCACTATACGTTTGGGTCTACCAGGTCTGAGTGGCATCCTCCCCTACCATCAGATCCAGCTCACCTCCAGGTGGTGATGAGTTGACAGCTCTGCACCTCTCTTTACCCGAGTATCCAAGACATACGGTCGCAGGTCTGACACGATGACAAAATTGATCATCAACCTGTGACCTAGGGTGTCCTGGTGCCAGGTGCGCATATGGACACCCTTATGCTTGAACATGGTGTTCGTTATGGACAAACTGTGGTTAGCACAGAAGTCCAATAACTGAACACTACTCGGGTTCAGATCGGGCAGGCCGTTCCTCCCAATCACACCCCTCCAGGTTTCACTGTCATTGCCCACATGCGCATTGAAGTCCCCCAGTAGGACAATGGAGTCTCCAAGAGGAGCACTCTCCAGCACCCCAGTCAGAGACTCCTAAAAGGGTGGGTACTCTGAACCATCATTTGGTGCATAGGCACAAATGATGGTCAGGACCAGTTTCCCAACCCAAAGGTGCAGGGAAACAACCCTTTCGTCCACCAAGGGAAAACTCCAATATAGAGGCAGCAAGGTGGGGGGATACAAGAATACCAACCCCTGCTCGTCCCCTCTTGCCCAGGGCAACTCCAGAGTAGGCCAAGCTCCAGCCCCTCTCCAGGAGACTGGTTCCGGAACTGGAGCTGTGTGTTCAGGTGAGGCCGACTATATCCAGCCGGTAACTTATCAACCTCATGCGCCAGCTCAGGCTCCTTCCCCACCAGAGAGGTGACATTCCACGTCCCAAAAGCCAGTTTAGGAAGCTTGGGATCAGACCACCAAGGTCTCCGCCTTTGACCGCCACCTGATCCACATAGCATCAGACCCCCATGGTCCCTCCTGCAGGTGGTGAGCCCACTGGAGGGCGGACCCATGTAACTCCTTTGGGCTGAGCCCGGCCGGGTTCCATGGCCGGAAACCTGGCCACCAGGCGTTAGCCATCGAGCCCCTCCTGGTGGGGCCCCGGTAACCCCATACCGGGCAGGGTACACTGAATCCTTGTTCTAGCATTCATCATGAGAGTCTGTTGGATCGTTCTTTGTCTGGCCAGTCACCCAGGCCCAGTTTGTCTTGGGTGACCTATCGGCAGCAAATTGCCCTGGACAACATAGCTCCTGGGATCACTAGGGCACGCAAACCCCCCACCATGATAAGGTGATGATCCATGAGGAGCTCAGTCATAATGCCACATAAAAAGCTAACACATAAAGTTGGTGCATGATTTGAAAATACCTGTTCACCAACCTTTTTTTTTTTTTTTTTTTTCTTGGCCTTTGGGACCCTTAGAAGACCAATCACTTGGGAGTGCTAGGGCCATATAGGCACACATCAATCAATCTTTATTTGTATAGCACTTTTAAAACATTAGATACTGCACAAAGTGCTTTACATAGATAAAAACAATAGACACATTTAGTTACATATTTTACATGATACATCCCCACCCCTTCCAACCCTCCCATAAACATACCCACAAACACAATACACACAGGCAGATACATCACCCCCTACTTCTCTTACACACATATAAAATAAGAGACATTGGCAACATATGGCCTTACAAGATCAGCAAAATAAACTGGTGCCATGCCATTTCATATTTTAAAAGTCAGTGGCAGTACTTTAAGTCTACTCTTACCTGAACAGGAGGCACAGGAGGGATATGATCATATTTAGAAGAGTCAGTCAGAATGTGAGCTGTTGCTTTCTGAAATGTCTGAAAACCTCTAAGACTCTTCTAGGGTAAACCTGATAGTAGAGCAAGGACTAGGACCTCAGCACAATATGTCTAATTTTAGCCATTCTTTTGAGGTGAAACAAAGCTACTCTTTCTTAATGTAAACGTCAAATTAAAGGGTTTGATCAAAGAACAGATGGACTTTAGTTCCATGAGTGTAGGTCAAATTGGGGAAAACTGGTGCGCGTGTGTTTTTTAGGGAATCCTGAAACTGAAATTGTACATGTTATGGCTTTGAAAAAAGAACTGCTTGCCTGTGTTCCCACCAATGTTTTGAATACAAAGGCTAGTTTGCAGTTGTATGGTTCTTTTTGTATTTGAAATGTGGAATGTTAGTTAATGTTGAATTAATCCCCCTTATTCCTTAGGGCACTGCTGTAGAAAGGATTATGGGTGCAAGTTCCTGTTTCGGCTGAAGTAGTGTTAAATCAGTCGGCAAGAGTGGAGGAGTGGGGTATTTAAAATAGCATTTTTAAGTGTTTTAATGTATAGTCCACATACCTGTTTTGCAGTCAAGTGGCAGATAATTTCAGCACTTGTAGTTTTGAATGTTTTTGCGTCATTCTGGTATTAGCTGCTGTTTGTGGTGTGAGGCGCCTCACAAATGAGCACAGCTAAATCTGTGGCTTTCACAGCAATTCATAGATAATGCACTGAAAACTAAAAAGGACTGTTAGTGTGATCAGAGGTACAGACAGTGGCACAAGGTATGTTTTCACTTGTACGAATGTCACAGATCTGGTGTTTATATATATATTACCAGATGCAAGGCTGCATGAAGTAAAATAATAAATTAAAAAAAAAAAAAAAAGTAAGTTTGCTTCCTGAGAAAGACATCAAATAGGTGTTTGGGGTTTTTTTGCATTTGTTGCACTGCATTGGAACGATGTGGACTTGATATTAGCAGCTTCAGCATGCATTAATTTTTAAATGATCACAAAATATAGTTCAATAAAATTTTGAACAACTGTCAGAAAGGGTCTGTACGTGTTAAGTTACGTACACAATGGTCCCCTCCGGCATACAACTAGGAACATACCGGTCGCTATGGAGGGTGAGAATATGTATGGGCACATAATCATACCATGTAGGATAACTAAGTAGACGGTTATGCTGTTTCATTCCATCTAGCAACAATGCTCTGCACTGTGTGTGTTTATATATTTACATATTTATTCCATCTAGCTACAATGCTCAGCACTGGGTGTGTTTATATATTTATATATCTACATATTATTCCATCTAGCTACATTGCTCCGCACTGTGTGTGTTTATATACTTGCATATTTATTCCACCTAGCTGCAATGCTCCGTACTGTGGGTGTTTATATATTTACATATTTATTCCATCTAGCTACAATGCTCTGCACTGTGTGTTCATATATTCATATATTTATTCCATCCAGCTACAATGCTCTGCACTGTGTGTCTGTGTGTGTGTGTATATATATATATTTTATAGTAATACGTACATATGTATATTAGCTGCTCTTGCTTGCTTGTTTTTTTCTTGCCTTCTGATTGTTGCTCTGAGTGTTGCTATCCCTGTGCTGTTGCAATCCTGGAATTTCCCCGTTGTGGGACTAATAAAGGCTTATCTTATCTTATCTTATCTTATCTTAAGTTAAATGACAAGCATTCATGGCATGACAGCAGCATGAGCATTTTAATTTCAGGGTAAAACAAACAGCTGCGGCGGTCTGTATTTACCCCAACATTAAAACACCCAAGTACAGTACTGTGGTTCTTTGTGGCTCTGACGAGATTCTACATCTGCTCTGAGGTAAATCTGTTTATGTCGAACATATTTTACAAAATACAGCTGACTTTATTGAGGTGGAGACATTGATACTGTATATCTCAGAGCTTTTATTTGTTACAGCGTTAGCATTTCAGCAGCGGTGCTAGCTAATGGAGCTAGCAATGTAGCAAGGCCACTTTTTAAGGTCATCTTCTCATCTGTCAATAGTCATGGGAAGTGGTGTGATTATATTACTGTTTTTGAGGTGCAAAAGGCCATGTTCTTGCATTTTTGATGCCGAAGTCATTATTTTTTAACAAGGAAAAGTGTCCCGTTTCTGTGACAGCCCCACTTTCTAAATTGGTATTGGAAGTTGCGCCCATAATTCACTCAAGGCATCATGGGGGCTAGGAATAAGGTGGATAGTTTATTTATATCTAAAATTTGATAGTATGACTTCTTTCTGATGCTGGAACAAAGACCGTGCTTGATTATCACAATCTTTAAATATATTCAAATTAATATGGATATTATGTTTTATGCCTAAGATACAAAAGCTGACATAATATTGTGTAATAGCAGATGTTTTTCCCAAAAAGAGTAGTGTATCACCACTTCATGTCATGTTTATGTATTTATTCATCCAAATACTATAATTTGTGGTTCATAATTTAGCATACAGTGCATTTGGAAAGTATTCACAGCGCTTCACTTTTTCCACATTTTATGTTACAGCCTTATTTCAAAATGGAATACATTTTTTCCTCAAAATTCTACACACAACACCCCATAATGATAACATGAAAAAAAGTTTTGTTGAGATTTTTGCAAATTTTTTTTTTCCACAATATCTTTATTGAACCTTTTTTTTTTTTTTAACAAACATGATACAAACAATCAAACACCAACACTAAAGTACTACAAAAAAAAAAAAAGCACTAAAAACACCAACAACCACCAACAAAATCAAGTCTTCAACAATGCTCCTCTGTTTAGTCTAGACAATCCAATACATAAGTATACATATTATGTTCACCAGTTTGGAATTTACAAGGTCCACACACATCATTCACCTTCTTCTTCAAGAGTTATGTTTAAATTTTTTACATAATCAATAAAAGGTCTCCATATATTCTCAAACACAATTTCCTTTGATTTTAGTATATATGTTATTCTTTCTAATGGAAGGTTTGTTAACATCTGTCTTAACCACTGAGTCACATCTGGTCTATGAGTCTTTTTCCATAATAGTGCAATACATTTTTTGGCATTAAGCAAACTGAGGTCTATGAATGTTCTTTCACTTTTATTGAAATTATGCTTTTCTGGGTACAGACCCAACAAAAACAGTTTAGGATTCAATATGATTTGTTTTGAGATTATTTTTTCAATTGTTACCCTCACCTCCTCCCAAAACATTCTTATTAATCTACATTCCCATAAACAATGAAATAGGGTTCCTTTACTTTCCATGCATTTTGTGCATGTATCTGGTATATTTTTGTTATATCTATTTAACTCCTCTGGTGTAACATACATCCGCATTAACCATTTGAAATGTATCAATTTAAGGCGTGCATTTATTGATTTGGTTTGAGCTTCTGTACAAGCCAATTCCCATTGTTCCTCTGAAATTTCAATTTGCAGATCTTCTTTCCAGTAGTTTAATCTTTTCAGTGAATTTTCACTTGAAGATAGTGTCAATGAGTTATAAAACTCTGAAATAATACCCTTTCTTTTACTATCTTTCATCATCATTTTTTCCAAGGATGAATAAATAGGTCGAGTGAGAGCTTTATTTTGATTTGATCGAATAAAGTTTCTAAGTTGAAGATATTTAAAAAAATGTGTTCTATTGAGATTAAATTTGATCCTCAGCTCTTCAAAAGACATTATGTTGTCTGCACATGGCAAATATAAATCCTGAATCTTTTGTATCCCTTTTAAATTCCATACTTTAAATACAGCGTCCGCTCTCCCTGGTTTAAAATATTGATTACCCCATATTGGACTAAATTGTGACAATAACTGTGGTTCTTTTAAATAGTTTTTAGCTTCACACCATATTTTGATCATATGCTTTACAAATGGATTTTTAACTTGTTTTTGTAATTTTTTTGCCGAATCTGAGTATATGAATATGGGAAGAGGTAAAGGTAAATTGTATGATTCCATTTCAGTCCAGTGAGGGAGATCATTTGATGAAAAATAATATGTCATAGACCTCAGTTGTGCCGACCAATAATACAACATAAAATTTGGACATTTCAGACCTCCACGATCAAATGGTAAATATAATAAAGACAAACGTAATCTAGCCCTCTTGTTGTTCCATATAAATTCCACTAACTTTTTTTTTATTCTTGAGAATAGATCTAAAGGTGGTGATAAGGGAATGTATTGAAATAAAGTATTTTAGGTAAAATATTACTTTTAAGTATATTGATTCTCCCGATCATCGACATTGGTAGTGACATCCATCTCTGAGTTAACTCACTGATATCTGACATTAAGGCTTCATAGTTGACACTGGCGACTGATTCTAGCTTAGGCATAATTTGGATTCCTAAATATTTAAACTGATTTACAACATTGAATTGATTTACCTCAGGGGCTGGGTAATTTCTCTGGGTCTCATTTAGCATTAATATTGAAGATTTAGTTTTATTTATTTTATATCCTGATATTTCCCCAAAATTCTTTATTAAATTCAACAAGGTTGGAATTGATTTTTTTTAGATTCGACATAAACAAAATTATATCATCGGCGTACAGGGAGATTTTATGTTCTGTTGGTCCAACTTTAATTCCATATATTTGTGAATGTAATCGTATCGCTATCGCTAAAGGTTCAATTGCCATAGTAAACAGTAAAGGTGAAAGTGGACAGCCTTGTCGACATCCTCTATTGATTTTTATTGGTTTTGAAATATTATTTGTTAGGATTTCTGCTGTAGCATTATTGTATATTATTTGAACCCATTTTATGAAATTATTTCCAAGTCCAAACCTTTGTAGGACTTCAAAAAGAAAGGGCCATTCAACTCTATCAAAGGCCTTTTCGGCGTCCAATGATAGGAGAGCTGTATCCGGTGCTTCTTTATTAAAATAAATAATATTAAATAGTCTTCTTACATTATGGAAGCCTTGTCTACCCTTTATAAAGCCATTCTGATCTCGATTAATAATATTTGGTAAAATTTCTTGTATTCGTCTTGCTAAAATTTTACAGATTATCTTAAGGTCAGCGTTTAATAGGCTTATTGGTCTCATATTTTCACATTTATTAGAGGGCTTACCTGGTTTTGGCAGCAGTATAATTAAGGCATTATTTATGTATGATGGTAAATTATTATTTTGAAATGCTTCTAAAACCATTTCCAAAAAAGGTTTTATTAATTTATTCTTAAATTTTTTATAAAGGTCAACTGGAAGACCATCTGGTCCTGCACTTTTTCCTGATTTCATATTATCAATGGCTAGCCCAACTTCTTCTTGACTAATTTTAGACTCCAATATCTCCCTGTTTTCATTTGGAATACACGGTATAGATAGTTCGTTCAAAAACCCATTTAGTTTTGTTAAATCAGGTTCATTTTTGGTATCATATAATTTTTCATAGTAATCTCTAAAGGCTCTATTAATTTCTAAAGGATCTATAACTACCTGTCCCTTACTTATAATACTGGTAATTGGTATTTTAATTTCCAATTGTTTAATCTGCCATGCTAATAATTTTCCTGATTTTTCACCTTGTTCATAAAAAGATTGTTTCAATCTTAGAAGACTCGAGGCAGCTCTATTCGCTGATTTTTTGTCGTATTCAGCTCTCAAAATCAGTAATTCATTCTCCAACCTTGGGTCACTTCCTGCATACACTTTTTCCTGAAGACTTTTTATTTTATGTTCCAATTTAGCTCTCTCCTCTCGAGTCTTCTTAGATTTTGATCCTGTATAACTAATAATATGTCCCCTAATAAAAGCTTTGAAAGCCTCCCACTTTACACATGCTGATGTTTGTGTAGTATTGATGTCAAAGAACTCGTCTATCTGTTTTTCTATATACTTGACAAATTCCTCATCCTGAAGCCATTTATGCTGAAATTGCCATCTACCTGATTCCTTTGTCAATTTTTTATCTACATATATTAGACAACAGGGTGCATGATCAGAGATCACGATGTTATCATAAAAGCAGTTTTGAATCTTGGACCTTAATTCTGTGGAAATCAAAAAATAATCAATACGTGAGAATGTCTTGTAGGTACTGGAATAACAAGAATAGGCTTTAACTTGTGGTTTCATTTCTCTCCATATATCTAACAATCTCAATTCTTTCATAAAATGATTAATAGTCATCCTACATCCAATGTGCGTACAATCCAGTCCTGTTGATCTATCCACACCTGGATTCAATGTACAATTAAAATCCCCTGCTATTATATGTTGCCCTGTAAGTGATGATAAGATGAGAAATAAATTAGCAAAGAACTTCTGATCATCTATATTGGGACCATATAAGTTCACAAGATTTATATTTTCTAATAGCAAAGAACCTTGAATGATTACATATCTTCCAAATTTGTCTCCAATTACATTGTTCACTTGAAAAGGAACTGATTTATGTATGAGAGTCATAACTCCCCTGGCTCGGGATGAAAATGAAGAGGTGAATACACTTCCCTGCCATCTACTCCTAATTCTTTTAACATCCTCCTCTATCAGATGAGTTTCTTGTAAAAACACAATTCTTGAACCCATGTCCTTTATTTTATTCATAACTTGTTTAAGTTTTTTTAAATTTTGTAGACCTCTGCAATTCCATGAAGTTAAATTAAGATTAACACTTTGGTCCATGATCAATAGAGAGTTTGGGATTACCTTGCAGTGTAAACATGCTCATACAGAGAAGCAAAAACATGAGTGGTTGAACATTCATCCTACAAACTACACACAAACAAATTTCCCCTTCCCACACTTGTGGCAAACCCCCCAAAATCAAAAGAAAAATTCTGTCTCCCGATATAGCCATCGACCGTTCCACACCCACGGGGAACAGCCTAAGCCACTCCTTCTTCATCCTCCCAATCACCCTAACTCTACTGCTTTTAATGACGTAACATTAACTCTCCTCTGTAGTTTTCCAACTTAACTCCAAAATTTTTAACAACTTTGTACATCATAGTTTTTTTGTTTGTTTGTTTTGTTTTTGTTTTGTTTTTTTAATATATAATACAATCTATATTTTGTAAACTTACTATTTACTTCAAGTCAGTCAGATGCCTGTGCAAATGCTTAATTATTCTACCTTATATTTTGTTCATGCTTAGCTCCCACCAGTCTCTTCTTCTTCTTTGATCTTCTTGATGAACTCCTGCGCCTCCTCTGGGGTCTTGAAGATGTGGGTTCTGCCCTCATACGTGGTCAGCAGTCTCGCAGGATAGATTACACCATGACGAATCCCAAGGTTGCGCAGCTCCTTACGTACGGGATCAAACTGCTTCCTCAATTGCTGGATTCCTGTGGCCAAATCTGGGTAGAACCGCACCTGCTGGTCCTGGTGTTTAATCTCTCCTTTAGCACGTGCAGCGTTGAAGATCTTCATCCTGTCTCTGTTGCTAAGAAACTTCATAATTAAGGTCCTCGGCGGTCCCTTATCTCTCCGTGGGCCAATACGATGTGCTTTTTCCAGAACCACTGCTGATTGCAACTCCTCGCTGCCCAGCACCTCCAGAATCCACTTTTCCAGAAAGGAACATACGTCCCGACCTTCTGATTCCTCTGGAAGACCCACCAGCCTCAAATTATTCTGTCTCGACCGAGATTCCAAATCCAAAATATTATCTTCCAGAGATTTATTTTTTTTTTCCAAAGTGCGCACCTTTAATTGAAGACGGGTGACGTCATCTTCAGCACTAGCGAGACGGAGCTCCATCTGCGCCATTCGTTCTACACAGTCACCCAATTCCTTTCTTATTCCTTCCAACGCTGTCATAATCCCATCAAATCTAGAGGAAAAGTCCGCTCTCATTGAACTCATGGCAGCCATCAGCGCATCTGCGCCATTCCCCGCAGATATCGCACCGTTGCCAGCCTCCTCCGCCATATATGGAGTTTTGTTTGCTGCGTCACAGACCTGAAAGTCCGTTAATTTGGACTGTTTCGGCGGCTCGCTTTTTCCTTTTCCTGGTTTTCCAGCCTTAGGCTTCGCCGACATATCCTCGCCCAAATGCTGGGATACGTTCTGGCCCAAATGAGAGAGTTATTTGCCGATTTTTTTTCTCCAGGAGCAGAGCAGAGCGAGACACGTCCGTCCTACGTGGCAGCCATAACCTGAAGTCATTTTTGCAAATTTTATTAAAATAAAAAACTACAAAATCACATGTACATACTGTAAGTATTCACAGCCTTTGCTCAATAGTTTGTTGATGCACCTTTGGCAGCAATTACAGCCTCAAGTCTTTCTGAATATGATGCCACAAGCTTGGCACACCTATCTTTGGGCAGTTTCAGTCATTCCTGTTTGCAGCACTGCTCAAGCTCCATCAGGTTGGATAGAAAGCATTGGTGAACTGCCATTTTCAGATCTCTCCAGAGATATTCAATTGGATGAAAGTCTGGGCTCTGGGTGGGCCACTTAAGGACATTCACAGAGTTGTCCTGAAGCCACTCCTTTGATATCTTAGCAGTGTGCTTAGTGTTGTTGTCCTGCTGAAAGATGAACCGTCGCCCCAGTCTGAGGTCAAGAGCACTTTAGAGCAGATTTTCATCCAGGATGTCTCTGTACATTGCTGCATTCATCTTTCCTTTATCCCAACTAGTCTCCCAGTTCCTGCCGCTGAAAAACATCCTCACAGCATGATGCTGCCACCACCATGCTTCACTGTAGGGATGGTATTGGCCTGTTGATGAGCAGTGCCTGGTTTCCTCCAAACATGATGCCTGGCATTCACGCCAAAGATTTCAATCTTTCTCATCAGACCAGAGAATTTTGTTTCTAATATTCTGAGAGTCCTTCAGGTGCCTTTTTGACAAACTCCAGGCAGGCTGCCATGTGCCTTTACTAAGGAGTGGCTTCTGTCTGGCCACCCTACCATACAGGCCTGATTGGTGGATTGCTGCAGGGACAGTTGTCCTTCTGGAAGGTTCTCCTCTCTCCACAGAGGAACGCTGGAGCTCAGACCATCGGTGACCATCGGATTTTTGGTCACCTCCCTGACTAAGGCCCTTCTCCCTCAATTGTTCAGTTTAAACGGCCGGCCAGCTCTGGGAAGAGTCCTGGTGGTTCTGAACGTCTTCCATTTATGGATGATGGAGGTCACTGTGCTCATTGAGACCTTCAAAGCAGCAGAAATTTTTCTGTGCCCTTCCCCAGATTTGTGCCTCAAGACAATCCTGTCTCAGAGGTCTACAGGCAATTCCTTTGACTTCATGCATGGTTTGTGCTCTGACATACACGGTCAACAGTGGGACAGGTGTGTGCCTTTCCAAATCATGTCCAATCAACTGAATTTACCACAGGTGGACTCCAATTAAGCTGCAGAAACATCTCAAGGATGATCAGTGGAAACAGGATGCACCTGAGCTCAGTTTTGAGCTTCATGACAAAGGCTGTGAATATTTATGTACATGTGTTTTCTTAGTTTTTTTTTATTTTTATTAAATTTGCAAACTTTTTTCACTTTGTCATTATGGGGTATTGTGCGTAGAATTTTGAGGGGAAAAAATTAATTTAATCCATTTTGTAATAAGGCTGTCACATAACAAAATGTGGACAAAGTGAAGCGCTGTAGATACTCGTTATGATTCTACCATAGGTGTAGATAAAAATATATCCATATCACACTAAGAATAGCGTGAGAACCATATGTAAGGGTTAAGATGCCACATGGAACTTTCTTGTCAGCACAATCTGTTTATGTTCTGTCTTTCTCGCTATAAACAGACTGTTTGCATCCTATAGGTCTAACAAAAATGTGAAATATTTAAGTTGAAATCCTTCCCATAAATGGATTACAAGAAATTTTAGCAGATATTGGCCGTCTCTTGTGTTTTTGCTGTCATATGCAAGCTTTCATTGTTCATGTTCTTGCCAAGTTTCCTTTCTTTGTTGCACTGGTTCACTTTGTTTGGTATGTCTTTGAAACCAGCTCCAGGATATGCACTACATCTCCCCCTGTGCTCATGTGCAATACTAACAAAATGTGGGCCCACTTTGAAATGGCATACCAACTATAAGGACTAATCTGTAAAAGGGATGTAGCCTCCCACTAGTCCTGCTCTAGTTTAGACAACCCTCAGGGTACATGAGCACAAGTATAAAAGGCTTTAAAAGTAGACTTTTTTGGCAAAAAAATGCAATTCATTCAGGGTATAATGTTGTTTTAAACGATGGATTTCACAAAGATTTTACAAAAAACTTTGTTGAAACAGCATGGTGGTGTAGTGTGGCACTATTGTCTTACAGTAAGAAGGTCATGGGTTCAAATCCACCACTCAGCAGGGCATATCGATGTGGAGTTTGAATGTTGTCCCCATGCTTGCTTGGATTTACCCCGGGTGCTCCACTTTCTTCTCATATGCCAGAAACATGCAACGTAGGTTAATTTGAGACTGTAAAGTAGCCTGAGGTGTGAATGTGTGTGAATGGTGACAGGATTGGCACCGCACCGTGGCTGCCTCATTCAGCTTATTAATGCTCCTCTGGGATTTAAGTGTACTAAATACCCCCCACCCCCCAGAAAAAAAGAGGCAAATTTACAGGAATATACAGTGCTGTGTGAAAGAGTATTTGCCCCCTTCCGGATTTCTTATGTTTTGCATATTTGTCACACTTAAATGTTTCAGATTATCAAACAAATTTTAATATTAGGCAAAGACAACCTGAGTAAATACAAAATGGAGTTTTTAAATGATGATTTCATTTATTAAGGGAAAAAGCTATGCAAACATACCTGGCCCTATGTGGGGAAAAAGTGATTGTCCCCTATTGTTGCATCATGAATTAACAGTGATCAACCACATTTTTTGGAATGCTCAATTCAGTTTCATTAGCCACACCCAGGCCTGATTATTGCCAGACCTGTTGAATCAAGAAATCACTTGAATAGATCCTGTCTGACGAAGTAAAGTAGGCTAAAGGATCTCAAAAACCAACACATCATGCCATGATCTAAAGAAATTCAAAAACCCAGAACATCTAAAGAACTGCAGGCCTCACTTGCTTCTGTTTGGACACTGGTCCATGATTCAATAATAAGAAAGAGACTGGACAAAATTGGCATCCATGGGAGAGTTCTAAAGCTAAAACCGCTACTGACCAAAAAGAACACACAGTGCGATGGTCTGGGGCTGCTAGATGATTTACCGTAATTGATGGAACCTTGAATTCTGCTCTTTACCAGAAAATCCTGAAGGAGAATGTCCGGCCACCAGTTCATGATATCAAGCTCAAGCCCTCCAATGTTGCTGAATTAAAACAATCCTGCAAAGGAGAGTGGGCCAGAATTCCTCATCTGTGATGTAAAAGACTTATTGCCAGTTATCACAAATGCTTGATTGCAGTTGTTACTGCCAAGGGTGGCACGACCAGTTATTAGGTTAAAGGGGAAATTACTTTTTCACATAGGGCCAGGTTGATTTTGATAGCTTTTTTCCCTTAATAAATGAAATCATAATTTTAAAAACTGCATTTTGTATTCACTCAGGTTATCTTTATCTAATATTAAAATTTGTGTGATGATCTGAAACATTTAAGAGTGACAAAAATATAAGAAATCAGGAAGGGGACAAGTAGTTGTTCACAGCACTGTAAGTACTTTTGCACTTTTATAATCATTGAAAACAATCAAAGTACTTTTGAAAGCTACTCGTGTTTATATCTAAATTCTAGGGGTGAGGGAAAAGATCGATGCAGTCAGTATCCCCATACTTTGTGCCGAAGGTATTGTCGATTCAGAGAAACCAGTATTGCAGTACTTAAAAGTATTAATAAATGTTGCTAGTACAAATTCATTTTTTTGTGTACTAGTGTAATAAAAACAAATTGACTTTTCAATCTACTAGATGGATGTTAAATCTGAACCTTGGTCTACCCTGATTGTGTTTGCCCTCACATAACTGTGAGTAGAGTAACTGCTGAGGGAGACGCTGGTGGTCCATCCTCTCAACATGTCCGAACCATCTCAGGTTCATCTGTATTAGCATGTCCTCCATTGATGGTAGACCAGCTCGTTTCAATACTTCTATGTTGGTTATCTTGTCTTTCCATGAGATGTTCATTATGGCTCGAAGGTGTCTCATCATGTACAGTACGCGTGAAGTTTCCCTCATTTCATCTTCAGTACCTTGGCAGAAGGCAGTAGGTTCTTATCAAGGATGTCTCTGTACATTTGTCCATTCATCTTTCCTTCAATTACAGTGGTGTGAAAGTGTTTGCTCGTTCCTGATTTCTCATTTTTTTGTGTTTCACACTTAAATGTTTCAGATCATTAAACAAATGTAAATATTAGACAAGGCTAACACAAGTAAGCACAAAATTCAGTTTTTAAATGAAGGTGTTTATTAAGGGGGGAAAAATCCAAACCTACATGGCCCTGTGTGGAAAAAGTGATTACCCCCCGTTAAAACATAAATTAAGATAAGATAAACCTTTATTAGTCCCACAATGGGGAAGTTCCAGGATTGCAACAGCACAGGGATAGCAACACTCAGAGCAATAATTAAGAAGATAAGAAAATAAAATGAGAGCAGTGAATATACATATGTACACATAAATATATAAATATATATACACAGTGCAGAGCATTGTAGCTAGATGGAATAAACAGCATAACCGTCTATTTAGTTACCCTACATGGTATGAATATGTACCCATACATATTGTCACCCTCCGTAGCAACTGATATTGTCCTAGTTGTATGCTGGAGGGGACCATTTGTGTAAGTCTGTTGCGTCTTTTGCATTCAGTACTATTAGGTTGTCACATTTTTTTGCTATCTCTGCGAGCAGCCCTACTTAGATTATACAGTCTGACAGCCATAGGTAGGAAGGACCTGCGTTGGTCGTGCACCTAGGATGATGTAGTCTACTGCTAAATGAGCTCCTCAGTGCGTTCAGTATGTCCTGCATAGGGTGGGACTCGGACTCCAGCAGAGATGACAGTTTAGCCACCATCCTTCGCTCTCCTATCTCCTCCACTGGACAGAGCTAGCTTTCTTGATTAGTTTGTTCAGTCTCTTCCTATCGGCTGCTGTAATGCCACTGCCCCCAGCAGACCACTCCAAAAGTGATGGCTGATGCCACCACCGTGTCGTACAATGTCTTCAGCAGCGCCCCTTGTACTCCAAAAGACCTGAGCCTTCTCAGTAGGAACAGCCTGCGCTGTCCCTTCTTGTAGAGTACATCAATATTGTGTGACCAGTCTAGTTTATTATTCAGATGAACACCCATGTACTTGTAGGATGTCACCATCTCAGTGTCTGTTCCCTGTATGTTTACTGGTGCTGTGAGGGGTTGTCCTTGCCTGCGGCAGTCCACCACCAGCTCCTTAGTTTTCCTTGCGTTGATCTGGAGGTAGTTCCAATGGCACCAGTCCACGAAGTCCTGGATAAGTCCTCTGTACTCAGCTTCATCTCCGTTGAAGCTGAGTACAGAGGACTTATCCAGAACTTCGTGGTTAACTGTGGTTTATCACATCTTTGGAAAGATGAGTTCAATTTCTTGAGCCACACCCAGGCCTAATTACTGCCACACCTGTTCTCAATCAAGAAATCACTTAAATAAGACCTGCCTGACAAAGTGAAGTTGACCAAAAGCTCCTCAAAAGCTAGACATCATGCTGTGGTCCAAAGAAATTCAGGAACAAATGAGAAACAAAGTAATTGAGAGCCATCAGTCTTGAAAAGGTTATAAAGCCATTTCGAAAGCTTTGGGACTCCAGTGAACCACAGTGAGAGCCATTATCCATAAATGGCGAAAACATGGAACCGTGGTGAACCTTCACAGGAGTGGCCAGCCGACCAAAATTACCCCAAGAGCGCAGCGACGACTCACCCAAGGGGCCACAAAACACTCCACAACAACAGCCAAAGAACTGCAGGCCTCACTTGCCTCAGTTAAGGTCAGCGCTCATGACTCCACCATAAGAGAGAGACTGGGCAAAAATGGCCTGCATGGCAGAGTTCCAAGATGAAAACCACTGCTGAGCAAAAAGAACATAAAGGCCTTTCTCAGTTTTGCCAGAAAACATCTTGATGATCCCCAAGACTTTGGGGAAAATACTCTGTGAACTGACAAGACAAAAGTTGAGCTTTTTGGAAGGTGTTTGTCCCATTACATCTGGTGTAGAAGTAACACAGCATTTCAGAAAAGGAACATCATACCAACAGCAAAATATAGTGGTGGTAGTGTGATGGTCTGGGGCTGTTTTGCTGCTTCAGGACCTGGAAGACTTGCTGTGGTAAACTGAACCATGAATTCTGCTGTCTACCAAAAATCCTGAAGGAGAATGTCCGGCCATCTGTTCGTGACCTCAAGCTGAAGCACACTTGGGTTCTGCAGCAGGACAATGATCCAAAACACACCAGCAAGTACATCTCTGAATGGCTTAAGAAAAACAAAGTGAAGACTTTGGAGTGTCCTAGTCAAAGTCCTGACCTGAATCCTATTGAGATGCTGTGGCATGACCTTAACCCCTTGCACTCCGGTCAATTTTCCTAAAAACGCCAAAAAATAATGTGCACAAAGTAAATTGAAAGCTGTTCTTCAACTCTTTGCAGCATCTTCAAGGGGTTGGTCTCATTTAAAAGAAAACACTTTGAATTTTTTGGCAAAAAAAACCATGATCTCTCTAAGTGCTCCGGCCACTGAGTTACAGTCATCTAAACATAGTGAACTTGAAGAAAATAAATTTGGCCTGGGTGTTTTTTTTGGATACAAATGCTTGCAAATAACACACAGCTTCAGATCCGGGCTGGAAAATGCAACAGAAATGTAGAATCAAGTGTTATCCAGCTGAGGTCCAAATTTTGTAACAATACCACAAAAAATTTATATATTACACAGCTTTGTTCTCAGTAGTTCCCAGGCGTTTTGGAACTGTGCCAAATTGTGCCAAATGGCACAGTTTGGAAAAACGTCTGTAACTTTTGAATGATTCAATGTAGAAGCTTCATTTTGGGCTGTAATGAAAGGTGACACTCAGAGCTGTGTGTGTGTGGGGGGGGGTTGTCCCCCCCCCTCGCTACAGAGGACGGAGATCGGCCATCGCGACATGACGGATTACACTCGGCTGTGGCGATGTGGCCACGGCGACGCTGTCACCGCGGCTCCCCCCCCCCCCCCGCTAGAATCGTAGCGGCGGGGGGGGGGGGGGGCGTTCAAGGTCCGGAGGCGACGAACGAATCGTGTAACGCGGCGCACGCACTTCGGACATCGTGCGCCGCACAGTTGTAATTTACCGATCGGTCAAAAGTCATTTTTGATGACAATTTTCAGGGATAAAAAATAATTTGGCTTATAACACCTTACCTCTTCACAGCCACATTGTCCTGGCCAACTTCTCTTCCTCATTGTCAGACGAAAGCGACGCTAGTCCGCTCGTGGTTCTGGTCTCGCGACCCGGTCAAAACATAATTCCATGATTGCGGTTTTGGCGAATGATTTACGACCTTCGTCGTCGGCCTCTTTCGGTCTATGATGACCATATAAGAGAATCCTAAACACTCTGCTGGAATTAAAAAAAAAAAAAAAAAAAAAAAATAATAATAATAAAGCACTGCCTGTGGCTGCTGAAACAGTCTGTCTTCACCCAGCCTTTGTAGACAAAACAGCTCAGCGAACTTCTGTGCTTCAATTGGCTCACTGCGTTGGTAGGCGGGTCCTTCTTGCCAAGTTTTCAGTCATTGGTTCTTCAAGGTTTCAGAAACCCAATTCAAGGCTCTTATTAGTCGAATGAGAGGTCAATCAGATGAACTAATCTGTTCGCGGCTGTGTCTGCAGCTTTTATTTTCAGTGCGCGCTTGGACGCCATACACCACCTACATCACAATCTCCATCATGCGTCCTAGAGCGCACGAGAGCGCCCTCGTGCGCTCTAGGACGCAGAGACTTGCCCACCCGTGGGACAACGGAGCGCAAGAGGTTAAAAAGGCGATTCATGCTCAAAAATCCTCCAATGTGGCTGAATTACAACAATTCTGCAATGATGAGAGGGCCAAAATTCCTCCACAGTGCCATAAAAGACTCATTGGCAGTTATCGCAAACGCTTGATTGCAGTTGCTGCTGCTAAGGGTGGCCCAACCAGTTATTGGGTTTAGGGCGCAATCACTTTTTCACACAGGGCCATGTAGGTTTGGATTTTTGTTTCCCTTAATAATAAACACCTTAATTTAAAAACTGCATTTTGTGTTTACTTGTTGTCTTGGTCTAATATTTAAATTTGTTTGATCTGAAACATTTAAGTGTGACAAATATACAAAAAAAAAAAAAAGAGAAATCAGGAAGGGGGCAAACACTTTTTCACACCACTGTGTATGACGTCTGCCTCTACCATGTGCTTAAAAACACCCCTGCACCATGATGGGATATGCATTGCCAGTTCTCCTCACAATCTATGTGTTGTGGCATCCAAAGAGTTCAATTTTGGTCTCATCTGACCAGACTATATTCTCCCTGTATTTTATTTTGTTGTGCAGCAAACTTTAAATGAGCTTCAACATGCTTTTTCTTCAGCAATGGAGTCTTACAAGGTGAGCGGGCATAGATCCCATGTCGGATGAGTGCATTACTTATTGTTTTCTTTGAAACAGCAGTACCTGCTAACTCCAGGTCTTTCTGGAGCTCTTGGTGAGTGGTTTTTGACTCTTGCATAACTTGTCTGATAATTCTTTTGACTCCTCTGTCAGAAATCTTGTGAGGAGCTCCTGGTCGTGGTTGGTTTATGGTAAAATAATGTTCTTTCCACTTCCAACTGATGGCTCCAACAGTGCTCACTGGAACATTCAACAGTTTAGAATTGCATCTGTAACCAATGCCATCATTATATTTTGCAACAACAAGGTTGTGAAGGTGTAGAGAGAGCTCTTTGCTTCTACCCATCATTAGTTCTTTGTGATGTGACAATCTGATATTCACAGGTGTTTTTAAAGGCTATCAGTCAGGACTTAACCAGCTGAAATTAATGTGCACTGATGGGGGATGGGATGGCTTCTTAAATTCTGATGGATTTCAGCTATTTTTTGGCTTTCTGTGTCTTTTTGCACCCCTTTCTTGTCATGTATTTAATACTTATTCCCTGTCATTCCACTTTTTTAATATAACTTGTTTTGTGTAACACAGTTGCCTTGATTTTTTTTGTATGTCTGGATTACTTGGGTTGTTACTGATATCTGGTGAAAATCTCAGGTCAGTGGCTCAATCAGAAATATGGTTCATAAGAAAAATGTTGTCTTTTTGTCATTGCAGAGTGTACAACAAAATTTGTCTTCAGTGCTAATGTGTAAGAAAACTAAAATGAAGAGAAATGGAAAAAAAATCACCAGGCAAATATAAGCAAGGGGTAGATAACACACAGATATATAAAATAAATAAATGGAATAATTATGGTGTACTTAAAAGGATATTATTTCCAGACATAATTGCTTAAGCACAGGATACAGGCTACCCACTGGTTGTTGTTATGCATGTTGTAATGTGATTATTTTGTTGTTTCTACAATCAAACACACCCATACATTGACATTTGCATCAAGGGCAATTTGGGGTTTTATAACCTGCCCAAGGACACTACAGTACATGCAGATAAATGGATCTGGGGTTTGAACCACAGACATGAATACTGAAAAACCCATTTTACCTTCTGACTCACAGAAATGAAAAATAGAATAAATAGTCTTTGTTGTCATTGTACAGTTACAAGTACAATGAAATTGAGGATGCTGCGCCCAGCAACTGTGCACATTGGCATAGAAAAAGCATAAAATATGAGGTATAAAATACACATTAAATAAAATGGCACACACAAAAATAAACTAAATAAATTAATCGGGGAAAAAAATGATAGTTTCCCAAATTATTATGCACATTGTTACATTGCTGTTGGTTCATTTTTATCCTCCGCCAGTTGAAGCCCGAAGGGGGATTATGTTAAGGGTCCGTCTGTCCAGCTGTCCCACTTCTGTGAAATCAACTCCTCCTACAGTTTTGTTCCAATTGTTTTGAAATTTGGTACCATGGTAGTTGTAGCCTCTGACCTATGACCTCCTGTTTCACCTCACTTCGTAGACAGTAACTGTCTTGTGAAATAAGATAAGACGAGGTAAGAAGAAGAACTTTATTTATATAGCACTTTTCACAGATAAAGATCACAAAGTGCTTGAACAATAAAAATGCAGAGTGATATAAAACAATGAAATAAGATAAAACAGCAATTTAAGCATAAAAGAAACATTAAAACATATGATTAAAATGATAAAATAATAGAATAAATAAAACCAGGTCACCAGTCAATTAAAAGCTTGCCTAAATAATAGTGTTTTCAAATGTTTTTTAAGAGTCACCTGAATCAGTCAGATAAGACTTAAATCAACTCCTCCTACAGTTTTGTTTCAAGTGTTTTGAAACTTTGTACCATGGTTTGGTATACTTTGATGATGTACATATTGCAATTTCACTCTTATCAGATGACCTTGAGGTCAAAGGGCAGATTTTCCCCAAATCTTCTAAACAAAATAACTACTGAAAGAAATGATGAAGCCTTTTCAAATTGATACAGTAGTTGTATCTAATACACATCTTGGATGATTTACACCCTAACCTAACTATGAGTTTGTGGTCAAGGGGTCAAAGGTCAGAGTTCAAAGTTAACATTGCTGCTGCACTATGGTAAATGCTACATTTACTATTACTATAAAACGAGTAAAGCTTGGGCCACCAAACCTGGTACACAGGTTCACCTTGGGGTCCTGACCTCTGACTATGGGTTTGGGGTCCAAAGGTCAAGGTTACCATTCCTTATGCCTTATTACGAGTAAAGCTAGGGTCACCAAACTTGGTACACAGGTTCACCCTGTGACCCTGAAGCAGGGATGGGCAACTAACTGGCCACATGTGGCCCCCCGCCCTCATTCACTGCAACCCGCCAGTCCATTTCCAAAAATCAATTTATTTAGGTCACGTTTGACCGTATTTGGAACTGCATTCTGAAATGCAATTATAGAGTCCACCAGCAGAGGGAGTTCTAATCAAAACCTAGGTGCCGCTCTGTGTGAGTGGTCAAGCGAGAGTGTGGGAGCTACAGAGCTATAGAGGGAGTAGTGTGCACTGGAGTAAGTGCTGTAAGGTATGTGTTGCATGCTGAGACCGGATTAATAAGCTGTAAACAGCAGTAAATGTACAAAGTAGGCTGCTTTTAAACAAGAATAAATGATAAAGATCCTCAGTAGTGATTGGCAGGTGAAGCCTCAATAGAGCTCTGAGGCTTTCCTTGTAACTTCAGGAAAAAATTCAAAGTTTTGAGGTTTCATTCTAAAGAGCGCGACTGAAGCACTGACACTGTTTCAATCCCATGTCGGCAATAAAAGTTCAGAGACTGTGGTCATTTTAATCTGCTGATTTTTTTTTTTGATTTTTTTTCCCCCCCCATTTACATCAGTGGCTCTTAAACTTTTTTTTTTTTTTATTCCCCATTTTGGGGAGTAAGTAAAGTTTATAAAGCGCATTTTACAGATGTATAGTCACAAAGCGCTGTACAATAAAATGGAAGGGGGAAGAAAAAAAAAAAAAAACAAGAGCCAGATGATTACCAAGCCCACCTACACACAGCTACAGTATTTCTCTGCTCCTCCACACCTAGAATGAATCCAAGAGCAAGCTTAACCTCATTATATTTCCTTTTCTTCTTGGCATTTTTGTTATCGTCCGGACTTTCTCTTTGCTCATCAGTTTGATGGAGAGAGTTTTAAAAATTAGGTAATGATATAACTTTACCAGTAATTTGAATTCTAATATGAAACACTGAGTAGCTTTTATTTTCATTTGCATTTTCAGTTTTAACTGTGAAACTTTTGGCTCTGAAGAAAATAAGGTTATCAAGGTCTGCTCAAGAGAATGTGTGAAACCCCCTAGGGTCACAAAACTTGCTCCACAGGTTAACCTCGGGATCCTGCCCTACAGCAATGGGTTGTATACTTTGTTGTATATTCATGGATGATGGGCTTATCATAATCTGGTTCTGCCACAGTAATTATATTGAAAAGTTGAAAACTGCTCTGTCAGTAAGTATTGGGATCATCAAAGAAAATAGAGGCAGGGGATATTGTACTCACCTCAGAGTGCTTTTGTTAAATTGACAAGAGCATTTAAAATGAGCTTTAATGATTCTTAAAGAGAAGATATATGATCGCGATTAACGACAGAAAGCGCAAACAGTACTTTTTGGTCTAGCTGCTCTCCGTACCAAAGCCGCTCTGACCACAGACACTGTGGGCACCATGCAGACATTGTGAAGCCAAACAAGCTGGATTACAGTCATGGAAATCCCCAAAGTGCTGTCATGTTTAAGTTTACAGCGTTATCTTGTCGGAGTTCTCACCTGGATAATTGTTACAGCCTCCTCCAAAACTTCGCCTGGATGTTGGGTTGTTCTTCTAATGTGGAAGCTGGCTAGTAGCTACATGCTAGGTTGTAGCTGACCTCCAGCAGCTGACACGGACAGAAATTCACCTGTTTTCATCCTCATAGCTTTGGGTCCAACTGTTGGTGAGTACCAGTCTAAAAAAATTCTCAAGCTGTATTTGTAACGTCCATTCACTCCCCCGCCGTTTTTGCAGCACAGTGGGGTGTCATCACGGGTGAGATGGTTGTTTGTTTATGTTTGCAATTTTTCTGCTAAAAGGGAAATTGTGTCTGTTGTGACACATGAGGTCCATGGTTTTGTGTTGATCTGCTTAAAAGCTGTGCATGTTTGCTATGGGAGAAAGGGCAAGCTCCATTTGTGGGCGCTGGCTGGTTGGATGCTGAGTTGTGTTGCCATGATGTTACTGAGCCCTGGCATTTCATTGTTTGCAACTGCAGTGTACTTTTGAGAATTTTCTGGAGAATGTTCTGGATAGTTTTTGTCATTTGGATATGCAAAATATTCTGTCTGGGTACATACAGACGTGGACAAAATTGTTGGTACCCCTCTGTTAAAGAAAGAAAAACCCACAATGGTCACAGAAATAACTTGAATCTGACAAAAGTGGTAATCAATAAAAATTCTATGAAAATTAACCAATGAAAATCAGACAATGCTTTTGAATTGTGGCTCAACAGAATTATTTTAAAAAACAAACTCATGAAACAGGCCTGGACAAAAATGATGGTACCCTTAACTTAATATTTTGTTGCACAACCTTTTGAGGCAATCACTGCAATCAAATGATTTCTGTAACTGTCAATGAGACTTCTGCACCTCTCAGCAGGTATTTTGGCCCACTCCTCATGTGCAAACTGCTCCAGTTGTCTCAGGTTTGAAGGGTGCCTTCTTCAGACGGCATGTTTCAGCTCCTTCCACAGATGTTCAATAGGATTTAGATCAGGGCTCATAGAAGGCCGTTTTAGAATAGTCCAGTGTTTTGCTCTTAGCCATTCTTGGGTGTTTTTAGCTGTGTGTTTTGGGTCATTATCCTGTTGCAAGACCCATGACCTGCGACTGAGACCAAGCTGTCTGACACTGGGCAGCACATTTCTCTCTAGAATACCTTGATAGTCTTGAGATTTCATTGTACCCTGCACAGATTCAAGACACCCTGTGCCAGATGCAGCAAAGCAGCCCCAGAACATAACAGAACCTCCTCCATGTTTCACAGTAGGGACAGTGTTCTTTTCTTGGTATGCTTCATTTTTGCGTCTGTGAACATGGAGCTGATGTGCCTTGCCAAAAAGTTCCAGTTTTGTCTCGTCTGTCCATAGGACATTCTCCCAGAAGCTTTGTGGCTTGTCAACATGCAGTTTGGCAAATTTCAGTCTGGCTTTTTTATGATTTGTTTTCAACAGTGGTGTCCTCGTTGGTCGTCTCCCATGAAGTCCACTTTGGCTCAAACAATGACGGATGGTGCGAGCCGACACTGATGTACCTTGACCTTGGAGTTCACCATGAATGTGTTTAGAGGTTGTTCTGGGCTGTTTTGTTACCATTCGTATTATCCGTCTCCTCCTGCGGCCACATCCAGGGAGGTTGGCTACAGTCCCGTGGATCTTAACTTTCTGAATAATATGTGCAACTGTAGTCACAGGAACATCAAGCTGCTTGGAGATGGTCTTATAGCCTTTACCTTTAACATGCTTGTCTATAATTTTCTTTCTAATCTCCTGAGACAACGCTCTCCTTTGCTTCCTCTGGTCCATGTTTAGTGTGATACACACCATGTCACCAAACGGCACAGTGACTACTTGTCACCCTTTAAATAGGCTGACTGATTACAAGTTTGTAGACACCTGTGATGTTAATTACAGGACACATCTTGGTTGAACATGTCCCTATGGTCACATTATTTTCAATCTTTTCTAGGGGTACCATCATTTTTGTCCAGGCCTGTTTCATGAGTTTGTTTTTTAAAATAATTCTGTTGAACCGCAATTCAAAAGCATTGTCTGATTTTCATTGATTAATTTTCATAGAATTTTTATTTATTACTACTTTCGTCAGATTAAAGTTATTTCTGTGACCATTGTGGTTTTTTCTTTCATTAACAGAGGGGTACCAACAATTTTTGTCCACATCTGTATTCATATTCTGCAGGGTAATTTAACAAACCGTGATGCTGTTTATTCCATCTAGCTGCAATGCTCCTGCACTGTGTACATATGTATATTCATTTACTGCTTTGGCTAATCAGTTCTTATCTTATTACTATTGCTCAGAGTGCTGCTATCCCTTTGTTGCTGTAATCCTGGAATTTCCCCATTGTGGGACTAATATAAAGACTTATCTTGAGAGCTTTTATAAACCTGCAGGGGAAGACAGCAAGCATATTTGTCCACTCCCATGTTCATAACAGTATGACAAGCTTGAAAAATTACTGACTGAAGGTGCACTGTATCTGTATGGGGGGGGGGGATTAACACGTTATTAATTGTGATTAACTCAACATTCCAAAAGATTAATTGCGATTTAAAAAAAATTTTAATCCTCCAACACCACATATATAATATTTTGTGAACTTGTAGGTATATGAATCAAACGTGCCAGAGTTTATCAGCAGACTACCTTTTTATTATTCTCTGCCAGTTCAAGCCCTTTGGGCGAAGCTGCAGGGGAATTATGTTATGGGTCAGTTCGTCTGTCCATCTGTCTCACTTTTGTGAAATCAACTCCTCCTACAGTTTTGTTCCGATTGTTTTGAAACTTGCTACCATGGTTTGGTATACACTGATGTGCGTATTGCAGTTTGGTTCTGATGGGATGATTTTTGTGGGAGTTATAGCCTCTGAGATATACAGTATGTATATGTGTGTGTGTGTGTGTGTGTATGTATATATATATATATATATATATACATATACTGTGTATGTATATATATATATATATATATATATCCCCCCCCCCCCCCCCCCCCCCCCCGAGTGGTCTGCACATGTCCGCCATCTCCACTCCTCCTTGTCTAGCGCTGTCTTTTTCATTTCATGGTATTTCTTTGCTTGCCTGATGTCATCCATCATCATCACTCTTTCTCCCTCTCGATCATTTCCCCTCGACTCTTCCCTCCAACACTTTTTGTAGTAACCCTTTTGATCTAAAGATGTGTCCAATCCACCAAGCTTTTCTTTTCCAGATGATATCCAGCAAAGTTCTCTTTTCTCCCACTCTTCTCAGCACCTCATTGTTTCCCACCCTGTCTGTCCAGCTGATCCTCCATTCTCCTCCACATCTCACAGCTCTCCAGTCTCTTGATGTCTGCTTTCTTCATTGTCCAGGTTTCTGAGCCATAGAGGAGCACACTCCACACCAGTGTCTTGATGAGACGTTTCCTCAAGTTACGATTGAGGCCTTTAATGAGCAGCATTTGGTGTTTATTGAACGCATCTTTGGCCATGTCGATTCTTGCCTTGATCTCCTCCTTGCTTCTTCCGTCTTCTGTCAGTAGACTGCCAAGGTAATTGAACTGTTGGACTTGTTCAAGATTTTTTCCATTGATATTGATTGGCAGCTGTTCTTGTTTGCTTTTTCTGATTTTTATCACTTCAGTCTTCTTCTTGTTGATCTTCATTTTATATCTTTCCACCCTGTCGCTCAATTGGGACATGATTGTCTGTAGTCCTTCTGCTGAGCTCGCCATCATCACCTGTTTGTCTGCAAATCTCACCTCTTGAATGTGGTGACCTCCCACTTTCACACACTCTTCAACTTACTCCATGGCTTGTTTCATCATTGCTTCTGCGTAGGTGTAAACAGCAAGGGTGATGGCAAACAACCTTGATATACTCCTCTTCCAGTGGTGCATGGTCCTGCCACTTCTTGATCCGTTCTTACTGTTGCTGTCTGTCCCATGTACAAGGCTGCGATTAGACATCTGTCTCTCCAGTCCACTCCCAGAGCTTTCAGTATCCTCATCAGTATTGGGGGCACTGCTGAAGACATTCTACGACACGGTGGTGGCATCAGCCATCACTTTTGGAGTGGTCTGCTGGGGCATTGGCATTACAGCAGCCGATAGGAAGAGACTGAACAAACTGATCAAGAAAGCTAGCTCTGTCCTGGGGCAGCGCCCTGACCCAGTGAAGGAGATAGGAGAGAGAAGGACGGTGGCTGAACTGTCATCTCTGCTGGAGTCCGAGTCCCACCCTATGCAGGACATACTGAACGCACTGAGGAGTTCATTTAGCAGCAGACTACATCATCCTAGGTGCGCAACCGAGAGGTTTCGCAGGTCCTTCCTACCTACGGCAGTCAGACTGTATAACCTAAGCAGGGCTGCTCGCAGAGATAGCAAAAAAACGTGACGACCTAATAGTACTGAATGCAAAAGACGCAACAGACTTACACAATGGTCCCCTCCAGTATATACAACTAGGACAGTATCGGTCGCTACGGAGGGTGACAATATGTATGGGTACATATTCATACTATGTAGGATAACTAAGTAGACGGGTATGCTGTTTATTCCATCTCGCTACAATGCTCCGCACTTTGTATATATATTTATATATTGATGTGTATGTATGTATAGCCACTACTCTTATTTATCTTTATTTAAATTAATTAAATCACCCTTACTGTCATTCAACCGTACAACCAATCATGTACAGTAGAATGAGATTGTGCTTTACCTATCTACAGTGTCAATCACACACAGCCCAAGTGCAGAATCAGAGGGCCGCTGCCATGCAAGGCGCCGCCACAGATTTCCCTCCTCCATTCCATTATTGCTGAGCACCAAGCTGGACGGCAGGAAGTTCCACTTTTATATGGTCTTCGGCATGACCCGGCTGGGATTTGAACCCCTGCCTCCCGGGTGTGGGGCGGATGCTCTACCAACTGAGCCACCACTCCGGTCTTCCGTATCTTCTTAATTATTGCTCTGAGTGTTGCTATCCCTGTGCTGTTGCAATCCTGGAATTTCCCCATTGTGGGACTAATAAAGGCTTATCTTATTGTCCAGTCTACCCTGTCAAATGCTTTTTCAAAGTTGATAAAGCATACATATACAGTGGTGTGAAAAAGTGTTTTCCCCCTTCCCGGTTTCTCATTTTCTTGTATGTTTGTGACATGACTTGGTATTTAGACCCAGAAGCAGACTACAGACTTGGTTAGAAAGTGTAACAATGATTTATTGTGCCAAAAGTGACTTGAGGTGCGTGGAGAGTCTGACAACCCTGTGGGGAGAAGAGAGATGAGCAAATGTGACACAGAAAATGTCACAGACGTAATGAATTGTTGCCTTACAGGTCAGAGAGCTGCAGGCTGTGAAACCGCCAGTGTTCCTCATTCCCTTCCCGGCTGTCGTGACGGGTGAGTGAGTGAAATCCTGGTGCAGATATTTACAGTGCAGGACTGAGACTCTCCTGAGTTGAGGGAGTGAAAGATGGAACACTGCACAGTTCGTTAATGTTCACTTACAGGTGTCGAGCTGGTGACATGGGCTCCCTTCTGTCGGGAGGACTGAATCCTGAGTCCACGGGGAGGATAGGAGATCCGGAACCGCCGGGAGGGTGAAGCCTAAGTCCGGCATGAGGATGGTCCACCTGTGCACAGGTAAGTGGAGGATAGCATAGAAATGAGGAGGCAGGCAGATAGAAGTTTAATCTTACGGTTTCCCACGTTGGAGGAGAGGCTGAGTCAGGAGTGAGGAGCTGTCAGCTGTAGCGAGTGGAGTCGACGTCCCCATGAAGAAGTAAAGCTCTGGTGCGGCACCAGCTCTGAAGCGGCTGGTGAACCTGCAGCAGCTGTGGAGCATAAGTAATTAGGGAGACAGAGACAGAGTGCAGACAGGATCATGACAGTAGCCCCCCCCCCCCCCAAGGGGTCCCTCCTGGCGTCCGACGCGTGAGCATGGTGAAATGCCCGGACCATCCGAGGATCGGTAATGAAGGCCCTTGGAATCCAAGATCTCTCCTCCGGACCATACCCTGCACAGTCGACCAAATACTGGAAACCCAGTCCTCTGTGTCGAACGTCGAAGATCCGGTTGATCTTGTAAACCAGACCCCCATCAGCCATCTCTGGAGGTGGTGGTGGCTTGGAGGGTAAACAGATGGGACTGTTGGAAACGGGCTTTACCTGTGAAACATGGAAAGTGGGACAAATACGGAGAGCTGGAGGGAGAGCAAGGCGTAAAGATGCAGGCTTGATAATTCTGGAAATGGGATAAGGACTGGTAGGCCGGAGCCGGAAGCCTCCGTCGGTTGGCGATCTCTGCGTTCCTGTCAGCAGTGCGGTGAAGGGCAGCTCTGGTGGTCCTCCAAAAATGGCAACAGCATCTGATGTACGCCTGGACAGATGGTACAGCAACCTCCTCCTCCGAGGTGGGGAACAGGGGTGGGTTGTAACCCAATGAGGCCTCAAAAGAAGAGAGACCCGTAGCAGTGGAAGTGGCAGTGTTATGGGCATACTCAATCAAGGTAAATATGAACTCCAAGATGCCAGATTGGTTGCCATGATGCACCTCAGGGCTACCTCCAGTTCTTGGTTGGCACGCTCGCACTGACCATTACTCTGGTGGTGGTACCCTGAAGACAAGCTGAACGAAGCCCCAATCAGTTTGCAAAAGGGCCACCACACCTGTGAGATGAACTGGGGGCCCTGGTCTGAGACCATGTCAACAGGGATACTGTGGAGGTGGACCACATGAAGGACAAAAAGGTCAGCTGTCTCTCTGGCTGAGTGGAGCTTAGTGAGAGGAATAAAGTGCGCCGCCTTAGAGAACCGGTCCACAATAGTGAGAATGACTGTGTGAACAGCTGAGGAAGGGAGTCCTGTCATGAAGTCCAGGGCCTGCTGGGAATGGGTAGCGGATGCAATAGTCCAGCGGGGGAAGAAGATGGTGACTTGCCAGCTGAACACTGCGGACATCCTTGGCGCATATTCATCAATGTCTCTGCTCGTGGACGGCCACCAGAATGCTCTCTGGAGGTGGGCAAGCATGCGAGAAACCCCAGGATGACAAGTGAGCTTGCTCTTATGTAGCCAGTCGATGACTGCCCCCCGAAGGGAGGAAGGAACATACAAACGACCCGTTGGACCCCCCCCCCCCCCAGGGTCAGGCTCCGTCTGTTGGGCTCTCCTGACTGTCTCCTCAATCTCCCATGAACGTGCTCCCACCACGCATGATGGAGGGAGGATGGGGTGTTGCTCCGGAAGAGAGTCGTCGGTAGCAAACTGCCTGAAAAGGGCTTCCAGCTTGACGTTCTTGAAGCCTGGGCAGTAGGTAATATAGGACCTGAACCTGTCGAAGAACAAAAACCAGCGAGCCTGTCTGGAGTCGAGATGTTTAGCTCACCTCAGGTATTCCAGGTTCTTGTGATCCGTCCACACCACAAACGGCTGCGTGGCCCCCTCCAGCCAGTGACACCACTCCTCCAAGGCGAATCTGATGGCCAACAGCTCCCGATCGCCAACATCGTAGTTCCTCTCAGCTGGAGAAAGGCGCCGAGAAAAATACGCACACGGATGGACCTTATGGTTTGTGGCCGAGCGCTGTGACAGGACTGCCCCCCCCCCCCCCAGAGTTGGGGGCATCCACCTCCACAATAAACTTTAGCTCTGGGTCCACCTGGGCAATGATGGGAGCAGAAGAGAACAAGTTTGTTAGGTTAGCAAAGGCCTGACTGGCCTTATCAGACCACCTGAATGGGATTTCAGAGAAGGTGAGTTTAGTGAGCAGCTGGGCTACCGTGCTGTAATTCCGAATGAAACGGCGATAGAAATTAACAAGCCCCAAAAACTGCTGCAACTGCTTCCGAGACGAAGGGATGGGCCAGTCGGTAACGGCCTTTACTTTGCCAGGTTCTGCAACAATCTGTTTGTGGGAGATGGTGAAACCCAAAAATGAAGTTGTGGATGTATGAAACTCGCATTTCTCCGCCTTGACATACAGGTAGTTCTCCAGCAGCCGTTGCAGCACAGCTCTCATGTGGACTCGGTGTTCCTCTAGAGAGCAGGAAAAAAGAAGAATGTCATCCAGGTCGACAAAAACAAATGAGCCGAGAAAATCCCTAAGCTCATCATTGATGAGCCGCTGGAATATGGCTGGAGCGTTAGTTAACCCAAACGGCATCACCAAGTATTCGTAATGTCTGATAGGGATGCGGAACCCCGTCTTCCACTCATCACCCTCTTTAATCCAGATTACATGGTAAGCATCGCGAAGGACCAGCTTAGTGAACACAGAGGCGCTCTGCAACAGATCAAGCACAGAGTTGATGGGGGTAGAGGGTATTTATCCTTGTGATATTATTGAGCTCCCTAAAGTCAATGCAGGGCCGAAGGGATCCATCTTTTTTACCCATTAAAAAGAATCCCACCCCCACCGCTGACATGAAGGTCTGATGATGCCAGAGTTTAATGACTCCTTAATGTACTTCTCCATGGCCTCACGCTCTGGCGCCAACAGACTATAAAGTCTGCTAGATGGTAGGGTGGTCCCGGGCTGGAGGTTAATAGCACAGTCATATGGGCGATGGGGGTAAAGAGAGTGCCTTGGCCTTACTAAAGACTAGGGCCAGATCATGATATTCGGAAGGAGCATTGACTAAATCAGGAGTTTGGGTGGGTGATGGTTTAAGGGAAACCGATGGGGAACAGCGCGGTGGCGGAGTGGTTAGCACTGCGGCAGCACAGCAACTCACCCTTGGCCGGTGGATCCTGGGTTCGATCCCAGCCCCTGACCAACAGTGATCTGTGTGGAGTTTGCATGTTCTCCCCATGTCTGCGTGGGTTTACTCCGGGATTTCTCCGGTTTCCTCCCACATGCCAAAAACATGCAAGTTAGGTTAATTGGCATCAAAACTGGGGATTCTAAATTGTCCTTAGGTATGACTGAGAGTGAATGGTTGTCTGTCTCTCTCTGTTGGCCCTGCGATGGACTGGTGATCTGTCCAGGGTGTACCCTGCCTCTCGCCCAAAGATGCTGGGATAGGCTCCAGCCCCCTCGCGACCCAAAAAGGATTAAGCGGAAGAAGATGAATGAACGATGGGGAACAAGCAGCTGACTGAAGGCAGGTGGACAAACAAAAGGTGCTCCAGGAGATAATCCTCCCCTCCTGCCAATCAATAATGGGATTATGCAGTCTTGGCCACGGGTAACCCAGAATAACAGGGGGAGATGAAGAAGGTAAAACAAAAAGGTGTAACTGCTTCCTGTGGTTGCCGGAAACTAAAATGGAAATGGGTTCTGTTCTCTTGGAAACCCTAGTGAGTGGCTCTCCCGAAACAGCCACCAAATCTCATGGAACATCCAGCTCCTGGCACGGGAGCTTAAATGGGGTTGTCAGACTCAGAAATAAAACTCTGTTCTGCACCAGAATCAACAAGAGCAGTGATGCCAAAATCAATGCAGCCGTGGACAAAATGAATGGGTAAACAAAACTGGGCAAGGGGTCTGGACCGTTTCTTGTCCTCCAGTTCCCCTATCGCGGTGAGCAAACCCCCCCTTCTCTGGCTGACTAGGACAGTGGATCACCTCATGCTGGGAGCTGCCCGTCTGACATTGTTCCTTGGAGCATTCCTGAAGGGGGTTATCTAGCTTAATGAGCTAATTTCCCTGGCTATTTATTAAGAGTGGCAAGTTTATCTAACCGGGCCAGTTCATCCCGAAGACTGGAACTGAGGCTGCGCACGAAAATACTACAGAGAGATGCTTCCTCCCACCCCTGCTGCTTGAACCCGGAAATTCACCAAATGATTGGCCACGGACCTGGCTCCCTGTTGGAGATTTAGGAGGCGGGTGGTATTAACGTCGTCTCGGTCAGAATGGTCAAACGCTTGAGTGAATTCCAGCCCGAACCAATCATAGGTGTAACTGGGATAATTGGAATGGTTCATAATAGCATATGCCCAAGCCAAAGTCTGCCCCTCCAGCAAATTAACCACATAACTAATTCGGCTGTGTTCTGTAGGGAAATCCCCGGTACACGCTGAAAAACGAGGCTACACTGAAGAAAAAAAGCCTCAGGCCCCTCCCACTTTACCACTGAAACGGGCCGGCGTGGGTACCGGTGTTACAGGCGGAGTGTGTGTCAACAGAGGGAAAGGAAAGGGGGAACTAACCGGTGTAGCTGATGTGGTCTGAGCATGATGAGCAGTGGTACGCTGATTAAACCGCTCATTAATCTGTGTGAGCTGATAAAGAACAGTCTGCTGCTGATCTAAAATCTGAGTTAACCAAATCTCGGTGATGTTAAGACGGTGCGCATTCACGTCGTTAGCAGCGTCTGCTGGGTCTAACAGACAGGGATGTACAGACGTGATATGGTATTTAGACCCAGAAGCAGACTATGGACTCAGAAAGTGTAACAATGATTTCTTGTGCCAAAAGTGACTTGAGGTGCGTGGAGAGTCAGACAACCCTGCGGGAAGAAGAGAAGAGAAGGATGAGCAAACGTGACACAGAAAATGTCACAGACGTAATGAATTGTTGCCTTACAGGTCAGAGAGCTGCAGGCTGTGAAACCGCCGGCGTTCCTCGTTCCCTTCCCGGCTGTCGTGACGGGTGAGTGAGTGAAATCCCGGTGCAGATATTTACAGTGCAGGACTGAGACTCTCCTGAGTCGAGGGAGTAAAAGATGGAACACTGCACAGTTCGTTAATGTTCACTTACAGGTGTCGAGCTGGTGACATGGGCTCCCTTCCATCGGGAGGACTGAATCCTCCAGGTAAGTGGAGGATAACATAGAAATGAGGAGGCAGGCAGATAGAAGTTTAATCTTACGGTTTCCCACGTTGGAGGAGAGGCTGAGTCAGGAGTGAGGAGCTGTCAGCTGTAGCGAGTGGAGTCGACGTCCCCATGAAGAAGTGAAGCTCTGGTCTCTATTTAAAGGGTGCTCAAATGAGAAGCGGCTGTTGAACCTGCAGCAGCTGTGGAGCATAAGTAATTAGGGAGACAGAGACAACAGAGTGCAGCCAGGATCATGAGTTTGTCACACTTAAATGTTTCAGATTATCAAACAAATTTAAATATTAGACAAAGATAGCACAAGTAAACACAAAATGCAGTTTTTAAATGAAGGTGTTTATTATTAAGGGTAAAAAAAAAAATAAAATCCAAACCTACATGCTCGAGTAGGTTCATTTTGTCTTTTAATTATTTTTTTGTTCTTATTAAAGACAAACATAGGAGATTTTATTTTTTTTTAACCTTCTTTTCCTTACATGTTTCGAATGTTCACTGCAGTCTTTATCAGAAGTATCAGCTGATTGCTGCGAGGTGTCATTTATCAGTTGACTTTCGTAGGTGGGGCCAGCCCAGCGGAACTGTCAGATCCACTGTGCCGGCCTCGCTTTCAGCCGTCCGATGGTCTCTGGAGAATGTAGTCCCAGGTGTGAGAAAGCATAAATGCCCCCTCATCCCGGTTCATGCTGACACGATGAAGTCGCAGGGATCCTCAAAACGGCAAAATTATCGCAAGGCAACATCACAAAAGAAGAAGAAAAAGCATTAAACTCACTCAAGAAAGATAAAACAATCACGATCCTCCCATCAGATAAAGGCAGAACCACAGTAGTGGACACGGAAACATATGAAAAACAGATGGAAACCATGTGGGCAGACAGCAGCACATATGAAATCATAAAAACAAACCCCACAGAAGAAAAGAAAAAAATGCTTAAAGCCCTTCTCAAACCTCTATTAGAAAGCAAAAAAATTTCAAAGGATGCATATGAACACCTGATACCCACAGCCAGCATCACCCCCCCCCCCCCCGGATCTATGGAACCCCAAAAATACATAAGAAGGATGTTGCTGCGACCAATAATAGACGGCATTGGATCAGTAACATACAACTTATCAAAAGCCCTGGTTGAAATCATCAAACCCCTCCTTGGACTATCAGAATACCACTGCAAAAACTCAAAAGAACTGGCGCAAAAACTCAAAAATATGAAAATGGAATCAGACGAGATCCTCATTTCACATGGTGTCATTTCATTATTCACAAAGACCCCTGTTGATGTCACACTACACATAGTGCAAGAATGCCTCAGGAATGACAGAACCCTTAAAAGACGCACAAATCTCACAGTTGACAACATATCTGGACTATTGCAATTTGTTGCAAAATCCATCTATTTTCAATACAGAGGAAAAAAAATCTACAGACAAAAAGAAGGATTTGCAATGGGAGACCCACTATCAGCCATCATGAGCAGTTTTTTCATGGAGCATCTGGAAAATAAAGCCATCAACACAGCACCCATACAATGTAAACACCCTCTGGAAGAGATACGTGGACTACATATTGGAGAAAATAAAAGGACACACACAAGAACTGACTGACCATCTGAACAGCACGGACAGCACTGGAAACATAAAATTCACACACGAAGAGGAAGAAAATGGCACCATAGCCTTTCTGGACATGAAAATCCACCACAACGATGACGGCAGTATAAAAATCACAGTCTACAGGAAAGCACCCCACACGGATCAATACCAACTATGGACATCAGAACACCCCACAGCACACAAACTATCAGTTGTCAGGACATTATACGAACGGGCCACCATCATCACAGACCAAGAAGACAGACAGGAGGAGGAAAACCACATAAAACATGCACTCACACGCTGCCAATATCCAGTATGGACCATAAACGAAGGGAAACTGCAAGTCAAAAACAAAGAAACGGGAAACGACACAGAACAAAAGCCGAAATCAAAAACAAGGACATCATAACCATACCATACATCCGAGGGAGAACAGAACCAATTCAAAGGATCATGTAAAAACAAACACAGCAGTCAAAAAATTAAGACAGTTATTGGTACACCCCAAGGACAAAATGGAACAAGACAAAAAATGCAACGTAATATTTGAAATATCATGCAGCTCATGCAACAAAACCTACATTGGAGAAACCGGAAGATCATTCACCATGAGGAAAAAAGAACATCAGAAGGAATGTCAGAAGGAAACACAAGGACAACTCACAAGGTCACAAAAAGAAAAGGCAGAACAAGCAATATTAAAATCAGCTATATCAGATCACTGCAAAAGAAATAATCACATCATGAGTGGAAGAAGATGGATGGATGGACTGGGACAACGCAAAAATCATAGGATTGGAGAGTAACAGACACAAACGCTAGCTCAAGGAGGCCATAGAAGTCAGGAAGCGGGGAAAAGACAGCATGAACTGGGATGAGGGGGCATTTATGCTTTTTCACACCTGGGACTACATTCTCCAGAGACCATCGGACGGCAGAAAGCGGGGCCGGCCCAGTGGATCTGACAGTTCTGCTGGGCTGGCCCCGCCTACAAAAGTCAACTGATAAATGACACCTTGCAGCAATCAGCTGACACTTCTGATGAAGACTGCAGTGAACAGTCGAAACATGGAAAGAAAAGGTTAAAAAAAAAAAAAAAAAAAATCTCCTTTCTATGTCTGCCAAACCTACATGACCCTGTGTGGGGAAAAAGTGATCCCCCTCCATGTTAAAACATAAATTAACTGTGATTTATCACATCTTTGGAAAGCAGAGTTCAATTTCTCGAACCACATCCAGGCCTGACTACTGCCATAAATAAGACCTGCCTATTGTCACAATTTAGTCCAATATGGGGTAATCAATATTTTAAACCAGGGAGAGCGGACGCTGTATTTAAAGTGTGGAATTTAAAAGGGATACAAAAGATTCAGGATTTATATTTGCCATGTGCAGATAACATAATGTCTTTTGAAGAGCTGAGGATCAAATTTAATCTCAATAGAACACATTTTTTTAAATATCTTCAACTTAGAAACTTTATTCGATCAAATCAAAATAAAGCTCTCACTCGACCTATTTATTCATCCTTGGAAAAAATGATGATGAAAGATAGTAAAAGAAAGGGTATTATTTCAGAGTTTTATAACTCATTGACACTATCTTCAAGTGAAAATTCACTGAAAAGATTAAACTACTGGAAAGAAGATCTGCAAATTGAAATCTCAGAGGAACAATGGGAATTGGCTTGTACAGAAGCTCAAACCAAATCAATAAATGCACGCCTTAAATTGATACATTTCAAATGGTTAATGCGGATGTATGTTACACCGGAGGAGTTAAATAGATATAACAAAAATATACCAGATACATGCACAAAATGCATGGAAAGTAAAGGAACCCTATTTCATTGTTTATGGGAATGTAGATTAATAAGAATGTTTTGGGAAGAGGTGAGGGTAACAATTGAAAAAATAATCTCAAAACAAATCATATTGAATCCTAAACTGTTTTTGTTGGGTCTGTACCCAGAAAAGCATAATTTTAATAAAAGTGAAAGAATATTCATAGACCTCAGTTTGCTTAATGCCAAAAAATGTATTGCACTATTATGGAAAAAGACTCATAGACCAGATGTGACTCAGTGGTTAAGACAGATGTTAACAAACCTTCCATTAGAAAGAATAACATATATACTGAAATCAAAGAAAATTGTGTTTGAGAATATATGGAGACCTTTTATTGATTATGTAAAAAATTTAAACATAACTCTTGAAGAAGAAGGTGAATGATGTGTGTGGACCTTGTAAATTCCAAACTGGTGAACATGGTATGTATACTTGTGTATTGGATTGTCTGGACTGGGCAGAGGAGCATTGTTGAAGACTTGATTTTGTTGGTGGTTGTTGGTGTTTTTAGTGCATTTTTTTTTTTTTTTTTGTAGTGCTTTGGTGTTGGTGATTGATTGTTTGTATCATGTTTGTTAAAAAAAAAAAAAAGGTTCAATAAAGATATTGTGGAAAAAAAAAAATAAGACCTGCCTGACAAAGTGAAGTAGACCAAAAGATCCTCAAAAGCTTGACATCATGCTGTGTTCCAAAGAAATTCAAGAACAAATGAGAAACGCAGAAATTGAGAGCTATCAGTCTGGAAAAGGTTATAAAGCCATTTCTAAAGCTTTAGGACTCCAGCTAACCACAGTGAGAGCCATGATCCACAAATGGCACAAACATGGAACAGTGGTGAACCTTCCCAAGAGTGGCCGGCTGACCAAAATTATCCCAAGACCGCAGCGACGACTTATCCAAGAGGTCACAAAGGACCCCACAACAAATGGTAAATGACATTCACTTATATAGCGCTTTTATTTTCATCCCTTGATGACCAAAGCGCTTTACAGATCCTGCTATCCACCCATTCACACACACATTCACATACTGATGGCGGCATGCTACCTAACATGGCGCTTCCAGACCCACCAGGAGCAATTGGGGGTGAAGTGTCTTGCCCAGGGACACAACGGCAGGATATCCGGGGAGAGGGGGATTCGAACCGCCAACCATGTGGTTATTGGACAACCTGCTCTACCTCCTGAGCCACTGCCGCCCCCAACAACATCCAAAGAACTGCAGGCCTCATTCCAAACTCCACCATAAGAGGGAGACTGGGCAAAAATGGCCTGCATGGCAGAGTTCCAAGATGAAAACCACTGCTGAGGCAAAAGAACATAAAGGCTCGTGTCAGTTTTGGAAGAAAACATCTTGATGATCCCCAAGACTTTTGGGAAAATACTTTATGGACTGACGAGACAAAAGTTAAACTTTTTGGAAGGCGTGTGCCCCATTACATCCGGTGTAAATGTAACAGCATTTCAGAAAAGGAACATCATACCAACAGTAAAATATGGTGGTGGTAGTGTGATGGTCTGGGGCTGTTTTGCTGCTTCAGGACCTGGAAGACTTGCTGTGGTAAATGGAACCATGAATTCTGCTGTATACCAAAAAATTCTGAAGGAGAATGTCCGGCCATCTGTCCATGACCTCAAGCTGAAGTGCACTTGGGTTCTGCAGCAGGACAATGATCCAGAACACACCAGCAAGTCCACCTCTGAATGGCTTAAGAAAAACAAACTGAAGACTTTGGAGTGTCCTAGTCAAAGTCCTGACCTGAATCCGATTAAGATGCTGTGGCATGACCCTAAAAAGGCGGTTCATGCTCAAAAACCCAATGTGGTTGAATTACAACAATTCTGCAAAGATGAGTGGGCCAAAATTCCTCCACAGTGCTGTAAAAGACTCATTGCCAGTTATTGCAAACGCTTGATTGCAGTTGTTGCTGCTAAGGGTGGCCCAAACGGTTATTAGGTTTGGGGGGCAATCACTTTTTCACACAGGGCCTTGTAGGTTTCGATTTTTTCCCCTTAATAATAAACGCCTTCATTTAAAAACTGCATTTTGTGTTTACTTATGGCGGTACTCAAATACTTTGCAAGCAGTTTCATGAACTGGTCAGTCAGAAAGCACCTCATACCGGCTCAGACGTCGCCCGGGTGAACAAGGTCAGGAGTTCCTGGCAGGGGAAGGCGAAGGACAGAGCTGCGTGAAGGAATCTGATCGGACCTAAATGAAACGGTCATTGTCGCCCCCGGCAGACTGCTATGATGATGATGATGATGTTATCTTTGTCTAATATTTAAATTTGTTTGATGATCTGAAACATTGAAGTGTGACAAACATACAAAAAATGAGAAATCAGGAAGGGGCAAACACTTTTTCACACCACTGTACGTCTTGATTGTGTTCTATACTCCATTCTCCTATTGTTCTCATCATTGCCATTGCCTCTCCGGTGCCCATAGCTTTCCTGAAACCGAACTGATGTACTCCGATGTACTCGAATGTTTTGTCTCTGTCTGTTGTTCAGCACCCTCAATATGACTTTAGATGCGTGGGATATGAGGCTAATTGTCTAATGGTCTTCACACCTCTGTGCATTTGGTTACTTCTGTAGCGGAACAGTAATACTGCACATGAAGTCTGCAGGCCATTCTCCAGTATTATACATGGTTTTGCAAAGGTTCACCAGGTGTTTCATCACTTCTGGGCTCAGTGCCTTGAGCAGCTCTGCTGGAATGCCATCTTCACCTTCAGCTTTGCCTGTCTTCAGCTCATCCATTGCTTGCTCTATTTCTCTGTCCAAAATGTCCGGCCCTAGCTGGTCATCCTCCACCACTGTCTCATCTTCCAGGTCGATCTCTTCTGGCTTCCCTTCCTTGTTGTAAAGCTCCTATGTGTTCCTTCCACCTACTGTTGGCTTGCTCAGTGTCTGTCAGCAGTTCGCCTTGCTTGCTTATGATGCACTTTCTTTTCTGCCCTGAGCTGTTCTTCCATGTCAGCTCCTTCACTTTTCGATATAGTTGGTCATTCTTTCCTGGTTTCTCCAGGTATTTGATATCTTTGCACTGCTGCAGCACAGCAACTCACCCTTGGCTGGGGGATCCTGGGTTCGATCCCAGCCCCCGACCAACAGTGATCGGTGTGGAGTTTGCATGTTCTCCCCGTGTCTGCGTGGGTTTACTCCGGGATTTCGCCGGTTTCCTCCCGCATGCCAAAAACATGCAAGTTAGGTTAATTGGCATCAAACTGGGGATTCTAAATTGTCCTTGGGTATGACTGTGAGAGTGAATGGTTGTCTGTCTCTCTCTGTTGGCCCTGCGATGGACTGGCGATCTGTCCAGGGTGTACCCTGCCTCTCACCTGGGGATGCTGGGATAGGCTCCAGCCCCCCCCGCAACCTGAAAAGGATTAAGTGGAAGAAGATGGATGGATGCATCGCTGTTCCCAGAACTTCTCTCTGGCCTTATCTATTTCTCTTCTCAGTTCATTGTTCAGTTTCTTATACATTATCTTCCATCTGCTGTTTTCTTTCTTCCATTCTTTCCTTTCATCCATGTTTCTTATAACATTTGTGATCCAGGGTTTCTTTGCTGGTTTTCTCTGTTCCTGTCTGATGTTCTCCTCTGCACTCTCAATTACTGCTCTCTTCAGGTGATTCCACTGTGCATTGACATCTGTCTGATGGTGCTCAATGCACGCCAGTCGAGTTCTCACATCATCACTTAGTTTTTCGTTCATCCCTCCTCTCAATGCATCCAGCTTCCATCGGCAGTGGGGGTTTGGTTTCTTCACGCATTTCAACTTCAATCTGGTTTTCATGGCAACAAGTTTATGGTCTGAGTCAGCATCTGCACCAGAGAAGGCATGTGCATTCTTGACGTTGTTTCGGTAACATTGCTTCACCATGATGTAATCCAACTGCATCCTTCTCAAGTCTCCAGGTGCTAACCAGGTGTAAATGCTGCGCTTATGATGCTTGTGCCATGTGTTGGTGATGCAGAGCTTATTCCTCTTGCAGAATTCTACCAGCATTTGCCCTTGCTCATTTCTGTTTCCCAGGCCATACTTGCCAGTCACATGTTCAATACTTAGTTTCCCCACAGTACATGAGTATAGATCTGTTTTGGGGCACTGGGAATTTTTGTGGGAGGAAAATGCTAACTTTGAGATTGGGACATTTTGCCATCTGAATTATTAATCAGTTATTAGAAATGAACTGTATGATCAGTAATGACATTGAAGTGTCATTAATGCTCTGCTCTGCCAGTACCAACCTTTTCCAGAGCATGGCTTTGAACAATCAAACAAAGGGCAGACTAATTAATAATAAATGCTGCCTGTATGGTTTTAGAAAATAAAATAAATCTGACATTGTGTTAATTGAACACATTGCATTGCAACATTTTTAAATTAAAGGATCGGGTCACTTCATGTTGCCAAAACTGGTCAGTTTTACAGCCCAGAGGAGCAGGAACGATGTAGGCATTATGGCACTGACTCTGAGGTCAGCAGGGCTGCTGCTGATCTGTTCAAAGTGCTGGGTAGCTGGATTTGTCATCGTTTGCCTCGCTACTCCATAAATGAATGGGGCAGGCTGCATTTATACTGATGGCCTCTCAGAGCTATTGCATACAAATCCAGATTTAAATTGAGTACAGAACAACTCGTGGATGCAACTTTTTTAAAATATAAAAATGGTCTGTAGGTGGAAGTTTTGAAATACAATTTGGAGGCACTTTGGTGAAAAATAAAAATTACAGGTAGCAGAAGAGCTGATATTTTTCTGTGCAGCCTCTTAGTCATTAGGTCATTAACCAAAGATTAGGTATTCCCCATGGTTATTCATGCATCACAAGTCTCTACCCACCAGGATTTTTCAAAAAAAAAAAATACTTGGACTCTCTTTTTTTTTTTTATCGAGTTGGCTATAGCTGTAAGCATCAGTCTTGCTGTTGTGGGCAGTGGATGCAATATTTGATATTTTCTGAACACATTATCTCCTGGTTTAGTTTTTCTTAAGAGCAAATGTGTTGTGAAAAGAAGCAACTTTAGAAACAGAAACTTTAAATTGGGCATATACAGTGCATCCAGAAAGTATTTACAGTGCTTCACGTTTTCCACATCTTATGTTCCAGCCTTATTCCAAAAGGGATAAAATTCATTTTTTTCCTTCAAAATTCTACACAAAATACCCCATAATGACAATGTGAGAAGGGTTTTTTTTTTGAGATTTTTGCAATTTTATTAAAAATAAAAAAAAATTTAAGAAATCACATGTACGTAAGTATTTACAGCCTTTGCTCAGTACTTTGTTGATGCACCTTTGGCAGCAATTACAGCCTCAAGTCTTTTTGAATATGTAATGTAATGTACTTATTTAAAACAACCCGTAGGTGACCAAAGTGCTTTACAGAAAATAAACAGCATTAAAAACACACAGAGCATTAAAAACAAATAACATAAACAAAAACAAACAAAAAATAAGAATAAATACCTAAAAATGAGAATAAAACAAAAACAAATGCCAAGACAAATATCACCACTACTGGGTATTAAAAGCCACCCTAAACAAATATGTCTCAAGTTCTGATTTAAAAAGGGCCAGGTCAGAGATAGCACGTAGGTCAGGGGGGAGATTATTCCAGAGCCTGGGGGCGACAACAGAAAAAGCTTGGTCACCCCAGTGTTTATACCTTGACCTAGGCACATCCAGCAAAAGCTGATTGGATGACCTCAAAGCCCTGCCTTGGTCACGGACAGTCAAAGTCTCAGACATATAAACCGGAGCAAGGCCATTAATAGCTTTAAAAACAAAAAGCAAAAGTTTAAAATTAATTCTAAAATGGACTGGAAGCCAATGAAGTGAAAAAAGGATCGGAGTAATGTGCTCTCGCCTAGGTGTGTTGGTCAAAAGACGGGCCGCTGCATTTTGCACAAGTTGAAGGTAGCCGAGAGAAGACTGAGAGATGCCAACATAAAGTGCACTGCAGTAATCAAGTCGAGACGTGATTAAAGCATGGATGGCTATCTCAAGATCATGACGGCTCAGGAAAGGTTTGGCTTTGGATAACAAACGTAATTGATAAAAGCTCATCTTGACTACATTGTCAATCTGTTTATCAAATTTTAAATGGCCGTCAAAAATCGCCCCCAAATTTCTGACAGTTGAACTGAGCCTTAAAGAGAGGGTACCAAAGCCAGCCGTTACAGTATCCCCAAACAAAATATATTCTGTTTTTTCTTCATTTAAGTGGAGAAAATTTTGGCTTAACCACAACTTAATATCAATGATGCAGTCCAATAGAACACTTTGCGAGTTAAGGGCCTTTTCCACTAGCACGCTTTAGCGCGACACGGGACGGCTCAGCACGCTTTGTACGCTTTTCCACAAGCCCCAACACGGTTTAACAGCCGCAATTCTCAGCCCCGCTGAAGGGTAGGGTACAGCAGTGCTGAGCTGTGCCGTGTTGTGACGTTAACAGACTTGTCGCCGCTGATTGGTCAGGTTGTAACCGCCCCTCTCCTCCTCCTCATCTACCAAATCTTCACGACCTTCTCAATAAAGTTTTTGAAAAAAAAAAAAAAAAGAACCTTCCACGACCGCCTTTACTCAGCACGCAACCACTGTTGGCGGTTCCTTTCAGAGTATTGCTGTGCTATTTTCATTTATTCTCTATCAAAAATGTCTTCGCGTAATAAGGGTGTTCCATGGAGCAGTAAGGAGCTGCAGTGTCTGTTCACTGCATTGTCAGACGAACGTATGCAGCGCGAGTTAGACGGAGCTGCCCGGAATGAAAAAATATACCGGGAGGTCTCGACATCGGAGTCCTTTAACGGTGAGTTTTAATTTTTTTTTTATTGTGCGTTTTTTCGCAAATATATTCGGTAAGACGCTCAGTTTATTTATGCAATAAAAAAGCTGTTCATTTGTGGATGGATCGCAGCTTAATTGCAGCACACTGCGGACTAAAGCTTTTATTTTAATTATTCATGTGAACAATACGCTGAAATAAGCTTATGTATTCTTGTTAAAAACTATTGTGCTGTATTTTATTGTGTGCATTTTCCTTGTAGAATCATCCCACGCGTCCGCCGCGACAGCCCGTCCGGATTATTCAACCGAGCCTTCCTGACCCACAGCTGGCAGAGACGCTTCATTCAGCCGAGTCGTGACCCAGTTTGGGAAGCTGGTGTAGACACTCAGTGGTCGGCGTGTATAAAATGTCGATTAACCTTCATGTTGTTGCAAAGTTTTTTTTTTTTCTTTTAATATTTTGTATATAATAAAATGGAATTGTTTTGGAAAGTGTGGTTTGTCTGTTATAACACTGAATTATAAAACAGTATACATAGAAATTCCATTGCCTAATCTGATCAAAATGATACTGATCTTCCTGTCAGGGTCAACCATTGTAAAGGTAATGTAATTTTTAACAAGACCAAAAAACAAATGTTTTTGTAAGCTTTCTGTTCTTTTTATTGAAATATCATAAAAAATTAGCCCCACATGATCCAGTTCTAAACTTTGGGTACATTTTTTATGTTGCCTTATAAGAAGTTGCACAGTTGGACTTTAAAATGCAGCAGGAGAGACTGATCAAGCTTACAAGTCAATGTAAAAAAGTAAGTATATGTAAATTGAATGTTCTATCGGCATTCCAAATTCAGAGAATTACAATACTTTAGGAGTGTAGCATCATCTAAACGGAAAATGATAATACTGTTGTTCCAAACGTTGACCTGAAGGTGAAAAACATGAATTTTTTTTAATTCAGTACATCCAAAATGCCCTAGGATGTAAAAAATAATACTTTGGTGTAGGCCAGTGTGCCACGTCTCATTATTTAATACGAATAAAAACAAGTTTCAGCTCTTTATTTCTAGGTCATTTGGCAGTTAATTCAAAACAAAAGTGACTTGTGTTGTTGCAGCTTAATTATGAGATAAAATTAATTGTGAGATAAATCCACAGAGCGAGCAAGGCAATAATCCTTGAATCCTTTTTTGTCTCGTGTAAATAAGGACTCAGTCGGGTGCGTAACGTCACGGGAGTGTGGCCCCGCCTCGCTCAGAATCTGCTGCTGCACCGCTTCTAAAACCTCCTAAACCATCACAGCACAAGCACAACACCAGTGGAGACAGAAGCATTCCGAGCCGTACTGAAGTGAACCGAGCCGTACCGAGGTGTGCTGGGCTAGTGGAAAACAGGCTTTAGTTTGTTCTGGGTTAAAAGGTAAATAAAGCTGCAAATGGTCTGCATAACAGTGAAAAGACATGTTATGCCTGGCTATTATTGACCCGAGTGGCAGCATATGTAATGAAAACAGAATAGGGCTAAGGATAGAGCCCTGTGGGACCCCACAGGAGAGAGGGGCACTAGAAGAGGACATGTCACCAATCATTACAGAAAAAGTTCTATTAGAAAGGTAGGATTCAAACCACTTAAGTGCAGTGCCATGGATGCCAGCATGGTGATTCAGGCGTGACAAAAGGATAGTGTGGTCCACAGTGTCGAAGGCTGCTGTAAGATCTAGCAGCACTAAGATCACAGGGAATTTGGCATCAACATACATCATAATATCATTGTGCACCTTAAGCAGGGCAGACTCAGTGCTGTGACGAGATCTAAACCCAGATTGAAACCTCAAAAATAGAATTGTCTTCTAAAAAAGACTGCAACTGTATAAAAACAGCTTTTTCTAAAACTTTAGATAAAAAGGGCAAATGAGAAATATGATGCCACAAGCTTGGCACACGTACAGTGGGGCAAAAAAGTATTTAGTCAGCCACCAATTGTGCAAGTTCTCCCACTTAAAAGATGAGAGAGGTCTCCAATTTTCATCATAGGTATACCTCAACTATGAGAGACAAAATGAGGGGGAAAAAAAATCCAGAAAATCACATTGACTGATTTTTAAAGAATTTATTTGCAAATTATGGTGGAAAATAAGTATTTGGTCACCTACAAACAAGCAAGATTTCTGGCTCTCACAGACCTGTAACTTCTTCTTTAAGAGGCTTCTCTGTCCTCCACTTGTTACCTGTATTAATGGCACCTGTTTGAACTCGTTATCAGTATAAAAGACACCTGTCCACAACCTCAAAGAGTCAGACTCCAAACTCCACTATGGCCAAGACCAAAGAGCTGTCAAAGGACACCAGAAACAAAATTGTAGACCTGCACCGGGCTGGGAAGACTGAATCTGCAATAGGTAAGCAGCTTGGTGTGAAGAAATCAACTGTGGGAGCAATTATTAGAAAATGGAAGACATACAAGACCACTGATAATCTCCCTCGATCTGGGGCTCCATGCAAGATCTCACCCCGTGGGGTCAAAATGATCTCGAACAGTGAGCAAAAAATCCCAGAACCACACGGGGGGACGTAGTGAATGACCTGCAGAGAGCTGGGACCAAAGTAACAAAGGCTACCATCACTAACACACTACGCCGCCAGGGACTCGAATCCTGCAGTGCCAAACGTGTCCCCTTGCTTTAGCCAGTACATGTCCAGGCCCATCTGAAGTTTGCTAGAGAGCATTTGGATGATCCAGAAGAGGATTGGGAGAATGTCATATGGTCAGATGAAACCAAAATAGAACTTTTTGGTAAAAACTCAACTTGTCGTGTTTAGAGGAGAAAGAATGCTGATTTGCATTCAAAGAACACCATACCTACTGTGAAGCATGGGGGTGGAAACATCATGCTTTGGGGCTGTTTTTCTGCAAAGGGACCAGGACGACTGATGCGTGCAAAGGAAAGAATGAATGGGGCCATGTATCGTGAAATTTTGAGTGAAAACCTTCCATCAGCAAGGGCATTGAAGATGAAACGTGGCTGGGTCTTTTAGCATGACAATGATCCCAAACACACCACCCGGGCAACGAAGGAGTGGCTTCGTAAGAAGCATTTCAAGGTCCTGGAGTGGCCTAGCCAGTCTCCAGATCTCAACCCCATAGAAAATCTTTGGAGGGAGTTGAAAGTCTGTGTTGCCCAGCGACAGCCCCAAAACATCACTGCTCTAGAGGAGATCTGTAGGGAGGAATGGGCCAAAATACCAGCAACAGTGTGTGAAAACCTTGTGAAGACTTACAGAAAACGTTTGACCTCTGTCATTGTCAACAAAGGGTATATAACAAAGTATTGAGATGAACTTTTGTAATTGACCAAATACTTATTTTCCATCATAATTTGCGAATAAATTCTTTAAAAATCCTTCAATGTGATTTTCTGGATTTATTTTTTTTTTCTTTCTCATTTTGTCTCACAGTTGAGGTACACCTATGATGAAAATTGGAGACCTCTCTCATCTTTTAAGTGGGAAGAACTTGCACAATTTGTGGCTGACTAAATACTTTTTTGCCCCACTGTATCTTTGGGCAGTTTGGCCCATTCCTCTTTGCAGTACCTCTCAAGCTCCATCAGGTTGGATGGGAAGCGTTGGTCCACAGCCATTTTTAAACCTCTCCAGAGATGTTCAATTGGAGTCAAGTCTGGGCTCTGGCTGGGCCACTCAAGGACATTCACGGAGTTTTTTTTTAAAATTACTTATTTTGTACCCGTAGGTAGATTTGTTTTGCAGTCTGGTGACAAGCCACCAGCTGCCGGTCGCTGCGTGTGCAAGCGCCCCATATCCGTAACCTGCATGTTTTTTTTGTTTGTTTTTTTTTCACAATATTTTTATTGAACCTTTTTTTTTTTTTTCTTTACAAACATAACACAAACAATCAAACACTAAAGTAATTTAAAAAAAAAAAAAGAAAAAGGAAAAAAAAAATGTACTAAAAACACCAACAACCACTAACAAAAGCAAGTCTTCAACAATGCTCCTCTGTTTAGTCTAGGCAATCCATTACATAAGTATACATATTATACATTCACCAGTTTGGAATTTACAAGGTCCACACACATCATTCACCTTCTTCTTCAAAAGTTATGTTTAAATTCTTTCCATAATCAATGAAAGGTCTCCATATATTCTCAAACACAATTTCCTTTGATTTCAGTATTTATGTTATTCTTTCTAGTGGAAGGTTTGTTAACATCTGTCTTACCCACTGAGTCACATCTGGTCTATGAGTCTTTTTCCACAGTACTGCAATACATTTTTTGGCGTTAAGCAAACTGAGGTCTATGAATGCTCTTTCACTCTTATTAAAGTTAAGCTTTTCTGGATACAGACCCAACAAAAACAATTTAGGATTCAATATGAGTTGTTTTGAAATTATTTTTTCAATTGTTACCCTCACCTCTTCCCAAAACATTATAATTTTTCTACATTCCCATAAACAATGAAATAGGGTTCCTTTACTTTCCATACATTTTGTGCACGTATCTGGTATGTTTTTGTTATATCTATTTAGCTCCACCGGCGTAACATACATCCGCATTAACCATTTAAAATGTATCAATTTAAGACATAAATTTATTGATTTGGTTTGAGCTTCTGTACAAGCCAATTCCCATTGTTCCTCTGAAATTTCAGTTTGCAGGTCTTCTTTCCAATAACTCAGTCTTTTCTGTGAGTCTTCACTTGAGGATAGTGTCAATGAGTTATAAAACTCTGAAATAATACCCTTTCTCTTACTATCTTTCGTCAAAATTTTTTCCAAGGATGAATAAGTAGGTCGGGTGAGAACATTATTTTGATTTGATCGAATAAAGTTCCTAAGCTGAAGATACTTAAAAAAAAAAAAAAAAAAATGTGTTCTATGAAGATAAAATTTGATCCTCAGTTCTTCAAAAGACATTATCTGAACATGACAAATATAAGTCTTGAATCTTTTGAATCCCTTTTCAATTCCATACTTTAAATACAGCATCCGCTCTCCCTGGTTTAAAATATTGATTACCCCATATTGGGCTAAATTGTGACAATAAGTGTGGTTCTTTTAAATATTTGTTGGTTTCACGATATTTTGATCATATGCTTTACAAATGGATTTTTAACTTGTTTCTGTAATTTTTTAGCCGTGTCTGAGTATATGAATATGGGAAGAGGTAAAGTTAAATTGTATGATTCTATTTCAGTCCAGTGAGGGAGATCATTTGATGAAAAATAATGTCATAGACCTCAGTTGTGCTGACCAGTAATACAACATAAAGAGGACATTTCAGACCTCCACGATCAAATGGTAAATATAGTAAGGACAGACGTAATCTAGCCTTCCTATTGTTCCATATAAATTCCACTAATTTTTTTTAAATTCTTGAGAATAGATCTGAAGGTGGTGGTAAAGGAATGTATTGAAATAAAGTATTTTGGGTAAGATATTACTTTTAAGTATATTAATTCTCCCGATCATCGACATTGGTAGTGACATCCATCTCTGAAGTAACTCATTAATGTCTGTCATTAAGGCTTCATAGTTGGCACTGGCGACTGATTCTAACTTAGGCACAATTTCATTCATCTTCTTCCGCTTAATCCTTTTCGGGTCGCGGGGGGGCTGGAGCCTATCCCAGCGTCTTTGGGCGAGAGGCAGGGTACACCCTGGACAGATCGCCAGTCCATCGCAGGGCCAACACGGAGAGACAGACAACCATTCACTCTCACATTCATACCTAAGGACAATTTAGAATCCCCAGTTTGATGCCAATTAACCTAACTTGCATGTTTTTGGCATGTGGGAGGAAACCGGAGAAATCCCGGAGTAAACCCACGCAGACACGGGGAGAACATGCAAACTCCACACAGATCACTGTTGGTCGGGGGCTGGGATCAAACCCAGGATCCCCCGGCCAAGGGTGAGTTGCTGTGCTGCCGCAGTGCTAACCACTCCGCCACCGCGCTGCTTAGGCACAATTTGAATTCCTAAATATTTAAACTGATGTACAACATTGAATTGATTTACCTCAGGAGCTGGGTGATTTCTCTGGGTCTCATTTAGCATTAATATTGAAGATTTAGTTTTATTTATTTTATATCCTGATATTTCCCCAAAATTCTTTATTAAATTTAACAAGGTCAGAATTGATTTTTTTAAGATTCGACATAAACAAAATTATGTCATCGGCATACAGCGAGATTTTGTGTTCTATTAGTCCTACTTTAATTCCATATATTTGTGGATGTAAACGTACTGCCATCGCTAAAGGTTCAATTGCCATAGTAAACAGTAAAGGTGAAAGTGGACAACCTTGTTGACATCCTCTATTGATATTTATTGATTTTGAGATATTGCTGTTTGTTAGGATTTCTGCTGTAGCATTATTGTATATTATCTGAACCCATTTTATGAAATTATTTCCAAGTCCAAACCTTTGTAGGACTTCAAAAAGAAAGGGTCGAATGGCCCTATCAAAGGCCTTTTCGGCGTCCAATGATAGGAGAGCTGTATCCGGTGCTTCTTTATTAGAATAAATAATATTAAATAGTCTTCTTACATTATGGAAGCCTTGTCTTCCCATTATAAAGCCATTCTGATCTCGGTTAATAATATTTGGTAGTATTTCTTGTAGTTGTTTTGCTAAAATTTTACAGATCATCTTAAGGTCAGCATTTAATAGGCTTATTGGTCTCATGTTTTCACATTTATTAGAGGGTTTACCTGGTTTTGGCAACAGTATAATTAAGGCATTATTCATGTATAGTGGTAAATTACTATTTTGAAATGCTTCTAAAACCATTTCCAAAAATGGTTTTATTAATTTATTCTTAATTTTTTTATAGAGGTTAACTGGAAGACCATCTGGTCCTGCACTTTTTCCTGATTTCATATTATCAATGGCTAGCCCAACTTCTTCTTGACTAATTTTAGACTCCAGTTTCTCCCTGTTTTCATTTGGAATACACGGTATAGATAATCCGTCCAAAAACCCATTTAGTTTTGTTAAGTCAGTTTCATTTTTTGTATCATATAGTTTTTCATAATAATCTCTAAAGGCACTGTTAATTTCTAAAGGATCTACAACTGCCTGTCCGTTACTTATAATACTGGTAATTGGTGTTTTAAATTCTAATTTGTTTAATCTGCCATGCCAATAATTTCCCTGATTTTTCACCTTGTTCATAAAAAGATTGCTTCAATCTTATAAGACTCGAGGCAGCTCTATTTGCTGATTTTTTTTTTTTTGTCATATTCAGCTCTCAGAATCAGTAATTCGTTCTCTAACTTTGAATTACTTCCTGCATACACTTTTTCTTGAAGAATTTTTATTTTATGTTCCAATTGGACTCTCTCCTCTCGAGTCTTCTTAGATTTTGAACCTGTATAGCTAATAATATGCCCCTAATAAAAGCTTTGAAAGCCTCCCACTTTATACATGCTGATGTTTGTGTAGTATTGATATCAAAGAACTCATCTGTTTTTCTATGTACTTAACAAATTCCTCATCCTGAAGCCATTTATGCTGAAATTGCCACCTACCTGGATCCTTTGTCAATTTCTTATCTACATATATTAGACAGCAGGGTGCATGATCAGAGATCACGATGTTATCATAGAAACAGTTTTGAATCTTGGACCTTAATTCTGTGGAGATCAAAAAATAGTCAATACGTGAGAATGTCTTGTCGGTATTAGAATAACAAGAGTAGGCTTTGACTTGTGGTTTCATTTCTCTCCATATATCTAGCAATCTCAATTCTTTCATAAAATGATTAATGGTCATCCTGCATCCATTGTGCGTACAGTCCAGTCCTGTTGATCTATCTATACTGGGATTCAATGTACAATTAAAATCCCCTGCTATTATATGTTGCCCTGTGAGTGATGTTAAAATAAGAAATAAATTTGCAAAGAAGTTTTGATCATCTATATTGGGACCGTATTAAGTTCACCAGATTTATATTTTCTAATAACAAAGATCCTTGGATGATTAGATATCTTCCTAATTTGTCTCCAATTACATTTTTCACTTGAAATGGGACTGATTTATGTATGAGAGTCATAACTCCCCTGGCTCGGGATGAAAATGATGAGGTGAACACATTTCCCTGCCATCTTCTCCTAATTCTTTTTACATCCTCCTCTATTAGATGAGTTTCTTGTAAAAACACAATTTTTGAACCTATGTCTTTTATTTTATTCATAACTTGTTTAAGTTTTTTTAAATTTTGTAGACCTCTGCAATTCCATGAAGTTAAATTAAGATTAACGCTTTGGTCTATGATCAATAAGGAGTTTGAGATTACCTCGCAATATAAACATGCACATACAGAGAAGCAAAAACGTGAGTGGTTGAACATTCGTCCCACAAACTACACACAAACAAATTCCCCCTCCCCACATTCGTGGTAATCCCCCCCCCCCAAAATAAAAAAAAAAAATTCTGTCTCCTGCTATAGCCAGTGGCTGCTCCACACCCGCGAGGATCAGTCAAACCACTCTTTCTTTCTCCTCTCAATCACCCTGACCCTACTGCTTTTAATGACATAACATTAACTCTCTTCTGTAGTATTTCCAACTTAACTCCAAAATTTTATAGCAACTTTGTACATCATAGGTTTTTTATATATATATATATATATATACTGTATGTAATACAATCTATATTTTGTAAACTTGCTATATGTTTCAGATCAGTCAGATGCCTGTGCAAATGCTTAAATATTCTACCTTTATATTTTGTTCATGCTTCATGCTTAGCTCCCACCAGTCTCTCCTCGGATCTGCTTGATAAGCTCCTGCGCCTCCTGAGGTGTCTTGAAGATTTGGGTTCTCCCTTTATATGTGACCAGCAGTCTTGCCGGATGAATCACTCCATGACGAATCCCGAGGTTGCGCAGCTCTTTACGGGCGGGGTCAAACTGTTTCCTTAATTGTTGAATTCCTGTGGCTAAATCTGGGTAGAACCGCACCTGTTGATCCTGGTATTTAATTTCTCCTTTCGCTCGCGCCGCCATTGGTGATCGTCATCTTGTCTCTGTAGCTGAGGAACTTCATAATCAGCGTCCTCGGTGGTGCCTTATTATCTCTCGGTGGGCCGATTCGGTGAGCGCTCTCTAAGACGACCGATGACTGCAGCTCCGCGTTGTTCAGCGCTTCTGGAATCCACTTTTCCAAAAAGGAACATGCGTCCCGTCCCTCCGTTCCCTCCAGGAGGCCCACCAGCCTCAGATTGTTCCGTCGCAACCGGGATTCTAAGTCCAGGACATTATCTTCCAGTCGTTTATTTTTTAATTCCAATGTGCGCACCTTTAATTGTAGGCTGGTGACGTCATCCTCAGCGCTGGAAATCCGGAGCTCCGCCTGCGATACTCGTTCCATACAGTCGCTTATTTCCTTTCTCATTCCTTCTATCGCTGCTATAATCCCATCAAATTTAGAGGAAAAGTCTGCTCTCATGGAGCTAATGGCAGCGAGCACCGCACTCGTGCTCTCCCCAGCAGTCACCGCTCCACCGCTAGCTTCCTCCGCCATAGTCTCTGGAGACTTTTCTGCTTCGTCACGAGCGTGGAAGTCTGTTAGTTTGGACTATTTCGACGATTCACTTTTTCCTCCGCCTAATTTCCCAGCCTTAGGCTTTACCATATCCGCGCCCAAACGCTGGGATAGGTTTTTGTTCCAATTGAGAGAGTTATTAGCCAACTTTTTATTTTTAGGAGCAGAGCAGAGTGAAACACGTCTTCCTACGTGGCCGCCATAACCGGAAGTCCCAACCTGCATGTTCTTGGTATGTGGGAGGAAACCGGAGAAATCCCGGAGTAAACCCACGCAACACGCGGAGAGCATACAAACTCCACACAGATCACTGTTGGTCGGGGGCAGGGATCGAACCCACGATCTCACGATCCCCGCAATCCCCCGGCCGAGGGTAAACTGTGCTGCCACAGTGCTAACCACTGCGCCACCGTGCAGCCCAGGAGTTGTCCTGAAGCCACTCCTTTGATATCTTGGCTGTGTGCTTAGGGTTGTTGTCCTGCTAAAAGATGAACCTTCACCCCAGTCTGAGGTCAAGAGCGCTCTGGAGCAGGCTTTCATCCAGGATATGTCTGTACATTGCCACATTCATCTTTTCCTCTATCCCGACTAGTCTCAGATCCTGCCGCTAAAAAACATCCCCACAGCATGATGCTGCCACCACCATTGGCATGGTTATTAGTGGTGCCTGGTTTCCTCCAAACATAATGCATGGCATTCACGCCAAAGAGTTCAGTCCTTGTCTCATCAGACCAGAGAATTTTGTTTCTCGTGGTCTGAGAGTCCTTCAGGTGCCTTTTGGCAAACTCCAGGTGGGCTGCTATGTGCCTTTTACTAAGGAGTGGCTTCCGTCTGGCCACTCTACCATACAGGCCTGATTGGTGGATTGCTGCAGAGATAGTTGTCCTTCTGGAAGGTTCTCCTCTCTCCACAGAGGAACACTGCAGCTCTGACAGAGTGACCATTGGGTTCTTGGTCACCTCCCTGACTAAGGCCCTTCTCCCCCGATCGCTCAGTTTAGACGGCCGGCCAGCTCTAGGAAGAGTCCTGGTGGTTCCAAACTTCTTCCATTTATGGATAATGGAGGCCACTGTGCTCATTGGAACCTTCAGAGCAGCAGAAATTTTTCTGTACCCTTCCCCAGATTTGTGCCTTGAGACAATCCTGTCTCGAAGATCTACAGACAGTTGCTTTGACTTCATGCTTTGTTTGTGCTCTGACATGCACTGTCAACTGTGGGACCTTATATAGACAGGTGTGTGCCTTTTCAAATCATGTCCAATCAACTGAATTTGCCACAGGTGGACTCCAATTAAGCTGTAGAAACATCTCATGGATGATCAGTGGAAACAGGATGCACCTGAGCTCAATTTTGAGCCTCATGGCAAAGGCTGTGAATACTTATGTACATGTGATTTCTTAGTTTTTTTATTTTTAATAAATTTGCAAAAATCTAAAAAAAAAAAAAACCCAAACTTATTTTGTGTTGTCATTATGGGGTGTTGTGTGTGTAGAATTTTGAGAAAAATGAATTTAATCCCTTTGGGAATAAGCCTGTGTTAGAATAATTTTCAGTATAATTAATCTGAGTCAAAAATCGGACAGAAAATTTAGATATAAGTACTTTTTTTTTTTTTTTTTGAAACTTTTTATTTATGAACGTTTTTCAATTATAAAAACACAAACATATGAGGTCATGGGATGATTAATATGGTACAAATCAGATGCAATAAAAATATACAATTCCGAATCCGCATATTAATAAGTACTGTCACATCCTGTGAAGCCCAACCATTTTTTCCAACGTCTTTTTCCTAGCTCCTCTTGGAGTCGCAGGGTATAGGTCATGCGTTCCATGGACCTTACTTGCTACGTCTGTCCAGAAAGGCTGAATGTGTGGGCAAGACCAGAATACATGCCCATGGTCTGCTGTTGTTTCCCCACATTCTCTCCAGCAGTGTGCAGGAACTCCACTGTACTTGGATTTCTGATTGGGTGTTATGAAAAAAACGAATAAGAGTCTTCCAGCAAAAGTCCCTCCAGGTGCCGGAGTTGGTGAATGAGGATTGCACCTCTCAAACCCTTGACCACATGTCATCAGTTATTACAATGTTCATTTCCTTTTCCCACTTTTGCTTTATATATATTGTTGAGTCTGTTTTAAGTGTCATTAAACTGCAGTATAACTTACTAATAAGGTTTTGAAGACTTGTTGACTTGTATGCATTAATAAAAATATTTAAATAATGAAGGTTCTTTGATATTACTGCTCTGTACCCTTTTATTAATGAAGTCGCGAAGCTGCAAGTATCTAAAAAAAAAAAAAAATCTTGCTTCTCCAGATTGTACTTCCTGCGTAGAGTGTCGAATGACATTAGGTTTGATTTCTCATACATTGTACACGCTGTGGTAAGGCCCCTGAATGTCCACTGTCTAAATCTAAAATCATGTGAGGCGGGCAGAAAGTCAGGATCATATGCTGGCCATCTGAGCAATTAAATTTCTTCCTGGAGTTTTAGTTTTCTTATCTCTGATTTCCAGATTTTAAATGTCAGATTAGCCCACTGACTAGTTATTGGAGTAGTTTCGCTTTCAAGGGTACCTAGTTTAGACTGAATTGGGACCTCGGATAAAGACATCTCAATTGTTTTCCATTTTGCATAGTAAGATGGGTCACACAAACAAACTAGTGGTCTCAGTTGGGCTGATATATAATAGTCTCGTAAAGAGGGCAGAGCCTGCCCCCCCCTCTCCTTCGGCAACTGTAAGGTAGAATACTTAACTCTTGGTCTCTTTTTAAGCCAAATGAACCTTGAATTGTATTTATTCCATTTCCTAAATTGTTTGTCAGGAATTGATACTGGAAGAGATGAAAAGATGGATATAGCAATTTAGGGAGGATGTTCATCTTGATTGCCTGTATTCTGCTGCCAAAGTCAAGGGGGAGCAGACTCCAGCTGTCAAAGTTACCAGTTATTTCTTTATTTTGTCGGGTGTAATTCATATCATACAATTGTGACAAATCTTTGGGTAGGTACACTCCTAAGTATTTTATATGGTCAGAATACCAATTAAAATTATATTTAGATATTAATTCTTGTCCAGGATGAAAATTGAAAGTCATAACCTGAGTTTTATGGATGTTAAGAGCGTACCCAGAGAATGAACCGTACATTTCTAAGATTTTCATCAACACTGGTAAACCAGAGACCGGATCTGAGATTGTGATCAATATATCGTCCGCATACGGGCTCAATTTCTATTCCTCCTCACCAATCCGAACACCCTTTAGTGCGATTTCTTGGCGTATTGCTTGTGCTAAAGGCTCTATAAATAAATTAAATAAATTGGGGCTACCGGGGCAACCCTGTCTACATCCGCGTTGTAGTTGTATAGAATTAGAAGGACTCCTGTTTATTTTTATTCTAGCAGTGGGGGAAGAGTAAAGAGCTTGAATGCATTTTATAAAGTCAGTACAGAATCCAAATCTCTTCATTACTAAATAGAGAGTCCCACTGAACTGAGTCGAACGCTTTTTCAGCGTCAAGACTGAGAATAACTGAATTTATCTTTCTTTTATTAATCTGTTCGATTATATGTAGAGCTCTCCTTATGTTATCCGAAGTTTGTCTGTTTTTAAGGAAGCCTGTTTGGTCTTCATCAATCAGTGAGGGCATCACAGTGTCCATTCGTTGGACCAAAATAGTCGTGTATAATTTATAATCCGTGTTCAATACACTTATTGGTCTATATGATTTGCAGTCTACTTTATCCTTTCCCTCTTTTGGTATAACAGATATAAAGGCTTCCTTCCAGGACGGAGGTACAGGGCCTCCTTTCAGAATATAATTGAAACTGGTTTCTAGTAGAGGTATCAGACTTTTTCATTTTCTTGTACCATTCAGGAGGGAACCCATCAGTACCAGGAGATTTGTTAGATTTAAGGTTAGATGGCTTTGTCAATTTCCTCACGTGTTATATTGGTGACATAAGCTTATTATTTGCATCTGTGCCAAGTGAGGGAAGATCCAAAGAGTCCAAGAAATCAACTACTGCATTTTTATTAATCGGCACAGATTGGCTATATAGGCTTTTGTAATATGTTTCAAATGATTTTTGAATACCATCCAAATCGGTTAAAATGTTGTGACTTATAGGATCTTTTATTTTGTAGATTGAATTTCCATGCCAACAGTTTAGATGCCTTAGATCCTGCCTCATAATATCTCTGTTTCATAAACCATAAATTTTTCTCTACTTCCTCACCTAGTATCCTATCTATGTCTTGTTTAACTTGTCTTATTTGTTGTGTTACAGTGGGACTTTTTTTGTCAGTTGTGTTTTCTCTAGATCTTTCAGTCTCTCTTGTAGTCGTAACAATTCTTGGGTCTTTTGCTTTTTAAGCATAGCCGACCTTGCTATTATTTTCCCCCTCAGAACCGCTTTAGCTGCATCCCACACAATGCTGGGGTTTGTCTAGCCATTATTGTTATCCTGTAGGTACAAATTTAGATCAGTTGTCATGGACTGTAGAAAGGAGAGATCATTTAGCATCCCTGTATTTAATCTCCATAGTGTTTTTCTCTGTCTGACGTCAAGGTGTAAACTTGGGTAAATTCCAGAATGGTCAGAGATATCTCTTTGACCAATTCTACATTCTTTTATCCTGTTTAAGTCTTTATTATACATGAAACAATAATCTATCCTTGAGTGGAAAGAATGGGGCGCAGAGTAAAATGTAAATCCAGGGGCAGATCTGTGTACAGAGCGCCACACGTCAATAAGTCCTAAATCTGAAAGCATTTTTTTTTTTTTTACACGTTTCTCTATAGGCAGACGTTTCCTTCTAATATTTGTTGTATCCAATTGGGGGTTTAACAATAAATTAAAGTCTCCAGCAAAAATTAAAGGTCTATAAGATTCTTTAGTAGTCAAATCAAAAACTTTTTTATAGAAGCCAATATTACTCCCGGGGGGAGCATATACATTCAATAATGTAACCGCTTTATGGTCAATTTTACCTTTCACTAAAATATATCTGCCTTCTTTGTTGCTTGATTCAGATATAAATTCAAAATTAATTCTATTAGAAATCAAAATAGCTACTCCTCGGTTTTTTACCACTTCTATGAGAGGAATAATATGTATTTTTGAAACCCATTCTTTTTAATTTATCATGTTCTGTGTTGGATAGATGAGTTTCTTGCCAATATGCAATATCTACTTTCTCTTTTTTCATCTTTACCACCAGTTTACTTCTTTTTACAGGGTTATTCACTCCATTAACATTTGGTGACAGTATATTATAATATTTAAAAGACATAGCTTAGCATGTAAGAACAAAATATCATCCCAGACCTCAGAACAACAACTGTAAAACATGAACATGCTGAACAGTAAAACAACATAGCATTGAACTGGACTTCCAATAAGGATACAATGTGGGCCTTGAAAAAAGAGGGGACTGGCCGCAAGGTGGGGCCCCTCTCCACGGTGAGCATCGTGGGGGGAAAAAAAAAAGAAGAAAAAAAATCCCAACCAATAATAATAAAGGAAGATCAGTAGTTAAGTAGAGGTAAAGTAGTCTGGTGACCCTCAGCTCGAGTCTGCAGGCTCCAGCCCTTTCATCAATAGTGAGATCAGATAAGGCTACAAAGTCATGGTCATGAATAATCCAGAACAACTATTCTCACCATAGTAAGGCCGTGTGTTCTCGCGGAGTACTCATTAGTCCACTGTTGTTTCTTCTGACATCCGCCGAAACTCACTCAGCTTCTCCCGGATGTGTTTATGGAAATCCCCACGGCGGGTCCTCTGCGTCTGCCATGGCAAAAGCTGCTTCAGCATCTCCTCCGTCATCGTCTGAGCAGCTCTGTTTCTGGCAGCGGTGATCTGAACCGTGGCAATGCCTTGCCTTTGTAAATCTTCCGCGGCTTCTGTGGCACTATTGTAGAGAACACTTCCTGATGCGTAAAAAATACGCATCTTGTTGAGTGGAGTTTGAAAGCGAATCCCTTTCTCCTTCAGAGCTCTTTTAACGGGGATATATTCTTTTCTTCTTTTCTGTACTTCCACCGCGTAGTCATGGTCAGAATACACTTGCTTGTTGTGAATGCGTATTACCTTTTTCCATGCAGCACGGAGTATTTCTTCCTTAACTGTGAACCGGAGGAAGCGGACTATTATTGAATGTGGCGGGGCACTCGCTGGTGGCTTTGGGCCCAAGGCACAATGGGCGCGCTCAATGCCGAGGTCGTAGTCTTGGCCCAAAACATCACTCTTTTTTTAATGAGACTTTTGGCAAAGGAAGTTACAGATGTGCCTTGTTCTGAGTCCTCGGGTACCCCGTATATGCGAATATTATTCTGCCTGGCCCGACCCTCCATTTCGGATACCTTATCCTCAAGTGTCTGCTGATTTTGTAACAGTTGGACAAGCGTGTTTTTAACGCCAATGTTCCAATTCTCCAGTTCTGTCATATTTTCCTCAGTCTGTTTTATACGTTCTCCCGCGTCATGTACTTGTTTAGTGGTTTCCTGGAGCTGTTGCTGTACTTCCGCTGTGAATTCATCCATTTGTTTCTTCATATCCTCACGAATTACTGAACGAAAATCTTGTAGATCTGTTTTTAATTCGGCTCGGAGAGTTCCCATTCCAGCTGCCATGGCCTCGCTCACGGTAACTCGAATCAGGTCCAAACCAGCCATGCGGTCGCCATGTTGGTCCGATGCTAGGTCCGTTTCATTAGCCGAGATTTCTTTTTTTGCTTCATTATCGGGATTGTTTCGTAGCTCGTATCCGCCTTTCTTGAATTTGTCCCCGCTCATTATGGCAGCAAAATATTGCCGTTTTTCCCAGATTTGGATCCCGAGTCTAGGGGAAAAATAGAGCTAGAGCCAGAGCTCAATTTTTATGTGTCCATGCTGTTGCACGTCACCGGAAGTCCCCCTAGATATAAGTACATTTATTCCTTATGAGGGAGAAATACAGAGGCAGCCCCAAGTCTCACCATCCAAACCTCTGAATCAGCCATTCATTGTTCTAGCTTTTAAAGCTGTGTTATCCATGGGAAGACGGAGAAACAGTCCTTGAGTACATCTGGCAAGACAGGGGGTAACTGTTCTTATCTTTGCTCCCAGGAAACAAGGAGCCAGTACCTTCTCGGTCACACAGGACTAGACATCCAAAAATGTATCGGTACAGCTGGTGATTAAAATTGCTAACTCAGGCACACTCACATGCAGACTGGGGCTGTTCAAGGCCATACATGAATCACAAGTCATATCAGACATATAATATGAAATATAATATGGAAGAATAATATAAAGGAATGCATGAACTTATCCTGCATGGAATGCACATATAAACATCAGACATGAAATAGGAAAGGCATGATACATATTAATAATAATAATAATACATTATTAATAACAATAATAATGTGATAATATGGAATTTTTCTGTCATATTCCCCCTTGATGCTTAATAAAGCATCAGGATTAAAAGAAAAATAACAAGTGATAAAGAATTAATATAAGGATATGTGTAAGAATTTACATGCTATTATGTGTCCTTGCAAGTTAAAATGTGTATAGAATGTCATTAGAGTGACCATGTGCAGTGATTAAAATTAATTTTAGACTGTGTCCAATAAGAACAGAAAATGATATGAAACAGCCTTAAATTATATTGCAACCTTCAAAAACATCCTCATCATATTAAGGACTTGCACAAGAAAAATCTTGAAGTTATAAAAATCCTACACCTCTACGGGTGGTAATTAGTCAATCAAGGACCATTCTATCCTGTGTTATAATTTTGTAAATAATTGTAACCTATAATTGTTTTAATCCCTAAGGTATTCACATCCACTCTCACCCAAAGAAACGGTGAACAAAAACCTCACTCCTGTACTTTCCATCTGAAATCGCATTCATGCTTCAAAAATGGCATGTGGTAGAAAAGCATCTCTCGTCACCCTGCCCACTTGCCCTGCCGACATGATGAGGGTATGGTCAGTTGCCAAAACGGGGTACACAAATCTGCCCAGTGTCCCATGTGCGAATACGCACAATGACTCAATGACCTTTGTCAATGTAGATCCTTGATATAACACGTGCTCGCTTCGTTGGTCAAGCAGGGTAGCAGTACAGGGGAGAGACGCACTGTAAGCCGTTGCATACTCAGTGTTAAGCTGTTGAAAAGGGGACATCGCCACTTCAAAAAGAGGAGTTCCCTGATTAAATTAACCTTGCATTCGCAGAGTAAAGAGTGTCATCATGTTTCTAATCAGTGGAGTGATGTGTTGTCAGGTGTGATTCAAAATGAAGTTTGCTATGTTATTTCTGTATATAGCCTCTCTTAAAAAACAAAAACAAAAAAACAGTCTGTAGTAGCTGCATTATTTTAGCAATAAAGATATTTTACCTAACTGTTAGTGTTATTAAGGAGCAAACATAACTAGAAAAGCACTCATGGAGCGCATACCTCCGCCAAGGCTCCTTCTGTTTCTCATGGATCACCTCCAAAATGTAATGGGTTTGTGCGTAGGCCTATAGCCACTTGTGGTGAAAATTGCATCAAAGTCTGTCCATCAGTTTTGGAGTGTTGTTGCTAACACACTGTGAGAAGATAAGAGCCTTGGCTGAGGTATGCATTCTCAGATCATCAGCAAAATATGGGTTCCTCTGTAGCCCAAGAGCCACCTCTGGTGAAAATTTCATACAAATCCATCCAATAGTTTTTGTGTAATCCTGCTGCACAAATACAAACCAAACCCTTGGTGGAGGTATGCACTCTCAGATCCTCACCAAAATCTAATCATCTGTTCCCCGTGCCACTACACACCTTTCCTGAAAATTTCATCAAAATCCATTCATAACTTTTTGAGTCATGCTGGTAACAGACAGACAGACAAACCCCGGTAAAAACATTACCTCCTTGGCGGAGGTAACAATTCTCTACAGTGTATAAGCAATGAAACAACTTAATAACCAATATTAAGTATTACTAGAGGATGATGAGGATAAGGTAACAACACTAACCACACTTTTCCTTCCCTTGTATTTTTTCCCTTGTCATGATAAACAAACAGCCTGCTTCTCCATTAGCAGAGGTTGTTACTGGACGCCAAGTCATCAGCTGACACTTGCATAGAGAAACAGTTAAACAGTCATTTGTTTTCTTTTTTTCCCTTCAAATAAGTATACAATATAGATATCAAACAGTCTCTTGCTGAGGGTTTCAGGTGGGGTAAACGTTAGATGCACCCAAGTGCCACGTCCTTCACTTTCTGTGGCTGTTTAGGTCAGCAGGATAACCTTTGTGCTGTCCTTGCCAGGGAGTTTTGGTCCAGTTTCCTGTGATGAACAGATCCCCTGGTTTGCCCAAGAGATGGGTGCACCTCCCACGGTTCCTTCGTCACATGGTCCCTCCTGGGAAGGGCAGTATAGATGACATCGCTGTCAGTTGTCATTCTTTGCATATAATCACCCAGAAACCCTCCCTCATCACCTAAGTTAAATGGCTTCAATAATAGGGTTTGCCATTCACAATTTCCCCATTTTTCTTATTTGTGTATTATACTAATCTTGTAGATTGTTGATGGTAAGCTAAATGGTTTCCTAGGTAAATGTTTGGTTCTAATAATTTAGAAACTGCACTTAAATGTGACATGATTTGATTTACAAAGTGTATTCCATTTCCATTATCTAAGTAAATCATTTCAGCTATTTTAAATCTTGATATTGTTTCAGTGTCACCATAGCAATATTTAGATTAGTGTAGGGGAAAGCCTTTGTATATTCAATAAGTATGTAAATAATTTCTAAACATTTTTACCTTCACTCTTATTTAGCTCAATGAGATCCATGCAAAGGTTTTGGAAAAAAAAACCCAAACAACTAAGTTTATGCAGGGAAGGTCAGATCATTTTGCTTTGAGCTCCCTAAAGCATTGTTCTTTTCTTACATAATTGAGTAAGAGTCTGTATTGTCTTTGTAGTCGGTTCTAAATTGAGTCCCACAGTAAACATAAATTCAGCACAAGTTGGACTTTTCTTAGACATTTGGAACTTTTCTCATAAATTTAGCATAGTTTCCTTCTTCCTTCTCAGTTTACCTTGCTTCTTATAGACATATTTACCTCCGCCAGGCCGAAGGCCAGGAGGAGGTTATGTTTTTGCCAGGGTTTGTCTGTCTGTCTGTTTGTCTGTTGGTTAGCAAGATAACTCAAAAAGTTTTGGACAGATTTCGATGAAACTTTCAGGCATTGTTGGAAATGGTACAAGGAAGAACTGATTAAATTTTGGGGATGATCCGGATCACAGTCTTGATACAGGAATTTTTTAAAGGATTCTTTAACATTGTCACATACGACCATTTTCAGCATGTGTGCAGGGGCAATAGAGGGCGCTGGTTGTCGTGTCTGACCAACACAAACTCCGCCTTCTTCAAAGTTTTAGGCACAAAAGCACGCGGAAAACAGTGGTGGGCAGGGCCCGCCAGAGTGCCTGTGTTTGCGCTATGCTGCAAAAGCTGAGATGGGTAGCTGTCCGGCACCGGATTATTTGGCAGAAATTCCCCGGCCAGCCATAGGGGCTGCGCAAAAACCAGCTCTCTGCCGGGGACATTTCCAAATCCTCTTTTTTTCCGCGGAGCGCAAACCCAATAAAACCCACGGCAACCATTATCGCACCTTCTTTTGTCCTGCGGCTCCGGAACACAGAGGAATCCCGGCGCCAGTAATGCTGCGCCTGATATGTGTGACTCTAATACTAAAACTGACTGCATCGGGGATTTTCGACCTGAAGTCGCACTTTGCTACACAGCGCCACAAAAACTTTGTAGCCAAATTCGATCAATGGATCAACATTTTCAGCCAGTGAGAGAACCGACGCCTTCCAAATCCAATGCATCACTAGCAGAAGTGATGTTTTGTCATTTTGTGGCAGAGCACAATCTACCCCCATTGGTGGCAGATCACTTCAGTGATTTGGTGCCAACATTGTTTCCTGACAGCAAGAGCACTCAATTTTTTTTGTGCTACTTGGCTTATTATTTTCACATTACCAAAAAGTTATGGCTCAAGATTGTGTCCATATAAGTGTACATTTGAATAAATATGTTTGAAATAGTTCATGTTGCACTTGCTGTTTTAGTTCTTCTTTGTTTTTGTTTGTTTTTGCTTCAGTTTTCTTTCATCTGCTGATAAATACAGTTTTTAAGTACTCAGTACAGGTGTGAAAGCCCCCCCCCCCCAATAAGGGAGGCATGAGGTCAGTACAGGTGTGAAAGCCCCCCAATAAGGGAGGCATGAGGTATGCCTTGACAGGTCGCAGCCTGGCACTTTGCAGATGCAGGACATGGACACAACAGCAACACTTCAGTTTATTACCTCCGCCAAGGAGGTAATGCTTTTACTACTGAACCACTAATCCTATCATTGTGAATCCAATTGCTAGTCATATGTTTTCATGGTCAAGGAATCTGAAAACGTACACACAAACACTGTATGGGGGGAACTGTGGCGCTTGGCGGAGGTCTGCGCTCTCAGAGTGCTTTTCTAGTTCTTTTTACAATAACCTGCAGATATTTTCTTAAATATCTGAAATTTATTGATGTGACTTTTAACTTCTCCTACTGAATGTTGTGATTTCATTACCAAGCAGTTTCATTTATATTTTTCTCTTCATTATTGATCATCTATTGATAATTTTTATGTATTATCTATTTTTCTGAGGATTGCTAATTAATTTCTTTGGTACCCCCCTTTTGATGCATGGAGACGCACATGCAGCAAAGTTACAGGGTATTTGCTTGATGGGTAGTGTCTTTTTACTAGAAGGAAGCATGTTACCATTTTTTGTGTGTTACACACAGTTAATTTAGATGAAAATTTGTGAGTAGTATAGCTCCTTCAAAATGAGGTTTTAATAGTCATAGCTTCTTTTGTGCATGTCGTCTCTTGACCTAGTTTACAAATTCCATTTAGGAAAAAGTAATATAGCTGTCTGTGCAGATGTGATGTGATTTAGCATTTATAGCAACCATTCTGAGTTAGTCACTAAGACCACATCTGTCTGACCTGTTGAACACAGACAGGTTGAATTTGTGTAAGTGAATCCTTGTGAAAGGTTATGTCACAGTTCTTAAGTCAATGGACATGTGGACATATTGCTTAATTGGAATTTGGCTTAATTTTGTACAAGGAATGCCTTATTTTATATATTCCTTGGTAAATTATGATATGGACTGTAGTCCCGAGGCCCGGCTCGGCTGAGGCCAAGCACTGGGAGCACAGGCCAGGTCTGTAGCAGTCATCGTCACACAACACAAGTATTTCTTATTACGTCACATTTCTGAAATGTGATACTGTCACACCATTATGTGGTGAGTGGCATCATTGCATGGTGTGAGATTGCAATGTATCAGATGTATCCTGCAGTGTGAAGTCATATAAACACTACATTTTTAAAGGCAAAGTCATTTAAATTGATACACTTTGTCATTTGCAATGTCATTTGCTCTACTTAGCTTCAAAAAATGCTTGTCAACTGAGAGGTCCTTTCCCCTGTGGCCTGTCGCCAATGAGCCCATCACCCACACACTGTCCGGCCTCCTCCCATCTCCCACAAAGATCAAATGTTGGTGTCATCCTGTTAAAAATTGGGAAAGCCTTAAGGCTACCCCTGTCTGCACATCAGTGTGTCTTTTTTTCCCTGTAAAGTTCACTGTTGTGCTTCAGTCAGAAATAAGGCAATTGAGTCAAAAGTCAGTGAGACGTCAAAAAATTGAATAAAAATAGGTGTGTTTTTCATTTTCAAAAGAAAAAACTGGAGGAAATGAAAATAATGGCTTTAAAAATATGTAAATAGTTCATCACGTACACATTAGTGAAAACCCACAAAGTTAGACTGAAAAAAAGTAAAACCCCAAAACTTTGCAAAAATACCCATATATAATTTTTTTTTTCCACTTTTACCAAGTTTTCACACACAAATCAGTAGCTACACAGCCTTTTCTATTTTTTTTTTCCTTTTCTTCTCTCTCTTTGCCTGTTTCTTTCACCCAAGGATGGATGGGGACGGACACACACACACACACACACACACACACACACACACACACACAGAGCGAGAGACAGACACAGGGTCCACACAGAAATGCTCTCTTTTTACGTTATCTCCACAAGGTCAGATCTGTTCATACAATAAAGACTTTTAGGTTTATGCCAAAAACCAAAACAGCATGAAAATTAGTTCAATTAATCTCCGAAACTGGCAACTTTTAGCAGAAAACCACACACATATGGCAACTTCCCACCGCCACTGCAGCGTGAAGCTCCACTTTTTCCTTTTTTTTTTTTTTTACTGCCGTGAAAACACAACACTAGTCAGCTCCTTTTGCTCAAAACTACTATTTTCAAATACAGTGGTACCTCTACTTACGAACGTCTCTACATACGAAATTTTCAGGTTATGAGACGCCTCAACGGGAAATTATTGCCTCTAGTTACGAACAAAATTTCAGGATACGAAAGGCAAAAAAAGTACGCGCTCCTCGCAGCTCCCGTATTTTACCGAACGTAAACATACCTGTAGCTGCTCTGCCATTGGCTATCGCCTAGCATCTTCCTGGTATCCCATTGGCCACGAATGGGTGCGTTTGGTTGCTCTCGCTTTATCTTATTATTATTTACTATTCTTACTACTTTATTTTATCCTTCTTACCTCTTGTAAGACTGTTGACTGAACTACACAATTTAGAGAAAAAAAAATTGTTAACTGCCATGCTTATCACCATCTACGTTATAACTCTGTACTTTCACCTTGTTCTTAATAAAGTTTTGGGAAAAAAAAAACAACATCAACGATCAGCACGGTATTAAAACAAAAGGAAGCCCTTACAAGCCGATAAAAGCAAACGTCCTTGGATCGTTTCATCACAAAACGTCAGGCAAAAACCACTGAGACAGAACATGAACCAAAGGAGGCAAAAGGTGACGCTGACGCCGACGCCGACGATCGCAGTTTAAAAGGTAAATGAACATAATTTTTATTATTCTTTCTCTTTTATTCTTTCTCTCATTTTAAACTCTCATTTTATGTTTATTGTGCAGTAATCTACAGTAATTGTAACATGTATTTGTTACATGTTTTGATGCGTTTTTACGATTTATAAAAAATTTATGCCCGAATTTTGGGGGCTTGGAACGGATTACGGCATTTACATGTAAAATGCGCCTCTACTTACGAATTTTTCACGTTATGAGAATTCTTCCGGAACGAATTAAATTCGTAAGTAGAGGTACCACTGTACCTATAATTTTAAACACTTCTCAAAAGGATAACAATTAACTAACCAACCTTTTTGTGCTCCACAAATATCAGAAAAAATCACAACCATCAATTTCACACCCTATTCACTCAGTCTCCGTGGGAACTCTCTCTGTTTCACACCAGAGCGGATTTCATGTAACACTGAGACAAAACAAATTCAGACTGCAGTAACTTTTATCCAGCGCTTCAACAAACTCGCAAAATAAAATCTACCAGTATTTCAACAGTCACATTAACCCCTCCGCTGTGTGCCGAAAGCCCAAGTAAGACCTCCTCCCCTGGCATCTTGCAATAGCTCACCGTAGCGGGGGAAATCCCATGGGCGATAAACAGACCCGGTAAGGGCATGAATCTTCCGTGGGGGGGAAAAAAACCCCCTTTATGACAGGGTCACGCAACTTTTCCACAAAAATGCTGAAAGTCCAGAAACCTGGACAAGCAGGTGTGGTACGGATCTTCCCTGAGAATCTACTTTTCTGGGATCACGTCACTCTCTCACGGGACGTCGAGAGCCTAGTTATTTAGACAATAAAACGTCTGTGGTTAAAAGAGCACGAATCTTTCCCTTTTTTTCTTTGCATGCAACTTCCGGCACCTCCACTGCACTGACAGGGTGTATAGGGCAGTGGACTTCTAAGGCCTTTCTGGATCTTGCAATCATCGATCACCGTTTGGTAGAGAAAATCTCGTTCCTCCCAAGGGAATATTGTGATATTGCTCACCGCGAGCAGGATAATCCCAGAAACCAGGCCGCAACATTACACCCAAACAGCATCCGCAGTATTCAATCGGTCCAGGTAATCTCACTATCTTTTATCCATGAACAACAACAACAAATGTACTTACATCCAAGCTGCCTGTAGGATTCTCAGATCCGTCACCCAGTCAGTTCCAGCGCCCTGGTTCGAAATGCTTTCACTGCAGTAACACTGAGCCTTTTTTGAACTCAGCCTGGGAAGGTCTTTTATCAGCTGTGCACTCAACTGAAATCAAGCAGAGGTGCCAGAAAGATGGAGACATGTGAATCCACAGTTTGGAACGCCAAAATGTTGGAATAATTTTCAGTATAATTAATCGGTGTCAAAAATCAGGCAGAAAATTTAGATATAAGTACATTTATTCCTCATGAGGGAGAAATACAGAGGCAGCCCCAAGTCTGACCATCCGTACCTCTGAATCAGCCATTTATTGTTCTAGCTTTTAAAGCTGTTATCCATGGGAAGACGGAGAAACTGTCCTTGAGTACTTCTGGCAAGACAGGGGGTAACAGTTCTTATCTTTGCTCCCAGGAAACAAGGAGCCAGTACCTTCTCGGTCACACAGGACTAGACATCCAAAAATGTATCGGTACAGCTGGTGATTAAAATTGCTAACTCAGGCACACTCACATGCAGACTGGGGCTGTTCAAGGCCATACATGAATCACAAGTCATATCAGACATATTATATGAAATATAATATGGAAGAATAATATAAAGGAATGTATGAACTTATCCTGCATGGAATGCACATATAAACATCAGACATGAAATCGGAAAAGCATGATACATATTATTATTAATAATAATAATACTTTATTAATAACGATAATAATGTGGATAATATGGAATTTTTCTATCAGACTGTAACATAACAAAATGTGGAAAAAGTGAAGCGCCGTGAATACTTTCCAGATGCACTGTATAATGTTGAGCCTGTGGGCCCGATTACCACAGTCAGTGCATTTTTGTGCCACACTTCCTGCCTTACACCACTGCTTTTGTTAGTTTCTGTCAGCGCATTGTCTGTTTTTTACACTTTGTCACGCCATCTAATTACCAGGAGACAGTGCGCTTTGCGGGGGGTGGGAGTATACTGTCAATCTGAAGATTTTTAAATGACAAACCTCTTCTGTGAGAAAGTATTCTGTCCACTAATCTGTCGTGTATGTCTTTCATCATATCTTATGTCCGTTTGTGCTCGCGCATCCCGATTAAATGAGGGAAAAAAAAAAAAAACCCAACACACACACACTAGGCCGGTGTTTTCTGTTAAATGAGGACAGTGACACCACAGGGTTTTTCACTACACACAGGAAAAAAATGGCACGAGTTTACGATTCAGTCCTAACTACTGAACTGCAGTGGGACCAGTCTGCCCTACCGGGAAAACGACTTGTCACCATGACCCCGGAGAAGAACTGGCAGGTGTGCACAAAACCGACATTCACTAATATCTAATGATGACAGCTTTTACAGTTTTAACCTCATTCAATGCCATCCTTTTAAAAGAATGATTCAAAATGAAAATATCCCGACAGTTGTTTTGAATTAAAACAATAATTTTGCATTCAGCAGAGCATATTAATGGAGCTCAGAGAGAGCCGTTCATCTCAGTCTTTGTCTGTTTAAGAGAAGTTCAGATAAACAATAATATAACTGACAGAAATTTTACAACTCTGTCAAAATCATGGAAAAAGAGAGACTGGCACAATCTCTGAATTGTAGCGCACAGCTCTCATCCATGCGCAAGCCAGGCTGTTGAGCTAAAAAGTTGCTTGCTTTTAAATGCATTTTCACTTTGTGAATGAGCTCACATTGTCCTCAGTGTAAAACAGATTTGTGCTCCCAATTAAATGTTTTGATATTAGTATTGCGTCTTTGATCTTGCACCCCTGTTTAGTAAAGGGGATGAAAGAAAAGGCAGAGATTGATTTGTTTCACATTACACCCCAAACACCCCTCTGAATAATTAAGAGCATTAGGACCTTTTTCAACTTTGCGCTCAGCGGAAAATTCTGTTTTGCACAGCTGTGACAGCAAAATGAACTTGGAAACACCCATAAATTTGCACTTCTGACAATTGATTGTGGACCACATCCTTGTAATATGGCCCTGTATGTTTATTCTTGGGAGTCTATTAGAACAGTGTTTTTTCATTCATTGTAGTGGTAGGAATAATAATAATTAGAAACATTGAGGGTGCAAACATCCTTCAAGGCAGCAAAATTTTCCACCATCTTTTTCTTTCTTGGAATGTTGAGAGACAAACCAGTATCAGGATGACATCACTTCTGTGTTATTTATTATATGCAAATTGTCGCGTACTGCATTGTTTTGGGTCGGCGTTGCTAACAACTACATGACGAGGGTATTGGGATTTGTTAATTGATTTGACACAGAGCTGACATCATTTTGACCTCACTGTTCCAGAGGTGTGTTGTTCCAGATTTATGGCATTATGCCCAAGTGATGGTCACTGTTTTCGCGCCACAAAAATGACGTCGCTGTTTTAACAAAATGGGTAAAATGTTTGTATACATGCATATTCGTTGTTACACAATATATGTGTGATGTTTGTAGATTACTTTTGCAGAGATGTTTTTGTCTTTTGTACACTGAAAAACGGTAAACGCTTTTTAAAAATTAATCTGTGTTTTATAGAGCCAAAATTGACATTTCTATACAATAAAATATATTGCCAATGCCGCATAGTCTTACTATAGAAGCTCTCTGGGATCACCAAACTCAATACACAAGTTCTCCTTGGGAGTCTGACCTATAACTATGGGTTGTGTACAACAGTTTTTGTTGTATATTCGTGGATGATAGGCTTATCATAATTCAATTCTGCTCCAATAATTATATGGAAAAATTGAAAACTGCTCTCCTTCAGTGACATATTGGGATCTTCAAAAAAAAAAATGGAGGTGGGGGATATTGCACTCACCTCAGAGTGCTCTTGTAAAATAATCATTTTGGACATTGATGCACCCAATTTGTCTGTACTGTATCTGAAACAAGTCATTTTGGCTAATTTTCATTTAAGCCACTGTGTATTGATTGGCTGCCCCCACAAACAGAAGTTTTGAACAGTGACTACTAGGACAGGCTGCTGTGCTTGAAGCCAAAATGTTAGCTTAAAATGACAATATTGGGGAAAACCAAATATCAATTTGAAGGCTGATGCAATTGATTGAAAATGGTTATATTTAACATGACTGTCACTGTAATGGCATATATGCAACAATGTATGAAATGACTGCATCAGGCCAATTGAAGTAAAGTTGTAGTCTCATGATCATTTTTATGTCCAGGATGAATTTCCCACCTCAGTCCCCTCAGGGAGGATATCAGATACAGTGGATATAAAAAGTCTACACACCCCTGTTCAAATGTCAGGTTTTTGTGATGTTAAAAAAATGAGACCAAAATGAGTCATTTCAAAACTTTTTCTACGATTAGTGTGACCTATAACCTGTACAACCCAACTGAAAAACAAACTGAAATCTTTAAAGGGGGGGGGGGGGAAGAAAAACTTACAATAACCTGGTTGCATAAATATGCACACCCTTAAACTAATACTTTGTTGCAGCACCTTTGGCTCTTATTACAGCACTCAGTCTTTTTGGGTAGGAGTCTATCAGTGTGGCACATCTTGATGTGGCAATATTTACCCACTCTTCTTTGCAAAAATGCTCCAAATCTGTCAGATTGCAAGGGCATCTCCTGTGCACAGCCCTCTTCAGATCACCCCACAGATGTTCGATCGGATTCAGGTCTGGACTCTGGCTGGGCCATTCCAAAACCTTCATCTTCTTCTGGTGAAGCCATTCTTTTGATGATCTGGATGTGTGCTTTGGGTCATTGTCGTGCTGATAGATGAAGTTCCTCTTCATCTTCAGCTTTCTAGCAGAAGCTTCAGGTTCAGGTTACTTTATTTGTAGCCATAGATAATTTGTTTTGCAGTCAGGTGACATCCATATTTACAAACCACAGTTACATTCAACATGAACACAAACACAGGCACACATGTAGCTGACTATAAACATGCTAAAAGTGCTCAAGGCTCCACCAATCAGAACATAGGACAAAGAGATAAGAGAAAAAACAGAGATAATAGAGAAGGGTCATATTAAAAAGTTAAAGACTTCACGTCATTCTGGCCAGCAGTGCGTAAGTAATAAATAAAACAGTTTTCAGCAATTCTTTCGCTAAGCTTGAAGGTTTTGTGCCAACGTTGACTGGTATTTGGAACTGTTCATAATTCCCACCACCTTGACTAAGGCCCCAGTTCCAGCTGAAGTAAAACAGCCCCAAAGCATGATGCTGCCACCACCATGCTTCACTCTAGCTATAGTGTTCTTTTGGTGATGAGCAGTGTTCTGTTTGCACCAAATATACCTTTTTGGAATTATGGCCAAAATGTTCAACCTTGGTTTCATCAGACCATAACACATTTTCCATGTGTTTGGGAGATTTCAAATATGTTTTTGCAAAATGTAGCGTGACTTGGATGTTTTTCTTCGTAAGATAAGGCTTCCGTCTTGCCACCCTAGATGGGAGATTGTTGTCACATGTACTAAAACAGCCAGTACTTGCCAGAAATTCTTGTAGCTCCTTTGTAAGATAAGGCCTCCATCTTGCCACCTTACCCCATAGCCCAGACATATGAAGAAGATGGGAGATTGTCACATGGAAAGAGCCAGTACTTGCCAGAAATTCTTGCAGCTCCTTTAATGTTGCTGTCAGCCTCTTGGCAGCCTCCCTGACCAGTTTTCTTAAGTTCAAGTTTAATGTTTATTTGAAAGGGACATTACATATTAATGAACATTAATACAAATGTAAGTATGCCAGATTTAGCAATACTGGTAATTTGCATCTGTAGTCCCCCGGCGGGTCACAAAAACACACAAACAAGCAATCATACATGAGCAGAACAACTGCAATAAAACTACAAAGTGAAGAGTTAAGGTTTTACAAAACAAAATATTCAAATGTCACACGTGTGAAGTGCTGTGTACGCGTACACACATGGACCCAAGCACCTCACAGCAACAACAGACAGCAACAAACAAGAGGCGGGGCATATGTGTGTGATGCACGAGCACATATACTGTATATATATATATATATATATATATATATATATACAGTATATGTGTATATATATATATATATATATATATATATATATACACTCACCGGCCACTTTATTAGGTACACCTGTCCAACTGCTCGTTAACACTTAATTTCTAATCAGCCAATCACATGGCGGCAACTCAGTGCATTTAGGCATGTAGACATGGTCAAGACAATCTCCTGCAGTTCAAACCGAGCATCAGTATGGGGAAGAAAGGTGATTTGAGTGACTTTGAACGTGGCATGGTTGTTGGTGCCAGAAGGGCTGGTCTGAGTATTTCAGAAACTGCTGATCTACTGGGATTTTCACGCACAACCATCTCTAGGGTTTACAGAGAATGGTCCGAAAAAGAAAAAATATCCAGTGAGCGGCAGTTCTGTGGGCGGAAATGCCTTGTTGATGCCAGAGGTCAGAGGAGAATGGCCAGACTGGTTCGAGCTGATAGAAAGGCAACAGTGACTCAAATAACCACCCGTTACAACCAAGGTAGGCAGAAGAGCATCTCTGAACGCACAGTACGTCGAACTTTGAGGCAGATGGGCTACAGCAGCAGAAGACCACGCCGGGTGCCACTCCTTTCAGCTAAGAACAGGAAACTGAGGCTACAATTTGCACAAGCTCATCGAAATTGGACAATAGAAGATTGGAAAAACGTTGCCTGGTCTGATGAGTCTCGATTTCTGCTGCGACATTCGGATGGTAGGGTCAGAATTTGGCGTCAACAACATGAAAGCATGGATCCATCCTGCCTTGTATCAATGGTTCAGGCTGGTGGTGGTGGTGTAATGGTGTGGGGAATATTTTCTTGGCACTCTTTGGGCCCCTTGATACCAATTGAGCATCGTTGCAACGCTACAGCCTACCTGAGTATTGTTGCTGACCATGTCCATCCCTTTATGACCACAATGTACCCAACTTCTGATGGCTACTTTAAGCAGGATAATGCGCCATGTCATAAAGCTGGAATCATCTCAGACTGGTTTCTTGAACATGACAATGAGTTCACTGTACTCAAATGGCCTCCACAGTCACCAGATCTCAATCCAATAGAGCATCTTTGGGATGTGGTGGAACGGGAGATTCGCATCATGGATGTGCAGCCGACAAATCTGCGCCAACTGTGTGATGCCATCATGTCAATATGGACCAAACTCTCTGAGGAATGCTTCCAGCACCTTGTTGAATCTATGCCACAAAGAATTGAGGCAGTTCTGAAGGCAAAAGGGGGTCCAACCCGTTACTAGCATGGTGTACCTAATAAAGTGGCCGGTGAGTATATATATATATATGCGTATGCTGCAGAGCAACCACTAGTTATGGATACAGTTTTGGGTGTTTAAAAGCCAATTTTTACAATGAGTCTTTAGTGTTTCGTATGGTATGTTCGCTGATTGCAGGTGGTATGTTATTTCAGATCTTCTCGTCTGTTATTCCAGATGTTATTCTTCTTGTCTTTCCATCAGTGTTAAAGGGATGTTCAGTTCTTGGTAATGTCACTGTTGTGCCATATTTTCTCCACTTAATAATGACTGTCTTCACTGTGTTCCATGGTATATTTAATGCCTTGGAAATCCTTTTGTACCCTTCTCTTGACTGATACCTTTGAACAATGAAATCCTTCTGATGCTTTGGAAGCTCTCTGTGGACAATGGCTTGTCCTGTAAGGTGTGACTACAAAAATGTCAGGAAGAGCCTACTAGAACAGCTGAACTTTATTTGGGGTTAATCAGAGGCACTTTAAATGGTGGCAGGTGTGTGCTGACTCCCATTTAACATGAGTTTGAGTGTGATTGGTTAAATCTGAACACAGCCACATCCCCAGTTATAACAGGGTGTATATGTTTGTGTAACCAGGTTATTGTAAGCTGCAGCAGCACAGCAACTCACCCTTAGCCGAGGGATCCTGGGTTCGATCCCAGCCCCCGACCAACAGTGATCTGTGTGGAGTTTCCATGTTCTCCCCGTGTCTGTGTGGATTTACTCCGGGATTTCTCCGGTTTCCTCCCACATGCCAAAAACATGCAAGTTAGGTTAATTGGCATCAGATGGGGATTCTAAATTGTCCTTAGGTATGACTGTGAGAGTGAATGGTTATGTCTCTTTGTGTTGGCCCTGCGATGGACTGGCAGTCTGTCCAGGGTGTACCCTGCCTCTCGCCCAAAGATGCTGGGATAGGCTCCAGCCCCCACCCACCCCACCCCCGCGATCTGAAAAGGATTAAGCGGAAGAAGATGGATGGATGGATGGTTATTGTAATTTTTTTTTTTTTAATTTTTTCCCCTTAAAAGGTTTCAGTTTGTTTATCAATTGGATTGTACAGGTTATAGGTCACATTAATGATGGAAAAAGTTTTGAAATGATTTATCTTGGTCTCATTTTTTTACATCACAAAATCCTGGCATTTGAACAGGGGTGTGTAGACTTTTTATATCCACGGTTTTTCTTAGTTTCAGCACCTTGAGTCTTAAACTTTTGTTTCTATTCCAGCTGCAAGAACTCCTTATATTAGAGTCAAGGCATGGCTAATACAACGTCTGTCCCTATCTGCTTTTGTGTCTGTGAAATAACATGACATAATAGCATATGAAGTTGAGGTTGCAAAATTGGAAGAAAGGTTAATCTTGGAACTAGTTCCTCTGACTATGTTTGGGGATAAAACATTTGCTAAAATGACTACGTGTTAAATCTAAGGATAGGATGTCATCTTGGTGCCCTCAATGCAGGCTTTGATCTTGATCAGTAGAATCTAAAGTTAGGACAAGCCTGCAGAAGTATGTTTGTCTGCAAGGATTAATATAATCTTTAAACCCAAGTACTTAGACTTCAGTACTAAGACTTCAAGACCGTCCTGCGTTTCCTGAGTTTCGCCGTCATGGCTCTGCAGGAGACCAGCGAGACCCACCTGGTGGTCTCTTCTTCGCTAAGGGGGTCACCATCATGCCCAAAGACTTCCAGCTGGCCCGCTGCATCCGCGGAGAGAGAGCTTAGACTTTCTGCTGCACATCCACCAGCCATAATGCTCTGCACTGTGTGTCTATATATATACATTTATAGTAATATGGACATATGTTTGCTAGATGTTGTTTTTTCTTGCCTTCTGATTGTTGCTCTGAGTGTTGCTGTCCCTGTGCTGTTGCAATCCTGGAATTTCCCCATTGTGGGACTAATAAAGGCTTATCTTATCTTATCTTATCAGTTGAGTGTTTTGTTCTTTTTAGATTATTTTCTCATTATTTTTTTTTTTGTAAATTTTTCTTCCAAGGCATTCAGGTTTTTTGTCTGTCTGGCCAAGCAACCCTAAACATGAACAGTGTAGATATTGAAAATACTGTCATGAAAATCCTTTTTCTAGTGAAATGAGCTTATGCCATTGTGTTGCATCTATCTGTCATCTCTGTCTGTCCACAATTTGCAAGAATAACTACTTCTAGTAGGCAATTTCCCAGATGGTCACTAAGCTCACTCACAATGATCATCAGGCGGGTCTGCATCTAGGTTGTGCTCAAGGTTAAGGTCAAAGGATGCATGCTTTTACCATATGATGTCCTAGGAGTTCAAGGAGATACTACTAGGACAGATAAACTTTATTTGGAGTTGATCAGTCACTTTAATTGGTAGCAGGTAGGGGTGGGAATCGTAAGGGACCTCACAATGCGATTCAGGTTGAGATGCTTGGGTCACGATGCAATACTGTCATGATCCACCATGATACCATATATTCCCATTTCAGTGTCAAATTTTGTCCCCAAAGTACAACTGTCAATATCTGTTTCATATACAGCGGGGAAAATGAATATTGAACATGTCAACATTTTTCTCATTAAATATATTTCTGCTGGAGCCATTGACCTGAAATTTTCACCAGATATCAGTAACAACCCAAGTAATCCATACATACAAAGAAATCAAGGCAACTGTGTTCACAAAACAAATTATATTTAATAAAGCAGATTGACACAGGGAATAAATATTGAACACACTTGGTGAAATTCATTTAATATTTAGTAGAAAAGCCTTTGTTGGTAATAACAGCTTCCAGATGCCTCCTGGATGGAGAAGCTAGGTGCAGGCATTGCTCAGGATTCATTTTAGCTCATTCTGCCAAACAAACTGTCTTCAAATCTTGAAGGTTCCGTGGGTGTCTTCTGTGAACTTTGATCTTCAGTTTGTTCCATAGATTTTCAATTGGATTCAGGTTGGGTGCTTCCACAAAGTATTAGTTTAAGAGTGTGCATACTTATGCAATCAACTTGGCTTTTTTTTTTTTTTTTTTCAGTTAACGTGCACGGTTCAATTGCCACAGTAAAGGTGGGAGAAATTTTTAAATGATTTATCATGGAAAGTCTGGCATTTTTTAAAAATAATTTTATAATTGTACATTGTACAAAAAGCTGTCTTGATAGAGGCTACACAGTACTAAACGTGCTCGTACATACATTTGTGCAATCCTTGTTTGAACACACATTTTTGGGGTAGAAGAACTTGCCTAAATATTTTGTAATTCAACGAAGCTAACACAAAAACTCAATGGGTGATACAAACGGGGGAAAATGGGATTGCTGGTTAGTTAAGTCTTTCACAATCATGCTACTTCAGGATGTGTTACATGTAGTTTGTGTTTAGAAACTTTGTGTCTTTGTCTGTACATTTATTTGTATGTATATGCTGTATTGAACTGCCATTAAGGAAATTGGCTATGAAACCTTTCATCGTCAGCCTGACCCTTATTTTATTTCTCTCTCCTTTTCTCGCCTCTAGACAGCACTTAGAACAGATCACCAGCGTTGGCCCTCGGCCAGTGGGCAGCCAGGAGAATGAAGTCCTGACAGTGGATTACTTGTTGGAGCAGATTGAGAACATCCGAGCGGAGACCGCTGCAGGGCCTCATCAACTTACGGTTGATGTGCAGCATCCCACGGGCTCGTTCTCAATTGATTTTCTCGGAGGCTTCACGAGCTACTATGACCGCATCACCAACATCGCCGTCAGGCTGGAGCCCAAGAGTGGCACGCAGCATCTCATGCTCGCCAACTGTCACTTTGACACAGTGGCCAACAGTCCAGGTATATGCATATTCTTTTAAGTTATTTACTTTTTGTTTGGTTTTTACATCTCTGACACATTCTTCAAGTAGTTTCTGGTAACAATGCCCTCATTTGTGTTCCTGTTGTCATGTGGACCACACAGTGTGAAAATTTGATTATCCAGGCAGCCCAGAAAACGTGTGCACTTTTGATTAAATGCAAACAGCCGCACAGGGCTTTTAAGAAGAAGCTGGTTTGAGGAGTCAGAAGATCATCTAGTCTGCACAGAAATATCATTGGAGTTTGCACATAGGGGTGTGCAGTTTTTACTACTTCTCCTGGTTTAGATTCAGGAATTTTTGAACTCCACACCCTTGTGCCTGTTGGGGAGTCATGTTTTCCCAGTGTGCACTCACATGTTCACACACAGCGAGCTTCACCGGTAAAAGGAAATTGATACAAGAGGTGTGGGCCAAGAAGATACACATACAATTTCACATACACAAGTGCTTTGATTCTTTGGAATTTTCCCATTTAAAATATAGACATAAGATTATTGGCAATCAAGTTCTTTGACATTTACTGAACTCTGTGCTTCTTGGGTCAAAAGGATTAGTATTGTTGCTGACTTTATTGGCAGGGACAGGGGCATGAATGGTACCCAGACACGCAATGAACAGGCCCCCACCCCACACAGTGAACGCATACTGTGCAGAAAGCCAGAGCACATGATGTGCGAGTTTGGCCCTCGGATCCATGGGTCACATTTTCCCATTTCTCTGCTTTAATTCTCATTGGTGTCCTCAACACTATCCTTTTTAATCTTTGTGTAATCACATGCCCTGTTCACATGCTCCTCTCTTTTCTTCTTGGTGTTGGCTCTCTTTTTTCTTTGTGTCTTCACCATCACACAAGCAGTGGGAGCTGAGATTTAAACTAGCTCGTCAGATTTTTTGCATGTTTCCACACGGAGCCAACTCCCTTCATTCTGGGGCTTCAGAGATATCAGCTCGCCCATCTGTGTTTTTATCTCAACCTGCTCCACCGGCTCGTGACATATGAGTGAACCCTATCACCCCCACAATATGAGCGCATTTATATTCCTGTTATAAATGTACTACTCTGAGATAAATATCTGTGAAATTAACCCTGAGCTCATTGTTGGTATTCTAGTCACATACTTGCTGGTTTCCTTGTTTTAGGTGCCAGTGATGATGCAGTGAGCTGTGCAGTGATGCTGGAAGTCCTCCATTCATTGGCCAATCAGTCCACTCCTCTTCGTCATGGAGTTGTCTTCCTCTTTAATGGGGCAGAGGAAAATATACTGCAGGTGCAAGTTGCCTGAATAAACCCATCATTTACAGTATAATTAAAGGGGACATATGATGAGAACTGAACTTTTTCAGTGCTTTTATGTATGAATTTGGGTTGGTACCAATGCAAACACTCAAAACACCATGTCACTTTAAGATCCACCTTTGTCTGCCTACAGTGCATCTGGGCATATGTTACAGCCTTATTCCAAAATGGATTCAATTCATTTTTTTCCTCAAAATTCTACACACAATACTGCATAATGACAAAGTGAAAAAAGTTTGAGATTTTAGCAAATTTATTAAAAATAAAAACCTAAGAAATCACATGTACATAAGTATTCACGGCCTTTGTCATGAAGCTCAAAATTGAGCTCAGGTGCATCCTGTTTCCACTGATCATCCTTGAGATGTTTCTACAACTTAATTGGAGTTGACCTGTGGTAAATTCAATTGATTGGACAGGATTTAGAAAGGCACGCACCTGTTTATATAAGGTCCCACAGTCGAGAGTGCATGTCAGAGTACAAACCAAGCATGAAGTCAAAGGAATTGTCTGTAGACCGTAGACAGGATTGTCTCGAGGCACAAATCTGGGGAAGGATACAGAAAAATATTTCTTTCTACTTTGAAGGTCCCAATGAGCACAGTGACCTCCATCATCCGTAAATGGAAGAAGTTCGGAACCACCAGGTCTCTTCTTAGAGCTGGCCAGCCATCTAAACTGAGCGATCAGGGGAGAAGGGCCTTAGTCAGGGAATTGACCAAGAACCCGATGGTCACTTTGTCAGAGCTCCAGCATTCCTCTGTGGAGAGAGGAGAAACCTTCAAGAAGGACAACCATCTCTGCAGCAATCCACCAATCAACCCTGTATGGTAGAGTGGCCAGATGGAAGCCACTCCTTTGTAAAAGGCACATGGCAGCTCACCTGGAGTCTGCCAAAAGGCACCTGAAGGACTCTGAGAAACAAAATTCTCTGGTCTGATGAGACAAAAGTTGAACTCTTTGGTGTGAATGCCAGGCGTCATGTTTGGAGGAAACCAGGCATTGCTCATCACCAGGCCAATACCATCCCTACAGTGAACCATGGTGGTGGCAGCATCATGCTTTTGGGATGTTTTTCACTGCCAGGAACTGGGAGACTAGTCACGATAGAGGGAAAGATGAATGCAGCAATGTACAGAGACATCCTGGATGAAAACCTGCTCCAGAGCGCTGTTGACCTCAGATGGGCGTGACTGTTCATCTTTCAGCAGGACAGCAACTCTAAGCACACGGCCAAGATATCAAAGGAGTGGCTTCAGGACAACTCTGTGAATGTCCTTGAGTGGCCCAGCCAGAGTCCAGACTTGAATTAAATTGAACACCTCTGGAGAGATCTGACAATCAGAATCAGAATCAGCTTTATTGGCCAAGTATGTACAACACATACAAGGAATTTGACTTTGGCTAAAAACTTGCTCTCATTGTTCAGGTGGAGGATTTAAATAAGGATTCAATGACAACAGAGTATGTACAGTAAATTACAGTCTGTCCACGTTTCTATAAAAGGATGCAAATATATACAGGAATATATGCAGTTATTTACTCAGACTAACCACACTTTGCAGAAATATATGAAAAAATATACAGTCACACAGTATTTCAATGTGAACTCAGATTCAGTGATATAATGTGAATGAAGTAAAAAGCAGTGTGAGAGTTATGTGCAATGTAATAATGGATGAAAAGTCATGAGTACAGCAACAGGTAGGACTAGGTGAATGTTAGGAGTTCATCAGAGTGATGGCTTGAGGAAAGAAACTGTTCCTGTGACGGGTGGTTTTGACCTTCAGTGATCTGTAACGACGACCAGAAGATAGAAGTTCAAACAGTTTGTGGCCGGGGTGTGATGGGTCAGCACAGATGTTTCCCGCCCGTTTCCTGGTTATGGACCGATATAAGTTCTCAATGGAGGGTAGGTCAGTACCAATGATCCGCTGCAGTCTGGTCTTGTCCTGTTTAGTGGCAGATCCAAACCAGACAGTGATGGAAAAGCAGAGGACAGATTGGATGATGGCGGTGTAGAAGACAACCAGCAGCTCCTGAGGCAAATCAAACTTCTTGAGCTGACGCAGAAAAAACAACCTCTGCTGGGCCTTTTTCCGGACAGTGTCTATATGGGAGGACCACTTCAGGTTCCGGGAGATTGTCGTACCCAGAAACTTGAAGGAGTCCACAGTGGACACTGTGCTGTTGAGGATGGTGAGTGGGGGGAATGAAGGGGGGTGTCGCCTGAAATCCACAGTCATCGCCACCGTTTTGGCTGGGTTAAGTTCAAGATGGTTCTGGCTGCACCAGAGGATCAGCTGCTCCACCTCCCGCCTGTATGCAGACTCATCATCATCCCGGATCAAACCGATGACTGTGGTGTCGTCCGCAAACTTCAGGAGCTTCACCGAAGGGTCCTCTGAGGTGCAGTCATTGGAGTAGAGGGAGAAGAGCAGTGGGGAAAGGACACATCCTTGGGGGGCGCCAGTACTAATTTTTCGGGAGCTGGATGTAAATCTCCCTAGCTTCACCTGTTGCCACCTGTCAGTCAGAAAGCTGGAGATCCACTGGCAGGTGGAGGGGGGCACCTTGAGCTGGAGGAGTTTCTGATGAAGAATGCCTGGGATGATGGTGTTGAACGCTGAGCTGAAGTCGACAAACAGGATCCTGGCGTACGTCCCTGGGGAGTCGAGGTGTTGCAGGATGTAATGTAGTCCCATATTCACTGCATCATCCACTGACCTGTTTGACCAGTAGGCAAACTGCAGTGGGTCCATCAGGGGGCCTGTGATGACCTTCAGGTGGTTCAGCACCAATCTCTCCAAGGATTTCATGACCACAGAGGTCAGGGCAACAGGTCTGTAGTCGTTTAATCCTGTAACAGAGGGTTTCTTGGGAACTGGAATGATGATGGAGCGTTTGAAGCAGGAAGGCACTTCAGGCAGCTCAAGTGATCTGTTAAAGATCCGGGTGAAGATGGGGGGCCAACTCGTTGGAGCAGACTCTCAGGCAGGACGGAGACACACCATCAGGTCCTGCAGCCTTCTTGATCTTTTGTCTCTGAAAGACCCGGCGCACCTCCTCTTCACAGATCGTTAGTGCTGGTGGGAGGTCAGAGTGGAGGAGGGATGGAGTTCCTGGGGCTGCAGATAATCCTTTTGTGTGGGTGGGAGGTGAGAACTGTAGGTTCTTTTCAAACCTGCAGTAAAAGCTGTTTAGGTCGTTAGCCAGCTGGAGGTTTTCCACAGGGTGGGGGGATGGTCTCCTGTAGTTGGTGATATTCTGCAGGCCTCTCCAGACAGAAGCAGAGTTGTTGGCTGAGAAGTTTTTTTGTAACTTCACACTGTAGCTCCTCTTAGCAAGCCTGATCTCCTTCGTCAGCATGTTTCTGGCCCGCTTGTACAGAGTCCAGTCACCAGTCCTGTAGGCCTCCTCCTTGGTCTGACGTAGCTGCTTCAGTTTAGGAATGAACCAGGGTTTATTGTTGTTGTATGTGCAGAAGGTCTTGGTCTGCACACACATGTCCTCGCAGAAACAGATGTATGACGTCACAGTGTCAGTGAGTTCATTTAAGTTGATGGCTGCAGCTTCAAAAACACTCCAATCTGTGCAGTCAAAGCAGGCTTGTAACTTCAGCTTTGATTCCTCAGTCCATTTCTTCACAGTCCTTACAACAGACTTGGAAGTTTTTAGTTTCTGTCTGTATGGTGGAATAAGATGGAGCAGACAGTGGTCAGAAAAACCCAGAGCTGCACGGGGGACGGCATGATAGGCATTTCTTAAAACTGTGTAACAGTGGTCGAGTGTATTTGTGTCCCTGGTGGGACATTTAATATGCTGTCTGTATTTAGGAAGCTCATTTGTGAGATTAGCTCTATTGAAATCACCCAGAATGATAAGCAGAGAGTCTGGATGTTTTTCCTCCACGTCTGCTATCTGGTCAGCGAGGTGCTGCAGGGCCTCTGTTGTAGAAGCAGCAGGCGGGATATAAATTCCGACCAGAATAAATGAGGAGAACTCTCGCGGTGAATAAAAGGGTTTACAGTTTATGAACAGTGACTCTAGGTTAGGGCTACAAAACTTCTTCAACACTGTGACATCAGTACACCAACCTTCGTTTATGTAGAAGCAGATTCCACCACCTTTAGTCTTTCCAGAGAATTCTCGGCTGCGATCAGCGCGAAACAGCTGGAATCCGTCCAGGCGGACCGCGCTGTCCGGGATGTGTTCACTCAGCCAGGACTCGGTGAAACAAAGGGCGCCAGATCTGCTAAAATCCCGGTTTTTGTGAGTCAGGAGCAGCAGTTCATCCATTTTGTTCGCCAAACAGCGGATATTTGCCAGATGGATCGATGGGAGCGGTGTGCGAAATCCTCGTTTCTTCAGCCTGACTAGCGCACCGGCACGTTTACCACGCCGCCTTCGTTTCCGGCCAGCGCCAATAGCCGCTGCTCCCACAGCTAAGATCAACTGAAAAAACTTCAGATCAGCAGCAGCAACTGGCGGAGAAGTTGCATTGGGAGGTAGTCTGAGTGAAAGTAGTTCCTCCCTTGAATAGGTGATTCGGACAGAAGAGCAGAAGTCCAAAAAAACACACAAAATTATCAAAAACATCAGAGAGCAGAAGCCAGTGGCTGCCATCCGCGGCGCCATCTTGGCTGTGCACCGACGCTTCCCATCCAAACTGATGGAGCTTGAGAGGTGCTGCAAAGAGGAATGGGCGAAAGTGCCCAAAGATAGGTGAACCAAGCTTGTGGCATCATATTAAAAAAGACGCGAGGCTGTAATTGCTGTCAAAGGTGCATCAACAAAGTATTGAGCAAAGGCTGTGAGTACTTATGTACATGTGATTTATTAGTTTTTATTTTTAATAAATTAGCAAAAATTTCAAACTTTTTTTCATGTTGTCATTATGGGGTATTGTGTGTAGAATTTTGAGGGGAAAAAATGAATTTAATCCATTTTGGAATAAGGCTGTAACATAACAAAATGTGAAAAAAGTGAAGCACTTTGAGTACTTTGCAGATGCACTGTATGTGCCATTCAATGAGCTGTTGTGATTTGGCTCCAGCTGTGGCATAAGAACTGGAGCTCATTGGTGTTATAACATTCTTCCAACTTTATTACCACCCATTTTATGGATGATCGACATTCCTGTTGAGAATCCAAACGTACATACCTACAGTCGTGAAAAAATTAGGACATCCCTTTAAATATTCAGTTGTTATTAAGAAATGTTCACGTATCTATGTCTAACCTTGTTTTTGTTTTTTATTTGCATTTTTTAACATTTATTTTAGCCATTTTAAGTGGGAATGAATGTGGGGGTGTCCTAAAAAGGATGGGGGGGGGGGTCCTAATTTGTTCCTCACTATTTGTTTAGAATTACACTTTACAGAAATTTTGAAATTTCTGAAGTCTTTAATTCATTTTTAATTGTTCAGTTGTATTACATGAATGTCCCAGTATTTTTAACATTGATATTAAATATCCATATGTCCAAATATGTTAAAATTAGGGATATGGGGCGCTCGCACACGCAGCAACCGGCAGCTGGTGGCTCGTCACCAGACTGCAAAACAAATCTACCTACGGGTACAAAATAAGTACAAAAACAAAAAAAACCCACAGGCTTATACAGGGTGTCCTAATTTTTTCACATGACTGTACAATGCTGATCACAAGATGGCTTAAGGTAGTCCTGGGGTTTTACGATTATTTTCTATAAACATTTTTTTTCATACTGGTCATCCATGTTCCCTGCTGGTCTATTAATCTGTAGTTGATTATACAGTACATCTCATTTCATTTTGACTGGGATATCCCAGTAGATCAGCTAGCCACTAGTGGAGTGAGCTCAACTGGGTGACTACGGTTGGAATTTTATGGCAATTTTCTTATTATATCTACCCTATAGGACAGCTGGATCATCTACAAACATTTTGACCAGATGTCTTATTCCTAGACATTATTTTAGCTTATTATAGCCTTTTTATTTATAGCTTATTATACACTGGCTGGAACCTGGAGAGGTGGAGGTATGCTCTGGAGAGAAGAGGAATGAAAGTAGAAGTAAGACAGAATACGTGTGTGACTGAGACAGAGAGGCAGCTGTACCAGTAAAGATGCAAGGAGTAGAGGTAGTGAAAGTAGATTAGCTTAAATACCTGGGGTCAACCATCTAAAGCAATGGAAAATGCACAAGAGGTGAAGAAGAGAGTGCAGGCAGGGTCGAGTGGGTGAAGATGACTGTCAGGGGTGATGTGTGACAGAAGGATAGTAGCTAGAGTGAAAGGGAAGATTTACACGATGGTAGTGAGACCTGCTATGATGTCTGGTTCAGAGACAGTGGTACTAACAAAAAGACAGGAGGTGGAGCTGAAAATGCTAAGACTCTCATGAGTGACTAGGATGGACAAAATCAGAAAGGAGTATATTGTGGAGGAAAATTTAGTTCAGGCGAGATGCGACGAGCTGGAAGGTTTCAGAGTTTTATTTTCTCCATCATCATGAGACACACTTGTAGCGCTGTGTTGTGTTGCCCGTTGAGGCATGTATAGCAAGCTCTTTTATACATGTTAGACAAACGGAGAGAATGCATGGCACATTAGCATATTGATACACATATCGGTCAATTCATATGATTAGTCTGACCAACTGGCGCCCGGACGTCTCCTCCGTAATCCGGGGATGTATAAACAATAGTCCATCGTTATGGTTGTCCCCCCAGGGGTTCTCTGTCTGTATGCAATCCCTGCTGAGCGTGAATAGTATCAGTCCGCATTGAGCTGGGTGCCCACAAAATCAGCGGGACAGCTCAGGTCAAGGAGTTTGGAGACAGAGTAAAAGAGGCAAGGCTGAGATGGTTTGGACATGTGCAGAGGAGGGATAGTGGGTGTATTGGACAAAGGATGTTGAAGATGGAGCTACCAGGCAGGAGGACAAGAGGAAGACCACAGAGAAGATTCATGGATGTAGTGAAGGAGGACATGGAGAGGCTTGGTGTTACAGAGGAAGATGCAAGGGATAGGGTGAGATGGAGACAGATGATCCGCTGTGGCGACCCCTAAAGGGAGCAACCAAAAGAAGAACACTCTGGCTGGGATGACCCTTTGACCAGTGGCAGTTAGCTGCTGTTAGCAGAGTTAGCCATTTACTCATTAAAGTTGTTTTTGTCCTCTTATTCCAGGGACCAGCCATATCCTATCAACCACTCGCCCCACACAATCCTATCAATGATGATGTTAATTTTGTGCTTTTTTTTTTTTTTAATTCCACATTTAGTCAATTTTATGTTAGTTGGCTCAGGCTGTGTTTGCTAAAAGAGCTATTAGCGAATTAGCTAATGCTAGCGTCAACTACAGATCTCAGCAATGATGAAGAAGGGAGGCTGGCGTGAACTGGGTTTTGTTAGCATTTGAAGCAAGACGCACTGAAGCGGGTGATTGTGAAGAAGGGTGTTTAATCTGGGTGTAAAATGATCCTGCAGTATTGCAGACCCTGAGGAATCTTAAGCAAAGCATATCACAGATATTTCCTTAACACCTCTGGGAACTGTCAACGAATGGAAAAAGGGCATAATATGTCCCCTTTAAATTCCTAATATTCTTTTTGATTTTTTTTTTTTTTTTTTTTTTTTTTGGTCTGCTGTTTTTGTTCCTAGCCTCATACTCAAGTTAGTCTTTTTGTCTCTGTGCTTTCTACCTCTCGCCATAAGGCTAGCCATGGTTTTATTACCCAGCATCCATGGGCCAAGCAGGTGCGTGCCTTCATTAACTTGGAGGCTGCAGGTGTTGGGGGCAAGGAAGTTGTTTTCCAGACAGGTATAGTATCTTTTTTTTTTTTTTTTTTTTAAATAGTCATGCCCTCAGTATCCACCCCTAACACTTGTGTACAATGTATTAATAAAGTTTGGGCAGCACGGTTGTCCAGTGGTTAGCACTGTGGCAGCACAGCATCTCACCCTTGGTCATGGGATCTCGGGTTTGATCCCACCCCCTGACCAACAGTGATCTTTCTGTGTGGAGTTTGCATGCTCTCCCCATGTTTGCGTGGGTTTACTGCCAGATTTCTCTGGTTTCTTTCCACAGGGGCCAATAACATACAGGTTAGTTTAATTGGCATCAGCTGGGGAGGTATGAATGTGAGTTGTCCCTTGCCCCTTACCCCCAGGCCACAGTTGTAAATAAGAATGTGTTCTTATTCGGTCCTGCCAGGTTAAATAAAATAAAACTAAAAAAGCTTAAATGTCTGACTCCAAAGAAGCAAGTAACTGAAGGTAAAGGCAAAAGAGAAGGCTATAAAACCCTCTGTCAGTGATTTATTTGCATTACAGAACTTAAGTAATCTTGGACAGTTGTCCAGTGTCTAAAATATTTCTGCATCTTTTCCATTTCTTCTCCTCCTAAAGGCCCAGAGAACCCGTGGCTGGTTCAGGCCTATGTTCGTGCAGCCAAACACCCCTTCGCCTCTGTGGTCGGCCAGGAAGTCTTTCAGAGCGGCATCATTCCCTCTGATACTGATTTCCGCATTTATAGGGACTTCGGTAACATCCCAGGTAAGATTCATGTAAAAATATGGATGTAACTTCTGGGTCTGAAAAGTGAAGCCAACATCGAAGTACCTTAATCCCTGTACTTTTTTTGAAAAAATGGCCCATGTGGGGAAATTGTAAGGATAATAAAATTCACCTGGTTTTCAGTTAAATTATGACCTCAGTTGAAAATTTCCTGGTGAGCTTATCGTCTCCATCGCTACTTTGAAGTCATGTTGTTTTTAAAATAAATTATGCTGTCATCTTTGAATTAAATAAAAAATAGGGCAGGTCAACCATGTCATTGATGTACCAAATGAATACTGTTTTTCCCTTTTAGTGTGATGGGGAGTTAGGGGCATTGGAAAAATTTATGAGGGGAAAAAAAACTCAATTTTCTTGATTGACCTAGCAAATTAACGAAAGAGAATGCAACTGGTTTTGATTAATTAAATAAATAAATGAACTGAGCTTATTGTGGTTAAACAGAAGCTTTGCTGGCATCTTTACAACATTTTTCTGAAGGCTATGTTTACATGCACACTAATAAACCAATTATTATCAGATTTCTGGATACTAGCTATGTAAATGCAATAAATGGATAAAAGCCCTTTTTTTAGGGGGGGGGCATCCCATCATCTTTGGGCGAGAGGTGGGGTACAGCCTGGACAGAACGCCACTCCATCTCAGGGCCAACATGGAGACAGGCAATCATTCACCCTCACATTCATACCTAAAGTCTTCTTGCCTGCCTCAGGGACTACAGATGGAAATTTGTGGGAACGCTATAATCTGATACAGAGCATCTTTACCCAGTGTTTAATGGTTTTTTTTCTGTACATGGTCCCTGACAAATAAATCAATAAACTAGAACTACCTAATGACAGTTTATTCCCAGTTGGCGCCAGTTATCCTAATGTGCATGTCTTTAGACTGTGGGAGGAAACTGGAGTGCTCAGTGAAAACACCATACAGACCGCTGGGTTTGAACCCACGACCTTGATGTGAGGCAACGGTCCTGTTCCACTGAGCTTCCTATCACAGAAACATGCATAGTTTATTGCCCAATAATCCATTTATTAGGTGCATGTAAACTGGTCAAATCTGATTGTTAGCATTATCTAATGATTTCCAGTTATCGGATTATTTGACTTTGTTGGACTCATTATTGGTCCTATTTTAACAAAGTTTAAATTCATGAATATTTTTGTCACAAAAACGTGGAAGTATTTTCCAGTACATCTTTCCCCCACAAATTAGCTTTTTTTCCCCCCTGTAAACTTGCAGCTTTTTTTCTTATAAATTGATTTTTTTCTGAAAAATACAAGTTGCCACAGATTCTTTTTAGCTTATTCCAGTATAGCTGAAAGCGGCAAATGTAGTAGCTCTGGGTCTGTCCCATCCACATTTCACAAACCTCACTACTCATCGTAGGCAATTGCCCCAATGCTCACCAAACTCACACACAATGATTCTCAGGTGGGTCTGGTTCAAGGCCAGGGATCAAAGGTTTCATCAGACTGGAATGAGCTGCTCCGTCATCGATCTTGTTTAAACTTTTAAAAAACACTGATGTGGCAGACTTAAAATCATGACTTCACTCAATAACAAAGTGCTGTTGTATTTTCGGTATAAAAGGTGCTTAACAGATGTAGCCACTGTGACATTATAGATACTATACTTGTATATAGACATTTGTTGAATTGTCAAACATGTTTTTATTTTTTTAATGTTAAGCTTTCACTGTGTTCTTTATTTTTAACAGGTATTGATTTGGCTTTTATTGAAAACGGTTTTATCTACCATACCAAGTACGACACAGCCGACAGGATTCTGACGGACTCCATACAGAGAGCTGGTACACTCTTAAACACAAAAAGATTTGCTATGCTTTGATTCAGCAGTGATTGCAAATGTATGAGAACAGTCGATGCAACAGAATTTTTCTGTCACAGAAACGCATGCATCGATGGTTCCCTAATCATCTTCTCTGAGAATGCATTCATGAATTCACTAGAGCCACAGACTGATTCCCTCTCGTGCTTCAGCGTTGCTGAATGATTTTGCTTTACTTAGCACAGAATCCAGTCAGTCAGCACTAAAAACTTGAGATGGTTGGCATCTTTTCTCTCTTCATCAGCAGCTGCTGGACATCTCGCTCTTCTGTGCACAGCAACTCATCATGAAAGACATGAATTATTAGAGAGGGAGAGAGAGAAAGTGAGATTTTAGAGGGAGGCAGAAGGTATTTTTAGTCTGTGAAGAAGCAGGCAGAACAGTGAGACACGGCAGAGGAGGAAGGGATACACCAGCACCTTTGTTCTGAAGCTTTTGATGACTACAGCTGATTTTTGGTTGCACAACTCTGATTTCTGGACAAGCTATAATCAAAAATAAATTCCCACTGTAGAGATTAAACTGATAACTCCACAAAAAAAAAAAAAGTCTTTTTCAATGATTCTCGTGTGAAACTCAGAAATAAAGTTGTGAGTAAATTCCAAGCAGTGGTACCCTACGTGAACAAGTAGAGGTTGTGTTCCCATTTTGACCACATTGAGCCTACCAGGCGGAAGAACAATGGATCTTTGTCTTGCCTGTGTGTTTGTGTGGAGCGCGGTGCAGACACAGAGGCACAATGGATAAAAGAAACTTGTAGTAGCACACATACAGCCACTTCTTGCTAATCCCCCATGGAAATAAGTTTCGGATCTTAAAGCTTTTATACGTGCTTTCTGACTGGAGCTAGTCCCACCTTTCCCATCCCCATGCACAAGAACTGTGAACTACTAAACTTTTAGTCATGTGTAGGTACTATCAAGTTGTGGGATAAACATCTGGCCTATTTAACATGCAACATAAACTGTCTGCAGATCATTAAAATATTAAATTTGTTTATCTAAAGTTAAGGCCTTTTTATGCCTAAAAATGACCATCAGTCCTGAAATCTGAGTTTCAAAGTACATAAAAATACCACAGACATGATAATTGTGATAGCTTTGTGGAGTGAAATCTTTGTATTCAGTTTTGTGTGTTTGTGATTCTTTGACATTTTCACATAACAAATGGAAATGAGACAGATTTCTTAAATTTGCCATTAAAAATGAACTTTTTTTCATAAATTTTAAACCTTTTCCATATAAATTTATGGCTTTTTTGTTGTTGTTTATTTGCAACATTTTTCTTGTCAATTTGTGACTTCCCCCAATACGTTGTGACTTTATTTAAAACTTTTTTTTTGTATATTTTTTGCAACTTTTTTGTAAATTTGTGACGTCTTTCTCATTATTTTCCATGTTTTTTTTCCCTCATGAATTTGAGTTTTTTTGTAGAATTACAGGTTTTTCTTTGTATTGTGACATTATTTACTATTCAGTTTGCATTTTTTTTTCTCCTAGTAAACATGCAAATTGTTACAAATTCAGCTTTGTAATTTGTAGTTTGTTTGGGTTTTTTTGCATTTTACCAATACAGAAAGTGAAAAACCAAATTTGTCATAAAATGTACAACTTTTTTTTTTAATACATTTACAACCTTTTCCTCATAAATTTGTGACTTTTTAATTTGCAGCTTTTTCTCCTCACTTTGTGATTTTTATTTTTTTTTTCTCCTAATAAATTTGCAATTTTTTCCCCCCCACTAAGTTGTACTTTGGGTTGTGGATGTATGGATTAGTTTCATCATTTTGACTTGAATAACTTAAGATGAAGTGCCAACATTGATCCTGGGCAAGAGCAAATTTAAAGTGATGACACACAATTTAGAGTAATTTTAGACTCAGCCCAATAAATGGAAAAAGCTAATTGTAATATGGTTGCATTTTTTTTTATTTTTTTTTTTACCATTTTGCAAATGTAATGTATATAATGTGATAAAGTGACCTTACAAAAGATCTTTAAATTCTTACATTTAACCCCCCTGTAGCCGCAGAAACCATGATAAAGCCCATTTGGCTTAAATGTATCAAAACGGTAAAAATGAACCGATGCGATTCTACAGACTTGTAACGTTTGAAAGTGTCTGATGATTGCAGTCAGTTTTATGAAAACTGCTAAATGCCCCATAAACTGCTCTACAGCTGTGAATATAACACAGTAAGCTACCTTTGTAAATCACATATTTACCATTTTAATTCACCTCACTGCACATATTCTCATACTTGTATTTCATGACCTCATAATACTGAGCATGTACAAAGTATTTAACAAGATCAGAGTTGAATTGATTGATGTAATTAATAATATTTTTGTGTTGGTGAGAATGTCATCTTTTTTTCTTACATATAAAAAACGTATGTAAGGTTATAACAGTCGTAGGTCAAATTGTATTGTTTTGAGTTCAGTGTTATTGTAAGGGTATAGTAGTACTGCAAGTGTGGTAGTGTGTTAGTGTCAAGAATAAGGTGCTGCTTTGTTTTTCATCCTTAAATCACACCCACCTATCATAAACTAAAAGGTGTGTAATGTAGGTTGAAATGAGACTAGAGCAGGGTTGCAAGGCTCCACACCAACCATCAGTTTTAAACTAAAGCAGAAATAGATACGGTCTGGATAACTGTTCTAAAACATCACCGTTGTGCTGCCTGCTGCATGTGACCTGTCAGCCCTGTAAACGAGATCCTTCATGTGACATGAGGGTGAAGCCATTACTTTCATATTCACTCAGATAAACCAGTACTTCCTCTAACTCTGGGTTAGTTCTACAAATATTGGAACTGTCAAACAATGATTGCGTAAACTATTTGGTTAGACCGTTTCAGTACCTGAACACCTCCACCAATTTTGTCATGTGTGAGCAGTGGATAATTTGTAAAATCCGAGGACCTAGAACACAGAGAGGCTGATGTTCCTACAGCTCAGTGGGGCGGTAAAGGTACTGGAACAACCCACAATGACGAAATACACTAAGAAAAAAAAAAGAGCAAAAGAGAAACAAATCGCTTTGCCCAAGTGCTTAATTTTCCAAATAAATATACCATTTTCTAAACACTGTTTTCACAACCAGAGCATAGATGTATTAATCGCTACAATCTCAATGTTCCTTTGAGATTGTAGTGGTAAAAGCTTTTTTTTTCTTTTTTTTTTTTTTTTCCAAACATCTTCACCTGTTTACTCACTTTTGTTCTAGGTGACAACATCCTGGCTGTTCTGAAATACTTGGTAACGTCAGAGAAGTTGGCCGATTCCTCTGAGTATCGTCATGGCAATATGGTGTTTTTTGACCTGTTGGGGGTAGTTGTGGTGGCCTATCCAGCTCGTGTCGGCACCATCCTCAACTACATGGTGGCCACAGCCACTTTCCTCTATCTGGCCAAGAAAGCCTCACTGCCTGGCAACGGGGGTAGGTCACCACTTCCTGTGGTGAATGTAGGACTGATTGTGGCTTCTGTTTTCCTCATATTGACTTTATAACAACCATTTTGTTAATTCTTGAAAAATCTGTTGTCCAGTTCTGCTTATTTTAAATAAATCCATTCAGTTGATTTTTCAGAAGATTTATCGAAATTCTGTGCATGTTTATCTCAGTTCATTACTCATTTTTCATTTTAAGGTGGACGTTATGTTCGAGACCTAGCCTGTGCCACAGGTGTAGCGCTGCTGAGTTGGTTTGTGACCCTGCTGTCGGTGGTGATTGTAGCCTTGCTGGTCACTCTGTTGGGCCGCTCCATGTTCTGGTACAGCCACTTCTATGCCTCCATCTGCCTGTATGGAGCTGCAGCCACTGGCAAAATGATCCTCATCCACACACTGGCCAAGAACCTATACTATGGGGTGAGTGGGGGGTGGGGGGTATTTTTGGTGTCCTTTACAGCAGGATGATAATCTTACAGAGAGACGGAGTGTTGCAGAGCATGGTCAACAAAAATTATAAAAAATTAAGGTTTACTCATTATTAATTACTAGGTATTGTTAAATATAAAACATGGTAAAAAAAAAAAAAAAAAATAGAGTGGTGACCTAGTGGTAGCGCATCCGCCCCATAACCGGGAGGTTGTGGGTTCAAGCCCCAGCTGGGTCTTACCAAAGGCCACACAAAAGTACTTTCTGCCTTCTTGCTTGGTGCTCGGCATAAATGGAATCAGGAAGGGAACATTGGTTACCCAGCCACAGGGGGAAGCATAAAACCAGTGTATGCCTGTGGCAAGCAGTTTTAACATTTAATCGCCAGACTGAAGCTTAAATGCTTATATCCACAATTTCATTCTTCCTAGTCAAACTGAACATTTCAGATATCTACAATGATATTCTTCCTAGCTAGAATGACCATTTCAGATATCTCTGATATCATTCTCCTAGGAGAAATGATGTCACTTTTTCCCATTCATGCATATTGGGTTTTCAGTTTCAGATATCTACAAATATACATTCTTACTAGGAGGAATGCAGTTCTTACTTGAAGAAACTCTCATTTCATATATCTGGAATGTGGATATTTTAATTTACAGTTCCGCCTAGGAATTGTAAGTATTACGTTCTAGCTAGTAAGAATATAATTTTATGTCTGAAAGTGGAAACCCAATACACATGAATAGGGAAAAAGTGATGGCATGTCTCCTAGGAGGAATGATGTTGATGATATTAGAAATGGTCATTCTAGCTAGGAATGTCACTTTGACTAGGAGGAATGCAATTCTTACTGGTAAGAATGCATTTTTGACTAGGAGTAATGCTATTTTGGATATCTAAAGTGGAATTACAGATGGGAGAGTGGCTTGATTAAATGTTAAAATGGCTTGCTATAGTGCTCTTTGCGCTGGTCCCAAACCTGGGTAAATGGGGAGGGTTGCGTCAGGAAGAGCATCTGGTGAGTAATCCCTGCCAAATCAAATATTTGGACCCATGATTGGCTGTGGCAACTCCAAATAGAGAGCAGCCGAAAGAGGTGTGTGTGTGTGTGTGTGTGTGTGTGTGTGTGTGTTAAAAATGAATTGAAAAAAGCATATGGGGGGTGGGGTGAAAGACATGCTGTACTTTTGGATTAGTTTTTAAAAGTAATTAAGAATGTATTTTAATCATTCAGGAGAAAACAAGTAAGTCATTGTTGGCTCATTCCGGCAAAGCCAAAAGGAGCTAATGCACTGACGCATCATCCGTCTGTCCACATTTCACGGGAATCACTATTCCTCTGAGGCATTTGCCCCGATGGTTACCAAACTCACAATGATCCTCATGTAGGTCTGCACCAAGGAGCCATTTTTCCCATTTCTGACGAAAATAGAAGTGGCTGAGGGCTGCAATGGCAATTTGACCTTTAAAATAAAGATATGCTGCTTATAAAGTTCTTTATATACACAGAGCTCTGAATATTATGTGGCATTAATGAATTCATATTACAACAGTGGAAAAAACTGTCAAGTTTTATACACACACACACACACACACACACACACACACACAGTATATATATATGTATATATATATGTATGTATATATATATGTATATACAGTATATATATGTATGTTATGTATGTATGTGTGTGTATATAGAGCTAGCTAGCTTCATCCATCCATTTTCTACCGCTTTTCCGGGGATCCGGGTCACAGAGGCAGCAGCTTAAGCAGAGAAGCCCAGACTTTCCACTCCCCAGCTACCTGCTCCAGCTCTTCAGAGAGGATACTAAGACGTTCCCAGGCCTGCTGGGAGACATAGTCTCTCCAGCGTGTCCTGGGTCTGTCCTGGGGTCTCCTCCCAGTGGGACGTGCCTGAAACACCTCAAGTAGGAGATGTCCAGGAGGCATCCTGATCAGATGCTCAAACCACCTCAGCTGGCTCCTTTCGATGTGGAGGAGCAGCAGTTCTACTCTGAGCCTCCCCCGGATGACGGCGCTCTTCGCCCCATCTCCAAGGGTGAGTCCAGCAATCCTACGGTGAAAGCTCATTTCAGCCGCTTGTATCCCCGGCTTTCAAAACTGGCTATATAGCTTCATTTATGAAATAGAAGTATTAGAAATAGATTACAATTTATTTTGTGCTGAAAAATAAATTTTCGAATATCTGCTCATAATTTTTTGTATAGTTTTTTAATTATCAGCACATTCATAAATTGTTTAAATCTGAAAAATATCATCCATCTCCTACTTTCAACTGTGATCACACAGCTTTAGTTCCTGATATTTTAATAAATTAGAAATGAAAGTTTTATTTGGAAGAAGCTACTTGTCATCCTTTTTACGTTTCCTCATAATGCTTCTTATTCATATGTATTGATATAATACAGATCATCTCAAAAAATTAGAATATCATGAAAAAGTTCAATATTTTTTGTCACTCATTTCAGAAAGTAAAACTCATATATTGTATAGATTCATTACACAGAGACTGATATGTTTCAAGTGTTTAATTATTTTAATTTTGATTATGGCTTACAGCCCATGAAAACCCCAAATTCAGTTTCTCAAAAAATTGGAATATTACATAAAATTAATTTAAAAAAATAGTTTAATAGAAATGTTGGCCGACTGAAAAGTATGTTCATGTACACACTCAATACTTGGTCTGGGCAAATTTTGGATTAATTACTGTATCAATGTGGCGTGGCATGGAGGTGATCAGCCTGTGGCACTGCTGAGGTGTTATGAAGGTCCAGGTTGCTTTGGTAGCGACCTTCAGCTCGTCTGCATTGTTGGGTCTGGTGTCTCATCTTTTGACAATACTCCCTAGATTCTCTATAGGGTTTAGGTCAGGAGAGTTTGCTGGCCAATCACACAGTGATGCCATGGTCATTAAACCAGGTTTTGATTCTCCTGGCAGTGTGGGGGGTGCCAAGTCCTGCTGGAAAATGAAATCAGCTTCTCTATAAAGCTTGTCAGCAGAGGGAAGCATGAAGTGCTCGAGGTCTCAGGTGTGAATGGGGAGCAGATGTGTTAAATTTGGTGTTATCGCTCTCACATTCTTATACTGGTCACTGGAAGTTCAACATGGCACCTCATGGCAAAGAACTCTCTGAGGATCTGAAAAAAAGAATTGTTGCTCTACATAAAGATGGCCTAGGCTATAATAAGATTCCCAACACCCTGAAAGTGAGCTGCAGCGTGGTGGCCAAGACGATACAGTGGTTTAACAGGACAGGTTCCACTCAAAACAGGCCTCGCCATGGCTGACCAAAGAAGTTGAGTGCACGTGCTCAGCATCATATCCAGAGGTTCTCTTTTGAAAATAGACGTATGAGTGCTGCCAGCATTGCTGCAGAGGTTGAAGGGGTAGGGGGTCAGCCTGTCAGTGCTCAGACCATACACTGCATCAAATTGGTCTGCATGGCTGTCATCCCGGGCAGCGGAGTGGTTAGCACTGCAGCAGCACAGCAACTCACCCTTGGCCGGGGGATGCTGGGTTCGATCCCAGCCCCCAACCAACAGTGATCTGTGTGGAGTTTGCATGTTCTCCTCGTGTCTGCATGGGTTTACTCCGGGATTTCTCCGGTTTCCTCCCACATGCCAAAAACCTGCAAGTTAGGTTAATTGGCATCAAAAAACTGGGGATTCTAAATTGTCCTTAGGTATGACTGTGAGAGTGAATGGTTGCCTGTCTGTCTGTGTTGGCCCTGCGATGGACTGGCAATCTGTCCAGGGTGTACCCTGTCTCTCACCCAAAGATGCTGGGATAGGCTCCAGCCCCCCTGCGACCCGAAAAGGATTAAGCGGAAGAAGATGGATGGATGGCTGTCATCCCAGAAGGAAGCCCCTTTTAAAGATGATGCACAAGAAAGGCCACAAACAGTTTGGTGAAGACAAGCAGACTAAGGACATGGATTACTGGAACCATGTCCTGTGGTGTGATGAGACCAAGATAAACTTATTTGATTCAGATGGTGTCAAGCGTGTGTGGTGGCAACCAGGTGAGAAGTACAAAGACAAGTGTCTTGCCTACAGTCAGGCAAGGTGGTGGGAGTGCCATGGTTTGGGGCTGCATGAGTACTGTTGGCACTGGGGAGCTACAGTATAGTTCATTGAGGGAACCATGAATGCCAACATGTACTGTGACATACTGAAGCAGAGCATGAACCCCTCCCTTCGGAAACTGGGCTGCAGGGCAGTATTCCAACATGATAACGACCCCAAACACACCTCCAAGATGACCACTGCCTTGCTAAAGAAACTGAGGGTAAAGGTGATGGACTGGCCAAGCATGTCTCCAGACCTAAACCCTATTGAGCATCTGTGGGGCATCCTCAAACGGAAGGTGGAGGAGCGCAAGGTCTCTAACATCCACCAGGTCAGTGATGTCGTCATGGAGGAGTGGAAGAAGATTTCATTGGTAACCTGTGAAGCTCTCGTGAGCTCCATGCCCAAGAGAGTTCAGGCAGTGCTGGAAAATAATGGTGGCCACACAAAATATTGACACTTGGGGCACAATTTGGACATTTTCACTTAGGGGTGTACTCACTTTAGTTCCCAGCAGTTTAGACATTAAGGGCCGTGTTATTTTGCGGGGACAGCAAATTTACACAGTTGTACAAGCTGTACACTGACTACATTGTATCAAAGTGTCATATCTTCAGTGTTGTCCCATGAAAAGACATAATAAAATATTTACAAAAATGTAAGGGGTGTACTCACTTTTGTGAGATACTGTAGGTCATTTACAGCGGGGAAAATAAGTATTGAATATGTCAACATTTTTCTCATTAAACATATTTATGATGGAGCCATTGACCTGAGATCTTCACCAAATATCAGTAACAACCCAAGAAATCCATGTATACAAAGAAATCAAGAGAACTGTGTTCACAAAACAAATATTTAATAAAGTGGAATGACACAGGGAATAAGTATTGAACACCCTTCGTGAAATTCATTTAATATTTAGTAGAAAAGCCTTTGTTGGTAGTAACAGCTTCCAGACGCCACCTGTATGGAGAAACTATGCGTAGGCATTGCCCAGGAGTGATTTTATCCTATTCTTCCACACAAACTGTCTTCAAATCTTGAAAGTTCCGTGGGTGTCTTCTGTGAACTCTGATCTTCAGTTCGTTCCAAAGATTTTCAATTGGATTCAGGTCAGGTGACTGTCTGGGCCATTCTAGCAGCTTTATTTTCCTTCTCTGGAGCCAGTTGAGTTTCCTTTGCTGTCTGTTTGGGATCAATAGCCATGTTTACATGGACACAAGTAACTGGATTAAAAGCCTGATTGGAATAAAAATGCTTCATGTAAACACATCAATCTGAATATTCTAACCTGATCACACTCCTTAAGATCAAAATTTCCTTCCGGTTGAGACGGGTGGGTTTTGCCAATTGTTAATCTGATTGGTGTGCATATAAACACTTATTCCGAAGTTTGGGTAGAAAATATGTTTACTGCGCATGTCTGTACATCAGCCACACGTCGACGTGACGTATTTCCGCCTTTACTGCAGCTAGTGGAAGACGTGCCAAGAGTAAAACAGAACTGGTCTGTATCGTCCTGCTGTCTCCCTCTGTTCACCATATGCAGAAGTATGTACTGATGGACTTGCAGCTTCATTACGGAGACCAGCAGAAGCAAAAGTACAGTCTGAATAACACAGTATAGGTCCATTTCAAAAAGCAAGACACGAAGTGGGGTTTGTTTACATTGGAAGTTGCTTCTTCTATTTCCAGAATGTCAGGCAATTCTGCTTGTGTCAAAATGATTTAGTCCGTTCAAACGTGTGACACATGTAAACGCACATCATAATCGGATCAACATTTTCAGGGTTCATGTAAACAGTAAAGTTCTGATCTGAACTGTAATCAGATGTCTTGCTGAAATGTCCACCCTTGTTTCATCTTCAGCATCTTGGCAGATGGCAACAAGTTCTTATCAAGGATGTCTCTGTACATTTGTCCATTCATCTTTCCTTCAGTTATATGAAGTATGCCTGTACCATGTGCCGAAAAACACCCCCACACCATGATGCTCCCACCTCCAAACTTCACTGTTGGTATGGTGTTTTTGGGCTGATGTGCAGTGCCATTTCTCCTCCAAACATGCTGTGTAGTGGCATTCAAAAAGTTCAATTTTGGTCTCTTCTGACCAGACTATATTCTCTCAGTATTTTACTGGCTTGCCCAAGTGTTGTGCAGCACACTTTAAATGAGCTTCAACATGCTTTTTCTTCAGCAATGGAGTCTTGTGAGGTGAGCGGGCATAGACCCCGTGTCGGTTGAATGCTTTACTTTTTTTCTTTGAAACAGCAGTACCTGCTAACTCAGGGTCTTCCTGGAGCTCTCCATGAATGGTCTTTGGCTCTTGGACAACTCTTCTGATAACTGTTTTGACTCCTCTGTCAGAAATCTTGCGAGCAGCTCCTGGTCATGGGCGGTTTATGGTAAAATGATGTTCTTTCCACTCCCGAATGATGGCTCCAACAGTGCTCACTAGAACATTCAGCAGTTTAGAAATGCACCTGTAACCAATGCCATCATTATGTTTTGCAACAATAAGTAGTGATGCGACTTCCTGCGCTGGAGCTTCGGAGTGTGTGCCAAGTAATCCAGGAAATATTTTGCAAAGCCCCTATCGACTCGTGTGTGACGTATGTGATGACGTCTGAAGCCTTGCCGGCTGGTCATACCACATGACTGGGTCGGGAAACGGTTCAAAATTTGACGCCCAATGTGAAATAAATTGAGCAGTGATACACAATGGAAAATCCCCGTCCCTCACGTTTTGTGTTGTCAGATCTTTGACTGTGTACGTAATTTTTCACAGCCAATCTTCATTTTCAGATGGAGCCAGCACCAAAAAGATGGACTTCTCTCATTTGGGAATATTTTGATCTCATTTCTCCCAACAAGGTATTTACAGTTGTTAAGTTGGGTTGCATTTTTCACAAATGGTGGATATTTCTTGTCATTTATTTTTTAGATTTGTTTTTAGTTGCAAGGTGAGGTATCTGTTGTTTCAAAGAGCTTGGATAGTGCCTCAACACAGATGATGTATTATTGTTCTATCATGCCCTGCATGAGAATAAGGATAACGGAGGTACACTGTACAAACTTGCAGTAACCTTCCTTTGCACACCTGCATCCTCTGTGCCCTGTGCGAGAGTATTCTCAAAAGCTGGTGAAATAATCTTAAAAAAGAAAAAGAAATCGCCTTAGTCTAAAGACTGTTGAAAAGTTATTTCTTAATAAAAATGGAAAGTAACACAAGCACACTAACACAAGCACATTCACTGTAGTCACCCCAGTTTTAGTTCTTCCTTTTCCCCTCATGATCATTGATATTTCTTAAAGGACAGTACATTTGTTGAAATGAAAAAATACACCTCAAACCAATAATTCCCTTGTAAAAATCTGCATGTTGTATACTTTTTGTCCAGTAGATGGCTTAGTAGAGCAAATTAAGTTTCACATGAAGCTTCATCCATATGAACCAATTTGATGAAAAGCTTTAAGGCTTCAAAGCCTCATCTGGCCATCCCTAACAATAAGGTTGCAAAAGTCTAGAGAGAGCTCTTTGCTTCTACCCATCATGAGTTCTTTGTGGCGTGACAATCTGATATTCACAGACCTTTTAAAAGACTATCAGTCAGGACTTTACCAGCTGAAATTAATTTGCACTGATGGGGGATGGGATGGCTTTCTAAATTCTGATGGATTTCAGCTGGTTTCTTGGTTTTCTGTGCCTTTTTGTACCTCTTTTTCTTCATGTGTTCCCTGTCAAATAAACTAATCTACTACTACTACTTATTCCCTGTGTCATTCCACTTTAATAAATATAACTTGTTTTATGAGCACACTTGCCTTGATTTCTTGTATGTATGGATTACTTGGGTTGTTACTGATATCTGGTGAAAATCTCAGGTCAATGGCTCCATCAGAAATATGTTAATGAGAAAAATGTTGACATGTTCAATACTTATTTGCCCCACTGTATATGCGTCATCTGTTTCCCTCTGCTATATTTGCTTCAGTCTGAATCGATTCAGGGGTCACATACAAATATGTATATGGCATGAAGAAGTTATTTGTTTATTTATTACAACAAAAATAATTTGTCATCACAGATAATGGATTTTTTTTTTTTTTTGTTACTTATTTGTACCCGTAGGTAGATTTGGTTTGCAGTCTGGTGACAAGCCACCGGCTGCCGGTCGCTGCGTGCGTGAGCGCCCTAAACCTACATGTTTTTGGTATGCGGGAGGAAACCGGAGAAATCCCGGAGTAAACCCACGCAACACGGGGAGACCATGCAAACTCCACACAGCTCACTGTTGGTCGGAGGCTGGGATCGAACCCACGATCTCATGATCCCCGCGATCCCCCAGCCGAGGGTAAAACTGTGCTGCCACAGTGCTAAACCACTGCGCCACCGTGCAGCCCAGGATTTGATGCGTTTCTTCTCAGTGCAATGTTTTTAATGCCCTTTTAGGAGTTGAATGGTTTATCATGCATTTCCATCTGGGATTTCTAATGCCCAAATCCTTAATGTGCATTAAGTTTATTGATGGAAACTCGGTTATTGTTAGATTAAAGAGCCAGTCATGTCATGTTGTTCTAATGCGCTTACATTTAACCAGCTAGGCCACCGGAGTTGTGGCCTAGTTGGTAGAGCATCCGTCCCTCACCTGGGAGGCCTGGGTTCAGATCACCAAAGACCATATAAAAGCGGAACTTCCTGGCGTCCAGCTTGGTGCTCAGCAATAATGGAATTTGTGGCGGTGCCTTGCATGGCAGCGACCCCTCTGATTAACATTGTAGATAAGAGAAACGTAATTTCGTTCTACTGTACAGGATTGGCTGTATGGATTGAATGACAAAAAAGTTGGCTTTACCTTTAGTTAAGGGTAGAAAGTGTATAGAAACGGCACATTGACTGGAGCTCTTTGTCAAATTTTAATGAGCAATTGAAAAACTAAATATGTAAGATATGTAGTCATTTGGTTATAATTTGATAGAAATTTACTCCGTAGAGCTGTTCACCTTCTTCCACTGAGGTTTTTGATTTCTGATTCTTGACAATAGGATTCCAAGAGATTGTTGTTTCACATGTCTTAGTGTTTGTTTTGTCTTGATGTCTGTGTCATTTAATGAATATGTGTATTCTGATCTGTTACTCTAATTTACCATAATATGAACAGTGTCTAATCTTGGCTGTGAACCAGCATGGACACAGAGTAACCTTTGTCCAGATTATATAACGTTTCACTGAAACAAATCTCTATTCGAAGACTCAAATCGTTTTTCCTCTCTAATTCTGAGTGGTATGTTTTGTTTTTGTTTTGTTTTGTTTTGTTTTTGTTTTTTTTTGGGGGGGGGGGTTGCAAATGGCATGAAAAAATGCCACTGTGCAAATTTCACAATATTGCTTGAAATGATTTTAACTAGAAATTGTGAATGGACTAAACAGCTTAGTTATTTAATTTTAAATAGTTAAGTTCTTCCCATGGCTCACCACCTTATCATGGTGGGGGATTTGCGTGCCCTAGTGATCCTAGGAGCTATGTTGTCCGGGGCAATTTGCCTCTGGTAGGGTCTTCCAAGACAAACTAGTCCTAGGTGAAGGATCAGACTAAGAGTGATCCAACAGACTCCCCATGATGAATTAAAAAAAAAATAATCAAGGATTCAGTGTACCCCTCCTGGAGCCAGGCCTGGGAAAGGGGCTCGATGGCTAGAGCCTGGTGGTCAGGTTTCTGCCCATGCGACCTGGCCGGGCTCAGCCCGAAGGAGTTACATGGTTCGCCCTCCAGTAGACTCGACCACCTGCAGGAGGGACCTTGGGGGTCTGGTGCTATGTGGATCAGGCAGCAGGCAAAGGCAGAGACCTTCATAGTCTGATCCCCGGCTTTCGAAACTGGCTTTTGGGACGTGGAACATCTCCTCTCTGGTGGGGAAGTGAGCTGGAGCTGGTGCATGAAGTTGAGAGATAATGGCTATATATAGTTGGGCTCACCTCAAGGCACAGCTCCGGTTCTGGAACCAGTTTCCTAGAAAGTGGATGGAGCTTGGCCTACTCTGGAGTTGCGACGGGCAGGGGTGGGTATTCTTGTATCCCCCTGCCTTGCTGCCTCGACATTGGAGTTCTCCCCGGTGGACAAAATGGTAGTTTCCCTGCGCCTTTGGGTTGGGAAGTGGATCCTGACCATCATTTGTGCCTATGCACCAAATGATGGTTCAAAGTACCCATCCTTTTTGGAGTCTCTGACTGGGGTGCTGGAGAGTGCTCCTCTTGGAGACTCCATTGTCCTACTGGGGGACTTCAATGCACACGTGGGCAATGGCAGTGAAACATGGAGGGGTGTGATTGGGAGGAACGGCCTACCCAGTCTGAACCTGAGTGGTGTTCAGTTGTTGGACTTCTGTGCTAACCACAGTTTGTTCATAACGAACACCACGTTCAAGCATAATGGTGTCCATATGTGCACCTGGCACCAGGACACCCTAGGTCGCAGGTCGATGATCGATTTTTGTTATCGTGTCATCAGACTTGTGACCACGTGTCTTGGACACTCTGGTAAAGAGAGGTGCAGAGCTGTCAACTCATCACCACCTGGTGGTGAGTTGGATCTGATGTCAGGGGCAGACGCCACTCAGACCCGGTAGATCTAAACATATACAGTAGTGAGGGTGAGCTGAGAATGTCTGGCTGAGGCCCCTGTCCGGGAGGTCTTCAACTCCCACCTCCAGAAGAACTTCGACCACATTCCGAGGGAGTCTGGAGACGTGGAGTCTGAATGGGCCATGTTCTTCACCTCCATTATTGAAGTGGCTGCCCAGAGCTGTGGCCGCAAGGTTGTTGGTGTATCTCGTGGTGGCAACCCCTGAACCAAGTGGTGGACACCAGTGGTGAGGGGGGCCATCAAGTTGAAGGAGTCCTATCGAGCTTGGTTGGCTTGTGGGATTCCTGAAGCAGCTGAGTGTACCGGCAGGCCAAGCGGGGTGCAGCTCGGGTGGTTGGTGAAGCAACAACTTGGGTGTGGGAGGAATTTGGTGAGGCCATGGAACAAGACTTTCAGTCGGCCTCAAAGAGATTCTGGCAAACTGTCCGGCGACTCAGGAGAGGGACGCAGTTCCCTGTCTACACTGTGTATGGTGCGGATGGGGTACTGTTGACTTCAACTGGGGACATCGGGTGGTGGAAGGAATACTTCAAAGATCTCCTCAATCCCACTGACATGCCTTCCACAGAGGAAGCAGGGCTTGAGGGTGAGGGGGACAACTCGCCCATCACAGGGACTGAGGTCGCAAAAGAGGTTAAAAAACTCTTTGGTGGCTGGGCCCCGGGAGTGGACGAAATTCGCCTAGAGTACCTGAAGGCCCTGGATGCTATAGGGCTGTCATGGTTGACATGCTTCTGCAATGTTGTGTGGAGGTCAAGGACAGTGCCTTTTGCATGGCAAACTAGGGTGGTGGTTCCTCTTTTTAAAAAGGGGGAACGGAGAGTGTGTTCCAACTTTAGAGGGATCACACTTCTCAGCCTCCCTGTGAAGGTCTATGCCAGGGTACTGGAGACGAGTCTGACCACTGGCCGAACCTCGGATCCAGGAGGAGCAATGTGGTTTTCGTCCTGGCCGTGGCACATCGGACCAACTCTTTACTCTTTCGAGAATCCTTGAGGGTTCGTGGGAGTTTGCCCAACCAGTCCACATGTGCTTTGTATACTTTGAGAAAGCATTCAACCGCATCCCTCGTGGTCTCTTATTCTGTCTACTACAGATTTAAGAGAAGGTTATTTTAGAACGGGGCTGACGCCACTTCAAAATTCAGCCGTAATGTCCTAAAAAGCTGTTTATGACTTTAAAGGCATTCAGAACTACAAGTCTAAGACGAAAAAGGAGCAAAGACCACAGACATGGAGGTCTTGCAGACTAACACCTGCATTTCCTTTCATACTGTCAAAAATGGACTTGTTGCGTATTTTCAGTGATCCGGATCCAGTGAACCGGATTCATTCTGTAATGACCTGGACCAGGTTGGGAGTAGAACATTCACGAGAATGGGGAACTATGTATTTGTTGCTGAGACTGGATCCCAGCTGTAACAGACTGCAACTGGAGGCAGTGGAAATTAGGGGCAACAGACTTAGAAAGATCCAAGCTAGTGGCCAATGTACCTTTTTTGTTCAGTTTTAATATGCATCTCTTTAGCATCTTCTGCCTTAAGTTTTCAATTTAATTTGTCAGTTCATGTAGACACCCTGATTTTTCTTGTATGTTGAGCCATTTCTGTTTTTTTTTCCTTTCCAAACAGGGCATCCGTCTTGTGGAGCTTGGCGATCTCTACTTCGATGTGAGCTTGCTGCTGTGGTGCTGCGGCCTGGTGTGGCTGACCCAGCAGGGCCTGTGCTCAGCCTATGTGCCCATGCTGATGGTGGCATTCCCGCTGGCCACTAGACTGCTGCTGACAAAAGAATTTAAACACAGTGGTGAGCACTCAATTTACCCTTGTTTACCTGTAGCTTGTCTGTTAACTACGTGCAGCAATGTGTACAAGCCAAATTGAGGAGAAAATATTATTTTACACCAGTCAAATTTCAAAAACAACTTTGCAATCTGATGTTGTAGTTCAGGAATAAATTTAATGTCTTCTTTGCTTCATGCTGTTTTGACCCTTCCACCACCCCATCATCTACCAGTAGGATGTAAACATCTGTTACAAACTTTTACATACACCTTAGATGCTAAACCATCTTGCATCCTGGCTCATGTCACATTTCTCCTCCAGGAGCATCGGTGAAGTACAGCGTGCTCTACCTGTTGGGCCTGGGGTTGCCTTACGTCCACTTCATGTTCCTCATCTGGGTGGTTTTTGAGATTTTCACACCCATCATGGGTCGCAGTGGTACAGAGATACCCCCTGAGGTGGTGCTGGCCTCCTTGGTCACTATGACAACCATCTTCCTCTCCTCTTTCTTTGTAAGTGCTTCCACTTTATTTGCAATGACAAATGTCTTAAAAAAAGAACACTGAAATCATTGCGCAACATTGTTTTAAATCTTGCAGCAAATATAAACAAAAGAATGATGCATTATTGACAGGAGTAAAGAATATTTATAAAGATAATTTGTGTCTCAGCTGCATTTCATTTACTTGGTGCGGAGCACTAAGTGGATCCTGGCTGGCCTTGGCTCAGTCTTCATGGTCATGTTCCTGCTGGTGTCTTGTGGCCTCTTCTTTCCTTATTCGAGCAGTCTGGACAGCCCGCGGCCAAAGAGAGTCTTCCTGCAGGTTTACATACACAACACACATACTGCATGTTCACACTAAGTACAGAAGGAAGCTGACAGATATACATTTTTAAAAAAAAATTGCTCACATATTCACTTATTTTTTTTCTGTAATTATAGCTTGTCTATATTGTTTTCTTTTGAAAGAAATTATAAAAGTTGTTTTGACAGTATTGTACTACTACTGGCAGACATTTGATTGATCTAGATTAACACTGGCTGGTGCAGTCAGTCACAGGGAAATGGTCTAAACCAGAGAGTGCAACTTATTCTATGCAAAGAGCCTTTTTAAACATTTTTTGCTTAAATCTGCTAATCAAATTTGAAACTTACAATTTGACTGTTTTACCTTCATTTAAATTATAATCTGGCTTGTCAACATCAGGTGTTTTTTTTTTTTTTTTGTAAACTTTCCATTTTTTTGTAATTTTTTAAACCTTTTTTCTTAATTTTTTTTCTCATCTATATGTATTTGACTTTTACAGTAGCATTTTTTAAAATATCTTTTTTCCTCATCTACAGTTGAAATCAGAAGTTTACATACACTGTATAAAAAACAGCCTTTTTTAACCCTTTTTTCTTAACCTATCTGACATTAAATCATACGAAACTTAGAAAAATTTTTACATAATTTTTATCACTTTCCTCAAAATTAGAGAAGTTTACATACATTTCCTTAGTATTTGGTAGCATTGCCTTTCAAGTGTATGATGGGTCAAACGTTTTGGGTATCCTTCCACAAGCTTCTCACAATAGTATGCTGGAATTTTAATCCATTCCTCCTGACAGAACTGGTGTAACTGAGTCAGGTTTGTAGGCCACCTTGCTTACACACGTCTTCTCAGCTCTGCTCACAAATTTTCTAGGGGATTGAGATCAGAGCTTTGTGATGGCCACTCCAAAACATTGACTCGGTTGTCCTTAAGCCACCTTCTAACTAATTTGGCAGTATGATTAGGGCTATTGTCCATTTGGAAGACCCATTTGCACCCAAGCTTTAACTTCCTGGTTGACGTCTTGAGATGTTGCTTCAATATTTCTACATAATATTCTTTCTTCATGATGCCATCTCTTTTGTGAAGTACACTAGTCCATCCTGCAGCAAAACACCCCCACAACATGATGCTGCCACCTCTGTACTTCAGTTGGGATGGTGTTCTCAGGCTTGCAAGCCTCCCCCATTTTTCTTCCAAATGTAACAACCATCATTGTGGCCAAACAGTTCAAGTGTAGTTTCATTAGACCACAGAATATGTCTCCAGAAATTAAGGTCTTTGTCCCTGTGTGCATTTGCAAACTGTAATTGCCGAGTGGCCTTTCAGCCCATGTCTGTGCAAGATTCATTTCACTGTGGATAATGACACCGTTTTACCAGTTTCAGGCAGCATCTTCACAAGGTCTTTTGCTTTTGTTCTGGGGTTTATACGCACATTTTGCACCAAAACACATTCATCTCTGGGACACGGAGCCAGTCTTCTTCCTGAACGGTATGATGGTTGGACATTCCCATGGTGTTTATACTTGTGTATAAGTGAACAGAAGAACGTCGCACCTTCAGGCATCTGGAAATTGTACCCAAGGATAAACCAGACTTGTGGAGGTCCACAATTCTCTTCCTGATATCTTGGCTGAGTTTTGATTTTCCCCATACTGTCACACAAGAAAGCAGTGTGTTTGAGGTGTGCCTTAAAATACATCCACAAGTGTGCCTCCAATTAACTTAAATGTTGTCAGTTAACCTATCAGAAGCTTCCAAAGCCATGACATCATCATCTGCGCTTTCTCAAATTGTTTAAAGGCATAGTAATCTTAATGTATGTGAACTTCTAACTTTGAAGAACGCAATAAAATAAAATCTCTAAAAAATTCTAAAAAAAAAAAAAAAAAAAAAGAAAAGAATTTTGGTAATCCTAACTGACCTAAAACAGGAAAAATTTAGTCTGATTTAATGTCAAACAGTGATGGGGGGAAAAGGTTGTGTCTTTTTATATAGTGTATGTAAACTTGTGGTTTCAACTGTGCTTCATTTCTCTTATAATTTTGTTTTCTTTTTTTGTCAGGCTTGCAACTTTTTTTTTTTTTTTTCAAATTTTCAACATTTTCCCTCAAATTTGATGTTTTTATTTTTTTAATAAATTTTCACACATTTTCTCTGGTTTCAAGCTGCTCGTTCTCTGTTTTTGGCAGGTTCTTAAGCTTTTCTGACATCAGTGACAGCGGACATCCCTAATAGAATTACTTAAGGCACACAGCACTGCTAAGCAACACCTTTACTATGAAATTCACATTCATGAAGGGCGGGCAGTCAGAACAAGAGCACCAAGGTCCAACATTCAATTCAAGGGATTATCTTGAACTATGAATCAAGATGAGATAAAGCTTTGCAGTTTGGTTACTTCATTATGGAAGGGCCCATATATGGACAAGCACTGTCAAACAACTTAATTCAGAAGCGTAAAGCTACATTAGTTGTGTTCAATGTTAGAATTTGACCTTGCATACCTACATAATAAAGTTAGTTGCAAGCAAAGAATCCTGAAGGTCAGTTAAAGAACTCACACCTTATTAATGAAATGAAATTAATGAATACTCTCATGATGAATGCTAAAACAAGGATTCAGTGTACCCCGCCCGGTATGGGGTTACCGGGCCCCCACCCTGGAGCCAGACCTGGGGGAGGGGCTCGTTGGCTAGCGCCTGGTGGCCGGGTTTCCACCCATGGGACCTGGCCGGGCTCAGCCTGAAGGACACCCCCCCCCCCCCCCACCAGTGGGCTCACCACCTGCAGGAGGGACCATGGGAGTCCGGTGCTATGTGGATCAGGTGGCGGTCAAAGGCAGAGACCTTGACGGTCTGATTACAGACTTCCTAAACTGGCTTTTGGGACGTGGAATGTCATCTCTCTGGTGGGAAAGGAGCCTGAACTGGTGCATGAGGCTGAGAGATACTGGCTAGATATAGTCGGCCCCTCCGCAACACACAGCTCTGGTTCCGGAACCAGTCTCCTGGAGAGGAGCTGGAGCTTGGCCTATTCTGGAGTTGCTCGGGGCAAGAGGCGGCGAGCAGGGGTGGGTATTCCTGTGTCCCCGTCACATTGCAGCCTCTATATTGGAGTTTTCCCCGGTGGACGAAAGGGTTGTTTCCCTGCGCCTTTGGGTTGGGAAACTGATCCTGACCATCATTTGTGCCTATGCACCAAATGATGGTTCAGAATACCCACCCTTTTTGGAGTCTCTGACTGGGGTGCAAGGTCGTCGGTGCATCTCATGGTGGCAACCCCCGAACCAAGTGGTGGACACCAGTGGTGAGGGGGGCCATTAAGCTGAAGGAGTCCTATCAAACTTGGTTGGCTTGTGGGACTCCCAAAGCAGCTGAGGTGTACCGGCAGGCCAATCGGAGTGCGGCTTGGGTGGTTGCTGAAGCAAAAACTTGGGTGTGGGAGGAGTTTGGTGAGGCCATGGAACAAGACTTTCAAGTCGGCATTGAAGAGATTCTGGCAAACTGTCCGGCAGCTCAGGACAGGGAAGTAGCTCCCTGTCCACACTGTGTATGGTGCGGATGGGGTGCTGCTGACTTTGACTGGGGATATCGTCGGGTGGTGGAAGGAGTACTTCGAGGATCTCCTCAATCCCACTGACGCACCTTCAGAGGAAGCAGGGCTTGTGGACGAGGGGGACGACTCGCCCATCATGGGGGCTGAGGTTGCCAAGGTGGTTAAAAATGTCTTTGATGGCCGGGCCCCAGGGGTGGACAAGATTCGCCCAGAGTACCTCAAGGCCCTGGATGTTGTAGGGCTGTCATGGTTGACACACCTCTGCAACATTGCGTGGAGGTTGGGGATGGTGCCTTTGGCATGGCAAACCGGGCTGGTGGTTCTTCTCTTTAAAAAGGGGGACCGGAGGGTGTGCTCCAACTTTAGAGGGATCACACTCCTCAGCCTCCCTGGGAAGGTCTATGCCAAGGTACTGGAGAGGAGAGTCCGGCCACTGGTCGAACATTGGATTCAGGAGGAGCAGTGTGGTTTTTGCCCTGGCCGTGGCACATTGGACCAACTGTTTTACCCTCTCGAGAATCCTTGAGGGTTCGTGGGAGTTTGCCCAACCGTTTTTTTGTGGGGGGTGCTTTGGGAGTATGGGGTATCAGGCTTGTTATTATGAGCTATCCGGTCTCTATACAACCGTTGTGAGAGTTTGGTTCGTATTGTCAACACTCGGCCGGACTCATTCCCAGTGAGAGTTGGGACTCTGCCAGGGCTGCCCTTTGTCACTGATCCTGTTCATAATTTTTATGGACAGGATTTCTAGGGGCAGCCAGGAAACGGAGGGTGTCATGCTCGGTGACCACAGGATCTCACCTCTGTTGTTTGCAGACGATGTTGTCCTGTTGGCTTCATCCAGCAATGACCTACAGGTCTTACTGGGACAGTTTGCCACTGAGTGTGAAGTGGCTGGGATGAGAATCAGCACCTCCAAGTCCATGGTCCTCAGCCAGAAAAAGGTGGATTGTCCTCTACGGGTTGGGGACAGGCTCCTGCCCCAAGTGGAGGAGTTTAAGTATCTCGGGGTCTTATTCACGAGTGAGAGGAGAATGGAGTGACAAATTGCTCTGATAAAGGGGCTGCAGCTGTAGTGATTCAGTGAGGGGAGAATGTGTGCACCACATAATTTGAGTAAAAAATGTCCTTTCAGCATACAACACGGACCTTCCACAATCTCCAGGGCCAGGTGGAGAGGCGAGACTCAGGCCTGTGGATAAACAGTTTCGATTTCACGGCCATACAGCACATCACACCACACATCCCCGAGATCAACGACAGTGTACGGACCCGCTGCAGAGAGGACCGGCCCTTCTGTGGCTACCCCTGGTTCCTGCCTGTGAAGTTCCTTAGCAAGTCAGTACTGCAGCCCTGTGCAAAATCTCGTCTTTTGGTTATTGGAGGATAAACTCCTTTAAATGCATAATCTCATTTTGGCTCATTCTGGCAAAGGCAAAATGAGCTTCTTTTATCAGGCATCTTTTTATATGTATATATGTTTGGGGTTTTTTTGTTTTTCAGATTTTATTTTTTGTCATTTAATTTTTTTAAAAAGCTTTTTTTTTCCAATTTGTAATTCACGTCACTGAACATGCCTACACGTTATTTCCTATGAGCTCATCATTTGTAAAGCTCTTAGAACCATTCTAATGTGTATGAAAGGCTTGATACCACATGTGCTATGGTGTGGCAGACTTGGAAAGCAAAAAAAAAAAAAAGTATAAATAAATGCAAAACTCAAGCTGCGTGTCCACGGAGTAGTTTTTTTTTTTTTTTTTCCTCCCCCTACCAGGAGTGACCATTTTCTGTTCATTGTTCTATGTAGTCCAGCACTTAATACGCTAAACACCCTGGGTGCAGAGAAACTCTTGGTCAGCAGTTTATGCCGCTGCGCTCAGGGAATTTAGTTGAAAAAAGTTCAACTTTTGGAGCACCCGCATTGCTCATCAGCAGCAAAATGTGTAAAACACCAATGGAGCTGGAGTGCCAAGCCAAGCGGTTGCAAGGATACAAGACAAAGACTTTTTTTTATTTTTAAAAAGTGTCTGTGAAACACCCTGAAAAACATGTGTAGAGCGTTTTTACGTGCTCAGTGGACACGCAGCCTAACTGACACAATCAACATAGGTTCAGACAGTAAGGCCCTGTAAACCTGCTAAATGAGGAAAAAAACATCCTATTGCCATCCAAAAGCAAGAAAATTTGTGATGAGAAAACAAAGAAATCATCAAATTATTCCAGTCTGATGGATTTTTGGAGAAATTAATTTATTTATGCCTTAAAATTTACCAGTGTGTTTTGTTTTTTTAAATAGAAAGAACTGGTATCTTCCTGCTTCAGAAGTGTCTCCCAGATCTCCGCTGGAGTTCAAGCTACTGTCCAAAGAGGAGACGAGCTGGGGAACGGTCAAGATGACGTTCAGTGCAAAAGGTTCAGGGGCAGAAATCTAGTTTTCCATTATAAAGTGGCTGTGGGTTGAAAATGTCAAAAGTACTGACATTGCTAATATTGGAGGATATACTTGTATTTAGTTTTTTTGTTTTGTTAAACCTAAGGAAACATGTTGTTGTCATCACAGGTCCCAGCCACATGTCTCTGTATCTGATGCCTCACCGAGGGGCTAGCCTGTCCACCTGGTCCTTAGGTGATGGGACGCCTCTGTTTGACCTGAGTGGGGAATATTTCGTCTTCTATTCTCACGGCCTGGATGCCCCCACATGGACCTTCTGGTTTGAAATACAGGTACCAACTGCAGCTTGGAGAGACCTGCTGTACATTTTAGACTCATTAATATTTTTTTGACCTGCTCTGTTTGGTGTTTGTTCAGGTGAAATATTTAAACTGGTGTTATTTTTAAAGTGAGTCTGGATATTGTTTAGGCTTGTAAAGTAGACGGGGTTATTGCAATAATCAATGGAAATGCATTTTTGGTGATAAATTTTAAGGATGCAATCAGATTAATGCACAAAACTATTGTAAACAATCTCCCCTTTTAAAAAAAAATCTACAACACAAAGCAGGGTTGACATGCTGAGTTTGTTTAGTTGGCTGAGATGATGGTATAAAACCACTACCAAAAATTTTGAAATCCCCACTCTTTTGGGGAAAAAAATATAGATATCACACACAGCTGTTTTTATTTAACAGCTGAACATTCTGGCTTTCGAAACTACCATAGAAAAATCAAAATGACATTGCTATAATTGTGGGGGGTTTTGTTTTGCTTTTTAGAACAAGTAGAGGAAAACATAGAATCATCACAACGAAAAAAAGTTATGAAATCATCTTCAATCAGAGCTTTATTTATGTAGCACTTCTCATACAAAACGATGCAACACAAAGTGTTTCACACATTGAAATAAAACACAACTTACCCCCCCCCCCCACACACACACACAGAAACTTTCATCAGTGTAAAACTTAGGCTTATGGCTGGGCACTGAGGATCAAGCTGTGGAAGCACCATCACTAGGGAGCCATCACCAGTAGAGAAAGTGCCAAGTCCACGGCTACAGGAACACCACCTCAGAGACCGCCCAAGTCCAACCCGAGGAGTTGACACTGCATGCGCAGTGCATGACTCCCTCAGCCAGGAAGACCAGGGCAATCTCAAGCCAGTGCCCCGCAGCCAGAAAACGGGCACAACCCCCATGGGAGGGCCTCCCATGCAGAAACGCTGGAGCTTGGACAGGGTGATAAAAAGTCACTGATAAATAGATGAAGAGATGAAGCTGAGTACAGAGGACTTATCCAGGACTTTGTGGACTGGTGCCATCAGAACTGCCTCCAGATCAACGCGAGGAAAATTAAGGAGCTGGTGGTGGACTGCCGCAGGCAAGGACAACCCCTCACAGCACCAGTAAACATCCAGGGAACAGACATTGAGATGGTGACATCCTACAAGTACATGGGTGTTCATTTGAACAATAAACTAGACTGGTCACACAATACCGACGCACTCTACAAGAAGGGATAGCGCAGGCTGTTCCTACTGAGGAGACTCAGGTCTTCTGGTGTACAAGGGGCGCTCCTGAAGACCTTCTACGATACGGTGGTGGCATCAGCCATCACTTTTGGAGTGGTCTGCTGGGGCAGTGGCATCACAGCAGCCGATAGGAAGAGACTGAACAAACTGATCAAGAAAGCTAGCTCTGTCCTGGGGCAGTGCCTGGACCCAGTGGAGGAGATGGGAGAGAGAAGGATGGTGGCTAAACTGTCATCTCTGCTGGAGTCTGAGACCCACCCTATGCAGGACATACTGAACACACTGAGGAGCTCATTTAGCAGTAGGCTACATCATCCTAGGTGCACGACCAAGAGGTTTCGCAGGTCCTTCCTACCTACGGCTGTCAGACTTTATAACCTAAGCAGGGCTGCTCGCAGAGATAGCAAAAAAATGTGACGACCTAATAGTATTGAATACAAAAGACGCAACAGACTTACACAAAATGGTCCCTCTCCAGTATACAACTAGGACAATATCAGTCGCTACGGAGGGTGACAATATGTATGGGTACATATTCATAGTATGTGGGGTAACTAAATAGACGGTTATGCTGTTTATTCCATTCAGCTACAATGCTCCGCACTGTGTATATATATTTATATATTTATGTGTACATATGTATATTGACTCTTATTTTCTTATCTTCTAAATTATTGCTCTGAGTGTTGTTATCCCTGTGCTGTTGCAATCCTGGAATTTCCCCATTGTGGGACTAATAAAGGCTTATCTTATCTTAAACTAGAAAAGCAATCATAGAGCGCATACCTCCGCCAAGGCTCCTTCCATTTGTCATGGATCACCTCCAAAATGTAATGGGTTTGTGTGTAGGCCTATAGCCACTTGTGGTGAAAATGGCATCAAAGTCTGTCCATCAGTTTTGGAGTATTGTTGCCAAGACACTGTGAGAAGATAAGAGCCTTGGCTGAGGTATGCATTCTCAGATCATCAGCAAAATATAATGGGTTCCTCTCTAGCCCAAGAACCACCTCTGGTGAAAATGTCATCCAAATCCATCCAGTAGTTTTTGTGTAATCCTGCTGCACAAATACAAACAAAGGCCTTGGTGGAGGTATGCACTCTCAGATCATCACCAAAATCTAATCATCTGTTCCCCGTGCCATTACACACCTTTCCTGAAAATTTCATCAAAATCTGTTCATAACATTTTGAGTTATGTTGGTAACAGACAGGCAAGACAGACAGACCCCAGTAAAAACATTACCTCCTTGGCGGAGGTAATAATAAGATGGTTTGCTGATAAAGACTAGGCAGTTAAGATGACTAGAAGAATAAAACACCTAAATACAGTCAAACAAATGTATATATATTCATAAGTATTAATAATTCACAGTAAGATAAGTAATTGTGACATAAAATAGATTTAAAATCAGAAATTAAAAGAATTAAAATGGGAAACTAATCAAAAGCGAGGTTAAAATAGTAGGTATTGAGCCTGCTTTTAAATGAACATTCCCGGCACCCCTGATATTCTCCAGCAAACTGTTCCACAGACAGGGGCCATAGTAACTAAAAGCCACCTCACTGTGGGTGTGTTTTCTGACACTAGGGATAATTAAAAGGCCAGTGCCAGAGGACCTCAGGGACTGCGGTGGCTCATATGCCAAAAGCAATTTTGATAAATAAGAAGGCCCAAGGCCATGCCGACATTTATAAACCAGTAAAGGAACCTTAAAATTGATCCTGAAAGACACAGGGAGCCAGTGCAGTGATTTTAAAACCGGCGTGATGTGAGCCTGCCGTCTGGTCCCTTAAGCAATGTCACGTGCCGACCTGCCTCAAATCCTCCACCATCATCCCTGTCCCCAAGAAGCCACGGATTACTGGACTTAACGACTACAGACCTGTAGCGCTCACCTCTGTAGTCATGAAGTCCTTTGAGCGCCTGGTCCTGTCTCACCTCAAGTCCATCACCACACCCCTCCTAGACCCGCTGCAGTTTGCCTACCGTGCTAACAGGTCTGTGGACGACGCAGTCAACCTGGCCCTCCACTCCATCCTGCAGCACCTGGACTCCCCGGGAACCTACGCCAGGATTCTGTTTGTGGACTTCAGCTCCGCATTCAACACCATCCGCCCCGCTCTGCTCCAGGACAAGCTGTCCCTGCTCAACGTGCCTGACTCCCTCTGCAGGTGGATCACCGACTTCCTGACGGACCGGAGACGGCATGTGCGGCTGGGGAAGTCTGTCTCAGACTCTGTTAGCATCAGCATTGGATCACCCCAGGGCTGTGTACTTTCCCCCCTACTCTTCTCCCTTTATACCAACTCCTGCACCTCCTCCCACCAGTCTGTTAAGCTGATTAAGTTTGTGGACGACACCACCCTCATCGGGCTCATCTCCAACGGCGACGAGTCCGCCTACAGGGAAGAGGTGGCCCAGCTGGTGTCCTGGTGCAGCCACAACAACCTGCAGCTGAATGCTCTGAAGACAGCGGAGATGATTGTGGACTTCAGGAAAGTCACATCCCCCCTGCCCCCCCTCACCATCACAGGCTCTCCCATCACCTTTGCAGATTCCTTCCGCTTCTTGGGCACCACCATCACCCGAGACCTCAAATGGGAGCCAACCATCAGCTCCCTCATCAAAAAGGCCCAGCAGAGGATGTTCTTTCTGCGGCAGCTGAGGAAGCTCAAGCTACCCACCAAGATGTTAGTGCAGTTCTACACGGCCATCATCGAGTCCATCCTCACCTCCTCCATAACTGTGTGGTACGCAGGAGCCACTGCCAGGGACAGACTAAGGCTGCAGCGCGTCGTGCGCACTGCTGAGAAGGTGATAGGCTGCAAGCTCCCATCTCTCCAGGACCTGTACATCTCCAGGACCCGGAGGCGTGCTGGCCGGATCATAGCCGATCCTTCACATCCTGGTCACGTGCTGTTTGCCCCCCTCCCCTCAGGTAGAAGGCTTCGGTCCATTCGGACTAAAACCTCCCGGCACATGAACAGCTTTTTCCCCTCTGCCATCAGACTGCTGAACACTAAGTGACTTTTGACTCTCGTGCACTATGTACAGCAGCTCAACCAGACTCATGTCAATCATCACTGTTTTTCTGTTGCATTATTGACTGCACTATGTGGTACTTCACATTATCTGCTACATGCTAATTTTTTAAAACTGCCTTGACTAGTACTACTCATTATTACTAGTATTATTATTATTACTTATTATTACTTATTTTTCTACACTTATTGCACGTTTCTAGTCCTTTAGTTTTTTAGTTTATCCCTTTTTCTCATTATGTTTTTAATGTTGCAGCATGGCACCAAGACAAATTCCTAGTTTGTGTATCACATGAACAATGGCAATAAATCTGATTCTGATTCTGGTCCTCATCAGAACAGGTGCAGCTGAATTCTGTAATAACTGTAGATTTGAAATTGTCTTTTTGGGAAGACCAGAGACCAGGGTATTACAGTAATCAATACAACTGTTGATAAAAGTATGCATCAGTATCTCCGTGTTTGCTCGAGAGAGAAGTGGGCGGACTCTGGCTACGTTCTTTAGATGGTAAAATCCTGTTTGTGTTATTTTTAATGTATGGAGTAAAACCAAGCTCAGAGTCTAAAATGATGCCAAAATTCTTAATATATTAGGATGGGGTAAGGGACAGACTATGGAATTTTGGTAAAATTTTCTCTCTGAGCTTCAGGACCAATGACTAAAACTTTGTTTTGCCATGGTTGAGCTGAAGAAAGTTTGCTGCCATCCATGACTTGATGTTTAAAATGCAGTTAAAAAGGGTGTTAATTTGAAATCTTGCAATTTCCAATAAAAAAATCAAATACAAGGACTGTTCATTCAAGATTTCCGCTGACTCATTTCATGACCTCATAGTTGGAAAGAGGTGGACGTCAGATGGAGTGAGATTGAAGAGTAAGGGGGGTGACGAAGGATGTCCTTGCTGCAGGACCATGCTTTTGTTGGGCCATTATGCGAGTTGTAAACAGGGACGTTGTCTTGCAGGAGATGGGCACCTAAGGTCAATAATCCACACCTCTAAATTTTGATGGCCTTCTCCAATTTCAGCAGCAAAGCATAGCGAGTCCCGGTAATTGTGGTACTTCTTGCCAGGAAATCCATCATCAGTACTCTATGCTTGTCCCAAAAGACTGTGAGCGTGATCTTACCCGCCGATGGTTGGACACGGGCCTTCTTCAGAGTTGGTGAGTCGTAATGCTTCCAGTACTTCAACTGGGCTTTAGTCTCTGGATCATAGTGGTGGACCCATGCTTCATCCTGCATGATTAGTCTATCCAAGAAGTTCTACTGGTTTTCTTAGCACATGGCCAAAAGAACCTGGGAGCACATGATTTGTTCCTGTTGTTGGAAAGGTGTCAGCAACTGGGGAATCCATCATGCAGATAACTTCTGAATGTGCAAATGGTCATGGAGGATTTTTTCCACAGACCCTATACTGATCTTGACATCTTGGGCTACTTGATGAACGACTATACAGCGATTCTCCAAAATGATGTCTTCATTAATGGCGCACTGTGGTTGCCCGGGAATGAGTGCCATTTCCACCAATGTCCGGCCACACTTGAACTGTCTATGCCAGTGCTTAACTATGTTATACGATAGGGCATCCTCTCCATAAGTCTCTGTCATCTTATTGAACATCTCCCAAGGTGTGTGACTCTTGAGGACAGGAACCTGATGACTACTCTGCATTCAACTGACTCCATTATCAAACCTTAGTCGACCTTAACACCTTTAAACAGAAACTCTTGGGAGTCCAGAGCTGCAAATTACCTTGTGACCTATAGATATGTATTATTATACACGTGCAGCTTTCTACAATAACTGGAAGTGGGTCAGGGGAAATCTTTACTGAACAGCCCTTGTACCTATGCAAGTGTAAATATGTAAACTAATCTGCAGTTGAAAGAGGGTGGTTGCAGACCTTAACCTGTTGCACTTCAGTGTACCGCGGGCGGGCACGTCTCTGTGTCCTAGGAGGCACTGAAAAAAAAACCCAAAAACCTGCATTTCCGTTCTTCCACTACAGACACAGCCGTGAACAGAAAGCCAAAGGAGTGCTTTGATAGGTAGATGTGATTGACCTCTCATTCGACTAATAAGAGCCTTGAACTGGGTTTCTGAAACCATGAAGAACCAATGACTGAAAACCTAGCAAGAAGGACCCGCCTACCAACAGCTGCGAATGCAGCTAGCCAATTGAAGCACAGAAGTTCGAAAGTTGTTTTGTGTAAGGCTGGGTGACACACAGGCGTTCGCCAGTTTTTTTTTTTCTAACTACTGTTCTTATTTGTTTGGAAAAATCGTTTGCCAAAACCGCAATCATGGAAGCGCAAAACCGCAATAATGGAATTATGGTTTGACCGGGTCGCGAGACCAGAACCACGAGTCTGTAACAAGCAGACCAGCTTCACGTTCGTCTGACAATGAGGAAGAGAAGTTCGCCAGCTACGCTGCTGTTGTGAACAGGTAAGTGTTATAAGCTAAATTATTCTTTATCCCTGAAAACTGTAATCAAAAATGACTTTCGACCGATCGGTAAATTACAGCTGTGCGTAGTAGACTGCGACCGCGGCGCAACGGGCAATGTCCGTCCTCTGTAGCCGGTGGGGGTGGGGGTGGGGGTGGGAAACCCCCCCCCCCACACACACACACACACACAGAGCCCTGAGTGTCACCTTTCATTAGAGCCCAAGATCAAGCTTCTATATTGAATCATTCAAAAGTTAGACGTTTTTCCAAACTGTGCCGTTTGGCACAATTTGGCACAGTTCAAAAACGCCTGGGAACAACCTGAGAACAAAGCTGTGTAATATATTCATTTTTTGTGGTGTTGTTACAAAATTTTGACCTCAGCTGGATAACACTTGGTTCTACATTTCTGTTGCATTTTCCAGCCCGGATCTGAAGCTGTGTGTTATTTGCAAGCATTTGTATCCAAAAAAAACAGCCAGGCAAAATTTATTTTCTTCAAGTTCACTATGTTTAGATGACTGTTACTCAGTGGCCGGAGCACTTAGAGAGATTATGACTGTTTTGCCAAAAAATTCAAAGTGTTTTCTTTTAAATGAGACCAACCCCATGAAGATGCTGCAAAGGGTTGAAGAACAGCTTTCGATTTACTTTGGGCACGTTATTTTTTGGCGTTTTTAGGGAAATTGACCAGAGTGCAAGGGGTTAATGAACTGCTTCATCTGGTTGATTGACAGAAAACATGGCTCCAACAAGAGGGCTGTCAGTTTAAAAAAAAAAAAAAAAAAAAAAAAAAATGGAAAGGATTATAAACTCCATCAAGAAGGTAATTCTGAGTGAAATGTGGCAACAGATGTTGGTTGTGAACAGTCAGCTGTGTCTACAATTTGAAGAAAGTACAGTATAAACAAAATGGAAAGATAAAGGCAGACCAAGGAAAGCAACAAGCAAAATTAACACTCATCGCCAAGAACATTAATTCTCCATAATTTTTACTATCAGCAGACCCTCATACTGTGCAAGATTTTTGGATGAAAAAGAATGTTGATGCTGTTAAACAGTGATCTAACATGTTGACAGGTGGTGGTTTTGTAGGTGTTGATCTCATTTCTGTAGCATACATAATAGGCTCTGAAGCAGGTTAACCCTGCAGCATGTTACCATGGTGACGTGTAAGACGTTAACCATTTCTTAATAACTCTGAAAACCCAGGGAGAAACCTGTATTTACCTCAGTAGAACCTGGATCCTCTAATCCGTAGTACTGCAGCTCTCGAACTCAAATCAAGCCAGTATTCATGGATGATTTGAAGGAGATGATATGAATTAAATGGACATTCAAAGTGAAAATGTATGCTGGGATGTCAGTGAGTCAGGTTACTTTATGGTAAACTTAAACTCCATGCTTCAGCTGCAGTAAAGACATGAGAAGTACAATGCAAGTCATTTTGACATGGATTATTTGGGAAACACGGGCGTTACTAGTAGCATTAGCAAAGGTTTCATTCAGGACCAGAATTAGGGTCATTAGTAAAGCTACTGTTGCAATTCCTTTGTCAAAATGCTGCTGTGAAATAGGTCTATTGTTCACATGTGCAGTGTCCTCCACCATTATTTTTTGTAAAATGTTAAAAGAAATCTCTGTTTTTGGCTTTTTCTTTCAGTTTTTACATTTAAAATACTAGTCGAGGCGCTATTGTGAAGGTCAATAGACTTCTCCTTTAGTTGCGTTCTCTTATCTTCCTGTACTGATGTATAACTAGATGGCCTCTGGCACGTCGTATTTGTACCTCAATTACTCAAGAAGTTATTGAGTTCCTTTATACTACAGTCTGTTCAAAATGCATAATTTACATAGGAAACAGGCTTTAATTATGTGTTTCTGGTAATCTGCAGAGGTACCAATATCTGTATCGTGTTTTTGATGAAAAAAAAATTCTACATGAGGAATTTGTTTTAAAAGGAGTTTTTTCTTATTTTATCCGTGCTGCTTGAAGCTACTTTACCAAAAACAGTAGTTTCCAAAAACAGTAGTCTCTTTATTACTAATCATTACAGAAAATGCCAGAAAACATGGGAGGGCACCGTGCCTCTGTAACGTCATAAAATACCAATTTTTCCCTCTTAATTTATGTTTGATTCTGCACCACTAACATGTACAGAAGAGTCTAAAGTTCTTTGTGTCCAGATAGATGGATTCTCTTCATTGTTGACATTCCCGTCTTTCCAGCAACCATCAATCATTGATATATCTCAGTGCTACATGCATAGCTGCTGTCATGTGACGAGTTTTAATCTCAGGGAATCAGAAATTTAGATTTTTTTTAAAAACTGCATGAATAGCTACATGCACCTCTTAAATTCTGAAATAAACTCAATGACCTCTCATATACAGATGTGGACAAATTTGTTAGTAACCTTCAATTAAAGAAAAAATTCCATAATGGTCACTGAAATAACTTGAAATTGACAAAAGTAACAATAAATGAAAATCTTTTGAAAATTAACTCATGAAAATCAGACATTACTTTTGAATTTTGTCTCAACAGAATCATTTCAAAAAACAAACTGATGAAACTGGCCTGGACAAAAATGATGACACTCCTAGAAATCTGACCATTTGACCATCTGACATGTAAAACTAAGGTGTGCTCTGTAATTAGCATCACAGGTGTCTTCAGAGTTGCAATCAGTTAGTTTGCCTATTTAAAGGGTGAAAAGTAGTCAGTTGTTTGGTATGGTGTGTGCCACACTGAGCATGGACCAAAGAAGGCTAAGAGAGTTGTCTCATGAGATTAGAAAGAAAATTATAGACAAGCATGTTAAAGGTAAAGACTATAGGACCACCTCCAAGCAGCTTGATGCTCCTGTGACCACAGCTACCAATATTATTAAAGTACAAGGTTCATGGGACTGTAGCCAATATCTCAGGACATGGGGTGCAAGAGGAAATGCAACCCTAGGTTGATAAGTTTGAATGATTTTGGATGGTTTCTTAGGCTCTTTTCTACAATGCACACTATTCTTCTTAACTCCAAGGTCAAGGTACATCACTTCCTAATCGCACCATGGGTCACATTTTGAATAATGATGCATCTTATTTGTATAGCGCTTTCCAAGGCACTCAAAGATGCTTTACATTTAAAATAATAATAATAATGGACTGTACATAAGAAGCCCAGGAGGGCTCCACTATTGACGGGGAAAAAAAAACATTAAAACCATTGATTATGTATTTTCATGACCTACCAAGGGACTATAGATGTAATATAGCAGTTTTGCTAAATCTGGCATATTTAAATTTGTGTTCATGTTTATTATATATACAATGTGCCTTTCAAATAAACATTAAACAATTACATAAATACGTTTTTAACAAAACAGCCAAAATGTATACTGACAAGCCCCAAAGTTTCTGGGAGGTTTTTCTTTGGATTGACGAGATAAAACTGGAACTTTTAGGCTAGTCACATCAGCTCTGTGTTTACAGAAGGAAAAATAAACCATATAAAGAAAACATGAAGGAGGCGTGGTTATGTTCTGGGACTGCTTTGCTGCTTCTGGCACAGGGTGTCTTGAATCTGTGCAGGGTACAGTGAAATCTCAAGACTATCAAGGCATTCTGGAGCGCAGTGTGCTACCCAGTGTCAGAAAGCTTGGTCTCAGTCACAGGCCATGCGTCCTCCAACAGGACAATGACTCAAAACATACAGCTAAAAACACCCAGGAATGGCTAAGAACAGAACATCGGACTATTCTGAAGTGGCCTTCAATGAGCCCTGATCTAAATCCCATCGAACATCTGTGGAAGGAGCTGAAACATGCAGTCTGGAGAAGGCACCCTTCAAACCTGAGACGGCTGGAGCAGTTTGCTCACGAGTAGTGGGCCAAAATATCTGTTGACGTGCAGAAGTCGTGTTGAAAGTTACGGAAATGACTTTACTGCAGTGATTGCATCGAAAAGGTTGTACAACAAAATGTTAAAGTTAAGGGTATCATCATTTTTGTCCAGGCCAGTTTCAATAGTGTTTTTAAAATGATTCTGTTGAACCAAAATTCAAAATCAATGTCTGATTTTCATTTGTTAATTTCCAGAAAATGTTTATTACTACTTCTGTCAGTTTCAAGTTATTTCAGTGGCCATTGTGGGATTTTTTTTCTTTAACAGAAGGTAATTTATCCACATCTGTAGATGTAACACAGTCAAGATAATGACATGGTAAAACTACTAGTTTCATGGATTATTTTTTTCTGTCTGTGTGTATTTGTGTTTCAGCCTCCCAGGGACCCCGACCCCTCTGGTCCAGAAGGGATGATCTCCCTCGCCATCTCTTCCCATTATTTCTTTGGGGAGGATCGGAGGACTGCTCAGCTGGAGGAAATCCTCCATAGATTCCCCCCATGGGCTTTTCCATCATCCTGGGTCAGTACTTATGACATGTACCGATACTGAGGACATCAGAAATGCTGCTGCAGAGGAGAACCTGGGGCCATGGAGGGACCCCACTGAGACTGATGAGGAATGATATCGAGGAGCGGTCCCGCCGCCCCTCTCACTCAAACAGATGGTTAATGCACACTCACACTCTATCCCAGCCTGCCTGAGAGACCCCCATCACTGTGTCAGTAGGCTCACAGCGTACCGAGCAGGAAGGAAAACACACCAGAGTTGAGCTGAACAGTCAGTTCGCAGATCAGTGCATACCACAAGCCTTGTGTTCACTCCTGGATTAGTGGAAAAAGAGGGTTAAAATATTATTTTTTTTCCTACTTAATCTATCGTGCCTTTGCTTTACTTGCTTTCTTTTACTCTGTTCTTCACATTTCTTCTGGCTTCGTTCACTTCCTCCCAGTTCTTCTTCTCATGCATGCGCTCTTCCTGAACGGTTGACGCCGCATGGCCGTCTCCGCTCCCCTTCCGTCTCTAGTCATCAGAAAACCACCCTGGTTACCATCACAGTCCATGTGTCTCTGGCTTCCCCTGCAGAAATAACACCACTACCACTCACTGCACTGTAGGTGAAGTAACATGCTGATGGGGTCTGTTTGGGTTCAGAATCAAAGTCCAAATTCTGTTCGACCCCCCCCCCCCTCCTCTGACTTTAACTGTACACTTTCAAAGAAGCCTTTTATGCACTAGATTTAAACAGCTGAATTACCTCGTGACTTAGTTGCTTATCATTCCTTACAAAGACCACTGATTTGCAGTGAGTTTAAATGCTGAATGTTGGTGTCTGTTTAAACAAGAAAACTACCGGCTTACTGAAACCAAAATGTCAAGGTATCCTGTGAAGTAATTCTCCTTTAAAGGTCACATATTGTGCATTTTCTGGAGATTAATTTTAAGTTTTGATTTCCTCCAGGACATACATTTGTGGTCTTAAGACCACAAAACATTCCTGTTTTACAGCTCCTCCGAAAAGCTGTATGTAAACCTCTGTGTCAGTCATTAATATTAACAAGCCCCTAATCCTGTTAGGTAAAGGTTTTTTTTTTTTTAAGTCAGCCAGTCACAAGAAATCATAAAATCCAGCAAGTGCAATCCTCTTTCTAATCTTCTTTTTTTTAATATATATTTTAACAGTATATATGTTACCCAGGGTCACATTTCATAACGTTAAAACTCAAAACCCCATTTTTGCACAGTATGGGACCTTTAACATGGAGGGCAGTGGACAGCAGTATTGACGTGTTCAAGCAGTTGTTAAACTTTTGATTTTTGGGTTGAACGGGTTAGAATAGATCAGATAATGTGGACAATCCTGTGATTATTTTTCTTTTCCGTCCAGAGACTGGGAAACCAGCAATGCAGCGTCCGTCGTTAACACACAGCCACCTTGTTGTGCTTTTATTAGCAGGTAAAGCTGCTTTTTATTTGGCGCCAACTGCTCTAATAACTGTACTTTTGTTGTAGGCTCGACTGCATAGCAAGTTCTCTCCAGCAGCATTAACGAACAGAGCACCTGGGAACACTTGTGCACAAAAAAAGGTGGAAAAATGCACTTTAATGCACTTTGGGTTCACAGCTATGATTCCTTTGTGACTGCAGTCCCCAGAGGAATACTTGCATTGAACCATGTCAGGAATTTTTTTAAAAAAATGCACTTTTGGTTTGCATGTAGAGACATATGGCTGTTCTGCTTCAGTAGCATATTGGGATCGTCAAAGAAAATGGAGGCTCAGAGTGCTTTTGTTAAAGTGTCATTTCATTTATTTTAAGGGAGGAAAAAAAAAGGTGATCCAAACCTACCTGCCTCTATGTTGGGGGGGGGGGGACTACCCTCCTTTGGCTAACTGTGATTAATCACATTTTTTGACCCGTTAAATCAGTTCTGTGATCACAAGTTGTCACCCAAAAACAGTTTCCACAACTTCCACACGGCATCATTTCTCTCGTAAGGAAGTGTCTCACGTCTCTGACGCAGAACCTCAGCTGCGGATGAGCTGCTGGAGAGAACTCGCTGCCACCGTTTTATTTCTTGTTACATACACTCACCGGCCACTTTATTAGGTACACCATACTAGTAACGGGTTGGACCCCCTTTTGCCTTCAGAACTGCCTCAATTCTTCGTGGCATAGATTCAACAAGGTGCTGGAAGCATTCCTCAGAGAGTTTGGTCCATATTGACATGATGGCATCACACAGTTGGCGCAGATTTGTCGGCTGCACATCCATGATGCGAATCTCCCGTTCCACCACATCCCAAAGATGCTCTATTGGATTGAGATCTGGTGACTGTGGAGGCCATTTGAGTACAGTGAACTCATTGTCATGTTCAAGAAACCAGTCTGAGATGATTCCAGCTTTATGACATGGCGCATTATCCTGCTGAAAGTAGCCATCAGAAGTTGGGTACATTGTGGTCATAAAGGGATGGACATGGTCAGCAACAATACTCAGGTAGGCTGTAGCGTTGCAACGATGCTCAATTGGTACCAAGGGGCCCAAAGAGTGCCAAGAAAATATTCCCCACACCATTACACCACCACCAGCAGCCTGAACCATTGATACAAGGCAGGATGGATCCATGCTTTCATGTTGTTGACGCCAAATTCTGACCCTACCATCCGAATGTCGCAGCAGAAATCGAGACTCATCAGACCAGGCAACGTTTTTCCAATCTTCTATTGTCCAATTTCGATGAGCTTGTGCAAATTGTAGCCTCAGTTTCCTGTTCTTAGCTGAAAGGAGTGGCACCCGGCGTGGTCTTCTGCTGCTGTAGCCCATCTGCCTCAAAGTTCGACGTACTGTGCGTTCAGAGATGCTCTTCTGCCTACCTTGGTTGTAACGGGTGGTTATTTGAGTCACTGTTGCCTTTCTATCAGCTCCAACCAGTCTGGCCATTCTCCTCTGACCTCTGGCATCAACAAGGCATTTCCGCCCACAGAACTGCCGCTCACTGGATATTTTTTCTTTTTCGGACCATTCTCTGTAAACCCTAGAGATGGTTGTGCGTGAAAATCCCAGTAGATCAGCAGTTTCTGAAATACTCAGACCAGCCCTTCTGGCACCAACAACCATGCCACGTTCAAAGTCACTCAAATCACCTTTCTTCCCCATACTGATGCTCGGTTTGAACTGCAGGAGATTGTCTTGACCATGCCTACATGCCTAAATGCACTGAGTTGCCGCCATGTGATTGGCTGATTAGAAATTAAGTGTTAACGAGCAGTTGGACAGGTGTACCTAATAAAGTGGCCGGTGAGAGCTGCATCTTCTTCTCCACAGCCCAGTTCTGTTTTACATGCATCTGCGTCACCGTTGTACCGCTACCTCCACAGGTGGCCACAACCCTCTAACAGTTTTGGGATTGAGTGTCATTGTTGGAAAGCTTTGGGTGATTATGGATGTGGAAAAAGATTATTTTGAGGGGTTGTAAAAATCACCGTCTGTCTGTGTGATACCCCCACATTTTTCTGAGAGGAATCTTATCCACCTGTGCATTCAGGAACTTGACAAAAACATGGGAGATGAGCTTTTTTTTTTTTTTTTTTTGTCATCCACTTTTGTGTTGAACATGGCGAGGTGTCACCGTGATCCGTGTTGTCCACTGGGATTCTGTAACACAAACGAGTTAACATGAAAGGAGGCCTTAAAAGTTTCGCTTCCAAAGATGCACAGAATGTTTACTGCTTACGTCTTAAGAGCTTAAAAGCTATTAAAGTGCCGCACTATAAAGTTTTTTTTGTAGATAAATTATTGCAAAGATAGTCGCAGGTTCTAACAGACTGTCCCATTGTGCTCCCTGTTTTTATGCACCAAATGAGCAAATTTAAATGAGAAACACTATAATTCTTAAGATTTTCAGTGCATTGCATGGTCTTTGCATCCTTCCATCCATCCATCCATCCATCTTCTTCCGCTTAATCCTTTTTGGGTCGCGGGGGGGCTGGAGCCTATCCCAGCATCTTTGGGCGAGAGGCAGGGTACACCCTGGTCTTTGCATTTGGAGTTTAATTTGTTAAAAAGCTAACTTTCCTTTTTTCTGACTTCTCCATTCTGCTGTCTTATAGTTAGTTAGTTAATCCCTTCACACCTGAAGGTGTATATGGGCGGCGCCTATCTCCGTTTCTCAGACCCTAGGCCACACAGCTACTGTAAGTAGTGAAAGCTACAGCGGGGGGTCAGTCCTCTGGTAGCTCTGTGTGTAACTTTACTTTCCCCATTCCATTATGCGGAGCACCACGCTAGAAGGCAGAAAGCACCATTTTTATATGGTCTTTGGTATGACCGTCCGAACCCTTCAAGCCAGCATGAATGACAAATTCTTAAATTACTGCAACTGTCTGCCCAGAAAGACATTTTTGCTGAGTTACATGATCATAGACCTTAGTAACATACTATATAAACTATAAAGAATAACTTTATTTCTTCGATCTTAATTATCTAATGTGGAGATTTGCTGTGTGAAGTGTTTTCTTCCCAAAGGACCATTAATATGAAAGACCAGTGCTGCCATAAGGTGATAGTGACTGAAGTGGTATTTATTCCATTAACTGTAAGGAGATAGCAAATTTTTAAGCGCAAATTACAAATGTTATAGGCCTGTTGTAGTACTTAATTTTTCTTCTGTTAAATTGTGTCAATTTATATTTAAACACATCTAGTTATTAGATGTTTTTGTCCTTTTTCATAACTCAAATATAATGGTGCTATTTGCTGCTTTTGTGATAACATTTAACAGAAAAATTATGAGACAATGCAAAAAGGGGAAAAAAACGTATAAATCACATGAAAAATTAAAAGGTGTGAAATTAAACGACGACAATATGAAAAAAATATGTAACCTAATTTTAAAAATCACAAGTCAGTTTTGGTGCTTTCATTAATTTAGTTTATAAACATGGCGGTAGCAGTCGTCCGTACACATTTTCCTGCACATTTCTGCTTTTTTACATTCTTATCACTCTCCTGTAAGTCTGACTGAAAGAGGGGAAAAAACAGACTCGCTGCTCTCCTATGGATTATGATAGCACACTTCATATGAAAATTAATAAAACGGTCCTCTGGGTAAAGCCTGAATGTGGTAGAAGATGTTATAAAAACACCGCTGTTTGTCCATAGTCTTAACTGCTGCCGAGAAATTTACTCATGTAATTTTTCACTTCGATTTCACATCCTCATGGAGGTAATTCATTAAAATAGAAGAAATTTGTGCAAAAATGGGAGCCTTGGGTGGACGTCTGGTTGTGCGATAAAAGTTTAAACAGAAGATGGATCAGTTACATTAAACATCTATAGAGAAAAAGCTTTAACTACTGTAAAATATTTTTTTCAAATTATGTTGCTTAAGGGCAACGCATGTGTGTGTTCATATGTCTGAGCGTCAGGATTAATGTTCATTTCAACAGCAGAAGTCCGTGATCATTTCAAGGCGAGGCAGAAGCCCGTCTACATTTGTGGTTCCGCGATTGCTAAAGTGGAATATGAGGCACTGCTGTGGGACGCAGCAGGGAGGTGTTCGACTATGAAACTGGCTCATCCTACACAAAAATATAAACCTCATGTAGAGATTTTTAAAGAGAATTTTGTGACGACGTTTGATGGATTAGTGCGACTGAGAGGCTGACCTCGCATTGGAGTTTTTTGGAGGTAGTAAATTTATTTTCATCACCCTTATCTGTAATTTTCCTGTTGTGGGACTAATAACTGATTATCTTGATTGACCACCAGGGAAAGGAAATGTTTTAACATGTCTTGTTTTTTTTCTAATCCTGTATTTTCTTGTTTATTCTATAAACTCTGGATTTTTTTTTGAATGCCTGTGGCCATTAAGTTAATCAGAATATCCTGCGGACAGCATTAAAAATGAGGATTTCCATGGAGCGCCGTTAAATTCATGTTCTGATCATTGTATTCTTGTTGCTGATTGTTGGAATTATTGGGACTGATGTGATTGTTACAGGGTAAGGGGATGATTTAACAATATGCAAGAAGCTTGAATTACTTTAGCACTTGTATAGTAATTAAAATGCTTCCTACTTTAATGTCTGTCTGCCTTCATTATGTGCAGTAACATTATTAGGGGCATATATTTTTGATCACTGACAGTTTTTGTTCTCTCAGGCTTAATTTTAATATAGGAAATTATTTTCCTTCTGCTTTCTGATGCTTAGCTTTAAAAAAAAAAGTTCCAGTGTATATTTTTGGTAAATGGTTCATCTATACTGTGAATACTTTGTAATTTCTTGTCCAGAATACATACAGTGGGACAAAAAAGTATTTAGTCAGCCACCAATTGTGCAAGTTCTCCCACTTAAAAGATGAGAGGTCTCCAATTTTCATCATAGGTATATCTCAACTATGAGAGACAAAATGAGGGGAAAAAAAATCCAGAAAATCACACTCTGATTTTTAAAGAATTTATTTGCAAATTATGGTGGAAAATAAGTATTTGGTCACCTACAAACAAGCAAGATTTCTGGCTCACAGACCTGTAACTACTTCTTTAAGAGGCTTCTCTGTCCTCCACTCGTTACCTGTATTAATGGCACCTGTTTGAACTCGTTATCAGTATAAAAGACACCTGTCCACAACCTCAAACAGTCAGACTCCAAACTCCACTATGGCCAAGACCAAAGAGCTGTCAAAGGACACCAGAAACAAAATTTTAGACCTGCATCAGGCTGGGAAGAATGAATCTGCAATAGGTAAGCAGCGTGGTGTGAAAAAATGAACTGTGGGAACAATTATTAGAAAATGGAAGACATACAAGACCACTGATAATCTCCCTCGATCTGGGGCTCCATGCAAGATCTCACCCCGTGGGGTCAAAATGATCATGAGAATGGTGAGCAAAAATCCCAGAACCACACGGGGGGACCTAGTGAATGACCTGCAGAGAGCTGGGACCAAAGTAACACAGGCTACCATCAGTAACACACTATGCCACCAGGGACTCAAATCCTGCAGTGCCAGACGTATCCCCCTGCTTAAGCCAGTACATGTCCAGGCCCGTCTGAAGTTTGCTAGAGAGCATTTGGATGATCCAGAAGAGGATTGGGAGAATGTCATATGGTCAGATGAAACCAAAATAGAACTTTTTGGTAAAAACTCAACTTGTCGTGTTTGGAGGAGAAAGAACACCATACCTACTGTGAAGCATGGGGGTGGAAACCTCGTGCTTTGGGGCTGTTTTTCTGCAAAGGGACCAGGACGACTGATCCGTGTAAAGGAAAGAATGAATGGGGCCATGTATCGTGAGATTTTGAGTGAAAACCTTCCATCAGCAAGGGCATTGAAGATGAAACGTGGCTGGGTCTTTCAGCATGACAATGATCCCAAACATACCGCCTGGGCAACGAAGGAGTGGCTTCGTAAGAAGCATTTCAAGGTCCTGAAGTGGCCTAGCCAGTCTCCAGATCTCAACCCCATAGAAAATCTTTGGAGGGAGTTGAAAGTCCGTGTTGCCCAGCGACAGCCCCAAAACATCACTGCTCTAGAGGAGATCTGCATGGAGGAATGGGCCAAAAATACCAGCAACAGTGTGTGAAAACCTTGTGAAGACTTAAAGAAAACGTTTGACCTCTGTCACTGCCAACAAAGGGTATATAACAAAGTATTGTGATGAACTTTTGTTATTGACCAAATACTTATTTTTCACCATAACTTGCAAATAAATTCTTTAAAAATCAGAATGTGATTTTCTGGATTTTTTTTTTCCTTTCTCATTTTGTCTCATAGTTGAGGTATACCTATGATGAAAATTGGAGACCTCTCCCATCTTTTAAGTGGGAGAACGTGCACAATTGGTGGCTGACTAAATACTTTTTTACCCCACTGTACATTTCAAGACCTTTAGATTACACATCAGTTTCCTCTACATTTACTTGAGTACATGTACTCAAGTTTACTTCACTGATTTCTTTTTTTTGTTTTGCATGATACTTTTCTTGCATGAGTACATTTGCAGTTGCAATCAGTTACTCAACCCCCCCAGCATCTTAGGTTTATTGCAAAAATGTACAAGCTAGTAGCTGTTTCCAATAAAATCAAGAATTTAAATAGCTCAACACAACTAATATTACAAGTGGTTTCTCTAAATTCAACACAAAATGTCACTTTAAATGACTACTAAAGTCTCCATTATTAAACCCCTTCATGACAAACATCTTTAGTACTTAGTTGGACACCTTTTTGCTGCTGTGACCTGCTGCAAATCTGATGCATAGCGACGACACCAGTTTCTGGCAGTGTTCCTGAGGAATCTAAGCCCATTCCTCATGGACAAAGACCTCCAGTTCATTAATATTCTTGGATCTGCTTGTTGCAACTGCCTTTTTCAAATCCCACCAGAGATTTTCAACAGGATTCAAGTCAGGTGACTGTGATGGCCACGGTAGTATCTTCCAGGGCTTCTTCTGAAACCAAGCCTTGGTGGACTTTGGAATATGCTTGGGATCATTGTCCTGACTTTTCTTGTGCCTTTGGGTCAGTAGTGGTGTACGTCTTTAGTTCAGGCATGGAACCCTTCAGTGTTTAGTATGCACCTTACTGTGGAAACGGAAGCCTCAGTGTTGGCTGCCACCTGGTATTGCTGTAGGTCTGTTGCAGTCAGTCCAGGGTTTTTGACTGCCACCAGGACTTGGGTGGCAGCTGTTAAAAGCTTCAGTGTCCATGAAAAGCGCTACATAAATCTGATGCATTATTTAACTGTTCTTTTGTGTAATTTGTTTATTGCAAACAGCTGAAAATGTTTAAATTTTACCAATAAACCTAAAATGTAATGGGGGTTCAGTGATTTTGATTGCAGCTGTTTGGGGAAAAGTACTGAGTTACTTTTGATTTTACCGATTTAGACCAGACTGTCAGTGATGAAGTAGTTCGTTCTGGCCAAGAGTGCTCAGATCCCCTGACTGTTGACCTTAAAAACAGCCTAAATGAGGACCTACTTGAGGACATTGTGCATGAAGTAGCCGAATATTGGGGTAATGGCCTTGGAATAACGATTTGCATGAAATCACAAGTGCCCAGATTTCCTGAATTAATAATGACCTTGAGCTCAACCTAGATGCAGGTAAACCTGTGAGAGTTTGTCGAGAATTGGAGCAATTGCCTAGGAGGAGCAACAATTTTTATAAAATCGTATAACCAGTGAGATTTCCTGACCTTTGACCCTGACTGTCAGTACAACCCTTGATGCAGATCCACTTGATGATCATTGTGCATGAATTTGAGAATTAATTGCCTAGGAGTATTTATTTTTAATTCATTCCAGTGAAGCTGAAAGGAGCTAATGTGATGACAATGTCCATCTGTCCATATTTCATGGAAAACGCTAATCCTCCTAGCCATTTGCCCTGATGCTCACCAAACACACTCACAATGATCCTTAAGTGAGTCTGCATCCAGGTTGTGCTCAAGGTCAATATCTATTTAGAAAAAGCACTACTCTTAAGCAGTTACTCAATTCTCTCCAGGTTAGGGTCTGGGCATTTGATTTCACCAAAAAAAAAAAATACTCCTAGGAAATTGACCTTAAGCACATCCAAGGTGGGTCTGCATCTCGGTTTGGTTTAAGGTCAGCAGTCAGGAGATCTGAGCTCTCTCTGGGTGATTTCGTCAGGCTGGAATGAGCTACTCCAGTGACTGGTTCTGAAATCACATAAGCACTCGGATCTCCCCACTTTTGACCTTTACTTTGAGCATAACCTGGATGCAGACCCACCCGATGATTGTTGTGAGTTTGGTGACCATCAGGGCAAATGCCTAGGAGGAGTAGCGATTCCCATAAAAAGTGGTTGAACAGAAGGATGGACGCTGTGTTATTGCATGAGCTCCTTTTGGCTTAGCTGGAATGAGCTAAAAACTGATTAGAAATTTTCTTTTTTCTGATCTAGAGGGTATACTATATGAATAATTTACATTTTTTGCCTCACTAACATTTAATAAAGTTTCAAAACTGAAGTGTAAAGACACAAATTTACATAAAAAGTTGCAAATTTAAAGACAAATTTTTAACTCGTCATAAACTGAAGTGAAATTCCCAACAAATGTCTCACATTTAGCAAAAAATAATGCATCAGATTTATATAGCGCGTTTCATGGACACTCAGACGCTTTACAATGGATACATTATTCATTCACTCCACAGACAATGGTAGTGGTAAGCTACTACTATAGCCACAGCTGCCCTGGGGCAGACTGACAAACGTGGCTGCCAATCCGCTCTAACGGCCTCTCTGACTGCTACTGGACATTTATACACATTCATATCCAGTGGCATGCCCACTGGAGGCAAGGTGGATAAAGTGTCTTGCCCAGGGACACAACGGCAGGATGGCTGGGGAGAGCAGGATTCTAACTGCCAACCCTCCAGTTATTGGATGACCTGCTCCATCACCTGAGCCACCAAGTCAAAAATTTAAGGTTTCAAAACTATGAAAATAAATGCACATGAAAATTAATTAAAAAAAATGTATGCAAAAGAGAACATTTGTCAAATTGAGTAACTCTTCTTTCGGCTGCTCCATTTCAGGGGTCCCACAGTGCATCATCACCTGATATTGCAAGGATTTGCATGTGGATTTGACAAGGATTTTTATGCCAGATGCACTTTCTGCTGCAACCCTCCCCATTTGTTTGTTATACATCTACAGTGGTGTGAAAAAGTGTTTGCCCCCTTCCTGATTTGCCATTTTTTGTATATTTGTCACACTTAAATGTTTCAGATCATCAAACAAATTTAAATATTAGACAAAGATAACCCAAACACAAAATGCAGTTTTTAAATGAAGGTGTTCATTATTAAGGGGAAAAAAAATCCAAACCTACATGGCTCTGTGTGAAAAAGTGACACCCCCCCCCCCAGTTAAAACATAAAATAACTGTGGTTTATCACATCTTTGGAAAGCTGAGTTCAGTTTCTCTAGCCACACCCAGGCCTGATTACTGCCACACCTGTTCTCAATCAAGAAACCACTTAAATAGGACCTGCCTGACAAAATGAAGTAGACCAAAAGATAATCAAAAGCTAGACATCATGCTGCGATCCAAAGAAATTCAGGAACAAATGAGAAAAAGTAATTGAGATCTATCAATCTGGAAAAGGTTATAAAGCCATTTCGAAAGCTTTAGGACTCCAGTGAACCACAGTGAGAGCCATTATCCACAAATGGCGAAAACATGCAACAGTGGTGAACCTTCCCAGGAGTGGCCGGCTGACCAAAATTACCCCAAGAGTGCAGTGACAACTCATCCAAGAGGTCACAAAAGACCCCACAACAACATCCAAAGAACTGCAGGCCTCACTTGCCTCAGTTAAGGTCAGTGTTCATGACTCCACTGTAAGAAAGAGATTGGGCAAAAATGGACTGCATGGCAGAGTTCCAAGACGAAAACCACTGCTGAGCAAAAACAACAAAGGCTTGTCTCAGTTTTGGAAGAAAACATCTTGATGGTCCCCAAGACTTTTGGGAAAATACTCTGTGGGCTGACGAGACAAAGTTGAACTTTTTGGAAGGTGCGTGTCCCATTACATCAGGTATAAAAGTAACAGCATTTCAGTAAAGGAACATCATACCAACAGTAAAATATGGTGGTGATAGTGTGATGGTCTGGGGCTGTTTTGCTGCTTCAGGACCTGGAAGACTTGCTGTGGTCAATGGGACCATGAATTCTGCTGTCTACCAAAAAATCCTGATGGAGAATGTTCGGCCATCTGTTCATGACCGCAAGCTTAAGCGCACTTGGGTTCTGCAGCAGGACAATGATCCAAAACACACCAGCAAGTCCACCTCTGAATGGCTTAAGAAAAACAAAATTAAGACTTTGGAGTGGCCTAGTCAAAGTCCTGACCTGAATCCGATTGAGATGCTGTGGCATGACCTTAAAAAGGCGGTTCATGCTCGAAAACCCTCCAATGTGGCTGAATTACAACAATTCTGCAAAGATGAGTGGGCCAAAATTCTTCCACAGTGCTGTAAAAGACTCATTGCCAGTTATTGCAAACGCTTGACTGCAGTTGTTGCTGCTAAGGGTGGAGTAACCAGTTTAGGTTTAGGGGGCAATCACTTTTTCACACCGGGCCATGAACTGCAGTTTGTGTTTACTTGTGTTATCTGTGTCTAATATTTAAATTTGTTTGATCTGAAACATTTAAGTGTGACAAACGTACAAAAAAGAGAAATCAGGAAGGGGGCAAACATTTTTTCACACCACTGTATAAAATGTTATTCATTATGCATCCACCTGGATGATGCAGTCACAGTGTGGTGCCAAGCCCTTCACAATTCACGCCTCGAGCCACTTCACATTCTGCAGTTGTCCTAACTTGCATGTTTTTGGAATGTGGGAGGAGACCGGAGCAAACCCATGCAAGCATGGGGAGAACATGAAAACTTCACACAGAGAGGCCCTGCTGGCTAGTGGATTTGAACCCACAACCTTCTTACTATGAGGCAACAGTGCTAACCACTACCCCACCACACTGGCATTAATTCTGGACTTGGGACCAGCACAGGGTGTACACTGGCTTGTGCTTCCCTGTGGCTGGGTAGCTTAACATTCCTTCCCCCATTCCATTATGCTGAGCACCAAGCTAGAAGGCAGGAAGTACCATTTTATATGGTCTTTGGAATGACCTGGCCGGCGCTTGAACCCACAACCTCCTGATTGTTGGGGTGGATGCTTTACCACTAGGCCACCACTCCAGTTTTTTAATAGCTCCTCTTACACTTGAGTAATTAACAGGGTAAAACTGCTTTTACAACCCAAATTCCAAAAAAGCACTGGACACAGTAAAATCTAAAATGGAATGCAATGATTTGCAAATGTCTAAGCCACTGTTCTTTCCACAACATATCAAATGCTGAAAGTGAGACATTTTCCTATTTCAAGAAAAATACTAGCTCATTAGTTTGATGGAAACATGTCTCAAGAGTTGGGGTAAACAGGTGGAAAAGTAAGTGGAACTAAAGAGAAATGGCTGAAAGAACATGCTGCAATTAAAATGGTAAATGGCATCCACTTGCATAGAGCTTTTTTTCCTCATCCCTGGAGGAGTAAAGCACTTTACAGTGTCAGCTACTTACCCATTCACACACTGATGGCAGCGGAGATGCCATGCAAGGCGCCGGCCTGACCCACCAGGAGCAACTCGGGGTTCAGCGTCTTGCTCAAGGACACTGACAGGCAGACCACATAGAGAGTAGGAACTGACCACACTCTACACCTCCCCCACAGCCACCCAATTAAGTTTGCTAAGCTGTACTTCTGTACAATTCATCTGGGAATTTACTGGTCTCAGCTTCCTCTGTGACTGCTGTTTTGGCCAATGAAGAAAATGAGCTGTTGTCAGGTGAGATACGGCACCGTTAGGCCTGTAAGTATTTGGTCACTGTCAAGTTGTTATTTTAGCTGTATACCAAAACATATTCAAGATACCATTATATGATCAATAAGTGCAGAATGTCAGCTTTAATTTGAGGGTATTCAGATCCAAATTTCAGTTACGGTTTAGGGATTACAACCATTAAAAAAAAAAAAAATCTCTTCAGGGGCACAAAAGAGGACAACTGACTCAAAAGCTATTTCATGGGCTGCATGGAGTACTCCCTCATTCCATCATCAATCAAGCAGATAAAAGGTCTGGAGGTGATTCCAGGTGTGGCATTTGCATTTGGAAGCTGTTGCTTTGAACCCACAACATGCGGTCAAAGGAACTCTCAGCAGAAGTGAAATAGACCATCCTTAGGCTGAAAAAGAAGAAATCCCTCAGAGAAATGGCAGAAATGTTAGGGGACAAATCAAGTTTGGTACATTCTGAGAAAAACTGAGTACTAGTGAGCTCGGGAACTCAAAAAGGCCTGGACGTCCACAGAAGACAACAATAGTGGATGATTGCAGGATCCTTTCCATGGTGAAGAAAAACGCCTTCACAACATCTAGCCAAGAGAACAACATTCTCAGGGGTGCACATAAGTGATACTCAAGTGGTGCACAGCCTAGCGGAGGCTCAACCAGGGAGGTTCATCATCATCTACAATGCATGACGTGGAAATGGATGACTGTGAGGAAGACACTGAGTGTGAGGAAGTCTGCAGTTATTAGGACCTTGCTACATACATACCACATGGTGAGTTCCACTTACACTACTCACAAAAAGTTAGGGATATTCAGCTTTTGGGTGAAATTTCAAGATGCACCTTAAATGCACTACAGTGTATAACCTTTACAGGTGAACTTAATTTGACCTTCTCTAGCCTTTTGAATGCACATGTTCAACTGTTCAATATTTCAGTACTTTTTGCATAACTTGCCGTTCTCTAACAAGGTGCTTAATGGCAAAATTTACAACAGGTGTTTGATCCATGAATCGGCCAATAAGTTTTCTGGTTCAATTAGAATTGGTATTTAAACAGTCCTCTTCATTATACTGTTCACATTTTGACATCATGAGACCAAGACGACACCTAACAACTGATCAACAGTACCTCGCCATTGTGAGGCTTCAAACAGGATGTTCTCAGAGAGGGAAAGTGGTCACTGAGTTTAGTGTCATCAGCAGGTTGCAACAGAGATGCAGAGAGACTGGAAGAGTAACAGAAAACCATAGAAGTGGACGTCCTTTGGCCACATCCCACGTTAATGACTCCTTCATTGTGAACAGTGCCCTGCAGAATCGGATGATGAAGCCACTCAACTCCAGGCACATTTAAGGGAGGTGAGACTGAGAGGCACCCAAGTGTCACATCAGACCATTCAAAACCGTTCACATCTGCGTGGTCTGCGTGCTAGACGACCTGCAAGGGTACCTGACCACACCACCAGGCACAGGTGTCATCGTCTTGCATGGGCCAGGGAGCATTTATGCTGGACAAGGGACCAGTGGGCCCTTGTGCTGTACTCTGATGAAAGTTGATTTACGCTGAGCAGAAATGATAGTATCCAACAATGTTGGAGGCGTCAAGAAAAGTGCTATGCATCAGCCACTGTTGTCACCAGACGAGCCTTTGATGGTGGTGGTGTTACAGTGTGGGCAGGTCTGTCTAGCCCATACAGAACTACCCTACACCATGTGACTGGTACAGTGACAAGCCAATACTACCTGAATAACATCATTAATCCAGTCATTGTGACCCTGCCTGAACAACACAGGGCTAATTTCATCTTCATGGACGACAGTGCTCCAGCTCATCGAGGTTGCATCATTAGGGAACAGCTGCTGGAGGCTGGGGTACCTCAAATGGAGTGGCCTGCACTTTCTCCAGACCTGAATCCCATAGAAAACCTACAGATCAGCTGAGTCGCTGTGTAGAGGCTCATAACCCTGCACCCCATAACCTCAATGACCTGAGGGCCACCCTTCAAGAAGAGTGGAATGCCATGCCTCAGCAGACAATAAGTCAATTTGTGAACAGCATGAGACATTGTTGTCAAGCTGTAATTGATGCTCAAGGGCACATAAGTTATTGAGACACTTGACATTTTTTGTTGTGGTATACCCACCACTGTTGTTGGCTTTTGTTTCAATAAACTGTTTCAAATGAGGAAATCGCTATTGCATGCTTCTACTTAACCTGTTGAACTCTGTTCAACTTCCCTAAAAACGCCTAAAAATAACATGCCCAAAGTAAATCAAAAGCTGTTCTTCAACCCTTTGCAGCATCTTCATGGGGTTAGTCTCATTTAAAGAAAACACTCTGAATTTTTTGGCAAAATAGTCATAAGCTCTCTAAGTGCTCCTGCCACTGAGTAACAAGAAAGTTTGCCTAGGTGTTTTTTTTTAGATACAAATGCTTGCAAATAACATACAGCTGTCAGATACTGGCTGGAAAACACAACAGAAATGTAGAACCAAGTGTTTTCAAGCTGAGGTCAAAATTTTGTAAAAATACTGCAAAAAATGAATATATTACACAGCTTTATACTCAGGTTGTAACAAGGCTGTGTCTGTACTGGAAGGCCGGAAATACAGCTTTTTTTTTTTTCAGTGCACACTGAGACGCACTAAGATGCAGAGACGTGACCGCCCGCGGAATTCACAGAGTTCAAGGGGTTAAATGCCCTGCTTTCATGATATCACTGTAGCATGAACTTTTTACATTTTCCAAAAATTTCTCCCGAAAGCCAAATATCCCTAACTCTTTGTGAGTAGTGTATGTGCAGCCCTGAACATTCTCCAGAAAGTAGGTGTATCAGTACCGAAGTCTACCATAAAAAGTAAAATTCAAGCAAGCAAATACAGAGGATTCATCACAAGGTGCAAACCAGTAATCAACCTCAAAAATAGAAAGGCCAGATTAAACTTTGCAAAAAAACATCTGAAGAGCCAACAAAGTTCTGGAACAGCATTCTGTGGACAGATGAAATCAAGGTCAACCTGTACCAGAATGATGGGAAAAAAGTATGGAGATGATCCAAAGCACACTTCATCTTCTGCAAAACATGGAGGCAGTGTGATGCATGGGCATGAATATCTTCCAGTTTCATTGGGTCACCAGTGTTTATTGATGATGTGGCAGAACACGGAAGCAGCCGGATGAACTCTCAAGTGTATAGGGCTCTATTATCTGCTCAGTCAAATGCAGCAAAGTTGATTGGACAGCACTTTACAGTACAGATGGGCAATGACCCAAACATACTGTGAAAGTAACCCATGACTTTTTTAGGGCAAAAAAGTGGAATATTTTGTAATTGTCGAGTCAATCACCAGATCTCAGCCTGATCAAGCATGAATTTCTTGTGCTTAAGACAAAACTTACGGCAGAAAGACACAACAACTGAAGACAACTGTGGTAAAGGCCTGACAAAGCATCCCCAAGGAGGAAACCCAGTGTTTGGTGATGTCCATGGGGTTTCAGACTTCAGGCAGTCATTGCCTGGCAAAAATTCTCAGCAAAGTGTTAAAAATTAACATTTATGGTAAACTTAATCTGTCCAATTACTTTTGAGTGCCTGAAATGACTTTTTTTCTTCTCCCCCCCCCCCCAATGGCTACAATTCCTAAACCATAACTCCAATTTGGATGTGAATACCCTTAAATTAAAGCCAAGATTCTGCACTTTATGTCCATATTGATTATATAACCATCCTGAATATGTTTTGGTATACAGCTAAAATAACAAAACTCGTGTCAGTGTTCAAATACTTAAGAGTCCTAACTGTATGTCTTCTCTCCAGAAAATAAAGACCACTTGCTTAACATTTTAAAAATAATTTATTGGTCTTATGTACAAGAAAAACAAAGTAGAAAATCAAGCATGAGTAGAAAAGGCAAATGTACAAGATTATCTTTACACTGCATTGAAGATGTCTGCTGCTCCAAAAATAAAATGTTATTCTGAGCAAACAGGGAATACTTTTAAACTGTACACAGCTGGGGAACCGGGGCGCTTTCCGCCTCCGAGTGAAATGAGACACGCCAGACCAAAGCGCTCCGTATCCACAAAAAAAGGAAGGAAACCATAAAAGATCTGCAATATTCATTTCCGTAGGAAATTGTCTTGTATGATTCGTTATGAGCACTGATTTTGATGACAGGATCGGAGTTGGGCGTGTTTCTGTGAGGTTTGGTTCCCTCTGCATAATGGCTCCCACGTTGAGTCGGGTTAAAACAGAAGGCCTCTGGACATAGTCTTTGGTTCATCGAGTTAACCGTGTTTCAAGTAAAGCTTACGACGGAGCAGCTTAGTGTAGCTGTGGACTTGTTCAGAGCGACGGCAACAACACTGATGGTGTGTGGTCATCGTGGTCGTTCATGTAGAGTGAGTATTCCAATGACTTCTTTTTAAAAATACGAAGTTGAACCAATAACACACCCAACGCAAAAAAGAACACCTAAAAATAATTTGGTCTATTGTGAAAATCAAACAGCTATGGGGGAAAAGCAGTAGTGAGCAAAAATAAGAATAAAGCCAAGTAACATTTCAATACATTGCACAATATAATACTGACACGTGATAAACCTTTGAGTGCTTGTGATAGAGAGCCAATGTACGACTTGGATAACTCAGAGGGGGTGGGGAAAAAAAGTGTGTCACCATCAGTCATAAAACAAACTGAGCATGCCTCCATTTTTAAAGTCAGAAATTATCACTGAGCTATAATCCCAATAAATATTAAAAATAATGCAAGAGGACTAATACAATAAAATCAATTGCAAGTGACTGATATCACCAATCATGTCAATACATTATGAATACGAAAGACACGCACACTCATACAGGAGTCCACTCAGAAGCAAAAGGAGATACAAGGATTTAACATTAAAGACCTTGCAGTGCACAAACAAAACCAAAGCCTCAGTTTAAAACGATACTGTCACTGCAGAAAAACAATGTGGAACAATACTGTTCTATGAAGAACGACAGATGGGGAGCGTAAAATAGAATGAAAGATGGTTGACATTTTGTTTTTCCTTAGGTCAGTGTTAGCAGAATTAATCCATCTGGAGTTGCTTGGGCGAGTTATCTAGTTTTGCTTAACCAGTCTACTCCTGTGAGGTGGAACCTGGACAAACCCCCAGCCTGACAGAGACATTGGACATCCACGTCCAATTTAGAATCACCAATTAGACCTAAAAAAAAAAAGTAGGGATGCATCGATTTATTGATTTAATATCCTATCAGCTGATATTCACCTGGTTGACAGATATTGGCCTATATCTTTAAAAAAAAATTCACCTAGGACCGTAGCAAATGTTTACTGCGGTGTATCCTTTGAGATGTTATAATAAAACTTCTTCATTCATCTTCTTAGCTGCTTAATCCTTTTCAGATGGCAGGGGACTGGAGCTTATATTCCCAGTGTCTTTGGGCGAGAGGCGGGGCACACCTTGGACAGATTACACTGGTCAACACCAAATTTATTGTCTTTTTTTTTTTTTAACTGATTTAGGACAGTTTTGATGTGCTGAATCCAAAAATCACATTGGTTTTGCGCAATCAGGTCAACTTTTTGAATTATGGCCACATGTTTTATATGTTTTTGTTTACATGTACGGGTATTTTCACTTTATATGATGCAAAATTCTTTTTTATGTCACGAAATTCTCTGAATTTTGAACAATGACATAACATTCAATTTACATGTACTTACCTTTATATAAAGGTAAGCACATGCACAGTACTAAGTAAGTTCAGGTTTTTGCTTAGCACCCGCTTGAGAGAAACGGATGTTATTTTCGGATTCAGCAGTGCAAAACTGTCTTAAATCAGTTGAAAAAACACAGACAGCTTACAAAAAAAAAATTTTTGTAACCCTGTGTTATCATTCACTCGTGGGACCAACACAGACAATCATTCACGCTCACTTTCATACATAATACTGATGCCAATTAACCCAATGTGCATGTTTTTGGATTGTAGGAGGAAACTGGAGTACCTGGAGGAAAACCCACGTAGACTCGAGGAGAACATGCAAACTTCACATGGAAAGATCGCCTCTGGCCAGGGGTGGGACAAAAGCTCGATTTGGAGTAATATCGCAACACTTGATACTTGTGATGATGCATCAGTCCCTAAACATACTTTTATTAATTATATACAGTACCAGTCAAAAGTTTGGACACATCTAACCATTGAAAATGAATGTGTGACTGGTAGTGTGTGTGTGTTACAAACTCTTGGGTATTAATACACCAATTAAGTTTTCAGTCCACTGCATCGTGCAAATTAAGCGCATGCTGGCAGGTGAAGTCATAGCTTGTCTCGTGAGATTTATAGCCAGGTGTACAAGTTGGAAGTGGTTGGAGAATGACACCGGAAGAAGAACTGAAAAAAGCACCAAAAAGTTAAGTCAAATGCTGGGGTTTAATTTTTTTTTTACAACAAAGAAGGAACAAAAGACCTGGACATGACACACTTAGCCTGCAAGGAGCACCAAATGGGGGGGGGGGGACAACTTGGGACACCCTTTCGCATCATCAAAGTCATGGCCAAACCCACAACAAGCCAGAAAGACAACACAGTCCGCTAACACATCCCCCCCAAAGCGGAAAACGAAAGCCCCCATAACATGAGCAAGACGTCAGAGCCCAGACCCAACTCGCCCCATCCAGAAAGCCCACTGAGAAGCAAAGCCCACTGACTTTGACTCTGGGGGGGTTGCAATACTTAAAGAAATGTAATATTGCGATAGTATTACATTGTGACCCAAGTATCGCAGTAGTATCGTGAGGTATCTCACAATTCCCACCCCGAGTTGGAACCCATGACCTTCTTGCTGTGAGGCCAAAGAGCTAACCATCGCTCCAGCAGCAGCTACTTTAAGAACAGCTGAATTCTTTTTATGCTGCATATTTTTTTGGTTCCCTGGCCTTCTAAAACACAATCAGTAGGTCTGATTATCGTTTTAAGCATTCGTATGGACCCAGACATTCAAGATTGTTGCAAAGCAAGCAAACAATGTTTACCACTTATACAATGTGTAGTTTCCAACATGGAACTGATTTGATTTTTTAAAATTTTTTTATTCATTTTTGTTTTCATCTAACCCCCCTGCCCCCAAAGCCAGGGAAACAAATAAACAAGCAATATAAATGATTTAAAAAATATGCTTTTTAAAATAAAAACAATCTCAATTAATGTCTATTTTCAGGCTAAATCATTGCCACACATTTGTGACAAACCAGATAAAAACTGACCACTGACATCGGTGGATCTTATTTGATCAGACAACAAGATGAATATCAGCCGATCTAAATGTAAAGCTGATAAATTGTGCATCCCTAATAAAGTGCTACAGGCAAAAGGGAATTGGGGTGAAAGACAGGATTGAAAGGAGAGATATCACAATGCATCACATGATTTGGTTTTTGTAGTACTTTTTTAGCCGAGCCCCCTCGCTCTGCTCGGCAGGTTCAACACTGATCAAGGCTGCTTGTTGTCTGTGAGGCTGGGCCACAAGGAGAAGAGTTTAGAGCCCATTCTCACTGGGGGTCGGTGTGTGGAAACAAAAACAGTGGTAAGAAGGTAGTCTGCATTCAGACTCAGAGGTCATTTCCTTAGAAACCTTAACGTGATCAGTTTTGAAGAATTACACTGAATTCATACCGTGAGTGTTTTGTCACAGGAATGGGGGTGTGTGGTCTTAATTGATAGAAAAATAACATCCTTTTGTACACCGTTACATCACTGAAAAAGGTATCACAAAATATTTTAAAATCATATGAGGTATGAAAGTATGAAACATCTCTAGTACACACTGTAGGCTCAGATGCTCCCCCGCGCACCTTTAAATGCTTCACAACTTTGTTACGCTCGGCAATGCAGCACAATGATTTTTTTTTTCTCCCCCACTCAAACTGAACAATGGAGCTTTTCTGTCTGGAGAGTTTAAAAAAAGCACGACGCTTTCATTTGCTGCTCTACAGCTTCAAAACACCACAAGTGGAATAAAAAGCTGACACGGCAACCTTTTTTTCCCCTAACAGCATGGTTTGGTGAAATGGGCCCTCAGATCCAGTACTCTGGTTGTGCTGCATGGTCTCTGTTCCGGTCGATTCTGTAGAGTGGCTAACACTGACTGGAATAAGAACCTGCAGGAGAGATGCTTTCCACATTCAAACACACACACACACACAAACACACTAGAGTTTATTTCTTTCCAGTCGGCCACTAGCTGAGGCTTCCACCTCCGCCGAGCGTCACAGGTTGAGCGGGTCTCAGGACAGTGTGCAATCATAGGCTCCCTCCTCATCCCCCTGCTCCTCCGTCTGCTCTGGGGGACAGTCCACGGAGGGGGTGCGGGGAAATCCTCCTGCCGGTTCCAGGGACGGCAGGGCCAAGCCGAGCGGAGTCGATGATCCTCTGCCGTCTTCCGCCCGTGGTACCGTGGCTCCGCCCATCCCTTCGGAGCCCCCCAGCTTGGAGCTCTGGCTGGCTGGCTGAAAGGCTTCGGGCTGCACCTGCTCTGCTGCCGAGTCCATCAGCTGCTGGAGCTGTGGCTGGATCAGGTTGAGAAATGGTTTGTAACCAAGGCTGGAGAGAGAGAGAGAGGAGAGAATTTCAGAACCACAGTGATTATTTTTATATGCACATAAATACTCCGTTACCTCGAATAAGATCATATTTAAGGCCTGTATATACGCCGCAAGAACAGAGAATTTTTTCTTATTTTTCTTGAGGTTGCAAGAACAAGAACAAAGTTCTTTCTGGCCAGGACATTTTATACTTCTCAAGAAACTCAAGTGCAGAACTCATGGGAAATTCAAATTTCTGACCAGTCACACAACAGTTCTTGGACACCACGCAAGACAAAAGTTCTGCCACAATGATGTGTCAAAAACAAGCTGCAAGAACTCCCAAACCAGGGCTGCGGAGTATGTATAGGCCTTTAGAATAAGATAATGATGTAAACAGAGGTTCTGAACTTTTTTTTATTTTTAGCAAGAATAAGGTTACAGTGGGGCAAAAAAGTATTTAGTCAGCCACCAATTGTGCAAGTTCTCCCACTTAAAAGATGAGAGAGGTCTCCAATTTTCATCATAGGTATACCTCAACTATGACAGACAAAATGAGAAAAAAAAAAATCCAGAAAATCACATTGTCTGATTTTTAAAGAATTTATTTGCAAATTATGGTGGAAAATAAGTATTTGGTCAATAACAAAAGTTCATCTCAATACTTTGTTATATACCCTTTGTTGGCAATGACAGAGGTCAAACGTTTTCTGTAAGTCTTCACACACTGCTGCTGGTATTTTGGCCCATTCCTCCATGCAGATCTCCTCTAGAGCAGTGATGTTTTGGGGCTGTCACTGGGCAACACGGACTTTCAACTCCCTCCAAAGATTTTCTATGGGATTGAGATCTGGAGACTGGCTAGGCCACTCCAGGACCTTGAAATGCTTCTTACAAAGCCACTCCTTTGTTGCCCGGGCGGTGTGTTTGGGATCATTGTCATGCTGAAAGACCCAGCCATGTTTCATCTTCAATGCCCTTGCTGATGGAAGGAGGTTTTCACTCAAAATCTTATGATACATGGCCCCATTCATTCTTTCCTTTACACGGATCAGTCGTCCTGGTCCCTTTGCAGAAAAACAGCCCAAAGCATGATGTTTCCACCCCCATGCTTCACAGTAGGTATGGTGTTCTTTGGATGCAACTCAGCATTCTTTCTCTTCCAAACACGACAAGTTGAGTTTTTACCAGAAAGTTCTATTTTGGTTTCATCTGACCATATGACATTCTCCCAATCCTCTTCTGGATCATCCAAATGCTCTCTAGCAAACTTCAGATGGGCCTTGACATGTACTGGCTTAAGCAGGGGGACACGTCTGGCACTGCAGGATTTGAGTCCCTGGTGGCGTAGTGTGTTACTGATGGTAGCCTTTGTTACATTGGTCCCAGCTCTCTGCAGGTCATTCACTAGGTCCCCCCGTGTGGTTCTGGGATTTTTGCTCACCGTTCTCGTGATCATTTTGACCCCACGGGGTGAGATCTTGCGTGGAGCCCCAGATCGAGGGAGATTATCAGTGGTCTTGTATGTCTTCCATTTTCTAATAATTGCTCCCACAGCTGATTTCTTCACACCAAGCTGCTTACCTATTGCGGATTCATTCTTCCCAGCCTGGTGCAGGTCTACAATTTTGTTTCTAGTGTCCTTTGACAGCTCTTTGGTCTTGGCCATAGTGGAGTTTGGAGTCTGACTGTTTGAGGTTGTGGACAGGTGTCTTTTATACTGATAACGAGTTCAAACAGGTGCCATTAATACAGGTAACGAGTGGAGGACAGAGGAGCCTCTTCAAGAAGAAGTTACAGGTCTGTGAGAGCCAGAAATCTTGCTTGTTTGTAGGTGACCAAATACTTATTTTCCACCATAATTTGCAAATAAATTCTTTAAAAATCAGACAATGTGATTTTCTGGATTTTTTTCCCTCATTTTGTCTCTCATAGTTGAGGTATACCTATGATGAAAATTGGAGACCTCTCATCTTTTAAGTGGGAGAACTTGCACAATTGGTGGCTGACTAAATACTTTTTTGCCCCACTGTATATTCAGAGCGAGCAATAGTTGGATGATATTTACAAATAAATGTAATAAAACATAATGGAATCAACAGTAAAGTTCGTTATTATAATTATTGTTAATTTTGAAAACATTTATTGCACTTTAAGTGAACAACCTTTAATGTGGAATTTAAACATGAAATATGTTAAAGGGGCCACTGACTGTACTTTTCCCACATTTTAACAGCTCACTCATGTCTTAATGAAGTGGTTATGACATTTTGTTTACATTTTCTTCATTTTTTTTAATTATTGAAGCAAATTAGTTTTGTATTTTTCCTGGCTTTCTTGAAACACTCATTTAAAAAGCCTGTCACTTTAAGAAACATCCTTCAACTATTCAACTCCGCCCTCCCTCTTATGTCAGTTAGCTATTAGCTGACTAGCTTTGAGCCTCCTAGCTTGGATGAGCAGCGCTGGTCCACTGATCCACAGTCATTTGTGTATCTCGCATCACTCCAGCCCATCTCCTAACAACCTCACCAGGATGCCACAACAAATCGACTGTGTGCCGGGCAACCTACTGATCGCCGCAACCCGAGGCTGCTGGCCGAGCCAAGCCGCTCCGCGGGACTCCACTCCTCTCCCACAGTCAGCTGGGGGATGTCCCGTCACAAAGCGGCTCCCCTACATTGCCTGCAAGAGTAGAGCGGAGTCACATGGAGCCCCGGAGGATGGTGGGGGAGGTGGCCGTGAGAGCCAACAGCCTAGGGTCTTGGCGTAGGCAGTTGCCAGGACCAGCATGCTGGTGACCTGCTGCAGAATCAACCAATGGGAGATGGGCTGGAGCGATGCGAGGTATATTGTGGACTGGTGAACCAGGTGGTAAGAGGGGTGGTTATTAGGGTGACTAAGATCTGAAGAAAATAAGCCACGCTTGGTTCGAGCTTCCTGGTACCAGTGTTAGCTTGGGGGCTAATAGCTCAGGCAGGCCAATAACAGAGCAGTGGGTGGGTCTCAAGGACGGCGGTGGGTTGGCTTTTTCCTCATTGTGACATATACGATTTAGACTGAATAGTCAAAAACGTTTGGCATTTCTGGGAGAAAAAAACAAGATAAAGGCTGTGTGTGTGGGTTTTTTTTTAAGAGAATAGACTGTTTTGCTAATTTTTTGATAATTAGGTGACCAGTAGACTCATTTTAGACCGTTAAAACCTACAAACTAGGGATGTTAATGATTAATTGACTTTCCATTAACTGTCGATAAGAAATTAGTTCTCAATTAATTAATAACTCAGCAGTCCTTTTCAGTGGGAGCGTATTGCATGAAATGTACTGGCTTCGCCATCCAGGCAGGGGCACACGCTGTCACCCACTGCAGCATTTCAACCGAAAAAGAAGGCGGCAGCGCCAAGCCTCCCAGAGCATTGCGCACTGTACAGAGTGAAAAAAAACTCACCCTTCCCGGTTATGTCGCAGAGCCACAACAAGCTCCAATGGCACATTCCAATGTCCACCCGTCAAATCAACAGGGCGGAGAAACGGACTGCAGCAGGCTACACAAGCACAAAAACCTATCCCTGCTGCCTCCCTTCCTGCAGCCATAAAACTCGTGGCTGCTGTGGCTGTAGCCAGCAGCCACAAATGGTGCTTGCTGCTCCTCCTCCCTTCAACCTGCTGCTAGACGGGAAAGCAGACTGGACTCAAGCTGTCACTGAGGCAACAGACAACAGAGGGAGCCCAGATCGTACTGGGTTTGCCTGGATTGCTGGGGTACTGTGACAATGTTTAACATGCAACAGATGAAGCAGCTCACAATTTATTTTCCTGTTAAAACAGTCTATCAGTGCATCTCAGTAAATTAGAACGTAAAAGGTTTTTTAATATGACTAAAGATAAAATTTATGATACTGGTAGTAGTTTTTTAAATAGATAAAAAATCATGACATTTGTAATTTACTGAGATATACTAGCACATAGTACACACTATACAGTACAAAATTTGTTAAACAACAAAAATGCCATTGTCTGTACTTTAAAAAATGCAAATGGTACAATAAATCACTGAGGAATATAATGGTCATGTTTTATTCAGTATAAGAAAAAAACAGCAACTTTATATATGTTAAAGATAGACTGCATTATACTGAGGGAAATTCAGATTCTCAGGAAAAATGCTGCTTATCAATTAATCGTTAATCAATTGATAAGGTGAATCAATTATCAATTAAATTAATTGATAACTTGCATCCCTACTACAAACACACCATTTTTCAGTCAATGACCTCTTCAAATACACTCACTCATATGAAGATACTGGCAAGCATCCCAATCAATGATTATTTAATAAATTCATTGTGCATGTTTTTATTCAAATAGACAATAATTTCATACATTGTCCAGTCCAACAGCCGGGTTAGTACATGTTGAGTATTCCAATCTTCCTTGGGTTATTCTGAAATGTAATTATTATCTTATCTTATGAATAAGATAAGATAAGATAAGCCTTTATTAGTCCCACAATGGGGAAATTCCAGGATTGCAACAGCACAGGAATAGCAACACTCAGAGCAATAATTTAGAAGATAAGAAACAGCAGCCCTGCTTAGGTTATAAAGTTTGACAGCTGTAGGTAGGAAGGACCTGCGAAACCTCTCGGTCACGCATCTAGGATGATGTAGTCTACTGCTAAATGAGCTCCTCAGTGTGTTGAGCATGTCCTGCATAGAGTGGGACTCGGACTCCAGCAGAGATGACAGCTTAGCCACCATCCTTCTCTCTCCTATCTCCTCCACTGGGTGGGCGCTACTCTGATTCAAATAACCCCACACTTTCTAGTCTCGCTTATTTCCCTGATTTTGGACATGTTTTTCATCAGGTCTCCTATAAATATGAGCTGTCCAGGTTACTGCTTTTTAGACTGTTATAATTCAAGTAGTTCTATCAGCATGGAGGACCTAAAGTGCCAAAATTAAACAATATATACATCAGTAAATTATGTATTAAATGGGTCATTAATTATTTAATGTGATAATAAATTGTTTAATTCAAAATTAAATCTGATGAATAATTTATTAAATATATAATTAATTAAATATGTCGTCTTCTTCTGGCTTCTCTCTTTCAGGTTGCTACAGCAGATCATCTGCCTCCATCTCACCCTATCCCTTGCATCTTCCTCTGTAACACCAACCCTCTCCATGTCCTCCTTCACTACATCCATGAATCTTCTCTGGTCTTCCTCTTTTCCTCCTGCATGGCAGCTCCATCTCCATCTCCATCTCCATGTTCACCCTTTATACTGCGGACTTCTCACACAACACAACACACTGCCATCTACAGAAGTTCTGACGCCTCTGCGATCGTTGGCCTCATCTCCAACGGAGATGAAGCCGAGTACAGAGGACTTATCCAGGACTTCGTGGACTGGTGCCATCGGAACTGCCTCCAGATCAACGCAAGGAAAACTAAGGAGCTGGTGGTGGACTGCCGCAGGCAAGGACAACCCCTCACAGCACCAGTAAACATCCAGGGAACAGACATTGCGATGGTGACATCCTACAAGTACCTGGGTGTTCATCTGAACAATAAACTAGACTGGTCACACAATACCGATGCACTCTACAAGAAGGGACAGCGCAGGCTGTTCCTACTGAGGAGGCTCAGGTCTTTTGGTGTACAAGGGGTGCTCCTGAAGACATTCTATGATTCGGTGGTGGCATCAGCCTTCATTTTTGGAGTGGTCTGCTGGGGCAGCGGCATCACAGCAGCCGACAGGAAGAGACTGAACAAACTGATCAAGAAAGCTAGCTCTGTCCTGGGGCAGCGCCTTGACCCAGTGGAGGAGAGAGAAGGGTGGTGGCTAAGCTGTCATCTCTGCTGGAGTCCGAGTCCCACCCCATGCAGGACATACTGAACACACTGAGGAACTCATTTCAACTAGGCAGCTAGGCTACATCATCCTAGCTGCGCAACTGAGAGGTTTCGCAGGTCCTTCCTACCTATGGCTGTCAGACTTTATAACCTAAGCAAGGCTGCTCGCAGAGGTAGCAAAAAAACATGACGACCTAATAGTATTGAATGCAAAAGATGCAACAAACTTACACAAAATGGTCCCCTCCAGTATACAACTAGGACAATATCAATCGCTACGGAGGGTGACAATATGTATGGGTACATATTCATACTATGTGGGGCAACTAAATAGACTGTTATGCTGTTTATTCCATCTAGCTACAATGCTCCGCACTGTATATATATATTTATATATTTACGTGTACATGTTCTCCCCATGTCTGCGTGGGTTTACTCCGGGATTTCTCCGGTTTCCTCCCACATGCCAAAAAACATGCAAGTTGGGTTAATTGGCATCAAAACTGGGGATTCTAAATTGTCCTTAGGTATGAATGTGAGAGTGAATGGTTTTCTGTCTCTCTGTGTTGGCCCTGCGATAGACTGGCGATCTGTCCAGGGTGTACCCTGCCTCTCGCCCAAAGATGCTGGGATAGGCTCCAGCCCCCCCGCAACCCGAAAAGGATTAAGCGGAAGAAGATGAATGAATGAATGAATGAATGTATATTCACTGCTCTTATTTTCTTATCTTCTAAATTATTGCTCTGAGTGTTGCTATCCCTGTGCTGTTGCAATCCTGGAATTTCCCCATTGTGGGACTAATAAAGGCTCATTTTATCTTATTTTAACATCCTTTGTCCAATATATCCACTATCCCTCCTCTGCACATGTCCAAACCATCTCAGCCGTGCCTCTCTTACTTTGTCTCCAAACCGCTCAACTTGAGCTGTACCCCTGATACAGTGGTGTGAAAAAGTGTTTGCCCCCTTCCTGATTTCTCTTTTTTTGTATGTTTGTCACACTTAAATATTTCAGATCATCAAACAAATTTAAATATTAGAAAAATATAACAAGTAAACACAAAATGCAGTTTTTAAATGAAGGTGTTTATTATTAAGGTAAAAAAAAATCCAAACCTACATGGCCCTGTGTGAAAAAGTGATTGCCCCCTAAACCTAATAACAGCAGCAACAACTGCAGTCAAGCATTTACAATAACTGGCAATGAGTCTTTTACAGCACTGTGGAAGAATTCTGGCCCACTCATCTATGCAGAATTGTTGTAATTCAGCCACATTGGAGGGTTTTTGAGCATGAACCGCCTTTTTAAGGTCATGCCACAGCATCTCAATTGGATTCAGGTCAGGACTTAGACTAGGCCACTCCAAAGTCTTCATTTTGTTTTTCTTAAGCCATTCAGAGGTGGACTTGCTGGTGTGTTCTGGATCATTGTCCTGCTGCAGAACCCAAGTGCGCGTCAGCTTGAGGTCATGAACAGATGGCTGGACATCCTCCTTCAGGATTTTTTGGTAGACAGCAGAATTCATGGTTCCATTTACTACACAAAGTCTTCCAGGTCCTGAAGCAGCAAAACAGCCCCAGACCATCACACTACCACCACCATATTTTACTGTTGGTATGATGTTCCTTTTCTGAAATGCTGTGTTACTTTTATACCTGATGTAATGGGGGACACACCTTCCAAAAAGTTTAACTTTTGTCTCATCAGTCCACAGAGTATTTTCCAAAAATCTTGGGGATCATCAAGATGTTTTCTGGCAAAACTGAGATAAGCCTTTATGTTCTTTTTGCTCAGCAGTGGTTTTTGTCTTGAAACTCTGCCACGCAGGCCATTTTTGCCCAGTCTCTTTTCTTATGGTGAAGTCATGAACACTGACCTTAACTGAGGTAAGTGAGGCCTGCAGTTCTTTGGATGTTGTTGTGGGGTCTTTTGTGACCTCTTGGATGAGTCGTCACTGTGCTCTTGGGGTAATTTTGGTCAGTCAGCCACTCCTGGGAAGGTTCACCACTGTTCCATGTTTTCGCCATTTGTGGACAATGGCTCTCACTGTGGTTCGCTGGAGTCCCAAAGCTTTAGAAATGGCTTTATAATCTTTTCCAGACTGATAGATCTCAATTACTTTGTTTCTCATTTGTTCCTGAATTTCTTTGGATCGCAGCATGATGTCTAGCTTTTGATGATCTTTTGGTCTACTTCATTTTGTGTTTACTTGTGTTATATTTAAATTTGTTTGATGATCTGAAACATTTAAGTGTGACAAACATACAAAAAAATGAGAAATCAGGAAGGGGGCAAACACTTTTTCACACCACTGTATGTTCATTTTTAATACTGTCCCTCCTAGTCATTCCCAATGAGACTCTCAGCATCTTTAACTCTGCCACTTCCAGCTCTGCCTCCTGTCTTTTGATCAGTGTCACTGTCTCCAAATCATACATCATAGCAGGTCTCACTACCGTCTTGTAATCCTTCCCTTTCACTGTAACTGCTATCTTTGTCGCAAATCACCACTGACACTTTATTCCCACCCATTACATCCTGCCACCACTCTCTTCTTCACCTCTCTTGTGCATTTTCCATTAAATTCATCTACTTTCACTACCTCTAGCAATTGCATCTTCACCATTACACCTGTTACGGCCCCCTCCATGAGTAATTGATCGGTGGTGCAGGTACTGACACAGAGTACACTTCCGCTACTAGCCAAGTGGTAGTGAGAAATTCATCTTTGGCTCAGTGGTAGAGCGGAGGTATTGAGAGCATGGTGTCATGGGTTCAAATCCCAGCCTGGGATATAGGTGAATGTCTGTCTTGCCCAAAGAAGGGGTGAAAATGACCAGGTTTGTCCACCTTGGCCTAAGGGCTGAAACGGACTTTGAAATCCCAGGATAATATAGGCGATTCTGGCCTTGGCCCAGGTGGGGCCGTAACAACACCTACCTCCCTCTCATTCACACACATGTACTGTCTTGCTTCTACTTTCATTCCTCTTCTCTCCAGAGCATACCTCTACCTCTTCAGGTTCTCATCCACCTGCTCCCTACTATCGCTGCAGATCACAATGTTGCTTGCAAACATCACAGTCAACAGAGACTCCTGCCTGATCCACAGTTTTCCACCATTAAACAAAAATCTTTGCATGTCATGTTTTACCCACCAGTCCGTAGATGCCCATGCATCCACAGCCAATAAGCCATTCCGGACACTCTGCACAGTTTCTGGAGGAACCTCTGGGTTGTTCAGGAAGCTGATCACCTGCTTGATGACACTTATATCCCGCAGGATCAAGCCAATCACCACGCACCACTCCAGACAGCCCGCTTCCATGAACACATGGAGGAGATACCTGACAGGCACAAAGACATCCACAGTGAACTGGTTCAAATAACTTTAAAAAATGACTTTGCTTTTGCCTCCCAGGAAGTAGGTGATGTCTCACCTGAGCTGCACCTGTGACTTGTGTGGCCCTTTGTTAGCCAGCTCCATGGAAATGTGCTCCAGCTCAGCCTGACTCAGGCTCAGAGTGGAGGAGTTCTCATCAACCATCGTCCAATCACCATCCACCACTGAGCTGGTTTCTGTCAGGTCTGTTGCTGAGCCGATGCTATACTCCTCCACTAAAAGGGAGATAATTTTTCTTTAAAGCTGTTACAAAGACTTTAATATAAATCTAGGAACCAATTAAGGGTGAAGAGCTGTGTTTGACATCCATCCATCCTTTAACCCACTGAGCTGATTACCTTTGTTGGTGAGCAGCGACAAGAAGGCATCATGCGTCTGTGGTGAAGTGTGGTTGGAGTGGGCCGATGAAGCTGTGTCCACATCTTTAGCCCCCTGCCTGATCCCGTCCATCCAGGAGTGGTTGGTGGGAGCTGCCTGAGGAGGTGTCGTGTCCATGTCACTGTTCAATAGGCTGTCAGCCGACTGTGACTTCAACAGCCGTGTGCTCAGCACTGCGAGCAACAGGAACAAGCAGGATAAAGCAAAGATGCAATAAAACACATTGAATCTTTAGAGCACAGGTGTCAAACTCATTCCATGGAGGGCCAAGACCCTGCAGGTTTTACCTCCACCCAGTGTCTTCAACAGGTAATTTCTCTGAATTTCTTCCCACTGATTGCTGATCAGTAAAAACACCTGCTGAAGAGACTGGGTGGAAGTAAAACCTGCAGGGTCTTGGCCCTCCATGGAATGAGTTTGACACCACTGCTTTAGAGAGAGACAACAGCTCTGACAAAAAAAGGAAACACAGGAATCCCATCTGGACAAAAGCAGCATGGATCACTGCTTATGTTTCAATCCAATTATACTTATGCAACCTATGAATATATACAAAAGAAATTCTAGATAGAGAAATATGACAACTGCATCAACTCAAAATTCTGGATTGAAAAATGTATTTAGTTGGCAGAGTTATATTAACTGGTGATTCACTTAAGACAGAACTACTTCAGGCAAACGGAAAGGTTTTTTTTTTTGAAGCAGAATCACTCTTGCAACAACCATGTCTACAGTTACAGAATAGTGGACATAAAAAGTGTACACACCCGTGTTAAAATGCTAGGTTTTTGTAAACCATGATAAACCATTTCAAACCTTCGCCCACCTCTAATCTGTTGGGTGGGAAAATATTTTTAAAAATGTACAATAAGCTGGCTGCATAAGGTAGCACATCCTTAAGCTAATACTTAATCAGGTTATAGGTTACATTAAAGGTGTGAAAACTTTTGAAATTATTTATCATGGTCTTATTTTATCACAGAAACCTGGCATTTTAACAGGGGTGTGTACAAGTTTTATATCCATTGTGAGGTGTGAATGGATGAAGAAACTTTTTTCTGGCTTTAATTCAACAAAGCAACACAAATATTCAGTATTCTGCTCACACCAAGGCTTTCCATTTTCAATTTCATTTAGATGTTCAATTTGGATTTAGCTGCTGTAGAATGCTCAGTAAATTATGTAGCATTGCTGAATAGCTGTGTTTATATTAGTTGACTGAAACATTAATATAAAAACAGATGTGCCAGTGTCTCGAGAGCTAATTTAGTAGCATCTAATCTAAATGTCATTCTTACTAAGATCAGTTATTTCCTTTTCAGATTTTTAAATAAGATATTACTTATACCTACTCAGTGAATGTTCAATCCATCACAACCTTCAAAAGATCTCATGGCATCTCTTGTTTTAACTGTAACCATACAGCTCTGGGAAAAAATAAGAGACCACTGCAAAATCTTTCCTAAATTATCATCTCTACATCTATGGCAGCTATTCAATTTGAGTATCTGTTGAATTCCAACACAACAACACATCAGTCTACTTAAGGAGGTACTGCTTATGTGATTGTCACATGAAAGCTGTTAGTGAAAATCAGTTATTTCACAAATACAGATTTCTGGGTTCCTCCGAAGTTAAAACTTAAGTATTGTAGTGTTTAAGAATGATCATGAACTTGTTTTCTTTGCATTATTTGTTCAAAAAGCACATGGTAAAAGCAACATCTTTTTTGTTGTTTTTGGCAGTTGTCATTTTCTGTAAATAAATGCTCTAAGTCTGGCTGCACGGTGGCACAGTGGTTAGCACTGCGGCAGCACAGTTTACCCTTGGCCGGGGGATTGTGGGGATCGTGGGATCGTGGGTTCGATCCCAGCCCCCGACCAACAGTGATCTGTGTGGAGTTTGCATGTTCTCCCCGTGTTGCGTGGGTTTACTCCGGGATTTCTCCGGTTTCCTCCCACATGCCAAAAACATGCATGTTAGGTTAATTGGCTGTTCTAAATTGTCCCTAGATATCTGTTTCCTATAGGCCCTTAGAATAGAGGGTTAGTATTAATGAAAGCGCTTTGAGTGGTCTTTGTGACTAGAAAAGCGCTATATAAGTGCAGGTTAGTTAGTTAGTTAGTAGCTAAGTGACGATATTTTGACTTGGAATCTGGGTGAGTTGTTTTCAGTAGGTTAGAGGATAAAACAAAATTGTTCAGTTTACTCAAACAGATATGGATAAAAAGTAAAACTAGATAAAGTGCTGATTTTACAGGCGTCTCTTGGGTCTCAATTTTTTCCAGAGCTGCATGTGTGCAATATGAATAAGTACGCTGGTACAGAGAGGTATGTAGTTATAAAGTATTACTTAATCCATATGTGCAATAAAAACTTAAGAGACGCTTTCACTCACCTGGCCGACAGCGTCCATTCTTCAGAGGTGAGCTGAGGCTTCCCACAGGGATGACAGGGAATGGCCAGAGAAAATCCTTATGGAGTTTCTTCAAAGCGGAAACAAAATCTTCCACTCGGGCCACACGGTTTCTCTCGCGGCACAGCCAGCTGATGAGCTCAAAGCCCAGCTGTGCGGAGAAGCACCCGAGGTCACGGAGGCGCACCTGCTCCAGGAGGTGGCGGGCATGTCGCCAGAGCATCATGTCAATGTACATGTTCTCAGCGCACTCCCCGTCCCGACTGATGAGAGATGACACAAGAAGGATGATGAGTAAGAGAGAAAAGAGACTATTACATGTAGAACATTTAGACTAGGATAATTTGTGTTTGTGTGTTTACCCTTTAGCTGAAGACCCAGCAGGCATACTGAAGGTTTTCTGCAGATTAAACTTTCCTGTATTGATGGAGTCTGCTGACTGAGACAAGCTGATGCTGCGATTTCTAAAGAACTCGAAACCCCCTGTAGAACTGGGCTCCTAAAGAAAAAGGCACATGCTTGATGAATATGAGGGAAATGAAAAAAAGAAAAAAGTTGTGCCAGGTTGATCTAAATCTCCTTACCTGTGTAGTGGGTGTTGGGGGCGGAGTCTCCATCTCCCCCGAGCCAATGGCTTTCAGGAATCGGATCATGTGCCGGCACAGGTCCCACTTGCCCTGCTCAAGGGCTGTGTTGAAGAGAAGAGTGGCATGCTGCCTGCTCACAGCTGGAACTTCCATATTCTTTATGGGAAGAAAATAAGAACGGCTGAAAGTTTTCTAGTTTAAAATTTCTCTTTACTCAGTCATACACAGAATTTCTTAAATCTCTGGCAACATGTTAAATTAACTAAAGTGCCAACGGTGCCATCAAATATCATTAATTCTCCATAGCTGTGAAAATGCAGAGAATAAATAGTCAATATGGCAAATAATATGATCCATTCTTATAATCTTATTGTTGAGTGAGTGTTCAGATCCCAGCGCCTACCTGCAGTATGATTAGGTAGGAAGCAGCTGTGTCCAGATCTTGAGCCATGAGACACTCCTCGAACAGATCTTTGGGGTTTCCCACAGCTGCAAACAGGTAGTTCCACAGGGCGTACTCTGTCTTCCTGGCACAGTGGACGATGGTTTGGAGGAAGAGGGGGAACTCGGTGATGAACTTGGCCACGGTGGGAAGCAGCGGGTCGGGTATAGGCTCCCGAGACGTTGCCTCTTCTTCCAGCACAACATGGACCATGAGCTCCATGACATGGGGGAAGTAGGGAAGGGAGGCACAGGACTGAGCCAGCATCAGAGCCTGAGAGAAGAAAGATTAAGGAGAAAAAGCAGTGAAATAACAAAAAGGTGTCATGGAATTGATTTCCCTCTCAACACCTGTTTAATGATCTGCATAATAACAGAGGTCTAACAACCACAGCAACATGTGGCCATTTTTTAGCTCATAACCTTTAGCTCTCTGTGGATTAAGATTTAAAAGAAAAAACATGCATAACAAATGTTGCAAATTTAAAAAAAAAAGTTATCATTAAAATGACAAATTTGCAATAAAAGTAGCAAATTGCTGAGGAAAAAAAACTAGTACATTTTACAAAGAAAAACAAAGTCGTTCCCCCCTGCTCATACTCTCTTCTTCACCATTTCATTGCTTTGGATGGCTGACCCAAAGTATTCAAAGAGCCCCTATTGTGATTTTTGAGGTTTTCACTTTATTTTACAAGGTTATGTAGGATTCAAGGTGTGGGTAAGATTACATCAGGGATCAGCTCTGAGCTGCTTTCTTGTTTGCCATGGTGATGGACAGGCTGATAGACGAGGGCGGGCAGGAGTCTCCATGGACTATGTTGTTTGTGGACGATACTGTGATCAGTAGTGAGAGTAGGAAGCAGTTTGAAGAGAATCTGGAGAGGAGGAGGTATGCGCCAGAGAGAAGAGGAATGAAAGTTAGTAGAAACAAGACAGAATGAATGTGCAGAAATGAGAGGGAAGCAGGTGTAATGGTAAAGATGCAACGACTAGAGATAGTGAAGGTAGATAAGCTTAAATACCTGGGGTCAACCATCCACAGCAAGGGCCAGTGCATAACAGAGATGAAGATGAGAGTGCAGACAGGGTGGAGTGGGAGAAGACGAATTTCAGGGGTGATTTGTGACAGAAGGATAGCAGCTAGAGTGAAAGGGAAGATTTTCAAGATGGTAGTGCGACCCGCTATGGTGTATGGTTTTGGAGAGAGTAGCACTGACAAAAAGACAGGAGGCGGAGCTGGCAGAGTTGAAGATGCCAAGATTCTCAATACGAGTGACTAAGAGGGACAGAATTAGAAATGAGTAAATCAGATGGACAGCTCAGGCTGAGCGGTTTGGAGACAAAGTAAGAGAGGCAAGGCTGAGATGGTTTGGACATGTGCAGAGGAGGGATAGTGGATATACTGAACAAAAGATGTTGAAGATGGAGCTGCCAGGTGGGAGGAAAAGAGGAACATCACAGAGAAGATTCATGGATGTAGTGATGGAGGACCTGGAGAGGGTTGGTGTGACGGAAGAGGATGCAAGAGACAGGGTGAGATGGAGGCAGATGATTCATGTAGTGACCCCAAAAAGAGCAGCCAAAAGAAGAAGATGAAGTCAGAGGTTGTGACATTACATGGTCTGCAAAGTCGAACAGCCCAAAGTCCACCTGCATAGAAGTTTTCCTCTCACACAAAAACTTAGGACTACAATGCAGTGTGAAATGAATTGTGTGGATTTGCTTTTCTCTTCTGTGAGGTTATCACATCATTACTTAACAAACCTGAAACAGACCTGTCCCATGGCTAGTCTGGCACACCCTCTCTTCCAAGGAGAAGATCCAAGTTCCCCACTAAGCTGCTGAGCTCACAGGGTAGTTATGCTGGCTAGTGGGCCAACCGGGTTTTTTATTACAGCTCATTAATTATTAAGTCAATAATATATCTTGCAACATTCTTGCTTATTTTGTTACATTTTGGCCATGACAGCCTTATAGATTTGGCTGCTAATATAAACTGGTCTGAGCAACCACAGCCGGGACTTTATGACCGACTTTAAGGTTTCCCACTAGCCTAGCCTAGCAGCTAGACATTCACTTACGTCTGTTTTCTGAATATTCTATCCATTCCCGCTAGACATCCATTTACCAAGCCCAGTCATCTATACATTTCATTCAGATGTTATTTTAACTTATGCTATTATAGATTATTATACTCTCAACTGGACACCTCCTTGATTAGCAACCGTTAGCCATTCGGTCATGTATAGGAGTGTCTGTGCTTATTACCATCCAGAGAACAGTTACACTGACCATTCAAACCATACACCCCTGTCTCTGACAATACTTCATTTGGGGTTTTAAACGCAAGAGTCAGCAAATATTTGTTAATATGTTACTTAGTCCAACAACTGAACCTAAACACTAATATTAGCCATAAACATCAAGCCACCATCAAAACAAAAATCTCAATGAAATTATGAACCAGCAGGCAAATTGCGAACCAGAACAAAACTGCTAAACAGCTTTGCTCACCAGGCCATCAGGACCCTGAACTCCACCCCCCGGAATGGAACACCTTCACAGTAACTACCTCAGCTGCACAAAAAGACTTCGCCCACCAACAGTAATACATCTGCTGCTGTATGTCTCTACACCTCACTGCAACCATTTGCACAAATGCCGTACCTACTGCTGTGTCTGTTATTGCAATATTGATCATGTGCAGCCCAATCTGTCACTTTCTGCACCTACTGCATTGAACCGCAATTATGGCTCCACTTTTTCTGTATATAGGAATGCTGGGTTTTATCTTTTATCTTTATCTGCACTACAGGTAGTTACTGTACACAGACTGCTGTTGTTGCTTTTCATCCTTATTCCTTCTTTTCTTATATACTGCGCACACCACTAAGAGAGAGAGAAACAGCATTTCACTTCTCCTGCAAATCCTGTACATACAGAAGTACTGACAAATAAAAAAATCTTTGAATCTTTGAAAGAAGGAAGGTGTAATGAGCTGGGGATCATTTAGCATTTGAACCTATACACTACAAAAAAGCCCATTTTAAGAGGGCTCCTTCCCCATCTGTAAAATGATACCGCAATAATTTATCCGTGAGTTGTTTTGACCAAAGCATGTTGCAGACATTTCATTACACATCTAGGAGCTTTGTCAACATGTAAAAAAAGTACATTATACAGTGTGGAGTACAGCATATGGACTTTTGAAACTAAGAATTACAGAGGAAAACAAAGTTGCAAATTTAGGACAAAAAAGGACAAATTCATGAGGGGAGAAAGCAGCAAATTTGAAAAAAAAAAAAAAAAACAACTTTTGCAAAGTATGTTTTTTTTTTTTTTGGCTTATTTATGAAGATAAAACCTGACTACCACGAGTGCTGACAGGCTAGTCTATACTAGTAACCATCTTCATTTTGAGGCTCAAATATGTTTAACCCTCAAGCGACCGAGTGGGGTCATTTACGACCCCAGCCATATAATTTAATGTGCCGTCTCTTTATTTTTTATCCAAATTTTCTTTCCTAGCATGAATTTGTCAGTCTACTAATCCTACACACTTTCATAGTTTTTTGCAGGGATCAACCAATTGGTGTGGCGTAGACATCGCAAACTCTTGTGGGGTCATTTATGACCCCGAAGAGAAGCACTGGTTTTTAAACATTGGTTTTATAAATTTTATTCAAATGTTCCACTTCTAATAGTTAAGTTAGTTAATCCCTTCACACCTGAAGGTGTATATGGGCGGCGCCTATCTCCGTTTCTCTGACCCTAGGCCACACAGCTACTGTAAGTAGTGAAAGCTACAGCAGGGGGTCAGTCCTCTGGTAGCTCTGTGTGTAACTTTACTTTCCCCATTCCATTATGCGGAGCACCACGCTAGAAGGCAGAAAGCACCATTTTTATATGGTCTTTGGTATGACCCGGCCGGGATTTGAACCCCTGCCTCCCGGGTGTGGGGCGGATGCTCTACCAACTGAGCCACCACTCCGGTTTCCACTTCTAATCAGTACTTTATATTGTATTGCAATGAACCATGGCTAACAGACCTAGGATAGCAAGATTTACATTTGTCTGTTTGTCTGGATTTGTCTGTTTGTTTGTCTGTTTGTTAGCAAGATAACTCAAAAAGTTATGGACGGATTTTCATGAAATTTTCACAGATTGTCAGAAATGGGGTATCCTACAGATGATTAGATTTTGGTGGTGATCCGGATCACCGTCCACAAGAAAACCGCCATTACGGAAAATGCCATAATAGGTATCATGATCATTATCGTAACTACAATAATAGGTATCATCATCATCGTGTTGATGACTATGATGATGATGATGATGTTCCAAGAGTGAACTGACAAGGACTGTCTAAATAAATGTAATGTTGTTCTTACAGTCTGCGTTTTGGTTATTTCTTGCAATAAAAGTATTATTAGCAAACACATTTTACATTAGATCATTATAAAATACCTGTCTTAAATACAGGGAGTAGTTTTGGTATGATAAACCTCCAACCAGCCATTTATAATAAGGATCCCTGTACAGAGCACAATGGGGTCATAAATGACCCCACTTGGTCATTTCAGTCCGTAAAATAGCTTGGTCGCTTGAGGGTTAATTCCTCAAGTAGTTTTTTTTAAGCTAAAAACTGCACAAATGGTAAATGGCATTCACTTATATAGCACTTTTTACTCATCTCTGGATGACCAAAGTGCTTTACAGATCCAGCCATCCACCTACTCACGCACCCATTCACACACTGATGGAGGCAGAGCTGCTATGCACAGGTGCTGGCCTGACCCATCAGGAGCAACTGGGGGTTCAGTGTGTTGCTCAAGGACACTTCGACATGCAGACTGCAGACAGAGTGGGAATCGGCTTTTAATACTATAGACCATAATATTTTACTTGATAGATTAGAACACCATGTTGGACTTAATGGAACTTCGCTGCAGTGGTTTAGATCTTATTTGTCTAATAGATTCCAGTTTGTTCATGTCAATAACGAGTTTTCTTCCAACTCAAAGCTCAGTCATGGAGTTCCACAGGGATCTGTGCTAGGCCCTATTCTTTTTAGTTTATATATGCTTCCGCTGGGCAACATTATTAGTAAGCACTGCATACATTTTCATTGTTATGCAGATAACACACAATTATACCTGTCAATGAAGTCAGACGATAGTAATCAATTAGCCAAATTTGAGGGCTGTCTTAAGGAAATCAAAGCTTGGATGATTTGTAATTTCCTACTATTAAATTCAGATAAGACTGAAGTCATTCTCGTTGGTCCAAAAAAACCTTAGAAATACCTTTCCAAATCAAACTCTTAGTTTGGATGCGGGTACGCTTTCTCTTAATAGTTCTGTGAGGAACCTTGGAGTTATTTTTGATCAAGATCTGTTTTTTAATTCACATATTAAACTTGTTTCTAAGACTGCCTTCTATCATTTGCATAATATTGCCAAGATTAGGAGCATCTTGTCTCGGAGTGATGCTGAGAAACTAATCCACACTTTTGTTAGCTCTAGATAAGATTATTGTAACTCTTTATTATCAGGTTGTCCAAAAATATCTTTACAAAGTCTTCAGCTGATCCAAAATGCTGCAGCAAGAGTTTTAACAGGTACTAGAAAGAGAGATCATATCTCTCTGGTTCTGGCCTCCCTTCACTGGCTTCCCATAGAGTTTAGAATTAAGTTTAAAATCCTTCTTCTCACTTACAAAGCTCTAAATAATCACAGCCCTTTTTATTTAAAAGATCTGATACTACTAACAGCCAAAATTACAGAAAAAGAAGTAGAAGAAGCAATAAATTCATTAAAAAATAAATCTCCAGGGAGTGGTGGATATCCAGCAGAATGGTACAAACTGTTTAAAGAAGAATTAATTCCACTGCTCCAGACATCCTTTAATTGGACACTCTCAAAAAATAAAATCCCACCAACATGGTCAGAAGCAATAGTAACAGTCATTCCCAAAATGGATAAAGATAAGAACGAGTGCCACAACTATAGACCAATCTCAATGTTAAACATAGATTATAAGCGATATGCAAAAATAATAGCCAAAAGATTAAGCACATTTCTGGCAGAACTAATAGATGAAGATCAAACAGGGTTTACAAAGGAACGTAAAACCCAGGACAATATTAGGAGAACCTTACATATCATAAACAGGCACAAAGGAAAAAACAAAGTACAGTCTTGATGAGTATAGATGCCGAAAAGGCATCTGATTGTGTGAATTGGAGATATCTATATTTGGTACTAGAGCGGTTAGGATTTAATGAAAAATCAATACAGGTGATTAAAATACTTTACAAAGAGCCTACGGCCAGAATAAAACTAAATGGAAGCTTGACTAGTAAAATACATCTGCAAAGGTCCACAAGACAAGGATGCTGCCTATCACCGGCTTTTTGCCATTTACATTGAACCATTGGCCCAAGCGGTTCGACAAAATGAGAAACTTAAAGGTGTCACAATCAAAGGAATAGAACATAAAATTGGACTTTTTGCTGATGATGTAATAGTCTTCCTCGGACAACCAAACACAACACTTTCCATAGCGATGAAGCTCCTTGAAACATATGGCCATTTATCAGGATATAAAATAAATACTGTATTTCTAAAACTCAGATACTTACAATTAATTATACACCCTCAATAACAATTCAGAAATCTTATAAACTTAACTGGAGTATGAGGCAAATTAAATACTTGGGAGTAACATTAACAAAAGACCTCTCTGAACTATTCAATATAAATTATGAAAAGGTATATCAGGATATACAGAAAGATATAGAAAGATGGGCAACCCTACCACTGGACTTTAATTCAAAAATCGAAATAGTTAAAATGAATATACTACTCAGATTTCTCTATCTGTTCCAATCGTTACCAGCAGAGATCCCTGCAGACCAATTTATAAAGTGGGACAAAACAATATCCAGGTTCATTTGGGGAGGTAAATGACCCAGAGTTAGATATCAAATTCTCCAGCTTTCCAAAGACCTAGGCGGAATGGCATTACCAAAATTAAAGGAATATTTTTATGCTGCTCAATTAGGACCTTTGTACTGTTGGTGCAATCCAAATTTTGTAGCAAAATGTAAAGATATAGAAAAAGAAATATAAAATATTCCGATTCAAACTGTGATTGGAGATAAAGACTTATATAAGAAATTCAAACATGAAATGGATTTAATCAGTGAGCATACATTAGACACATGGTTTAAAATCTTAAAAAGATACAAGATTAAGGAAGACATAAAAATTCTGAATTGGGGAGGATATGATAAAAATGTTAAACCAAATCAATACGACCAGAGTTTTAAAAGATGGACAGAAAAAGGAGCCACAGCTTGGTGTGTTCTAGAAAAGAAAGGAAAGTTGGAGAGTTATCAGAATTTAAAAGAAAAATATGAATTGGGGATCTCTGATTTTTTTCAGATATCTCCAACTAAGGGACTACTACACAAAAGTAATCTGGGTGGATCCCTCCAAGGAAGTGAATGATGTGATAAAAGTCATAATTAAAGCATATAAAGGAAACGAAAAGAAATTTATATCATCAAGTATAAAGCATTAAATCTAAATAATAAACATACAACCAAGTATATAAAAAAAGAAGTGGGAGAAAGAAACTGGCATAGAAATCACAGAAGATGAATGGCAAAACATATGTAAGACTCACCACTCACCCACCAGTTCGCGGATTTGGAGGGAATTTGCCTGGAAAAACTTAGTGAGTTACTTTATCACACCAAAGATGAAAAATAAACAACTCAACCAACCTCAGAAATGTTAGAGAGAATGTGGAGAATACGATGGGGATCACACGCATGTTTTTTGGAAGTGTAAAAGAATAACTGTGTTTTGGGAAATGATAAGTGAAATGTTACAGAGGATAATAGGATACAAGATCCCTATGACCTTTAAGATACTTTATCTTTGTGATCTAACAGACGCAAACATCTTGGGGAGTGATAGATATCTTGTCAAAGTATTGTTAGTAGCAAGTAAAAAAAGCCATAACAAGGAATTGGTTGAAGAAAGAACCACCTACAAAGGACCAATATTGGGCTATTATAGAAGACATTTACATAATGGAAAAATGAACACACAAACTACGACGACAAGAAGCAGAATTTGACGAAAAGTGGGAAAAATGGACAATCTACAAATCCCGAAATGGCGATAAATAACTGGACTTGGAAATAATGTGAACTATGGGGGGGAACAAGAGCTAATATCAGACTCAAGCAGTGGATGTTATTGATTTGTTTTTTGTTTTTTTTTGTTGATGTTACTGTTACAGGTTTCTTTCTTCTTTTATATACACATTTGTGGATGATTTAAGATGAAAAACTAATAAAAATCTAAGTGACAAAAAAGATCTGATACTATCCTATCATCCTAACAGAGCACTACGCTCCAAAAATGCAGGATTACTTGTAATACCTAGAATCTCCAAAAGTACAGTGGGAGGCAGACCCTTCAGTTATCAAGCTCGTCTCCTGTGGAACCAGCTGCCAATCTGGATTCGGGAGTCAGACTCAATCTGTTTTTAAGAATAGGGTTAAAACCTTCCTTTGTGATATAGCCTATAATTAGGGAGGGATCATGTGCCCCTGAACCCTCCCTTAGTTATGCTGCTAATAGGTTTAGACAGCCGGGGGACCTCCAACAATGCACTGGGCTTCACTCCTTTCTTCACTCAATGAAATATTTTTGCTGGTCATTAACATCCGTTTGTTCTCGACCATAGATTGAGTCCCCATTATGCTGTTTGCTCTCTACATGTCTGTTCTTTTCTTCTTCTTCTTCTTCTCTATCTCCTCACCCCCCCCAGCCAGTCGCGGCAGATGACTGCCCCTCCCTGAGCCTGGTTCTGCTGGAGGTTTCTTCCTGTTAAAAGGGAGTTGTCCTCTCCACCGTCGCCAAGTGCTTGCTCACAGGGGATCGCCTGATTGCTGGGGTCTTTCTGCAATTGTGGGGGTTTACCCTACAGTTGAAAGTGCTATGAGATGACTGTTGTTGTGAAATGGCGCTATATAAATAAAGTTGAATTGAATCGAACCACTGACCCTCTGATCAGTAGTTGGCCACACTACACCTGAGCCACAGGCACCAAAAGACTTCTATAGATTTACAAGATGAGACACACACCTGTTCACCCAGGTTGCGAACCAGCAGCTGTCTCAAGATGTGGTGGAGGTAGATCTGGGAGGTCCTCTCGACGGTACAGTAGGGGAACAGAGCCTCCAGGGGCTCCAAGGACCCCTGCAGCCCATCGTAGAGTACAGTCTCATTGGTGGCTCCCAACACCAGGGCATCCTCGAACAGCACGGCTAGAGGATAGATGTTGATGTGGAACGGCAGCATGATGCGCCTAGAGAGGAAGGAGTGGGGCTTACGATGGTCTCGGGGAAACAGTGGCAGCCAGACTTTCATACCCGCCTCCCCACAGGACAACCAAAGGGCCTCCAGCAAGTGGCGCTTCTTCTTGTTGGACCGACAGGTGGTCCACACATTCTCCACACACTGGGCCAATACCACGGGAGGACAAAATGGGAGCTGATGAGGAAAGGAAAACAGGGGGATTTAGTTTATAGCATCTGCAGCTGTAAGGATGTTCACTTAATCCAATGCAAGACCTCACATTAGCAAAAAAAAAAAAATAAGCAAAAAAGTCTGACCACATTACAATTACAATTGTTCAATTAGCTGCTGAAGATGCTGCAAATTTTGAGTCCTCAATTTAACCCATATTAAGTTTGTGCTTCCCCAGTGGAATATGGGTCACAAGATAATTAAGACATACAAATAAAATACAAGAAAGCAGCCCCTGTCCCCCCCAAAAAAAAATGCTTTTTAACAGGGGAAAAAAGTCACAAATTCAAAAGGGGAAAAAAGTTAAGAAACAAGAAAACACAAATTTATAAGAAAAATTTAAAATGTATGAGGAAAAAAGTCACAAATTTGAGGGAAAGTTAAATTTATGAGAAAAGTTCAAAGTTTATAAGAAAAGTCACTAAATTACAATACAGCCAAATTTGCACAAAGTATTAAAAAAAAATTATGAGAACAGGTCACAAATTTGAGTGAAAATTATAAGTTTACAAAAAAGAGTGCAAATTTATGTGAAAGGTTGCACATTTATGCGGAAAAAAGCCACAAAAAGGTCATACTTTTTTGAGAAATGATTGCTGTTCTGTTCATTTCACTTTCTGTTATGTCTTTATGCAAAATGGTTATGACACATTCTCAAAACAGAAAATAAAGATTTTACCGTACGACAGGACAATACTCACAAAAAGTTAGGGATATTCTTTTAGTATAACACAAAAAGTTAGGGATATTCTTTTTCAAAAATTTCACTTTTGGGTGAAATTTCAGGATGCGCCTAAAATGCACTATTGCCTTTACAGGAGAACTTAATTTGATCTTCCTTAACCTTTTGAATGCACATGTCCAACTGTTCAATGTTTCAGTATGTTTTGCATAACTAGCGGTTCTTTAACAAGGTGCTTAATGACAAAATTCACAACAGGTGTTTGATACATGAATCGACCAATACAATTTCTGGTTCAGTTAGAATTGGTATTTAAACAGTCCTCTTCGTCATGCTGTTCGCATTTTGACATCATGAGACCAAGACGTCACCTAACAATTGATCAACAGTACCTCGCCATTGCGAGGCTTCAAACAGGATGTTTTTAGAGGGAAGTGGCCACTGAGCCTTGAGTCTCACAGAATGTCCTTAGCAGGTTGCAACAGAGATACACAGAGAGTGGAAGAGTCACAGAAAGGCACAGACGTGGACGTCCTTTGGCCACATCCCATGCTGATGACCGCTTCATTGTGAACAGTGCCCTGCGGAACCGGATGATGAATGCCACTCAACTCCAGGCACATTTAAGGGAGGTGAGAGGCACCCAAGTGTCACGTCAGACCATTCAAAACCGTGCACATCAGCGTGGTCTGCGTGCTAGACGACCTGCAAGGGTATCTGACCACACCACCAGGCACAGGCATCTTCATCTTGCATAGGCCAGGGAGCATTTACGCTGGACAAGGAACCAGTGGGCCTCAGTGGTGTTCTGTGATAAGTCGATTCATGTTGAGCAGAAATGATGGCTGCCAACGATGTTGGAGACATCGCGGAGAGTGCTATGCATGTTCGTGTGTGCAAGATGAGTGGGAATGGGTGTGGCTGCTCCATCATGTTTGTGGTGCTGGGACCACCGGGCCGTGACGCTGGTGGGCCCTGGGCTGCTCGGCCTGGTGGCCCTCACCCTAGGTTGGGATTTGGGAGCAGTGGGTGGCCTCCTGAACCAGTTTGTGAGCTGGCTTCTGGGGCGGGGGGGGGGCTCCCATTTGGACCGCCTCCCTCCCAGTCTTATCCCCCCTTCCGGATTCTGGGTGGAATATACATCTTCTTGGATACACTTAGGGTTTTGGGGTGAGGGTGTGCCGCACTGTGTCGGTGAAGGGGATGCCTCTGCTGTGCAGTGGGGCTGCCCTCACCTCAATTTTAATTGCATTTTAGACACTGAGGGCTTGGGGGAATGGGGGCCCCGCTGCCTATCGCAGTGGCTAGTGGTGCTCCAACCACCATCCCCCCAATTTTAACTGCACTATGGTAGTTCCCACACCTGCACACAATCACATCATATAACCGACACACACCTACGTATCATGATTTGTGCAGGGGGGGTGTGTCTTCCTCCACCCCATTGTCCTCCTTTTGCCGAGGCCCTGGGGGCCCAGTGGGAGGCCTGGGACCTGTCAGGTTGTCAAAATCCCTGGGTGCTGCCGAATGAATAGATACAAGCAAGGGAGTGAGAGAGGGATTGAATACGAATAAGCAAGAGTGAGGGAGCGATGAGTGGAGATGGTGATGGTGGGTCGGTTTTGTGTGGCGCTTTGCGTGTCGGATAGTATCTCGGAGTGCCTGCAGTGGTCTGCTAATCGGTCGCTCGAGTGGGCGCTGGAGGTCTGCTTCTGTGGCCATGGCCGCTCTGGGGTGGGTCGGCGGGGGTGTGGCTGCTGGCCTGCGCCGGCGGCCTCCACTGCCGGGCACTGGTGCGCATTCAGGCTCACTGCATCTGCATCGTGGTCACCCTAAGTAATAAGGGTGAATGAGGGTGGGTGAGTGTGTGGAGGAGAGTACGAATGGATGTGAGTCGGTCGGTGTGTGAGTGAGAGCGCATGTATGGGTAAACCTGAGTGAGTATGGGTGATCCTGAGGGCGAGAGGGGGCGACATTGAGTGGGTACAGGAGTGAGAGAGAATGGGTGGGTTTGGGAGCGCGAGTGTGGGACTGTGTGGGGGAGTGGGTGAGCAAGAATGAGTGAGTGCATATGGGTGCGTATGAGAGCACGAGGCTGTGAAGGTGTGGGAATGGGTGTGTCTGCTTGTCGGGAAATGCTGGATTGAGTGGATCGTGCCTCTCAGCTAAGTGGGCTCCCCTGGATGGGGGGGTGGGGGGGCTGCTGAGGGGTACCTGGGGGGGCTATGGCCTCCCGGTGCCTGGGGCCCGGGCATTGGCCCCACTTGGGGGGTGGTAGGCCACGGGGGTGTGGGACCGCTGCGCCGACCGCCTAGCCTCCCTTGGCCTGTCCCTCCGGGGGTGGATGCCTGGCTTTCCTGGGGCTTGCTGACCTCGGACATCTGTGCCCTGTGGGGGGTGGTGGCACTGCCTTGCCTGCTCAGGGGTTTCCGGTGGGGGTGGAAGTTGCTGCGACCGGCCGCCCTCTTCGTATGTTTCCTGACACACCACTCACGTGCACACACTTATTTCGCATGCGCTCTCATATACACACACACACACGGACGCACACGCACAAATGTCTCCCCTTTAACAGGTCCGGATACCAGACTCGTGTTGAGACCTCTTCAGTGGAAGAAGCAGTCTGTCTTCTGTTTGTTTTAGTTGTTGGTTTGTCTTTTTTGTCTGTCCCTCTCCCTTTTCTTTCCCCCTCTCTGCACTTCCTTTCCCCATTCCCCATCCTGTTGGGCCCTTCATGGGTTAAAAAAAAATAATTTAAATAAAGTATTAAAAGTTATTACAGGAGAAGTTTTCAACAATATTCAGTACATAGTAGGGTACTGTATGAAGCTCCTTTTGGCAAAATAAATCTGTTTTGGCACAATAAAGGTAGCAGATTTCTGTTCTGCTCACCTAGCTGCCTGACAGGACGGGGGGGGGGGGGAGCGCGCTATGCATTAGCCACTGTTGTCACCAGATGAGCCTTTGATGGTGGTGATGTTACAGTCTGGGCAGGTGTGTCTAGTCAATACAGAACTGCCCTACACCTTGCGAATGGTACAGTGACAGACCGATACTACCTGAATAACATCATTAATCCAGTCATTGTGCCCCTGCATGAACTACACAGGACTAATTTCATTTTCATGGACGACAATGGTCCAGCTCATCAAGGTCACATCATTAGGGAAGGGCTGCTGGAGGCTGGGCACCTCGAATGGAGTGGCCTGCACTTTCTCCAGATCTTAATCCCAAAGAAAACCTATGGGATCAGCTGAGTCGCCGTGTAGAGGCTCATAACCCTGCACCCCACAACCTCAATGACCTGAGGGCCGCCCTTCAATAAGAGTGGAATGCCATGCCTCAGCAGACAATAAGTCGACTTGTGAACAGCATGAGACGTCATCGTGAAGCTATAATTGATGCTCAAGGGCACATGACAAGTTATTGAGCCATTGACATTTTTTGTTGTGGTATACCCACCACTCTTATTGGCTTTTGTTTCAATAAATTGAGATGAGGAAATCACCATTGCATGCTTCTACTTAAATGCCCTACTTCCATGATATCTTCTTTTTCTTCTCGTTCATCAGATGGACACTCCTGCCTATTCAAAGAAAGCAACAGTACGCTGCAGGTCCCCCAACTCTCTGCAGAGTTTCCGGGCCACTGGGATTGGGGTGAGCCAGGTCCTCTGAGCGCTTCGTGCAGTGATATACTTTCATGATATAATATCACTGTAGAGTGAACTTTTTACACTTTCATAAATTTCACCCAAAAGTCAAATATTCCTAACTTCTTGTGAGTAGTGTACAGCCCTGACCTTTAAGACCTTTAAAAGGCAGACTTAAGAAGACGAAGAAGAAAGGAATCTTTTCATTTTTAAGGCTAATTAAGGTCTTAATATTGGATAAACAAATTTAAGACTTCTTAAAGGATTCACAGACTCCCAGTTGTTCCACCTCACAACCATTTCCAGCTTAAAACTCTCCCACTCACAAGCTTATGTTGAAAAACAATCTAGACAATGAGTGACTGCTTCTTCTGCTCTTTTCTCTACATCTGAGGACCTCCCTACTAGACCCTAGATATTAGATGAGCCACCTAAACTTACCAGCTTCTTGTTGACAGCAGGTGTCTCCTTCTCCCGTACCTGTGGTCCTGACCGGTCCCTCTGCAGCATGATCAACTGGCCAGCCAGATTCAACATGATGCTCTCAGCCATGCAGGCCTGACATATACAGACACATACAAGAAATCTCAGTAAATATTTTGTCATGGCTCAATGTGCGTGTGTGAATGTGTGTGCTGCTGTGCTAACCTGCTGAGGGGCTTTCAACGTGATTCCAGTTTCGGTGCGCACGGACGTGAGTGTGACGGAGACCACAAGGGCTGGGTGAGGGATGTAGCGAGACATCGACACTTCCTGCAGTAACTCCACGCTGGCAGAAGGGTTTGGACTGAAATGACAAGAATACGCCACACAGTTAGAATACGCCATTTAATGAAGTGTGGTGAAAGCAAAATTATTGTCATGATGAGAGCCCACCTGTCGCTCCTCCTCTCTATACTATACAGGCAGATGGAGCAGTCGGCTCTGAACAGGATGACCATGTCTCTGAAAACGTTGAGCAGCAGCGTGTCTGAGTGTAGTTTAGTGACCGAGGCAAAAGAATTGTCCAAGTTTGATGAACGCTGATAGAGTCTCAACTAGCATGAAAAATACAAGGAGAAATCAGAATCACAACTAGATACCAGAACATTTTCTTTTGTGATTAAGAAGTACAGTTGGTGGCATTTTAATACAACCTGCTCCTGCTGATCTATGAAATTGTAACAGGCCACCACCACAAAATCATTCCACCAAGCCAGACCTCCTGTCACCGTCATGTTCTGCTCCTACAGAGGACAATATGTTTACATCAACTCAATAACAGACTTATTTTCTAGCAATTCTAGTATGACCACAAAATAGGAGCACCCCAGTGATGATTTCATCGTTTAATCCCTCTTCTGATACCTGAACACAAGCCACATCAGGATCCTTCATATAAAAACTCTCACTGTCATGCGTACATGCAGTAGACCAGTTGGCAGAAAGAGAAGCAAACTCAAAAGAGAACCAGCAATGTCCACAGAACAACTCTCAAATAAAAAATGAGAAGCTTAAACTAGGAGGTGAACAACTGCCCAATCCATACACGTAACATCAAACAGACTAATGCCCACTTAACAGGATTTATATATGAGAAATATGGGGAGTTCGTAACTCCTGGTTGCTGTTATTCAGACCCTCTACAGCCCTCTGGTTAAGAATTTACTTTGAACAGGTAGGAATATTTTTCCCCTGTGTTTTTTTTTTTTTTAATAATCTGGATGTTTTATTATGTGACTGTTGCAAACTGTTGCCTGGTGCAACCTTCACTGCAGCTTCTCCAGGTTATATTTATTATAATACAAGCAGGACTTAATTTGTGCTAGATCTTGTTCCAGTACCTCCCATGTCAGAATCAGGAGCTCTTTAGTGGGATCCATGGAGGCACTTCAGGTGATACAGTGCCAGTTTGAATTAGCTCTGAGCATCAAGGAGGGACCTGAATTGCCAAAACCCAGGCAACTTAATTGAATTTCTTTAAACTAGCGGAACAGTTGCACTCTAAAGGGGCAAACCTTTTGGATGTGGAAAGCTCTGTAGAGACAGGACAGGTAGCAGTGCTGTTGCTAGCAAAGAATAGCAATGGACATATTCTTTTATTGCCTTGTTGGCCTCCTGGCTCCATTCCAGTCACGGTTTATAAAAGCCATTGCGTTCTGGTAACTTTACCTCCCCCACTGAGATGTAGGAAGTGGAACGTCTTTCTGCGTTCTGGGACCTCAGACTTTACAAATTAAGCAGTGAATACAAGTATATGGAAGTTATTCAGTTAAAGGCTGAGCAGCCTGTTAATGAGTTGAAAAAGATTTTATGGATGTGTTCTGGAGTGTTGGAGAGAGCAGCAGGATGAGGCCAATCAATGAGCTTGTGAGCCAGTGTGAGGATCAGAATAGCTGAACAGTAGAGAAAGTCAGTCACGTCACACTATAACAGGTTAGGATCTTTGCAATGTAATGTTTACTATGAAACAATCATTCCAGCATCACTGCATGTAATGAAATATTGAAAATGGATGTGAATGTTTGCTAAAATGTGTGCAGCCCTGGCATGAGCAGCTTGTTGGCATGTCATCTATTTATGCAAAATTCAATACAATGATTTGCCTAATTGTCCAAAATTCCCACATCAAGAGACTGGTCTGTCTTTTGCCAAAACTGATGTCACAAACGTGTCTAGTGACTGTTTCCTTTCAGTTAATATTAAAAATACCAACACACCTGAGTGATGTTTCCAAACAGCTTCCATTTCCTTGTAAACAAGGAGTAGTGTGCAAATCCCCGCCTTCCTGCTACAGCCATGCACTGGCCTGCTGTGTCTATGGCTGCAAACTACACACACAGGCAAACAAACCAATTACAAGAGTTGACACAGAACAAATATTAATCCATTATACTAGCACAGATGATTACTCAGTTTTTTAATCATATAAAATGAGCTTCATAGGCAAAAAAGACCAAATATTTTTCATTATGAAAATGGAGTTTTATTAATACTATTTTTGCTCATGGAGACACTTGTGATTAGAGCACAACTATTGTACTCAGCTATTTCAGTGAATACTGTAAATGTGTATAAAGAAATCTCCATATACTGGAGATATATGAATTGGCTTAAATTAACTTGCTCAAACTGCATCCTATCCAACAAGAGGGAATTTGACAAATACATGTTGCAGCGTTTCAACCAGTAAAAGAATTTAAATGATGATCCTGTGAGGGAAGATTTTCTTGGCTTGATGTGTCATAAAAGTACATATAAATTCAAACACCTACCCGTATAGGCCAGTTGCTCTCTAGGTATGTGCTGTGAATCTAAAATATAACAAAAAAATACAATCATGGTTAAGCAAACAGACTCCCACATTTACAAGGAAGTTCAAGATACAGCAGTGCTCAAGTGTGTGACCCTTTAGAATTTTCTACATTTCTGCATAAATACAGTGCATCTGGAAAGTATTCACAGCGCTTCACTTTTTCCACATTTTGTTATGTTACAGTCTTATTCAAAAATGGATTAAATGCATTTTTTTCCTCAAAATTCTACACACAATACCCCATATTCACAACGTGAAAAACGTTTTTTGCAAATTTATTAAAAATAAAAAACTAAGAAATCACATGTACATAAGTATTCACAGCCTTTGCTCAATACTTTGTTGATGCACCTTTGGCAGAAATTACAGCCTCTCGTCTTTCTGAATATGATGCCACAAGCTTGGCACACCTATCTTTGGGCAGTTTTGCCCATTCCTCTTTGCAGCATCTCTCAAGCTCCATCAGGTTGGATGGGAAGCATCGGTGCACAGCCATTTTCAGATCTCTCCAGAGATGTTCAATTGGATTCAAGTCTGGGCTCTGGCTGGGCCACTCAAAGACATTCACGGAGTTGTCTTGAAGCCATTCCATTGATATCTGGTAGCTATTTTGTTAGTAGTGAGTTCATTATAATTACCTTTCAGCAGGAGCAATTTTTGTCGTTTTCCAACATTATCATTATGGTACAATTCCTGTTCTAACAACTTGATTTGTTTCTCAAGGGAATGTGTTTGATATTTTTTGGTTTTGTATTTAGTGTAGCTTATAATTTCCCCCCTTATGTACGCCTTAAATGCCTCCCATCTCACTGAAGCACCTGACTGATTTGTATTTATGGAAAAGTATCGGTCTATTTTCTCACCTAAAAATTCCACAAATTCTGTAGACTGAAGCCATTTGGCCTGAAAATAAAATTGTGGTGGAGATGAAAAATATTAAATAACTGTACAGTTAGTGATGCAGGAGCATGGTCAGATAGTAAAATACCATCGTACCAACAATTTTCAATTTTTGACAGTAATCCAGCAGATACTAAAAGAAATCTATCTGGGAATACAGCGGAGAAAATAAGTATTAAACACATCAACATTTTTCTCATTAAACATATTTCTGATGAAGCCATTGACTCGGGATTTTCACCAGATATCAGTAACAACCCAAGTAATCCATACATACAAATATTTTAACAAGGCAACTGTGTTTACAAAGAAAAAAATTATATTTAATAAAGTGGAATGACCCAGGGAATAAGTATTAAACACAAAGAAAAAGAGGTGCAAAAAGGCATAGAAAGCCAAGAAACCAGCTAAAATCTATCAGAATGTCGGAAGCCATTCCATCCCCCATCAGTGCAAATTAATTTCAGCTGGTTAAATCCTGACCGATAGCCTTTAAAAAGTTCTGTGAATAACAGATTGTCACACCACAAAGAACTCATGATGGGTAGAAGCAAACAGCTCTCTCTAGACCTTTGCAACCTTATTGCTGCAAAACAATGATGGCACTGGTTACAGGCACATCTCTAAACTGCTGAATGTTCCAATGAGCACTGTTAACCATAAACTGGAGACGACTAGGAGCTCCTCGCAAGATTTCTGACAGAGGAGTCAAAAGAATTATCAGAAGAGTTATCCAAGAGCCAAAGACTACTCGTGGAGAGCTCCAGAAAGACCTGGAATTAGCAGGTACTGCCGTTTCAAAGAAAACAATAAGTAATGCACTCAACTGACATGGGCTCTATGACCACTCACCTCACAAGGCTCCACTGCTGAAGAAAAAGCATGTTGAAGCTTGTTTAAAGTTTGCATTCCACTTTATTAAATCTAACTTGCTTTGTGATACAGTTGCCTTGATTTCTTTGTATGTATGAATGACTTGGGTTGTTACAGATATCTGGTGAAACTCTCAGGTCAATGGTTCCATCAGAAATATGTTTAATAAGAAAAATGTTGACCTGTTCAATACTTATTTTCCCCATTGTATGTCTTATGTGTACTGGAAAAGCATGAGTATTTTCTTTTCTCTGGCTTGAGGTGTCTCCAAATCTCAGTCAGGTTTAGATCAGTCATAAAACATTTTAGGATCTTTCTAGTTTGTTGAAAAGTATCGTCTATACCAGTTTATCTATCCTTCATTGGATCCAATACACAATTAAAGTCACCCTCAACTATGTAGTATCCACTATAAGAAGACAATGTGAGAAACAAATGTTGATAAAAAGAAGGATCATCTCCATTAGGAGCATACACTGACACTGGATTAGCCCGAACAAAAATGGCAGTACCATTCAAAATGATGAACCTTCCTGATGGATCTATATATTGATTTTTTTTTTAATCTGAAACAGAATTGATTTATGAATTTCTATCAGTACTCCTCTAGCATGGGAGCTGAAACAGGCTGAGAAAACCTGTCCTGGCCACCTATTCCTTTATCCTTTTCATATATTCTCTATGTGTATGTAGGATTCTTTTCCATGGTCATCATAGACCGACGGAGGCCGACGATTTCCTGCAGAAAAATTATCTTGGATCCCATCTGTTTAATTCTGCCCAATACTTGTTTAAGTTTCACCAATTTATTTAGACCCCTCACATTCCAGGATGAAACTTTTATATCTGACCTATCTGGCACATATCAATAAAGTGAATATTTTGATTAGACTTGCAGGATAACTGTACCTAATTTGCCATCTGTTGGTTCCTGTATAGAAAGTTAGAGTATTTGACAAAACAATAAAAAACAAGATGTTGTAAGGAGATTCCCACCCACAAAATCCTTGTGCATTTCCCCAAACAACATGCACATATTAACCCCTGTGAACATCTAACTTTGTAAATTGCACTTTAAATTAAAATTGCACCCATTTTCTTCCCATTAAATACACTTTCATCCAATTTCACCACATAAACATACAATTGCACTGACCCACCATGATTCATACACAGCACTGCCTGTCCTCCGCCCTCTCGCTCCCTCCCCCATTCTAGGTGGACAACACATTTTTATCTGATATACCAGGGTTTTGGAGCGGGGGAGTACTATGGGGTGTCAGTCAGGAGAGCCTCTCGCCTTGCTGCGCTGCATGGCTGCCCTCACCTCAATTTTAATTGCACAATAGACACTGAGGGCTTGGGGGAGGGAGATGGGAGCGCCACAGTCTGCAGCAGTTGGGAGTGGGGGAGTTGGGGGGGGGGGGGCTTCCTCCACCCATGTCGCCCTCCTTCTACCATGGGCTTCTGCCGTGGGTGTGGCCGGGGGTGGGTCACCTGGATGCCAGGCCTCCCCCTTGCCCTCCTTCCTGGGGTGGGTGCCTGGCTGTCCTGGGGTTTAGTGGCCTCAGGGCATTCATGCTCTGCGGGGGTGGAGGTTGCCCAGAAATGGGGGGGGCAGGGGTACTGTCTTACTTGCTCACAGTCCCAGGGGTGCATTGCTGCAGACCACTACCCCCTTTCTATCTCTCTCTTTTTTTGTATGTTTCCTGGGAAACCATGTACACATGCACCCAGACACACACACGTCAATCTGTTCTTTCAGGAGCAGATATCAGGCCTATGTGGAAATCTTCTCACAAGCAGCAACTGCTTCTTGTGGTTTCTCTCAATTTGTTTTTCTTTCTTTCTCTTCCTCCCACTGGAGCTGAACACGGACAATGTCCTGCACCAAACCAGGAAAGGCTGGTATCGGCTCCACAGCAGCCTGCTACTGTCAAAGCTGCTGCAGGCTCCGTGGGAGTGACTGAAAAAAAAAATGCTATAAAAACTTTCACTCTCAGCCATTGTGATATTTGTGTAATTGTGCCACAGTTGTCTACTGCAGCTTTGAAATTAATATATCAAAATAATGACACATAGCCTTCAGATTCATTTCCACTCTCTGTCACTGTGCTATGATGTGGCAACGGGCAACGGTGACATCTATTTCATTGCACGCTTATCCACGTTATCCTATTCAAATGTCAGCTGAGGTGAGGTGGGCAATGACTCACACTGCCTGCAGGGTCATTTAGTCTGTGTCAAGTAGCGCAGGTAACCCTAGTCTGACAACAGAGGGAACCCGGATCATACTGGGTTTACCTGGATTGCCAGGGTAGATTGAAAGGGGCTTAAGACAAACACAATCACCAAGCGCTTCTCAAAAAAATAATTATGTATCGACTAAGCCTCACACTGGAATTGCTGAACACTTTACCCATTGCCTGTAGCTGCCATCAGTCATTATTTTACTTTGGAAAGTCATTGCAAGCTGATAAACAACTACACTGAATTCACAGAAGTTGCAGAACAAAACAAAACTATTGATGCAATCTGCATGCAAATTGTTTTCCATCAGTCGTAGTTGTTGTACGTCATCCTTGCCATAATGTGGCAGCTGTACAGAATTCTGACAGGGAGGGTGGTGCCAACATTTCTACTGGATGGAATATTCCGAGTATTGCTGTGTCAAGCAAATACATAGTAGTGATTTTGATTAACTTCAATGTACTTAATGGAGTGTTGTTTGCAAGAATGTGTTGTAGGAACATGTAAATATCAGACTGTGACTCGGTATCGGCTGATTCTCAATCAAATGACTCTGATCAGTACTGGGAACAAAAAAAAAAACTTGATCTAGACATCCCTAAGTGTAGCACAACATTACTAATATTTTTCAGTGATAAACGTATATCTTTACCTGGACCACATGCCAGTGCTTGTGCCCCAGTAAAGTGCTGAGTCCCTGAGACAGAGAAGAATCGGGGTTGGGGGGAGGACGTGGTGGGCTGCCATCGCACAGGTGCAAGCGTGTGTGCGGATGTGCGTCAGAGTTACAGTGGATCTGTGTCGGGTCACCACAGGTCAGGTAGAGGCGGTCTTCGCCATGCAGTAACACCTGCTCCTGGTTACTCTGTGTAGAAAAGACACAGCATGAATGTTTAATGCAAGTGTGGGTTTGTACTTGTGTGTTTGTGTAGCAATTTTTCCACTGCTCTCCTCACCGTGCAAGGGTTTACTGTGAGGGCACTCTTAATGAACTGGAACTGCAGTATGCCAGCCTGTGAGGAGGAGCGAGGAGGTGCAACCATCTCTATATCCTGTTGCTCCTCTTGTCTCCTCCTCTCTTGCCTGCTTGGAAGCACCCACAGGTGGTAACCCTCTGCTCCCCAGCTCTGGAAAGGGGCCAAGAGTTAACAAGATAAACAAAAAATACATCCAACATAATCTGTTATTCTAATTTTATAAAACAAAACATACCATAGAGCTGATTTTAAGAGGATCTTTCTTAGTACCATCAGCGCGATGTCTAAAGGGAATGTCACAGCAAATTAAAACCAATCTGTACAGAACAAATTAAAGCATGTAGGGTTGTATTTTTAATCAACTCACGAAAAGTCCTCTCCCAGGGTGCAGATGAGGTGAGCGCCAAAGACACTCCACAGTGACAGGCCGCCACACTCCCATGTAACCATGGCAACACTATAGTCTGGTGACCAGCAAATCAGTTTGACGGGACCAGTCTTGTTATAGATGTCTGGGCAGGAAGATCAGTAATCAAAAATTATAATTTCGTTCACACTGTTGTAATTAATGTTGTTACACACTTTCTAATAATGTCCTTTTTTATACATTGCACAGGAAATTTCAGACAAGTTTCCTGTGGAATGCAGTGGGATCTCCTACTTCTGACAGATCACAAGAATATGCAAACAAGACTGAAAATACCCACAAAAAAATTTTCATGTTACTGAATTTCTAGCAGCTGCAAATTTGGGCAGTTGAGGCTTTAATATGCAACTGAAAAAGTACAACAAATAAGTTGAACTGCAAGAGAATACACCACTTCTATCTATAAATGCAGCTTATCTCTGTCTGTGTGTTCCTCAGATATCTCCCAAACCATTTGTCAGACTGACGTCAGATATTATAAGTGCTCTGCTGTGGTTATGAGGGTGTGCATCCCCGAGTATGGAGTTGCTCAGTCAGAATATGTAATTTTTATCAATAAAAGTTTAGCCACCACTCTGTTTCCTCATGCTCTGGCTTCTAGGAGGGTGGGCGGGGTTTCGGATTGGCTCCGTACCGACTAGATAATACACAGCATCACAACCAGTCACCAGAACACTCCGTAAACAAAACAAGGAAGTGAAAAGTGACAAATTTGACCAGAATAAGAGAATACTGAAAATTTAATGCTTAAAAAATTATACTATAATGTTGCTGTGCGTAGCTCTAAAGGATAAGTCGGCATACGTGGAGAACATGAGGTGTGCGGGTGCGCTGGGGGGAAGGGGGCAGAGGAAGCAGTAGCCAGATCATCATACTGGAGTCTTTCACAGGGAGCCAAGCCCAGCCTGCCCAATTAACGGGAGTCTCGGCTGCTGCTTCACTTGTGCTTAGCCGTGTACCACCGCTTCATTTGCGGCACTGCGGATTCAACATGGCACTCCTCTCGGTGCATGATTGTGGAGCAGAATGGCCAGCTCAATTGCATATCATACGCGCGGGGTGTCGGACTGGTGGGGGAAAAGGGTACTCTTTACCCAGGGCCTACTGCAGGGAGGGGCCTTCAAAAAGCCTGTAATGAAAACATTTTTTTGTTTTGCATTCTTTTAATTTCTAATTAATTAATGTCATGGTAAAATTCACCTTGGCTGAATAAGTGCTTAAGAGACTGAATTTTGCATTAACAGTAATGATGGATGTTCCCCGAGGCCCCGATCACCCCTTTAAAAAGGTGCAAAATAGTTTAGGCCACACACCTGCACCGGTTAATTCAAATGCAGGACCAGTCACACAGCTACCTGCAGCCTATTCTTGCAGCACGTCTGCTTCCTCAGCCAGGATAGTGCATCATTATCCTAAACCTCGCTTTTTATAGTTATTTATTGCTTTGTGAAAGTACACGAAGTAGGGGATTTATTATTTTTTAACAAGGGAATTGTGGGTGATATTATTAATAAAGTTAGCACTTGGGAGAACTACAAAGATATAAATGTACAGTAGCTTCAGTACAAATTTGCAAGAAAAAAGGTGCAAAAATATGATAAAATATAATTTACAACTTAAAAAGTCACATATTTACTATAAGCAAGTCTCAAATTTACAAGAAAAAAATTTTTTCTGAAACATTTTAAAATAGCATACATACTGTAGATATACTGTATATGTGAACATTTTCTTGGAAAGTTAACTTTTTAAAAATACATTTTAAATTTTTTCCTCAAATTTATTGCTCTTTGTCCTACAAATGAACCGTTTTATGATAAACATGTTACCTTTCCTATAAAGTTTTTCTATAAAATTTGCAACTTTTTCATTGAATTATTATTTTTCTTGTCCATTTGCTACTATCTTCTCACAGATAAACTAAGTTTATCTATCCTTAAAGTCTTTATGGGGATGGAGGGGCACAGGTTAATAGAGGGGAAGATTTTGGCTCATTTTGCTGACAAGGGAAATGGACTTTTTAAGTTTGTTTTTTTTTTTTTTTTTGCAAATATTTATTTGAATGGAGGTTTAATATTTTACTTATTGAAAAACAGGATTTTTCATATTTTTACAATTTTTTTGTATTTTGAACATTTATTTTTTTCAATGGAAGCAGCTCATCTTTTGTCATTGACTTTTCATAATTAATGATGAAGACCATGGTCTCTGTGTTAGTTGATACACACGTGGACAAAATTGTTGGTACCCCTCTGTTAATGAAAGAAAAACCCACAATGGTCACAGAAATAACTTGAATCTGACAAAAGTGGTAATAAATAAAAATTCTATGAAAATTAACCAATGAAAATCAGACGATGCTTTTGAATTGTGGATCAACAGAATTATTTTAAAAAACAAACTCATGAAACAGGCCTGGACAAAAATGATGGTACCCTTAACTTAATATTTTGTTGCACAACCTTTTGAGGCAATCACTGCAATCAAACGACTTCTGTAACTGTCAATGAGACTTCTGCACCTCTCAGCAGGTATTTTGGCCCACTCCTCATGAGCAAATTGCTCCAGTTGTCTCAGGTTTGAAGGGTGCCTTCTCCAGACGGCATGTTTCAGCTCCTTCCACAGATGTTCAATAGGATTTAGATCAGGGCTCATAGAAGGCCACTTTAGAATAATCCAATGTTTCGCTCTTAGCCATTCTTGGGTGTTTTTAGCTGTGTGTTTTGGGTCATTATCCTGATGCAAGACCCATGACCTGCGACTGAGACCAAGCTGTCTGACACTGGCCAGCATATTCCTCTCTAGAATACCTTGATAGTCTTGAGATTTCATTGTACCCTGCACAAATTCAAGACACCCTGTGCCAGATGCAGCAAAGCAGCCCCAGAACATAACAGAACCTCCTCCATGTTTCACAGTAGGGACAGTGTTCTTTTCTTGGTATGCTTCATTTTTGCGTCTGTGAACACAGAGCTGATGTGCCTTGCCAGAAAGTTCCAGTTTTGTCTCGTCTGTTCATAGGACATTCTCCCAGAAGCTTTGTGGCTTGTCAACATGCAGTTTGGCAAATTCCAGTCTGGCATTTTTATGATTTGTTTTCAACAGTGGTGTCCTCCTTGGTCATCTCCCATGAAGTCCACTTCGGCTCAAACAACGACGGATGGTGCGATCTGACACTGATGTACCTTGACCTTGGAGTTCACCATGAATGTGTTTAGAGGTTGTTCTGGGCTCTTTTCTTACCATTCGTATTATCCGTCTCTTCCATTTTTCATCAAGTTTCCTCCTGCGGCCATGTCCAGGGAGGTTGGCTACAGTCCCGTCGTGGATCTTAAATTTCTGAATAATATGTGCAACTGTAGTCACAGGAACATCAAGCTGCTTGGAGATGGTCTTATAGCCTTTACCTTTAACATGCTTGTCTATAATTTTCTTTCTAATCTCCTGAGACAACTCTCTCCTTTGCTTCCTCTGGTCCATGTTTAGTGTGGTACACACCATGTCACCAAACAACACAGTGGCTACTTGTCACCCTTTAAATAGGCCGACTGACTGATTACAAGTTTGTAGACACCTGTGATGTTAATTAGAGGACACATCTTGGTTGAACATGTCCCTATGGTCACATTATTTTCAATCTTTTCTAGGGGTACCATCATTTTTGTCCAGGCCTGTTTCATGAGTTTGTTTTTTAAAATAATTCTCTTGAACCACAATTCAAAAGCATTGTCTGATTTTCATTGGTTAATTTTCATAGAATTTTTTATTTATTACCACTTTTGTCAGATTCAAGTTATTTCTATGACCATTGTGGGTTTTTCTTTCATTAACAGAGGGGTACCAACAATTTTTTCCATGTGTGTAATTTTGTAAAAAGCTATGAGGTATTAAATATATCATGAGTGTATCTACCTTATTCCTGAGGGCACTGCTGTAGTAACGATTATGGGCGGAACTTTGGTTTCCGCTGAAGTAGTGTTAAATCAGTCAGCAAGAGTGAAGCAGTGGGGCATTTAAAATGGCGTTTTTTAAAAGTTTTTCAAATTAATTTTAATGTATAGTCCACATACGTGTTTTGCACTCAAGTGGCAGCTAATTTCAGCACCTGTAGTTTTTGTATTTTTTGAATGTTTTGGGGTAGTTCTGGTACTTGTTGCTGGTGTTCGTGGTTGTGCCATACTATAAATGGAGGCTTCTCACTAGCAATGCGTAGATCATGCACTGAAAACTAAAAAGGACTGTTGGTGTGATTAGTGGTACAGACGCAAGAGGATCAGTTATGTTTTCATTTGTATGAATGTCACAGATCTGACGTTTATACGTCATATATGTCATCAGATGCAAGGCTGCATCAAGTAAAATAATAAAAAATAGAAACAGTGTACTTCCTAAGGCTTAACGATTTAAGAAAGATATCAAATAGTTGTTTTTTGTTTTTTTGGATTTTGTTGCACTGCCTTGAAACGATATGGGCTTGATATTAGCAGCTTCAGCATGCATTAATTTTTAAATTATCACAAAATATAGATCAATAAAATTTTGAACAATTGTCAGAAAAGGACTGTACGTGTTTGTTTTACATGAACGGCTGCAGCTGTCTGTATTTACCATGACACCCAAGCACGGTGTCTTGGCTCTGACTAGATTCTACGTCTGCTCTAAGGTAAATTTGATTACGTCCAACATCTTTTAACAAAAAGCATCCAACTTCATTGCAGTGGAGACTTTGATATATCTTAGAGCTTTTATTTGTTTACAGCGTTAGCATCTTAGCAGCGGAGCTAACTAATTGAACTACTGTCTACAAGGCCACTTTTTAAGGTCATCTTCCCATCCCTCAATAGTTGTGGGAAGTTGTATGATTATATTACCGTTTTTGAGGTACAAAAGGGCGTGTTCCCGCATTTTTCATGCCAAAGTCATTGATTTTAACAAGGAAAAGTGTCCAGTTTCAGTGACAACCACACGTTCTAAACTAGTACCAGAAGTTGCACCCATAATTCACGCAAGACATCATGGGGGTTAGGAATAAGATGGCTAGGTATTAAAATAGTGATATCAAAAATAATAATTAATTAAAAATTAATAAAAAACACAGTGATATCCCCTCATGGATCGTCACCTTATCATGGTGGGGGATTTGTGTGCCCTAGTAATCCCAGGAGCTATGTTGTTCGGGGCAATTTGCCTCTGGTAGGGTCATCCAGGACCAACTGGTCCTGGGTGAAGGTTCCAGACGAAGAACGATCCAACAGATTCTCATGATAAATGCTAGAACAAGGATTCAGTGTGCCCTGCCTGGTATGGGGTTACCGGGGCCCCACCCTGGAACCAGGCCGGGGGGGGAGGCTCGATGGCGAGCGTCTGGTGGCCGGGTTTCCACCCATGGGACCCAGCCGGGCTCAGCCCAAAGGAGTTACATGGGTCCACCCTCCAGTGGGCTCACCAACAGCAGGAGGGACCATGGGGGTCCGGTCCTATGTAGATCAGGTGGCGGTCAAAGGCGGAGACCTTGGCGGTCTGAGCCCAAGCTTCCCAAACTGGCTTTTGGGACGTGGAATGTCACCTCTCTGGTGGGGAAGGAGCCTGAGCTGGTGCATGAGGTTGAGAGATACCGGCTAGATACAGTCGGCCTCACCTCAACACAGTTCCGGTTCCGGACCCAGTCTCCTGGAGAGGGGCTGGAACTTGGCCGACTCTGGAGTTGCCCCGAGCAAGAGGCACCAAGCAGGGGTGGGTATTCTTGTATTCCCCCCCACCTTGCTGCCTCTATATTGGAGTTTTCCCCGGTTGATGAAAGGGTTGAGTGCCCCATCCGCAAGGGTTGTGTGTCCCATTCACACAATGATGGTTCTGCATACTACAGAACCATCATTTGTGCCTATGCACCAAATGATGGTTCAGAGGACTCACCCTTTTTGGAGTCTCTGACTGGGGTGCTGGAGAATGCTCCTCTTGGAGACTCCATTGTTCTACTGGGGGACTTCAATGCACATGTGGGCAATGACAGTGAAACCTGGAGGGGGGTGATTGGGAGGAACGGCCTGTCCGATCTGAACCCGAGTGGCGTTCAGTTATTGGACTTCTGTGCTAACCACAATCTGTCCATAACGAACACCATTTTCAAACATAAGGGTGTCCGTATGTGCACCTGGCACCAGGACACCCTAGGTCACAGGTCGATGATCGATTTTGTTATCGTGTCATCAGACCTGCGACAGTATGTCTTGAACACTCGGGTAAACAAAGGTGCGAGATGTCAACTGATCACCACCTGGTGGTGAGTTGGATCCGATGGCAGGGGAGGATGCCATTCAGACCTGGTAGACTCAAATGTATAGTGAGGGTGTGCTGGGAACGTCTGGCTGAGGCCCCTGTCTGGGAGGTCTTCAACTCCCACCTCCAGAAGAACTTCAACCACATTCAAGGGAGTCTGGAGACGCGGAGTCTGAATGGGCCATGTTCTCCACCTCTGTTGTTGAAGTGGCTGCCCAGAGCTGCGGCCGCAAGGTTGTCGGGGCATCTCGTAGTGGCAACCCCCGAACCAAGTGGAGGACACCAGTGGCGAGGGGGGCCATTAAGCTGAAGGAGGAGTCCTATCAAGCTTGGTTGGCTTGTGGGACTCCCGAAGCAGCTGAGGTGTACCGGCAGGCCAAGCGAAGTGCAGCTCGGGTGGTTGCTGAAGCAAAAACCCGGGAATGGGAGGAGTTTGGTGAGGCCATGGAACAAGACTTTCGGTTGGCCTCGAAGAGATTCTGGCAAACTGTCTGGCGGCTCAGAAGGGGGAAGCAGCTCCCTGTCCACACTGTGTATGGTGCGGATGGGGCACTGCTGACTTCGACTGGGGATATCGTCGGGCGGTGGAAGGAATACTTCGAGGATCTCCTCAATCCCACTGATACGCCTTCCACAGAGGAAGCAGGGCTTGTGGACGAGGGGGGCGACTCAGCTATCACAGGGGCTGAGGTCGCCAAGGTGGTTAGAAATCTCCTTGTTGGCCGGGTCCCAGGGGTGGACGAGATTCACCCAGAGTACCTCAAGGCCCTGGATGTTGTAGGGCGGTCATGGTTGACACACCTCTGCAACATTGTGTGGAGGTTGGGGGCAGTGCCTTTGGCATGGCAAACCAGGATGGTGGTCCCTCTCTTCAGAAAAGGGGACTTGAGAGGGATCACACTCCTCAGCCTCCCTGGGAAAGTCTATGCCAAGGTACTGGAGAGGAGAGTCCAGCCATTGGTTGAACCTCAGATTCAGGAGGAGCAATGTGGTTTTCATCCTGGCTGTGGCACATCAGACTAGCTCTTTACCCTCTGAAGGAATCCTCGAGGGCTTGTTTTGTCGGGCTCGGAGTTTGTCCAACCAGTTTACATGTATTTTGGTGACTTGGAGAAGACATTCGACCGCGTCCCTTGTGGTTTTTTGTGGGGGTACTTCAGGAGTATGGGGTATCGGGCTTGTTGTTACGAGCTATTTGGTCTCTGTACGACCTTTGTGAGAGTTTGGTTCATATTGCCAACACTTGGTCAGACTCATTCCCAGTGAGAGTTGGACTCTGCCAGGGCTGCCCTTTGCCACCAATCCTGTTCAAAATTTTTATGGACAGGATTTCTTGGCGCAGCCAGGGAACGAGGGTGTCATGCTTGGTGGCCACAGGATCTCATCTCTGTTGTTTGCAGATGATGTTGTCCTGCTGGCTTCATCAAGCAATGACCTACAGGTCTTACTGGGACAGTTTGCCGATGAGTGTGAAGCGGCTGGGATGAGAATCAGTCCCTCCAAGTCCATGGTCCGCAGCCGGAAAAAGGTGGATTGTCCTCTCTGGGTTGGGGACAAGCTCCTGCCCCAAGTGGAGGAGTTTAAGTATCTCAGGGTCTTATTCACGAGTGAGGGGAGAATGGAGCAAGAGACTGACAGACAGATCAGAGCAGCATCTGCAGTGATGCGGACATTGTACCAGTCTGTTGTGGTGAAGAGGGAGCTAAGCTCTAAGGCAAAGCTGTCGATTTACCAGTCAATCTATGTTCCTACTCTCACCTATGGTCATGAGCTATGGGTAATGACTGAAAGAACGAGATTGCGGATACAAGCAGCTGAAATGAGCTTTCTTCGTAGGATTGCTGGACTCACCCTCAGAGATAGAGTGAGGAACTCAGTCATCCGGGAGAGGCTCAGAGTACAAGTGCTGCTCCTCCACATTGAAAGGAGCCAGTTGAGGTGGTATGGGCATCTGATTAGGATGCTTCCTGGACGCCTCCCACTTGAGGTGCTTTGGGCACATCCCTCTGAGAGGAGACCCCGGGGCAGACCCAGGACTTACTGGAAAGACTATGTCTCCCAGCTGGTCTGGGAACGCCTTGGTATCCTCTCTGAAGAGCTGGAGCAGGTGGCTGGGGAGACAGAAGTCTGGGCTTCTTTGCTTGAACTGCTGCCTCCGCGACCTGGACCTCCGGAAAAGCGGTAGAAGATAGCTGGATGGATGGTATTAAAATAGAAATACCAAACAAGTACAGTAAAATTTGCACTACTGCATGTAAATTTCCTTTTTTCATTATTTAGGAGTGCTTTTTTTGGGGGGGGGGGGGGGTGACCGCCTACCCCCCAAAATGTCTGTGCACATCACTGTATATTGATTTCAATTGGAAACTGGATTTGTTAAAGATGCTCTACTAGCCCAAAATTGGAAGAATACAAAAGAATAAGACCAATGGAATAGAAAAAAAATAAATAAGTGGGCAAATGAAAAATACTACAGGTCCATTCTCAAAAGTGTATTATACAGTGCATCCAGAAAGTATTTACAGAGCTTCACTTTTTCCACGTTTTATGTTGCAGCCTTATTCCAAAAGGGATTAAATTCATTTTTCCCTCAAAATTCTACACACAATACCCTATATAATGACAATATGAAAAAAGTTTTTTTTTTTTTTAGATTTTTGCAAATTTGTTAAAAATAAAAAACTAAGAAATCACATGTACTTAAGCATTCACAGCCTTTGCCATGAAGCTCAAAATTGAACTCAGGTGCATCCTTTTTCCACTGATCATCCTTGAGATGTTTGTACAGCTTAACTGCAGTCCGCCTGTGGTGAATTCAGTTGATTGGACATGATTTGGAAAGGCACACACCTGTCTATATAAGGTCCCACAGTTGACAGTGCATGTCAGAGCACAAACCAAGGATGAAGTCAAAGGAATTGTCTGCAGACCTCCGAGACAGGATTGTCTTGAGGCACAAATCTGGGGAAGGGTACAGAAAAATTTCTGCTGCTTTAAAGGTCCCAAGGAGCACAGAAAAAGTTTGGGACTATCAGGACTCTTTCTAGAGCTGGCCGGCCGTCTAAACTGAACGATTGGGGGAGAAGGGTCTTAGTCAGGGAGGTGACCAAGAACCCGATGGTCACTCTGCCAGAGCTCCAGTGTTCCTCTGTGGAGAAAGGAGAACCTTCCAGAAGGACAACTATCTCTGCAGCAATCCACCAATCAGGCCTGTATGGTAGAGTGGCCAGACGGAAGCCACTCCTTAGTAAAAGGCACATGGCAGCCCACCTGGAGATTGCCAAAAGGCACCTGAAGGACTCTCACACCATGAGAAACAAAATTCTCTGGTCTGATGAGACAAAGATTGAACTCTTTGGAGTGAATGCCAAGCGTCATGTTTGGAGGAAACCAGGCACTGCTCACAACCATGCCAATGACTGTGGCAGCATCATGCTGTGGGGATGTTTTTCAGTGGTAGGAACTGGGAGACTAGTCAGGATAGAGGGAAAGATGAATGCAGCAATGTACAGAGACATCCTGGATGAAAACCTGCTCCAGAACGCTCTTGACCTCAGACGGGGGTGACGGTTCATCTTTCAGCAGGACAACAACCCTAAGCACACAGCCAAGATATCAAAGGAGTAGCTTCAGGACAACTTTGTGAATGTCCTTGAGTGGCCCAGCCAGAGCCCAGACTTGAATCCAATTGAACATCTCTGGAGAGATCTGAAAATGGCTGTGCACCAATGCTTTCCATCTCACCTGATGGAGCTTGAGAGGTGCTGCAAAGAGGAATGGGAGAAACTGCCCAAAGATAGATGTGCCAAGCTTGTGGCATAATATTCAAAAAGACTTGAGGCTGTAATTGCTGCCAAAGGTGCATCAACAAAGTATTGAGCAAAGGCTGTGAATATTTATGTACATGTGATTTCTTAGTTGTTTTTTTTTAATTTTTAATCAATTTGCAAAAATCCTCCCCAAAACTTTTTTCACATTGTCATTATGTAGTATTGTGTGTAGAGTTTTGAGGAAAAAATGAATTGAATCCATTTTGGAATAAGGCTGTAACATTATAAAATGTGGAAAAAAGTGACGCGCTGTAAATACTTTTCGGATGCATTGTAGACAAAGGGGTTTGGAAATAAATATATTCTCAAAGACAGAAACAAATCATATACTAGCATCAAATTGTCCTTAACAGTGGAGCTTACTAATCAAGGCTTTTAATGGAAATGGTCCCATCTTAAACCTTGGAATGTAAAATTCAAAATTCGGTTTGTGTATGAGGGGCCCACACACAGTGCTGTATCCAGGGCCCAAAGTTTGGTGCTACGCCCCCGCATATGCGGACACGTATGCACGCTTTAACTCAACGACAACCGTGACCAAACACACAAAAATGCCCAAATAACAAAATAAATCACCGGAGTGGTGGCTCAGTTGGTAGAGCATCCGCCCCACACCTGGGAGGCAGGGGTTCAAATCCCGGCCGGGTCATACCAAAGACCATATAAAAATGGTACTTTCTGCCTTCTAGCGTGGTGTTCAGCATAATAGAATGGGGAAAGTAAAAGTTACGCACAGAGCTACCAGAGGACTGACCCCCCACTGTAGCTTTCACTACTTGTAGTAGCTGTGTGGCCTAGGGTCAGAGAAACGGAGATAGGCGCCGCCCCATACACCAATTGGTGTTCCACATGTTGTGGAAGGGAATTAACTAACTAACTCACAAAATAAATCATTTTTTAATTTTCTGACAAATGGGCAACAATGATGCAGCAGTTGCAGCTAAACGGGTCATTCTGCTATGTATAATGTTCGGTGGTTTGTACTTATAATATTGCTAAAATATAAAAGGTTGCACTATAATGGGTCTCGAACATTTGTAAACGTGTTCTGTTATTGTACTGCATCAGTTTGACGATGACTATAAACTACACATATAAACTGAAACAATTATGTTAAACAATTAACTGAACAACTCCCATTCCCCAAAGTGCAACACAATACAACACTTATGAATATAACTCATAAAAGATCACAAATAAGTCTGACAAACAAATAAACAAGGGTTCTTAAACAGTCGCTAATATTGGATGTCCCATTCATTTTCAATAATTCTGTAATTAATATTCACACAATCAAATAAATCTTAGTGTTCAGTCCCTTTCATATTTGTCAAAGTCTAACATGCGGGATTTCCTACATCAGGGATGAGCAGCTGGTGGCTCACCCCCTCATCCACTGCGGCCCGCCAGTCCATTTCCAAAATTAATCAGTTATTCAATCAATTATTTATTTCATGTTTGCAGTATTGGGAACTACATTCTTAAATGCAATTATAGAGTCTGCCAGCAGAGGGAGCACTAATTGAAACCCAGGTGCCCTCCGTGTGCAAGTGGTCAAGGAGGAGAGAGAGCAAGAGTGAGGGAGCCAGAGGCAGTGTTGCCAGATATATGATAATTATCGTATTTATACGATAGTTTTAGGGCTTATACGATATATGATCAATAGTTTTAAAAAAGGGCAAACATACAATATTTTTGGCATTTCTGTGCACCCCCCAAAAAATGTGACCATCACCAGAAACTGATGCTCATAGCTGATCAGCTCATACCAGGCTGGCTCCTCTTCACCGTCAGATGTGCCAATTACATTAGCAGTGCTTAGCTTGTTTGTTTGCACAGCTGCACTGACACCACAAAAAAAAAAAAATAAATAAATAAATAAAAAAATAAAAAAAATCAGTGAACTTAAGTTTGGACTGGGAGGGAAAAAGTACTAAAAGAAAAGAGTTGAGGAGCACAGACACCGGTAAGAAAACAAAGCACGTCTGCTGAGCACAGCAGCAGCTTTATCACCCTTCCTGGGAGTTGACCCTATGTTTAAGGACGGAAGCAGTGATTGTACAAAGAAGTGCAGTTCACTGTGTGTGGGGGTGTGTTTAAGTGTGACAAAACATAAAGCAGTTGTTCCATTCAAATGGCTGAGCCTCTGCGTTTATTCCTTAGGTTACTGTAGTTCCATACATATAGAATAGCTTTGTTTTTAAATGCACTGTCCTAGTCTGTGATTTTTCAAGTTATTTTAGTACATACGATAGTTTGGGTAAAAATACGATAATTTTACAGCGACAGTACGATAGTTCTTCATTTCCAATCTGGCAACACTGGCCAGAGAGAACAGTGCACCAGTAGAGAATGTGTTTTTAAGGTATGTTGACTGTTAAGACCACATTAACAGACTGTAAACAGCAGTAAATGTACAAAGTAGGCTGCTTTTAAACAAGAATAAATACTACTGAGGAGCTGTAGCATTTATTCTTGTTTGGCAGGTGACGCCTCATGGAGCTCGGAGGCTTTTCTTCCAGTTGTACAGAAAAATATTCAAAGCTTTGAGGTTTCTTTCTAAAGAGCAGACTTAAGAACAGACAGTTTCAAATCCATGTCAGCAGTAAAAAGTTCAGACTGTGGTCACTGTAATCTGCTGATTTTTTTTTTGTTCATTTATACCAGTGGCTCTTAAACTTTTTTTTATTGCCCATTTTGGGGAGCCATTAACAAGCCCACCTACCCACAGCTATTTCTCTGCCGCTCCACACCCACAATGAACCCAAGTGCAAGCTAAGCCTCATCGTATTTCCTTTTCTTCTTGGCTTTTTTTGTTAATTATTGTCCAGAATTTCTTTTTGGTCATCATTTTGATGGTGAGAGTTTTAGAAATTAGGTCATGATATAATTTTATCCATCCATACATATATCTTCTACTGCTTAATCCTTTTCGGGTCGGGGGGGGGGGGCTGGAGCCTATCCCAGCATCTTTGGGCAAGAGGCAGGGTACACGCTGGACGGATCACCAGTCCATTGCAGGGCAGATATAATTTTATCAGTAATTTTAATTCTAATATGATAAAACACTGAGTAGCTTTTATTTTCATTTTTAATTGTGAAACTTTTGACTTTGCAGGAAATAATCCCCCCCCCCCCTCCCACGGAAGGTTTACATGTAAATCTGGCCCTTGGGAAGTGAGGAAACAAAATTGTGGCCCTCACTACCACCAAAGTTGCCCATCCCTGGCCTACATACAGTTAGGCCCAGAAATATTTGGACAGTGACACAAGTTTTGTTATTTTAGCTGTTTACGAAAACATATTCAGGATACAATTATATAATCAATATGGGCTTAAAGTGCAGACTCTCAGCTGTAATTTGAGAGTATTCACATCCAAATTGGAGCAAGGGTTTAGGAATTACAGCTCTTTAATACGTAACTGCCTCTTTTTCAAGGGACCAAAAGTAATTGGACAATTGACTCAGAAGGCTGCAAAAAAATAAAAAAATAAAATAAAAATAACAAGGCTGCATGGGCTCTTCCCTCATTAACCTGTCATCAATTAAGCAGTTAAAAGGTCTGCAGTTGATTCCAGGTGTGGCGTTTGCATTTCGAAGCTGTTGCTGTGAACACACAACGTGCAGTCAAAGGAGCTCTCAATGGAGGTGAAAGAGACCATCCTGAGGCTGAAAAAAAGAAGAAATCCATCAGAGAGATAGCAGAAATGTTAGGAGTGGCCAAATCAACAGTTTGGTACATTCTGAGAAAAAAAGAGTGCACTGGTGAGCTTGGGAACTCAAAAAGGCCTGGACGTCCACGGAAGACAACAGTGGTGGATGATCGCAGAATCCTTTCCATGGTGAAGAACAACCCCTTCACAACATCCACTCAAGTGAAGAATACTCTCCAGGAAGTAGGTGTATCAGTATCTAAGTCTACCATAAAGAGAAGACTTCATGAGAGTAAATACAAAGGATTCACCGCAAGGTGCAAACCATGAATCAGCCTCAAAAATAGAAAGGCCAGAATTGACTGCCAAAAAACACCTGAAGAAGCCAGCCCAGTTTTGGAACAGCATTCTTTGGACAGATGAGACTAAGATCAACCTGTACCAGAATGATGGGAAGAAGAAAGTTTGGAGAAGAATTGGAACAGCTCATGATCCAAAGCACACCACATCTTCTGTAAAACATGGTGGAGGCAGTGTGATGGCATGGGCATGCATGGCTTCCAGTGGCACTGGGTCACTTGTGTTTATTGATGATGTGACAAAAGACAGAAGCAGCCGGATGAATTCTGAAGTGTATAGCGATATACTTTCTGCTCAGATTCAGCCAAATGCAGCAAAGTTGATTGGACAGCGCTTCACAGTACAGATGGACAGTGATCCAAAACATACTGCAAAAGCAACCCAGGAGTTTTTTAAAGCAAAGAAGTGGAATATTCTACAATGGCCGAGTCAATCACCAGATCTCAACCCAATCGAGCATGCATTTCACTTGCTCAAGACAAAACTTAAGGCAGAAAGACCCACAAACAAGCAACAACTGAAGACAGCTGCAGTAAAGGCCTGGCAAAGCATCACAAAGAGGGAAACCCAGCGTTTGGTGATGTCCAAGGGTTCCAGACTTCAGGCAGTCATTGCCTGCAAAGGATTCTCAACAAAATATTGAAAAGTAACATTTTACTTAGGGTTATGTTTATTTGTCCAATTACTTTTGAGCCCCTGAAATGAGGAGCGTTTGTATAAAAATAGCTACAATTCCTACATGTTTAATCACATATTTTTGTTCAACCCCTTGAATTAAACCTTAAAGTCTGCACTTCAATTCTGTTGTAGTTATTTCATTTCAAATCCAATGTGGTGGCATGCAGAGCCCAAATCATGAAGATTGTGTCACTGTCCAAATATTTCTGGGCCTAACTGTATACACTACACCTCTTTGTATACCACTTTCAAACACAGCCTACATTTGGGCCTGTAAACCCTAATTGGGCTACCTGTTTCAGACAAGAATCCTTTCTACGGGCATGCACTAGTTTTAAAAGGAAGTCTACTCACCCATTTAAATACATTATCAGGTTTAGCATATTTATATCACCCACACTCGAAGGAGGTTTGGGGGGTCATGTTAGTTGGGCTCAAGTGTTTTTTTTAGCTTTTTTTTAATTGGAGAAGAAAGAAATAGCTCTCTCTCTCTCTCTCTCTCTCTCTCTCTCATATATATATATATATACAGTATATACTGTATATATATATATATATACACACACACACACACACTACCGTTCAAAAGTTTGGGGTCACTTAGAAATTTCCTTATTTTTGAAAGAAAAGCACTGTTTTTTTCAATGAAGATAACTTTAAACTAATCAGAAATACACTCTAATATCTAATATACATTGTTAATGTGGTAAATGACTATTCTAGCTGCAAATGTCTGGTTTTTGGTGCAATATCTACATAGGTGTATAGAGGCCCATTTCCAGCAACTATCACTCCAGTGTTCTAATGGTACAATGTGTTTGCTCACTGCCTCAGAAGGCTAATGGATGATTAGAAAACCCTTGTGCAATCATGTTAGCACAGCTGAAAACAGTTTAGCTGGTTAGAGAAGCTATAAAACCGACCTTCCTTTGAGCAGGTTGAGTATCTGGAAAAAATTATTATTTCAAATACAAATCATTATTTCTAACCTTGTCAATGTCTTGACTATATTTTCTATTCATTTTACAACTCATGGTGGTAAATAAGTGTGACTTTTCATGGAAAACACAAAATAATTGTCTGGGTGACCCCAAACTTTTGAATGGTAGTGTGTGTGTGTGTGTGTGTGTGTGTGTGTGTGTATATATACTGTATACACACACAGTGGGGCAAAAAAGTATTTAGTCAGCCACCAATTGTGCAAGTTCTCCCACTTAAAAGATGAGAGAGGTCTCCAATTTTCATCATAGGTATACCTCAACTATGAGAGACAAAATGAGAAAAAAAAAAAATCCAAAATCACATTGAAGGATATTTAATGAATTAATTGGTAAATTCCTCAGTAAAATAAGTATTTGGTCACCTACAAACAAGCAAAATTTCTGGCTCTCACAGACATGTAATTTCTTCTTTAAGAGGCTCCTCTGTCCTCCACTCGTTACCTGTATTAATGGCACCTGTTTGAACTCTTTATCAGTATAAAAGACACCTGTCCACAACCTCAAACAGTCAAGACTCCAAACTCCACTATGGCCAAGACCAAAGAGCTGTCAAAGGACACCAGAAACAAAATTGTAGACCTGCATCAGGCTGGGAAGACTGAATCTGCAATAGGTAAGCAGCTTGGTGTGAAGAAATCAACTGTGGGAGCAATTATTAGAAAATGGAAGACATACAAGACCACTGATAATCTCCCTCCATCTGGGGCTCCACGCAAGATCTCACCCCGTGGGGTCAAAATGATCACAAGAACGGTCAGCAAAAATCCCAGAACCACATAGGGGGACCTAGTGAATGACCTGCAGAGAGCTGGGACCAAAGTAACAAAGGCTACCATCAGTAACACACTACGCCGCCAGGGACTCAAATCCTGCAGTGCCAGACGTGTCCCCCTGCTTAAGCCAGTGCATGTCCAGGCCCGTCTGAAGTTTGCTAGAGAGCATTTGGATGATCCAGAAGAGGATTGGGAGAATGTCATATGGTCAGATGAAACCAAAATAGAACTTTTTGGTAAAAACTCAACTTGTCGTGTTTGGAGGAGAAAGAACACCTTATCTACTATGAAGCATGGGGGTGGAAACATCATACTTTGGGGCTGTTTTTCTGCAAAGGGACCAGAACGACTGATCCGTGTAAAGGAAAGAATGAATGGGGCCATGTATCATGAGATTTTGAGTGAAAACCTCCTTCCACCAGCAAGGGCATTGAAGATGAAACGTGGCTGGGTCTTTCAGCATGACAATGATCCCAAATACACCGCCTGGGCAACGAAGGAGTGGCTTCGTAAGAAGCATTTCAAGGTCCTGGAGTGGCCTAGCCAGTCTCCAGATCTCAACCCCATAGAAAATCTTTGGAGGGAGTTGAAAGTCCGTGTTGCCCAGTGACAGCCCCAAAACATCACTGCTCTAGAGGAGATCTGCATGGAGGAATGGGCCAAAATACCAGCAACAGTGTGTGAAAACCTTGTGAAGACTTACAGAAAATGTTTGACCTCTGTCATTGCCAACAAAGGGTATATAACAAAGTATTGAGATGAACTTTTGTTATTGACCAAATACTTATTTTACCGAGGAATTTACCAATTAATTCATTAAAAATCCTTCAATGTGATTTTCTGGATTTTTTCCCCCTCATTTTGTCTCTCATAGTTGAGGTATACCTATGATGAAAATTGGAGACCTCTCTCATCTTTTAAGTGGGAGAACTTGCACAATTGGTGGCTGACTAAATACTTTTTTACCCCACTGTATATAAGAAAGAGATTTTGCAGTGTGGGTATGTATGTACTGGGGGGGGGGGGGGGGGGCGCTGAAAAGTTCACAGTGGTCAGATTTGACCAAATGTGGGTTATTTTTCAACCGCAGGGATGAAAGCACTGCAACACCAATGGAAAAAGTGTGTGGACCAAAGGGGAGACTATGTTGAAAAATAAACCCCATTTGGTCAAATTTGACCACTATGAACTTTTCAGCCCCCACCGCCGTATGTATGTATGTATGTATGTACAGTATGTGGCAAATTTTGTCCCCCTACCAACTCAAAAGTCACTTGACCGCAGGCTCTAATCTCTTGCATGACGATGCTACAATACTTGAAGAGTGCACCTGACAAGGTTTTACTGACCGCTTCACTGAAAATTGATAACTTTCCGCTCAAAAACACAATAATCTGGACATTTTGCCATCAACATCCACTTCACCATGTCTCTCCCTGGAGGCTCTTCTCTGCAATTGCACCCAAAGACTTCCAATTCCCCAAACTGCAAGATACACTCTTATTAATCTTTTTTATGGTGACACCACAGTACCTGACATGGTTTCACTGACCGCTTGACCATAAAACAGGTCAAAGGTGACCTTTTTTAACCGACTTTTACCGGTGGAGGTGTACGTTGGGGAAAATCAAGTGCACCTGACACAGTCAGCAGAGTTTAAGGTCTGTGGGTCTCCACAATACAGGCAGTGTGGACTGACGGGGAGCTGGATGTGTTCATGCGTTACCAAAACAGCTTTCTGCTGCTCTCTGTTCAAATCGTGTCAAGAGCGGCGAACAACTTCTAATGCAGTCAGTAGCCTATGTACACCCGCTGCAGTCAAGTCATTTAACAGTGTATAATTATTAATGTTAGGACGAGTCATACAAATGTTCTGTGTTTGCCAGCTTCCTCAATATTCTTTTGAATTCGGACTGTTGTTTATCCCACTTGCTTTGTAAGTGCAAGAAATATTAACAGCAAACTGATTCACTGAAAGTGTGAATTATAGTGGATTAAAAATGTTTGTAAAAACACCCATGAAAATTTCTTTTTTTGAATATCCATCTGTCACCAAAACCTTAAAATGGACCAAAAAAGAAAAAAAAAAACAACTCTTCTAACAAAACATTAAAAAATAAAATTGGATCATTGTCCACATCTGCAGAAAAAATAAACCATTATATAGAACAAAAATTTAACCACCATCCCTATGAACACTGCAAATTTTACATGAAAAAGTAAGTTTTATTAAATTTCAGTGAACTTGTAACCACTTGACACCGATCCTCAGCGTAGGAGCATTATACCAAATTAACCACACCTGTGGATGCACACCCTATATATATCCCCTGCATCCACTCACACTTCCTCTTTCTTTCCTCCTGGTATGGTAAGATCTTACACCGTTTGTTTGACATTATGCTTGTGCTGTTCGGGCTGCCTTTACTCTGGTACCCCTTTGCTGTGACATAAAAATTGTTGTGTTTTTCTGCTGAATGAGAAGGTTTTGTAGCAGCTGTATACCATGGCCTGAACGGTTTGTGCTCGCCTGAGGTATATAATATACATTTGTTGTCTTCTTGGCCGGAATTGTTGACAAGTTTAGCGGTGTAAGGTATGTCACAGGGATGTGATTTGGGGTTGGGGAAATTATCTGAAAATTTAGCAGGTGGTCTGGGGGATGCAGAAGCTCCTGGGTTTTTATGATTTTTAAGTACCAGAACTGTGCTTAAATGACATAAAACAAACAGCTGAATGCCACTTATTACTGTATAATATTGACTTATGTTCCAAGAAGATAGCATTCCTAAAATATTCCAACAAGCATTATCCATCACATGCTTTAACACTTGATCAAATCAAAATCAGTTAATTTTATCTATTCCATATTAGAAATAAAATTCCAACATACCATTACTTTTTATAATTTCAGCATTCATTTCAGATCATCAGTTTCAATCTCCATTGAGTCTTGAGCAGTTCATTTTGCACAATCACTGATGTAGCTAAGTCTTAGAAATATTCAATGTCCACTGTGCACTGTCAATTTCAAACTGTTTGGAATCATAAAAGTAATGTAACTAAATTGTTTTGTTATTTTTTTCTCCTCAACATCAATGTCAACATATCTACAGAAAATATACAAAGTTCCAAGTCCATTTCAGCATATTCCCCTATATCTACACTACATTTTTTTAATTTTGGACTTCAGTACCTTAATGTGGGTCTTCCTGGCTTAGCACAGGAACATAAATGGCTTAAGCACAAACATAAACGTAATTCTAAGTATGTGTGGTGTTAAAAATATTTTTTAAATAAAGTCCAAAACATCTTCAGCAGGCAAGATGAAGAAAATATTAACTAGATGACATGTACAGTGGGGTAAAAAAGTATTTAGTCAGCCACCAATTGTGCAAGTTCTCCCACTTAAAAGATGAGAGAGGTCTCCAATTTTCATCATAGGTATACCTCAACTATGAGAGACAAAACGAGAAAAAAAATCCAGAAAATCACATTGAAGAATTTTTAATGAATTAATTGGTAAATTCCTCGGTAAAATAAGTATTTGGTCAATAACAAAAGTTCATCTCAATACTTTGTTATATACCCTTTGTTGGCAATGACAGAGGTCAGACGTTTTCTGTAAGTCTTCACAAGGTTTTCACACACTGTTGCTGGTATTTTGGCCCATTCCTCCATGCAGATCTCCTCTAGAGCAGTGATGTTTTGGGGCTGTCGCTGGGCAACACGGACTTTCAACTCCCTCCAAAGATTTTCTATGGGGTTGAGATCTGGAGACTGGCTAGGCCACTCCAGGACCTTGAAATGCTTCTTACGAAGCCACTCCTTCGTTGCCCGGGCGGTGTGTTTGGGATCATTGTCAATGCCCTTGCTGATGGAAGGAGGTTTTCACTCAAAATCTCACGATACACGGCCCCATTCATTTTTTCCTTTACATGGATCAGTCGTCCTGGTCCCTTTGCAGAAAAACAGCCCCAAAGTATGATGTTTCCACCCCCATGCTTCATAGTAGATACGGTGTTCTTTCTCCTCCAAACACGACAAGTTGAGTTTTTACCAAAAAGTTCTATTTTGGTTTCATCTGACCATATGACATTCTCCCAGTCCTCTTCAGGATCATCCAAATGCTCTCTAGCAAACTTCAGACGGGCCTGGACATGTACTGGCTTAAGCAGGGGGACACGTCTGGCACTGCAGGATTTGAGTCCCTGGTGGCGTAGTGTGTTTCTGATGTAGCCTTTGTTACTTTGGTCCCAGCTCTCTGCAGGTCATTCACTAGGTGTTCCCGTGTGGTTCTGGGATTTTTGCTCACCGTTCTCATGATCATTTTGACCTCACGAGGTGAGATCCTGCGTGGAGCCCCAGATGGAGGGAGATTATCAGTGGTCTTGTATGTCTTCCATTTTCTAATAATTGCTCCCACAGTTGATTTCTTCACACCAAGCTGCTTACCTATTGCAGATTCAGTCTTCCCAGCCTGGTGCAGGTCTACAATTTTGTTTCTGGTGTCCTTTGACAGCTCTTTGGTCTTGGCCATAGTGGAGTTTGGAGTGTGACTGTTTGAGGTTGTGGACAGGTGTCTTTTATACTGATAATGAGTTCACACAGGTGCCATTAATACAGGTAATGAGTGGAGGACAAAGGAGCCTCTTAAAGAAGAAGTTACAGGTCTGTGAGAGCCAGAAAGCTTGCTTGTTTGTAGGTGACCAAATACTTATTTTACCAAGGAATTTACCAATTAATTCATTAAAAATCCTTCAATGTGATTTTCTGGATTTTTTTTTTCTCATTTTGTCTCTCATAGTTGAGGTATACCTACGATGAAAATTGGAGACCTCTCTCATCTTTTAAGAGGGAGAACTTGCACAATTGGTGGCTGACTAAATACTTTTTTACCCCACTGTATACAAAAATATATCTTCACATACCTCAAAATTCACTACTCTATCCGCAACTGGCACTGGTTGTTGGGGTGGATCATTCCTTTCAATTTCCGTGTCCGATTGTGTCGTTAACAAAGGGTGGAGGCCATATGGTTTCGATGTTTTTTTCTGAACACCGAAAGTTCCAGCAATTGAATAATTAGTGGACCTCGATTTGACCTCTTGTACATGTTTTTTGCTCCTAGCATGACTCTCGAGAGACTTAAATTCTCTTCCACCATAGTCAGTCGTGTCGTGATACCACGTGCATATCGCCTTCCTGGCACGGTCGATTTTCCGTATAAAATCGCTAAACAAATTTGTCACAGTTTTCTTCCCAACATCCGTTGCAATCTCCTTTTCTAGCCAATCCCAACGAAATTTGTTTTTCATGATCTTGTCAATTTCTTTAATTCTCGGAGCAGCTTTACGTTCAATCAGTGACATCACTGCAATGCAAGTCAAGTCAGCTATGCGAGAGCGAGGAAAACAAAGGATTGCCTTTAAGATAAGAAACAGCCACGTTCATTGGTCACTGCAAGGACGATCAGCCAATCAGGCACGTCGTTTCATTACGGTTACGGGTCATTACGGTTGGAAGATAAAAAAAGCGGAATTCCGTGAATTAGCGGAAAAATCACAAGGTAGACATAATGTCTACCCTTACCTGAGTAAGGTTTGTGATAGGTTTTGTGCCTTCTCTTCAGGCAGAAGAACTGTTTTTACAGTTTATCAGCATGCGATACAATTATCTGCTTGAGATATGTGATATAATTGTGCCTTCACCAAGGAAGAATTACTTAACAGCATGATATAATTTTCCGTTAATTCTGTATTGTTTCTTTTTTCTTGACTGACAGTTGTCTTCTTAAAAAAAAGGGAGACGTCTTCTTTGTCTTGGTACTGAGCGCTCCTGTGCTTGGTGCACTCTTGCCACCTTTTGTGGGGGAGTGGTACTGCATTCAGATTAGATTAGATTAGATTCAACTTTATTGTCATTACACATGTATGAATACAAGGTAACGAAACACAGTTTAGCATCCAATCAGAAGTGCAAAGGACAGCAGTGCAGTATATACAGTAATTGACAGTATGTACAATTTAAGCAAATACAGTATATGCAGATAGGTCAGTGTAGAAAGTTAAGAGTACCGTTATGTGCAAATAATGTACAATAAGTTAGGTGGGCAGTTATGTACAGGTGAGGATGGTAAGAGATGGGAATAAGTTAGCATAAATTACAGAAAAGCAAAGTACAGGTGAAGTGAGGTAAGTAGCAGACAATCCAACTATACAGAGTGGCAATATGCAGAAAAACAGTATGTAGTTAAATATGTGATGATAATATACAGATGTGCAGTATGTATCAATATATAATGACAATATGTAGATATGATATATATGTGTATACAGTTTGAGGAAGCACGGGGGGGAGGGGGGGTGTTAAAGGGGAGAGAAGTGGAGGTTAAGCAAGGAACTAAGTTCAATAACGTGACAGCTGTTGGAAAGAAACTGTTCCTAAACCTGCTGGTTCTAGTCCGAAGGCTTCTGAAATGCCTTCCGGAGGGAAGAAGCTGGAACAGTCCATGAGCAGGATGGCTGGAGCCCCTAAGAATGCTGCGTGCCCGGCGCAGACATCTTTTCCTGTAGACGTCCTCTATAACTGGAAGTGGAGACCCTGTGATGCGTTGGGCGGTTTTCACCACCCGCTGCAGTGCCTTACGGTCAGTGACAGAGCAGCTCCCATACCAGACTGTGACACAGTTGGTCAGGGTGCTCTCTATCAAGCAGCGGTAGAAGATGCCCAGGATGTTAGTTGACAGATGGTTCTTCTTCAGTGTCCTCAAGAAGAAGAGGCGCTGATGGGCCTTCTTGATCAGGCTGGTGGTGTTAACTGACCAGGACAGGTCCTCCGAGATGTGGGTCCCCAGGAATTTGAAGCTGGAGACACGTTCAACAGCTATGCCGTTGATATGGATGGGGTCATGTGTCTCTCCCCTCTCCTTCCTGTAGTCCACTATGAGATCCTTGGTTTTGCTGGTGTTAAGGAGCAGGTTATTGTCAGCGCACCAAGTAGCCAAGTGCTCAACCTCTGCCCTGTAATCTGACTCATCGTTGTCCCTGATGAGTCCGATCACCGTGGTGTCATCTGCGAACTTTATGATGGAACTGGATCCATACATAGGCCTGCAGTCATGGGTGAAGAGGGAGTAGAGGAATGGGCTGAGCACACAGCCCTGTGGTACACCAGTGTTGAGTGTGATGATGGAAGAACGGTTGGGGCCTGACCTAACATGCTGGGGTCTGTTGGTCAGAAAATCCATGATCCAGTTGCAGGTTGAGGTACTGATTCCCAGGTCCCCAAGTTTAGTGATCAACTTGGAGGGGATAATTGTGTTGAATGCTGAGCTGAAGTCAACAAACAGCATTCTTGCGTAGGTGTTCTTGTCATCCAGATGTGAGAGTACACAGTGCAGCGCTGTAGAAACCGCATCCTCTGTACTCCTATTACTCCGGTAGGCAAACTGGTGAGGGTCCAGTGTAGGGGGCAGGCATTTTTTGAGCTGTGCCAAGACCAGTCGCTCAAAGCACTTCATGACTATGGGCGTCAGTGCCACAGGGCGATAGTCATTTAGGCACGATGGTGTTGAATGTTTCGGCACTGGTACTATAGAAGTGGTCTTGAAGCACGCTGGTACCACCGCCTGGGCCAGGGACAGGTTGAAGATGTCCGTGAAGACCCTTGCCAGCTGCTCAGCGCATGCCCTCAGCACACGCCCAGGAATGCCGTCAGGGCCAGCAGCCTTACGTACGTTGACATGACTCCGTGCGTTACGGACGTCGGTGTGGGTGAGTGTGAGGTGGTGGAGGTCGTCAGAGGGTGGGAAATTGATATTCTTTTCATTATTGTCCTTGTCAAAACAAGCATAGAATTCATTTAGCTCATTGAGAAAGGACACAGTCATGGCTATAGGTATGGAGTTGCTGGGCTTATAATCAGAGATAGCTTGAATGCCCTGCCACATGCGTCGGGGGTCAGAGTCTCCAAAATGTTCCTCCACCTTCTTGTAGCTGTGCTTGGCCTTCTTGATGCCCCTCTTCAGATCTGCCCTTGATGAACTGTAGGCCTGTGCGTCACCAGATCTGAAGGCATTGTTACGTGCCTTTAGCAGAAGCCGCACTTCTCTGTTCATCCACGGCTTCTGATTTGGGTACGTGGTGATCTGTCTTTCCGTGGTGACACTGTCAATAGTGGTGTTGATATGGTCCAGGACTGAGTGGGTGTAAGAGTCGATGTTTATGTGGGAGCCACAGGTAGCCTGAGAGGTGAACATACTCCAGTCTGTGTTCCTAAACTTTTCCTGGAGTACAGAGTCAACCCCCTCTGGCCACACTTTGATGGTCCTCACTGATGGCTTCACCCAGTTGATGAGTGGTACATACTTGGGGGTAAGGAACAAAGATAAGTGATCAGACTGATCTAGGTGGGGGAGGGGAGTTGCTGTGTAGGCTCCCACAATATTGGTGTAAATGTGGTCCAATGTTTTGTCCCCTCTTGTGTGACAGGAGACATGCTGGTAGAATTTAGGAAGCACTGTCTTGAGGTTAGAGTGGTTAAAATCACCCGCCACAATAAATGCTGCCTCTGGGTGTGCAGTTTGTTGTTTGCCAAAAGCTGCATGCAGTTCTTTCATAGCAAGCTTAGCATTAGCATCCGGAGAGATATAAGCAGCTGTTATGATGGTACAAGTGAACTCCTGTGGCAGATAGAAAGGTCTACATTAAACCATGAGAAACTCCAGGTTAGCTGAGCAGTGTCTCCCAACAGTGACAGAGTTCGTGCACCAAGCCTTGTTTTTTTTTTTTTTCCACAATATCTTTATTGAACCTTTTTTTTTTTTTTTAACAAACATGATACAAACAATCAAACACTAACACTAAAGTACTACAAAAAAAAAAAATGCACTAAAAACACCAACAACCACCAACAAAATCAAGTCTTCAACAATGCTCCTCTGTTTAGTCTAGACAATCCAATACATAAGTATACATATTATGTTCACCAGTTTGGAATTTACAAGGTCCACACACATCATTCACCTTCTTCTTCAAGAGTTATGTTTAAATTTTTTACATAATCAATAAAAGGTCTCCATATATTCTCAAACACAATTTCCTTTGATTTTAGTATATATGTTATTCTTTCTAATGGAAGGTTTGTTAACATCTGTCTTAACCACTGAGTCACATCTGGTCTATGAGTCTTTTTCCATAATAGTGCAATACATTTTTTGGCATTAAGCAAACTGAGGTCTATGAATGTTCTTTCACTTTTATTAAAATTATGCTTTTCTGGGTACAGACCCAACAAAAACAGTTTAGGATTCAATATGATTTGTTTTGAGATTATTTTTTCAATTGTTACCCTCACCTCTTCCCAAAACATTCTTATTAATCTACATTCCCATAAACAATGAAATAGGGTTCCTTTACTTTCCATGCATTTTGTGCATGTATCTGGTATATTTTTGTTATATCTATTTAACTCCTCCGGTGTAACATACATCCGCATTAACCATTTGAAATGTATCAATTTAAGGCGTGCATTTATTGATTTGGTTTGAGCTTCTGTACAAGCCAATTCCCATTGTTCCTCTGAAATTTCAATTTGCAGATCTTCTTTCCAGTAGTTTAATCTTTTCAGTGAATTTTCACTTGAAGATAGTGTCAGTGAGTTATAAAACTCTGAAATAATACCCTTTCTTTTACTATCTTTCATCATCATTTTTTCCAAGGATGAATAAATAGGTCGAGTGAGAGCTTTATTTTGATTTGATCGAATAAAGTTTCTAAGTTGAAGATATTTAAAAAAATGTGTTCTATTGAGATTAAATTTGATCCTCAGCTCTTCAAAAGACATTATGTTGTCTGCACATGGCAAATATAAATCCTGAATCTTTTGTATCCCTTTTAAATTCCATACTTTAAATACAGCGTCCGCTCTCCCTGGTTTAAAATATTGATTACCCCATATTGGACTAAATTGTGACAATAACTGTGGTTCTTTTAAATAGTTTTTAGCTTCACACCATATTTTGATCATATGCTTTACAAATGGATTTTTAACTTGTTTTTGTAATTTTTTTGCCGAATCTGAGTATATGAATATGGGAAGAGGTAAAGGTAAATTGTATGATTCCATTTCAGTCCAGTGAGGGAGATCATTTGATGAAAAATAATATGTCATAGACCTCAGTTGTGCCGACCAATAATACAACATAAAATTTGGACATTTCAGACCTCCACGATCAAATGGTAAATATAATAAAGACAAACGTAATCTAGCCCTCCTGTTGTTCCATATAAATTCCACTAACTTTTTTTTTATTCTTGAGAATAGATCTAAAGGTGGTGATAAGGGAATGTATTGAAATAAATAAAGTATTTTAGGTAAAATATTACTTTTAAGTATATTGATTCTCCCGATCATCGACATTGGTAGTGACATCCATCTCTGAGTTAACTCATTGATATCTGACATTAAGGCTTCATAGTTGACACTGGCGACTGATTCTAGCTTAGGCATAATTTGGATTCCTAAATATTTAAACTGATTTACAACATTGAATTGATTTACCTCAGGGGCTGGGTAATTTCTCTGGGTCTCATTTAGCATTAATATTGAAGATTTAGTTTTATTTATTTTATATCCTGATATTTCCCCAAAATTCTTTATTAAATTCAACAAGGTTGGAATTGATTTTTTTAGATTCGACATAAACAAAATTATGTCATCGGCGTACAGGGAGATTTTATGTTCTGTTGGTCCAACTTTAATTCCATATATTTGTGAATGTAAACGTATCGCTATCGCTAAAGGTTCAATTGCCATAGTAAACAGTAAAGGTGAAAGTGGACAGCCTTGTCGACATCCTCTATTGATTTTTATTGGTTTTGAAATATTGTTATTTGTTAGGATTTCTGCTGTAGCATTATTGTATATTATTTGAACCCATTTTATGAAATTATTTCCAAGTCCAAACCTTTGTAGGACTTCAAAAAGAAAGGGCCATTCAACTCTATCAAAGGCCTTTTCGGCGTCCAATGATAGGAGAGCTGTATCCGGTGCTTCTTTATTAAAATAAATAATATTAAATAGTCTTCTTACATTATGGAAGCCTTGTCTACCCTTTATAAAGCCATTCTGATCTCGATTAATAATATTTGGTAAAATTTCTTGTATTCGTCTTGCTAAAATTTTACAGATTATCTTAAGGTCGGCGTTTAATAGGCTTATTGGTCTCATATTTTCACATTTATTAGAGGGCTTACCTGGTTTTGGCAGCAGTATAATTAAGGCATTATTTATGTATGATGGTAAATTATTATTTTGAAATGCTTCTAAAACCATTTCCAAAAAAGGTTTTATTAATTTATTCTTAAATTTTTTATAAAGGTCAACTGGAAGACCATCTGGTCCTGCACTTTTTCCTGATTTCATATTATCAATGGCTAGCCCAACTTCTTCTTGACTAATTTTAGACTCCAATATCTCCCTGTTTTCATTTGGAATACACGGTATAGATAGTTCGTTCAAAAACCCATTTAGTTTTGTTAAATCAGGTTCATTTTTGGTATCATATAATTTTTCATAGTAATCTCTAAAGGCTCTATTAATTTCTAAAGGATCTATAACTACCTGTCCATTACTTATAATACTGGTAATTGGTGTTTTAATTTCTAATTGTTTAATCTGCCATGCTAATAATTTTCCTGATTTTTCACCTTGTTCATAAAAAGATTGTTTCAATCTTAGAAGACTCGAGGCAGCTCTATTCGCTGATTTTTTGTCGTATTCAGCTCTCAAAATCAGTAATTCATTCTCCAACCTTGGGTCACTTCCTGCATACACTTTTTCCTGAAGATTTTTTATTTTATGTTCCAATTTAGCTCTCTCCTCTCGAGTCTTCTTAGATTTTGATCCTGTATAACTAATAATATGTCCCCTAATAAAAGCTTTGAAAGCCTCCCACTTTACACATGCTGATGTTTGTGTAGTATTGATGTCAAAGAACTCGTCTATCTGTTTTTCTATATACTTGACAAATTCCTCATCCTGAAGCCATTTATGCTGAAATTGCCATCTACCCGATTCCTTTGTCAATTTTTTATCTACATATATTAGACAACAGGGTGCATGATCAGAGATCACGATGTTATCATAAAAGCAGTTTTGAATCTTGGACCTTAATTCTGTGGAAATCAAAAAATAATCAATACGTGAGAATGTCTTGTAGGTACTGGAATAACAAGAATAGGCTTTAACTTGTGGTTTCATTTCTCTCCATATATCTAACAATCTCAATTCTTTCATAAAATGATTAATAGTCATCCTACATCCAATGTGCGTACAATCCAGTCCTGTTGATCTATCCACACCTGGATTCAATGTACAATTAAAATCCCCTGCTATTATATGTTGCCCTGTAAGTGATGATAAGATGAGAAATAAATTAGCAAAGAACTTCTGATCATCTATATTGGGACCATATAAGTTCACAAGATTTATATTTTCTAATAGCAAAGAACCTTGAATGATTACATATCTTCCAAATTTGTCTCCAATTACATTTTTCACTTGAAAAGGAACTGATTTATGTATGAGAGTCATAACTCCCCTGGCTCGGGATGAAAATGAAGAGGTGAATACACTTCCCTGCCATCTACTCCTAATTCTTTTAACATCCTCCTCTATCAGATGAGTTTCTTGTAAAAACACAATTCTTGAACCCATGTCCTTTATTTTATTCATAACTTGTTTAAGTTTTTTTAAATTTTGTAGACCTCTGCAATTCCATGAAGTTAAATTAAGATTAACACTTTGGTCCATGATCAATAGAGAGTTTGGGATTACCTTGCAGTGTAAACATGCTCATACAGAGAAGCAAAAACATGAGTGGTTGAACATTCATCCTACAAACTACACACAAACAAATTTCCCCTTCCCACACTTGTGGCAAACCCCCCAAAATCAAAAGAAAAATTCTGTCTCCCGATATAGCCATCGACCGTTCCACACCCACGGGGAACAGCCTAAGCCACTCCTTCTTCATCCTCCCAATCACCCTAACTCTACTGCTTTTAATGACGTAACATTAACTCTCCTCTGTAGTTTTCCAACTTAACTCCAAAATTTTTAACAACTTTGTTCATCATAGTTTTTTTTTTGTTTGTTTTGTTTTTGTTTTGTTTTTTTAATATATAATACAATCTATATTTTGTAAACTTACTATTTACTTCAAGTCAGTCAGATGCCTGTGCAAATGCTTAATTATTCTACCTTATATTTTGTTCATGCTTAGCTCCCACCAGTCTCTTCTTCTTCTTTGATCTTCTTGATGAACTCCTGCGCCTCCTCTGGGGTCTTGAAGATGTGGGTTCTGCCCTCATACGTGGTCAGCAGTCTCGCAGGATAGATTACACCATGACGAATCCCAAGGTTGCGCAGCTCCTTACGTACGGGATCAAACTGCTTCCTCAATTGCTGGATTCCTGTGGCCAAATCTGGGTAGAACCGCACCTGCTGGTCCTGGTGTTTAATCTCTCCTTTAGCACGTGCAGCGTTGAAGATCTTCATCCTGTCTCTGTTGCTAAGAAACTTCATAATTAAGGTCCTCGGCGGTCCCTTATCTCTCCGTGGGCCAATACGATGCGCTTTTTCCAGAACCACTGCTGATTGCAACTCCTCGCTGCCCAGCACCTCCGGAATCCACTTTTCCAGAAAGGAACATACGTCCCGACCTTCTGATTCCTCTGGAAGACCCACCAGCCTCAAATTATTCTGTCTCGACCGAGATTCCAAATCCAAAATATTATCTTCCAGAGATTTATTTTTTTTTTCCAAAGTGCGCACCTTTAATTGAAGACGGGTGACGTCATCTTCAGCACTAGCGAGACGGAGCTCCATCTGCGCCGTTCGTTCTACACAGTCACCCAATTCCTTTCTTATTCCTTCCAGCGCTGTCATAATCCCATCAAATCTAGAGGAAAAGTCCGCTCTCATTGAACTCATGGCAGCCATCAGCGCATCTGCGCCATTCCCCGCAGAAATCGCACCGCCGCCAGCCTCCTCCGCCATATATGGAGCCTTGTTTGCTGCGTCACAGACCTGAAAGTCCGTTAATTTGGACTGTTTCGGCGGCTCGCTTTTTCCTTTTCCTGGTTTTCCAGCCTTAGGCTTCGCCGACATATCCTCGCCCAAATGCTGGGATACGTTCTGTCCCAAATGAGAGAGTTATTTGCCGATTTTTTTTCTCCAGGAGCAGAGCAGAGCGAGACACGTCCGTCCTACGTGGCAGCCATAACCGGAAGTCTGCACCAAGCCTTGTTAATATAAATGCACACTCCGCCACCTCTGGTCTTACCGGAGTCATCAGCTGCTCTGTCTGCCCAGAGAGTGTGTAGCCCGGCTAGCTCAATAGCATTGTCAGGTATTCCACTGTGTAACCATGTTTCCGTGAAAATCATGATATTGCAGTTCATAAGTCTCTTATTGTTAGTGATCCGAAGCCGTAGCTCATCCATTTTGTTCGCCAGTGACCGTACATTAGCGAGGAAAATGCTGGGTAGAGAAAGCCGATGCGGTGTTAGCTTTAGCTTAGCTCTTAGCCCTCCGCGCTTCCCCCACCTTTGTTTACGGTCTCTACGCCGCCTGCAAGCACTTCCGGTCGGCCGGGTAGCTTGCCTAGCGTCGGGTGTTGTCCGGAGCTCAGGGATGAGACGCAGGTTGCTGATAAAAAGATCGTTATCGTTATTTTGTAATCCAATGTCCAAAAGCTCATTTCGGGTGTAAGATGTGAAAGCGAAGCTGTTCTGAACGAACAGACCCGAAATGAGCAGAAATAACACTGCTAATCCACAAAATCTGAGAAGACACTGAGCCTCATATTGTGCATGCGCCGCCATCATGACATGAGAACTGAAATCTGATATTTCTATGTTGTCTTATGACTGGCACACCTGTACCTCATGGAACAGCCCTTTGGCCTGTTTATGATGACAGTAATAATAATAATGAGAATAACCATCTTGTTTTCTCTCCTATTGTTCTCCTGGAGGAGTAATAGCTTCTGCGGGAGTGAAGGAGGAGGAAATGGCCCGGACAGTGGTATGCACCAGCCCAGGGCTCTATTCCTCCAGCCTTAGCTGCTCCTGCTGGAACCGGGAAGGCCAGCAGGAGGCGGAAGAGGATTGAAGGAAGTCAGCTACACGGCCCATGGGTGGACTTCATGCAGAGGCAATTGGAGGAGATGCGTAAGACCACTGCCGATATGGCGGCAAATCAGTGCGTAAGCCCATTGGCATGGCGGCAAGTCAACATTGCCTTTTGGGTATGCCACTCCAGGCTCCCGTATGTGCCCGGGGACCGCATCCTGATGTTTTCTCCCTTGTGGTCTCTGGTAACTTGGGTAAGACCACCAGCTCCAGCTGTGGCTCCAGTGGGCGAGTGGATGTCTCTCAGGATGAGGATGACAGTGACCCTCCAGCCGGGAAGGACCGTCTGGAGCCCTATGATGTATCCCTCAGGGCACTGCTCTCTAGAGCAGCATCAGCTGCTGGGGTTCCTCCTCCATCTTCTCCACCTAGGGCTTCGGCTTTGGACAGGGGTCCTGCAGCCCGCAGGCAGGTTTTCTTGCCAGTTATCTTGACTTTGTGGGTTGTCTACAGAAGTCGTGGGCTCGTCCAAGGGAGGCTGTTGCTCCTCACTCTGAGCTCAGTGTTCTGAATGGTGCTGCGAAGCAGGGCTTGGATGATGTGTTGAGGGTAGGCCCTACCTTTGCTGGCTTGAGCTCCCCCCACAGGCAGCAAGTCTATACGCCACCCTAATGACAAGTGTCGTGCCACTGATGGGTTAGTGGCTAGCGCCTATCAGCCTATGGCTATGGTCTTGAGGCTGGCAAATGTTAATGCACTTCTTTTTAGTGTATTTAGGAGGTCTGATAAGGGACCTACAGTCAAAAGCGGAACTAACCTTCTACCAGATTTGGTAAGGATTGTGGACGCGGTTACTGAAAAAGCTAGCTTTCAAGCTACAGCTCTTGGGAATTCCTTGGCCAACTGACCATGGCCGATGGCATGTGTGACTGAGCCAGTCTGGATTGGTGTATACGGACAGGGCCCACAGCAGAGGCAGTGTTGGACGAGGTGCAGTAGGAGAGACTGCGTGTGCAGTCCTTTCTTCGGCCAGGACCACCCAGGTCGAGTGTCCAGAGACCTCTTGAGGGGTGTGAAAACCCACAACGGCTTCATTTACAGAGCCATGTTTCTTGCAGAGCTCTGATCAACTGAAGCACAGGGCCTCCCGGTAGCGGGTGCAGGTTCCGCAGCAGTCATGTCCGCGCTGTCGGGAACGTGTAGGCCGTGGTTCTGCCAAACCCCGCCAGCGTCCCTGACGGTATGCTTCCCCGACGTCAATTTTCTCCGCGGCGCACCTCATGAGCTGGCATTGGTGTGTCTCGGGTCCATGGGTGATCGATACACTGGTGTGTGGATACCGCGAACAATTGAGATCTCTTTTCCCAACTTCAAGGGGCTGGAAGCAGAAGTAAGGAGGACTCTCTTCCGCAGTTCTGGGCAGTGAGGTCTCTGCCCTGCTGTGAGAGAGGGTGATACTGTCTCTGTCTCCAGGAGAAAAGAGGCGAGGCTCTTACACTGCCTATTCCTTTTTCTCAAGTGGATTAGTGCATGGCACACAGAGCTACCGGAGGACTGACTCCCCCCGCCTCCACTGTAGTTTCAATACTTACAGTGGCTGTGTGGCCCAAGGCCAGAGGAACGGGACAAGCGCTGTCCTATACACCGTATGGTGTCCCACGTACTGTGGGAAGGTGTTAACTAACTAACTAAACAAACCCGGAGTCTCTGTCCAGTTTTTGGACCTGAGATGGTTGAGCAGGTGTCTCAAGGCGTTCCCTTGTCTGGTGCTCAGGCTGAGGACATTATTCAGGCCATAGGACCAGGCTATTGGTTCACAGCAATGGACCTTTGCGATGCCGATTCCATATTCCCATAGATCCAGCCACAGGAAATTACTCAGGGTTCCTCCAGAACAGCCTTCGGTTACGATGCCCCGTCTTTCGCCTGTCCCTGTCCTCAGACATTAGCCAAGTGCAGGGATGCTACACTCGCCCACTGCGGCAGAGGGGCAGTCGAGTTCAATTATCTGGACGACTGGCTGGTTTGTGTGCCATCGGAACCCATAGCAAGTAGCCATATGGAGACCATATTGGCTCACCTGTCGGCGCTTGGGTTGTATTTGAATGTGGAAAAGAGCTGCCTGGTTCTAACCAGGGTTGTCGAGTACTTGGGGCTCACCCTCTATTCAGTTGCCATGAGGGCATCCCAGACTCTGAAGAAGAAGCATGCTATCGGGGAATGCATCAAGACCTGCATCTCACAGAGGACTGTGTCAGTACAGCAGTGCCAGAAGATCCTGGGTCACTTTGCTGCAGCCGCCCAGGCGGTGCCGCTGGGTCTCTTGCATACTCGTCCCCGTCAGCGGTGGTTCCCACTTCAGAAGGTGGTTTTGCCCAGAGATGAAGGAGGAGGCTAGTTCTTTCGTAGGAGTCTCATGGTTCTCAGGTGGTGGAGACACTCGTCAGCGGTCTGGGATGGTGTTCCCCTGGGCCAAGAGGGCCACAGGGTGACCATTATAACCAACCCCTCCCGAGCAGACTGGGGTGGAGTCTGGGAGGGCAGGTTGTTCCGGGACACTGGGCTCCAGCACAGCAGTCTTGGCATATGAACCATCCCAAGATGGAAGCGGTGCGTTTGGCTCTGGGGCTTTTTCTTCCAGTCATTCAGGGCAGAAAAATTCTGGTACGGACAGACAGCACAACTGTGGTGTCGTACATCAACCAGCAGGACGAACTGGGGTTCCTCTCTCCATGCGAGGGTGCGTCACCTGCTCGTGTGGTCTCAAGCCTGCCAGTTCCACTAGCTACAGATGCTCTGAGTGTGCCTGGCCTCCAGTGAACTGTTTGCATTTCCACTACTGCCTCTTCTGCCAGCTTTCCTCGTGAAGGCTGGACTGCTGTCTGTTCAAGTAAATTTGATGGCCCAAATTCGCCACAAGACCATGGGTGGCGAAGAGCCATGAGATGTTGGAGGGCCGTCCTTGGTCTCTTCCAACCTGACGGGTTATGCTCTCGCAGGCACAGGGTGGGAGTTGGCATCCGAATTTCCAGCTCCTGACGTCTCATGTATGGCCCTTGGACGGGGGCAATTGTGGAAACTGGGCTTGGAGAAGGAGGTTATAGACAGTGCAGGCTTCTCGGGGCCCCATCTACCCAGCTGTGATGCAGTGTGAAGTGGAGAGTGTTTGAGCTGGTGTTGGACCAAGGGGAAGGATCCCTTGTCATGTCACATCTCTGGTGTCTTGTCTTACCTCTAGTACCTCTTCACCCTGGGTTGGGCGGAGTCGATTATCAGGAGCTATCTGGCGGCAGTGTCAACTGTCCATGAGAAATGCAATAGCTTATCTCATGGGGTGCTTCCCTTGGCTAAGTGGTTTTGAGAGGCGTGGAACGGAGCCATCCATCTCGGCGTCTGTTGCTGCCCACTTGGGATCTCCAGACAGTTATTAGGGCTCTATGCTTACCCCTTTTTGAGGTATTCCCCAGTGCTGACCTTCGTCTGCTCTCCTGGAAGACAGCTTTTCTCTTGGCAACTGTCTCAGCCAAGAGGTTCGGTGAATTGAATGCACTCTCTGTGGACGCAGCATGCCTTAGGTTTGATGGTGATCAGGTGGTTCACCTGTGGCCCAACCCAGCTTTCAGCCCAGGGTGCTGGCTAATGGGTTGTTTCCTGCCTTCTTGTGCTTGAGGCCTTCTGCCCGCCTCGCACACCTCTTCAAAGGCTGAAAGGCTTCATAGTTGTGCCCAGTGGGGCTGTTAAGCTTTATGTTGACCGGGTGAGGTCTGTCCATTCTTCAGACAGGCTTTTTGTATCCTATGGGGACTCCATGTTGGGCAGGCCCATCTTTAAGCAGCGCCTGTCCCATTGGATAGTTGACCTGATTGCTTTTGCATATGTACAGGTTGGAGTGGAACTACCAGAGAGGCTGGTGGCTCACTCGACTGGAGGAATGGCCACTACGTGGGCATTGTTCAGGGGTGCACCCCTGGAGGATGTATGCACAGCCACTGGCTGGCCTCTTCCTCAATATTCACCCGCTTCTATAGGCTCTATATGGCCTCATCAGTCATCCCCTTATGTGTTCTAGGGGTCGCAATAGATTCTTAGTTATGTCTTAATTTTTCCCTCGCTGAGCCGGCAGGTGTGCCTTCTGCTCAGGATGGTTTTGTTGTTCAGTTCTGGTTGCCTGGAGGAACTGGCTTGATTTATAGGTATCCAGTTGAGTGCAATAAGGAGTCAAACTCATCTGTCTAGGGGTCGCAGCAGATTCTTAAGTTGTATCTTAATTTCCCTCATGTGAGCTGGCATATGTACCTTGCACTCAAAGAGGGTTGTGTCAGCGCTGGTTACCTGTAGGAACTGGCTTAACCTACAGGTATCCATTTGGGTACGATAAAGCAACCAACTCATCTGTTCTGGGGATTGCAACAAGTTCTTAAGTTGTGTCCTAGTCTCCCCCTCATGTGAGCTGACATGTGTGCCGTGTGCTCGAAGAGGTTCGTTTCAGCTCCGGTTACCGGTAGGAACCGGCTTGACTTGTACGTACTCAGATGGGTACAATAAAGGAGCCACACTCATCTGACTGTGTTGTGCATTGTGCTCCTTCTACCTGTGGGTGATGCCCTCCCCATTTCGCCTCAGGACTCACTTGGTATACGGTTGTCATGTGGTTACAGGTTCACTGAAATGAAATAAAACGTATGTTTACGCATGTAAACGTGGTTTTATGAATGAAAGTGAACCTGTAACCATTCATTGTCCCTCGTCGGTGGAGGCAGGCTCCTCCCAGTCATCAGAAAGAAGAAGAGTGAGTGGATGCAGGGGATATATAGGGTGTGCATCCACAGGTGTGGTTAATTTGGGATAATGGTCCTACTCTGAGGATCGGTGTCACATGGTTACAGGCTCACTTTCATTTATAAAACCACGTTTACATGCGTAAACATACGATTTATGAGGGAAAAACTGGTAAGTTTGACCAAGTTTTTAATTTACAAGGGAAAAAAGCTAATTCGAAAAACAAAAACTGCAAGCTTATGAAAGTTTCAACTCTAAGAAAAGTTGCAAATTTACAAGAAAAACTCAGATTTGAGGAAAAAATGTTGTACATTTATGACACAAATGTAAATAGGAAAGTCAAATTTTTGAGACAAAAGCTGCAAATTTCCAAGAAAGTAGGAAATTTCAGAAAAGAAATTAATTTCACTAAAGTGAAACAGTAGCAAAAATTAAAGGACATACAAGAGTAAAACACTATATCACGACTAAAGAATAAAGTGATGCATTAAGTAAATGAAGTAAATAATCTAAATTATGCCTACATACTATTATAATCCTGTGGTGCATTTTACTTTGTGCCATGGGATTATAATAAATAAATAAAACATTCATGAAAAAATTAATACTTTTTTAAAGCTTTATATACCCTTGACAATGTAGGAATGCTGGAGCAATAAATCTCCCTGAATGCTACAAAAACCAACAACGCATTACCAATGTTTGGAAACATCAGCTTTTAAGTCACACTGGCACATGATATTATGTAATGCCGACATTGTCATATGTAGGGTGTTATCAGGGAAAGGGACCAATTGTATGGAAGGCCATCCCATTCAAAACGTGGCCACAACGTGTAGCTACATTTCTGGAGAGACACATCAGGTCAACATAAGCTACATATTCATTGCAGCCCAGCTGAACTCTAGGAGCAGAGGTTGATCAGGAGGTCCTTGATATCACTGTTGTAGCATCATCAGGACTAAAGACTGCATGTCTTATTCACTGGGTATTACTGCTAGTATGTTATATTTAGGTGTGTGGGAGACAGTACACTTCAAGCTGTGTGGAAAGACAAAGACATAACTGCACAGTTTAAATGTTGTTATGGCGTACTATTGCAGTCCAGCCACTAGAGGGAGCCATGGATTTGAACTACAAATGCAGCATTGACTTTTTCTCAAGACGCAAAGTAGAGGGGAAAAACCCATATGCATATCACAAGCTATGCACAAGAGACAGAAGACTAACATACAGTAGAACTGACTGTGGAAAAAGGGAAAACAAAGATACCTGGATAGTGTTTTGGAGTCAGCTCCAGTTTGTGAGAGAGCTGCATGGATCCCGTTGTGGTGTCAATCATGTACACAAGCACCGAGCCACTGTAATGAGAACAAACAAAATCTGACTGTCATACATTTCATCTGAGGGGACAATTATAGGTAATTAGAGCAACAAGGATCTGAATGTGCTGAAAATGAAGGCTGTCTTTAATTCGGGGCATTACTTCAAAAGCTACAATTGTATGATTTAAATTACTTTAAACCCAGCATGTCTGTGCACTTAACTGTGCTTAATTTTAACTCATAAATGCATACAAGAAAAGAAGATCAAGTAACACATAGAGATGGAGCCTACCGACTTCTCTCTCTGGAGCCCGCCCCCCGCCCCAAATGAGCACAGTTATTAAAGGCTCCACTTTATCAAAGAACTGTGAAGATTTAAAGTGCCAAAAATGGCAGAAAATGCTGGTGAAGGAAAGTGGGAAGTGGAGAGAGATTCCTGCCAACCTGGCAGACCATAAATACCATGAGGAATTCCTGACAGGCACACACTAGTTAGCCTCTCTGCAAACATTAAACTGGCAGATTCTCACACCGGACACACACCACATGGACAACAATCCCCATAGCACACAAATGCAAATAAACACACCCAAGGTTTCTTCTTGACACAGCAGAAAAAAAGAGTGAAAGAGATGATGGGACAGTTATCAAGACACATACCTGGCACAGCCAAAAGCCATCAGTCTATACTTGTTGTTGACAGCCACACAGGTGCCATCACTCACATCAGCCGCCCAGACGCCCTGCAGCTGCTGGACACAAACAAAAAAAACTTTATCAGCCCCAACTCACTCATTTGGTGTCAATTTTGAACACAAAGTTTTTTTGCTTCCACTTCAATTTAGCTGAAGGTTTTCAGCCAATTACTTGGTCTCACTGAGTCTGACATTTATATCTGGACTTATCTTTATCTTCATGTTAAACTCCACACTCACATTCAGAGAACACAATTTATAGCCAAAATGCTCATGTAAAATCCTCTTTCGCTTTTTTGGGATACTTAACAAAATCTTACAGAGTACACTCTGCTGAGAAAAGCAATTCCATCCAGCTCAGTACTGAGTCATACCAGAACATAATAAAGAAAAAAAAATCATGTCCTTGTTTTTACCTAAACATGCTGCCTTATTGGTTTGGATAAGTGTCCTCTGTTAGGAGTCCTGAGTGGGTTGCTGCTGCCATTAAAGCAAACATTTTTAAACAAAGAAGGCATCTAGACTTCAGGTTTACACTTGTTAAAACACTAAAACAACATATACAAATATCAATTATTTGTTTTCTGCATATTTGATAAAGAAAAAAGTTAACTGACTGCAACAAAAAACACGTTTTCATGACTGAACAGCAGCCCTCAACTTTTCACTACAGTATGTGGACAAGCTGTATGATGCAATTCTCATTATTATTATTATTACATTAAAACAGTGACTTCTTTGAACTGTGTAGTCTCTGGCTAAGCCCATGTGGAATTAACATTGGCGAAAGTCTAGCCAGACCATCATATAAACCTTACGCTGGGTACACAGAGCCTGTGTCACATCTGCATGACGGCTGCGTTTTTTTCTTCCCCCTTTTTTTGACATCCATGTTATCTTTTTCTTCTTTTGGCTGCTCCCGCCACAGCTGCACTGCTAACATGGGCCACAATTTCCTCACTGATCGTAGCGCTTCCTCAGTTCAGTTTTATTGTTTTATATGATTTTTTTTACATGGTTTTATATGGTAGGTCGACTAGTCTGTGTGTTGTGAGTGTATGTGTGGGTGAGATTATGTTTTGGTTTTTGGTGTATGTTGTTTATTATTTTGTACAGCACTTTGAGCTGCTACACTGTATGAAAAGTGCTTTATAAACAAAGTCTGACTGATTGATACTTTCTGTGTGGAACTTATTTTGCAAGAAGTGCTTTCTCATTTGAAATCAATAAAGGATCTTTGTACAATAATACCAGGATAATGACAAACTTAATTGATTTTTTTGGTGCAGACGAGTGGTGAGACTTCAGTTACGGCTGCATTTTCTCCTTTCTTCCCTCTCATAAAATACCAGGAGTCATGAACAACAACAACAAAACTACATATACATAAATCCACCAGAAAGCCAAAGATAACTGTAGTATTTTTGTGTGGCCCATGTCTACTCTTACAGCAGTGCAGCACCAGAAATGCGGGTGGTGTGAATAGAAACACACAGTCGTCACACAGCAGTGACGTAGCCTGTGTGAACCTGCTGTTAAAAAAAAAAAAAAAAAAAAATTCTACACAGCTAATATCAAATTTCCTCATTGTATCACCTCCTGCAGCACACAACTTGGGTCATTCCATCTAGCTTCTTCTATGTAAACTTGAAAAAGTTCTAGTTTTTTGAAAATTCTTATTTTCAAATTGAAGAGTACAAAATAATTGGTATCAGAGCTAAAATAAGGAAAACTGATGTTCCTTGAATGGCTGTCGAAGAGAATAGGACATGCATATGTTCAGAGAGTTCACTGCAAGCAAGTACACACTGTACTTACAGCCAGTACTATGATTATTTTCACACTGTCAAGATTTCATGAAAGCAAAAGGCTTTTATATAGACTAGTAGCCTTTCTACAAGAGTGCTTCAACATTTGTGTTCTTACATCTGCAGTGATGGTATTACTCAGTGGTGTGATAAAGCCCAGGCGTCCATCATTCAACACTACAGCGAAGCCCCCCAGGGTCACACAGTACTCCATACAAAGAATATGCACTCCCTCCAGGTCTAAAGAGGGACCACCTGCGCATATACATATAAAGACAGTTTTAAATTGCGGTTCAAAGCTGTTCTTTTGTCATTAACAATGTGGATGGGCCGCCTCTAACCTCGAGCAGACTGCAGGTCCAATGCAAATGGGATAGTGGTGAGACAGATGGCCTTGCGTCCATTGCTGCCCAGCCCGTCCCAGTGTAGCACATGGAGGTAGCCGTCTTCTGTGCACACCAACAGGTCCTCCTGAAGGGACTGCAAGCTGATGAAAGGAAAAAAACACTCAAAATTTAGTTTTTCAGCTCAAACAGGAAAAAAAGCAAAATTGTGGAGGAGACGACAGAAGCAAACTGGGAGTGGGCAGGGTAGGAACATGATTAGAGTGAAAACAGTGGACCATTTACTCTCCAGCTGTAACTCTCAGTGACCAGCTGTGATGAGGCCATGTAGCCGCTAATGCCACCATTTTCTAACACGCAAGGGAACAAACAACAGTGTGCTTGTGCGTGTGCAAAATACTTCATTGTCTTAACAGGGAGGATGGTACAACAAAAACTGAATGAGAGACAGAAAACAGAAATGAAGGGAAACGCTGTGGACTGACACTGTGGAGGAGGGAATGTCTTTTACTGTAGCTTCACACAGCAGGAGACACCCACTCATCTGATGCACAAATCAAACTGTGCCTGTGAAATGCCGACGGAGTGCTCTCATTCAGATGACTACCCTATAATCTCTGTCAAGTAGAATCATTGGAAGAGAAATGGCAGATGAAGATAGGGTGTGAAAAAGTCAGAAGATATAAGAAAAAAACAGAAAGAGGAGTGACAGCTCTTGTCACTCAAAACAAAGAACTTCAAGACTGAAGATGCTCTGGACTTGAGGAAGGAGTGATTGGAACAAAAAACCCACAAAAATAACTTCAAACCACTATAAGAGAGAATAACAGAACAGAATCACTATTATCTAACAGAATCTTGTGTTGCTCTTGAACTAACCAGCACCCTTCATCTCTGAAAGGAATCCAATTTTTTGGGGTGCACACTGGAAGCAAGATTCACCTTTAGGCTTGGGGATCATCATCTAAGCAGATCAATTTTATTAAAAAGTCCAATAATAGCCAATTTTTCAGTGAGTAGCAATATCAAAGCCTGCTTAAACGTGATTGGTCTATGGTGTGGTCACTGAAATGGCATAAATGGTTACTCTGGTTGGGACAATCAGTCTGATGCCAGTAAAATATATAGGGATATACAATATATATCAGCGTGCTATTGGTATTGGCAGATAAAGCATTTAAAATTATTTAGAGGCAAAAACTAATACTTACAGCTGATACAATAATATTACAGCTCACAGTCAGAAGTGATGCTCAGCTGTGACGTTTTTCCATTGTGAGCAGACCAGAGTTTGATCCAAGTTCATGTTTCCCCCTCTGGTACATCTTGCTTGTTATCATCATGATGGCGATGTCACGATCATGCCACAACAGAATCCAACGGCAAAGCCAGTCATGATGGCTGTCACCATTTTTTATTCATGTCTAATATAGGCTGTTTTTGTCGCTCTGTTAATTAAGCAATACAAATTTGGCACAGACTGGACCTACAAATCATGCTAATTTCCATGGTCTGCTGAAGAGAATGAGTCACAAAAAAGTGTACACCTGAATCAGAGGGTGGATAATTTGTTAAACTGATTAATGGGACAAAAATATTTATAAATAAATTTTAAAATCTCTGAATGAATGCCAGCAAGTGAAAGCATTTTATATGTTTCAAGAGTCCTGATCAGTCTTATACTTTTTTGTAAAAGTTTTGAGTTTTATAGGAGCTGTTTTAGTCTTCAGTAACCAGTGGAATGCCATTGCCTACGTTGTTGCTTGGATCTGAACTTTCACCAAGGAAACACATTTACAATACTGGCAAGCAGAGGTGAAACTTTTAAAAATTCATGAATACTGTAGGGTCATTTTGATCCAGCAGTGAATAGTGGGTCAATGTGTCCCTGCTGCCAAAAAAAAAAAGCATTGTGATTGTGATTTTTGTAGACTCGTTTGGCCAGTGGGAAAGGGGCTTTAGTAGGGCATTACTTGGGTTCAAACTGTACTGCATTCAAGATAAGATAAGCCTTTATTAGTCCCACAATGGGGAAATTCCAGGATCGCAGCAGCAAAGGGATAGCAGCACTCAGAGCAATAGTAAATAAGATAAGATAAGAACTAGTTAACCAAGCAGTAAATAAATATACATATGTACACAGTTATAGACACAGTGCAGGAGCTTTGCAGCTGGATGGTATCAACAGCATTACGGTTAGTTAAATTACTCAGCAGAATAGAAATATGGAGCCGGACAGTATATTTCACATTTAGTTTCACATTAGTCTGTTCAGTGGGCTGCACGGTGGCGCAGTGGTTAGCACTGCGGCAGCAGAGTTTACCCTTGGCCGGGGGATTGTGGGGATCGTGGGATCGTGGGTTCGATCCCAGCCCCCGGCCAACAGTGATCTGTGTGGAGTTTGCATGTTCTCCCCGTGTTGCGTGGGTTTACTCCGGGATTTCTCCGGTTTCCTCCCACATGCCAAAAAAAACATGCATGTTAGGTTAATTGGCTGTTCTAAATTGTCCCTAGATATCTGTTTCCTATAGGCCCTTAGAATAGAGGGTTAGTATTAATGAAAGCGCTTTGAGTGGTCTTTGTGACTAGAAAAGCGCTATATAAGTGCAGGTTAGTAATTTGAATCAACAGTGTTGTTGCCATCCTCAATAACAACTGTAATTGTCTTAGTTGTGTATTGGCGGTGACGATCTCTATTGTGTAAAGATGTGACGTTTAGTATGTTTAATACGACCTCTACGAGCAGCGCGGCATAGATTATAAAGTCTGACAGTTGGTAGGAAGGACCTGCAGAACCTCTCCACTTAGGATAGCACAGCCTACCACTAAATGAGCCCCTCAGTGCATTCAGTGTGTCCCACCTGGGTTGGGACTCTGACTCCGAGTTCATTAGTGTTTATTAGTTAGAATTAACTAATAAACTAATCGGGCAGCTTGGTGGCGCAATGATTAGCACTATGGCAGCACAGCAAGAAGGTCATGGGATCAAACCCACCCTTGATCATCGTGGGTTCGATCCCACCCCCTGACCATTGGTGACCCTTCTGTGTGGAGTCTGCATGTTCTCCCCATGTCTTTGTGGGTTCACCACGGGTACTCCAGTTTCCTCCCACAGGCCAAAGACATGCAGGTTAGGTTAACTGGCATCAACTGGGGATTCTAAATTGTCTTTAGGTATGAATGTGAGAGTGAATGGTTGTCTGTCTGTGGAGGCCCTGCAATGGACTGTCCAGGGTGTACCCTGCCTCTCGCCCAAAGATGCTGGGATAGGCTCCAGCCCCCCCCCCCCCAAAAAAAAGGATTAAGCGGTAGAAGATGGATGGATGGATGGATGGATGGTTAGAATTAATTAATCTTACAGCAACACATCGATCCAGCAGGAAAAAAAGACTTACAACTGTCCTGTTTTCTTTTGTCAATCACCACTAATCACTTCAACCCACCTCTATTCATCTGTCAGTCATTCACCTCTCTCAGCAACCCTTTATCTCTACAGACACGCTGCCCTCACCAATGACAGGAAAGGAGTTTAGCTTCTCACTACTCTCACAAGAAAGACAATACTTGTTCAAAGTCAATACGCAGACACAAATGTCTTTTGCAGACAGTGTTGGATAATTTCAACAGCTTTAACAAAGGCCTGAAAAGGTAATTGACAATTTAACATTCAACCAAGAAGGCTTTCAGATGTGATATATTAAGTGATTCAGGATAATAACCTGGGACCAGCTCTGATCCTCATTTTAAAGCAAGATTAATTATCAGCAGGGAGCACATCTGACATACAGATATCTACAGACGTGGACAAATTTGTTCGTAACCTTCCATTAAAAATCACTGAAATAACTTGAAACTGACAAAAGCAGCAATAGATAAAATTTTTCTGAAAAATTAAATGAAAAGCAGACATTGCTTTTGAATTTTAGTTCAAGAGAATAATTAAAAAAAAAATTGGCCTGGACGAAAATGATGTTACCCTAAACTCAATATTTTGTTGCACAACCTTTTGATGCTATCACTACAATCACGTGATTTCTGTAACTCTCAATGACCATGTTTACATGGTCACGAGTAAACTGATTACTGGAGTAAACCAATAAAGGTAATGAACAGCTTATGGTGTTTACATGTACTGAGTCAACGGTTTACTGGGCAAATAAACTAGATGTGTTAATCTGTTTTCTCATAAACCGTTAATGAGCCTTTGACCTTGTTTACATGGTCACGAGTAAACCAATTACTGGAGTAAACCGATAAAGGTAATCGGATTACTCTGTTTCCATGACAGTTTGAATAATCAGGTAACTCCAGAAAGCTGATCGTCATCGGTTTATTTGTGACCAGGGTCAATGAGACTTTTACACCCATCAACAGGTATTTTGGCCCACTCATCGTGAGCAAATTAAGCAATTAATCCTTAATCATGTTCTCCCCGTGTTGCGTGGGTTTACTCCGGGATTTCTCCGGTTTCCTCCCACATGCCAAAAACATGCATGTTAGGTTAATTGGCTGTTCTAAATTGTCCCTAGATATCTGTTTCCTATAGGCCCTTAGAATAGAGGGTTAGTATTAATGAAAGCGCTTTGAGTGGTCTTTGTGACTAGAAAAGCGCTATATAAGTGCAGGTTAGTTAGTTAGTTAGTAATCGATCAATAAGGTGAATCAATTAACAATTAATCAATAGCTTGCATCCCTTGTCAAGTGCAAAAGTAATAAGTGTTTATAAAACCTATGCCTGTTGAGTCGGTACTGCAGAAGAACTCAGATCAAAACGTATCCAATGCTGGCGGAGCTAAAAGTTCACACCTGCCATCAAATATAATTTTAGCTAGTATGTATGAAGCAGAGTGGTTTACACTAACACCAAAACAAATAAGTCTACCATTTCAAGTTTTTCCATAATCTCCACCTTAAATATGATTGTAAAGAGATTCAGCAAAAACAGGAGATGAATAATGAAAATCTTTAAAATGTTCAAAGTGCATAAAACCCTGTAACAAGGCAAAGAAGGGTAACATAGTCCTTGTTTTGACAATGCAGTTTTCATTGATTTTAAAGGAACACATCCAGTCTGTTTTTTGTAGGAAACTTGATTTGAAAAAAGCAAGAAAATTTGAGTAAATGGTAATAGATGCAGGAAGGCCAGGCACAAGGGATCGCCACAAACATTTTGTGATGGTTTAGTGCAGGGGTCACCAACTGGCGGACTCCGGTCCAGATCCGGCCCTCGAGAGTCCTCTGTCTGGACTCCGAACCTTTTTCATATAATTTGGGGGAAAATTATACCGTTTTGTTTTAACCAAATGAAAAAGCGGAACTCAAGTGCTGTATTGGTGGGGGCCGCCTGGACATTTTATGGTGTGGGACCTTGGACGTTCTCTGTGGCAGAGCCGTATGGCTCTGCTCCGTGGGATACAGCGGGCGGACAGCCAGGCCTATGGAGGTATTATTGTTGCAAAACTATTTGTAAGCGTACGCACAGTGCCACGAATGCATGCACAGATCCACAAATGCGGAACGAAACGCCGCTGTGAACTTGTGTCCACCGCCACTCTGGCTACCTTCGATGGTATGGGTCCACCCGGGGGTCTGCTGACAGAAGGTCCTCGCGGCTCCTCCACACCTTCCTGGGACAGCATCCCCATTGGGCTGCACAACACTGTTTAGGTAGGAGGTAATTTCTGCAACCCTCTGATATCATGTCAAAACAATAAATGGCTCTGTGTGTTACTGAACATGTAAAATTCCACACACATCCACCTCCTCCCTCCCTGTGACAGAGTGTTACCCAGACACAGACGAAGTTAAAAAGATAAAAACATTGACATTAAAAAAAAAACCTCCAAAAGAATTATGTACTGTGGAATTAATTATATTTTCTGTCCCTTTTTTAGGCTTACAGTTTGAAATGTTTTGTTTTTAAATACTAAAAATATAGAGGCAGACTTTTGTGAGATTTTGTTTTGTAAATATTTATCTTTTTAAATGTATGTAATTTAGTTTGTGTTCTCCTATAAAACTTCCCATTTTTAGGATTTAAGTTGTAGATTTTAGAATTTTAAAGCTATTTATTTGGAGCCAAAAACACATTTAGTGTTCTCCTGTATTATTATGATGAAATTATTAGGTTTTATTTGAAATTGAGCAAAGAATTTATTGGATTTTTTTTTTGTTTAAAAAAATACAGAATTAAAAGCAGCTAAAACATCTGCTTAAAATAATGTGTGTTAAAGCAAATGATATTGGCCTGCTGGAGACAGCTGTGGTCTTCTTAAAGAATATCCATGAAAAGATGACAGTTCTAAAAAGCACATTTTCAGATAAATTTGTCCATGTGACTTGTCACAGTTCTCTTCCATTTCTTTTATTAAAAAATGTAAATTCATGGGTCATTGCAAACACTTGGCTTTAAAAGTACCAAGCTGTCACACAGTGAGAGGAAAAAAATCCTGCAAAAAACAAAAATTGCATCGAGAATTATTTTAGAATCAAATCGGAGACCCTGAATCATAACTGTAACATGAGGTGCCTAAAGTTCTTCAGCCCTAATTTGGACCTCAGCTGGAGAGGAGGACTGACTTATTGAACCTCTTGCACTTTTAGTTGGTGACCGCTGGTTTAGTGTAAGTACTTGTATGTGCAGCTGTGCATCTGCGTATGAGTGAGCTTGATGACACGTTACAGAATGAAAGAGTAAAGCCTCGTTTATGCTACACCTCTGCTCTGGTGCGCTGAGATGCATGTCCACTTTGGATGAGGCCAGTGCACACGATATATATATTTTTTTTCGTCCACTAGGCCAAACGTTTGACGCATGTGCATCACTGTCATTTGTCACCCCAGCACTATAGGCAGCACTGACGTGATAATGGCAGAGTTCTTCACACAGTTTCTCCTCAAATTTTGATTCCACTTCCTGTTAAGCTGCTCAAATTACCGTTTTTCAACGCTCTTCTCTGCTCAAGCTGCTACTGTTGCTGCAAAATGATTCATTTATTCTTGTCTTCCTCTTTGTCTACTTTAACTTTGTATGCTGTGCACCACCTATTGAACAGGAAGTTTAATCTTGTGTATGCATAGTCAATGCGCCCAGGCAACACAATCACAAAATTTGAGCTGCACATGCTCAGCCGTGGAAGCGGCCCGCAGAGCCTAGCGGAGTGGAGATGATAATGTTGTCCTGTTTTATCCATGTCCTATTCTGTACTTTGTTTTTAATGTGACAATTTTAAATTACTTCTGTGCATCCGTAAGTGTGTGCGGATGTGTGTGTAAGTCTGTGTGTGTGGATGGCGATGTGGCCTGGGTGGGGCTGGGGGATACATTCTTCTTTCTTTTTTTTAAAGCACTTTGTGCAACATTACTGTTTGTTTGAAAAGTGCTATATAAATAAAGTTTGACTGACTGATTGATGTAATTTTCATCACACAAGCCTCACGGTCAAGCAGAATCGCAAAGTGGAGGCGCAGAATAAACCCAGCTTTAGACTCGTGTGACACCAGTAAACAGACACAACAGAAGCAGATAAGGGGATCAAAAAGAGAGCGTCTACCTGGTGATGGGGGACTCCAGGTCCACGGGCTTCTTCATCTCTAAGGACAGAGCAGGGGCACACTGCTCCTCCTTATAACCTGGAGTCACCTTCACATGGGGACTTCCTCTGTGCAGGAACACAAGCAAACATGTTTACAGACAACACAGTTAAAATTAAAAGGCTACCAAAATACAGTATTACAATGAACTTCATTTTTAAACTCTCAGAGCTAATAAAGATCAGTGAATATGCCCCAACTTGCCCAGTGTCCGCTGGTATGCTGTTAAAGAATGTGAGGCGCACACATCTCTACACATAGGAAGTCGCACAATCATCCCCCAATAACTTCATGCAGAGTAGAGAAACAGGAAGGATTTGTGAAGATTAGACCAGCAAAAAATAATGACCTTTTGGTACATGGTAGATACAGTACCAAGCAAATGTAAATTATTTTACTGAGTGGTCCCTTATAGTTAATGTAATAACTGATGTAATTAGATAGACAATTTTACCTTAATGCTATATAATGATAAAAAAACTAATAAAAATGTGGAAATGGTGGGTATACAAATGTGTCCCTTCTGAGAAAAAAAAAAATCATTGCAGATTTCACTACCTAGTTTAAACATAGAATTACACGGGATAACATATTTGATAGTGAGCAAACATACGGTGATTTATAAGTAAGGCCCTTTTGTATCATGACAACTACCATTTGCCAGCTGTCGGCTGATTTCTAACGAGCCTGAGCCTTTTGCACACTGGAGCTCATTTTTCATTTGCGACGTGTTGTTAGTCATAGTGACACCATACCAGAAATTAGTGTTAGACAATTATTTTTTTGACTCAACAGCTGAAGTGAGCCAGCAGACAGAATAATATCCATAAGCAGAGTGTACAAGTTAGGGTTTTTATACAATTATACTACCAATTAAGTACAAACAATCAATCAGCTTGGCTTCTAAGATATGCCAGTGTCTTATTTAATGTCTATGATGTATGTAACTAAATTTAGCAGCGTATTTACAGTTCAAGCTATATGTTTTCTTTTCAACTCATTCCTGTTAAAGAAAAAAATACTGCAAAAACGAAATGTACACAAGCAACTCAAAATATAAAAAGATATTGTGGAGGAAAGGAATTAGACGAGACCTGAGCTGACGACACACAACTTTATTTCCTCCAACCAGCAAAACAGACTAACTCCCGAGTGCCAAAGCGATCTGGCTTTGTACATTTTCTCCCCACCTCTGGCACCCAGGGTAAACACATTTACATACCTGTTACTAAGTGTGAACACACATCAGCATACACATTAACACATTCGCGCCCCATGCGTCCTCAGGTATGAGCCTGTCACCGCGGGGGTGAAAGGCACATCTTTATTTACTATATACCCCCCGGTGCTCTGGCGCCCCTGGCTAGCAACCCCAACACCCCAAAGTACTGAGTGGAGTGTCATCTCCTTTGTGTCACCACACAGCCCCCCCCCCCCCAACACCCAGAAGGGGTCTGAACCTTCTGGACCTTTGGGCCTGAGCAAGCGCCCATAGTGGCTGTAACGTGGGCCGGTCGAAGTGCCTTCCTGTCGAGGCAGGTAGGAGAAAGGCTTGATCTCTGGAGGGGGAAAGGGTGGGGAGGGGAAAAGTTAGATTCCTGAAAACAGTCCTCTGTCGGGGGAACACTAACCTGCGGACAGACTGTAGGAAGGCACCTGCGTCGGGGAGCTTGAGCCAACACCACCTGCTCCTCTGTCAACACATAAGCAGGCTTCAGCCTGTCTATGCAGACGGTTTCCTTACCCCCCCCCACCCCCCAAGTCTAACACAAAATGTTTCTCCCCAGTTTACAGCACTCTGAACGGGCCGTTGTACGGCAGACACAGTGGGGTTCTGTGGGTGTTGTGCATGACGAAAACGAATTTGGTGTTCTCCAAGCGCTTTGGAACCAAAGCGCGGGAAAAACAATGGTGCGCCGGGCCCGGAGCACTGGCAGCCCCTGTACCGGAAAAAAGGTGCGCGGGTGGATCGGTCCCGGGCACAGGGCTCTCTGGCAAAAATTCTCCTGTGATCTACAACGGCTGAGAAAAAAAGAGTTCTGCTGGGGAAGCTGCCAAATCTTCCTTAGGTGCAGAGCGCAACCCCAAAAGGACCCAAGGCAGGCGGTCGACCCAATTTGCATCCGTTAACGAGGCTCTGAGCGCTGCTTTAAGAGACCTGTGAAAATGCTCGCACAAACCGTTAGCCTGTGGGTTGTATGCGGTTGTGCGGTGGATTTTGACCCCCAGGCTGTCGGCCATCGCGGACCAAAGTTCTGAAACAAATTGCGGACCCCTGTCAGTAGTGATGTCCAACGGGGATCCAAACCGTGTGACCCAAGATGACAAAAACGCGTGGGCTACCTTGGCCGACATGGAGGAACTCAGCGGAACCACCGCTGGCCAACGCGTAGTGTGGGCCACGATTGTGAAAAGATGTGTAAACCCCTGCGACGGCAGAAGGGGACCCACTAAGTCCATGTGTACGTGGTCGAACCTCCTGGCTGGAATTTGAAAAGGCTCGAGGGGTTCCGGCAACACTGCATCTCAGATGGGATGGGAAGAATGTGAGTTTCACTACAGCAGGAGCCGCAGAGAAGTTTGTCAATGAGAGATGTCGGGTTGGAGGTGAAGCATAATTCAATATGGAGTACGGTGAGCTTTGTGAACATTAAATGCAGGAACCAAAATGTATCGAGAACTGTAAACTTGTGGGTTTGGACTTGGGCTACAGAACCGAAGGAAGGAAGGACAGTAGCGGGCAGAGTGTCTGCGTAACCCACGGACGGAACTTTTTTTTTTTTTTTTTTTTTTCAGTTGTTACAATGGCTGTGACGGTCCAGCCTGAAATTTCTTTCTTTAAGTTTGTTTTTCTTTTTTTTTTTTCCTCCTTTTCTTTTGTTTTGGGAGTTTATTAGGATGTGTTTGTGTTTAGAGTAGGCATCTGTACTGGTTGTTAAAAGCGGTCGGGGCATCCCCAAAATAATTATAATTAGGATATACTGGAGAGGGGATTGCAGTGTAATATGAATATAAGTTAAATATGGTGGAAAAATGTGTTAAATTTATGACATGGAATATTAATGGATGTGGAAATCCAGTTAAGAGGAGAAGAATACTTTCCTATTTAAAACATAATCAGGCAGATATAATTTTTATTCAGGAAACACATTTGGAGGGGGAAGAAGTTATAAAATTTAAAAAAGGATGGGTGGGTCATATTTTCTATAGTTCATTCAATAGTAAGCGTAATGGCGTTATGATATTAGTTAATAAAAATATAAGTTTTCTTTTACAAATACAGACATAAGATAAAGAGGGAAGGATAATCTGTATCCAGGCATTGATAGAAGGCTACCGGGTGGTGTTATGTAATATTTATGCTCCCATTATGTCAAACCCTCAGTTTTTCCATCAGGTAAATAGTATATTAAGGGATATGGAAGGTCAAATTATTTTGGCGGGGATTTTAATGAAGTGATGGACCCAGTGGTTGATAGAAGTAAACTTCGTGGTCCTATAATGACCCCAGACAGAGAGGCAATTCATATGTTAATTAGAGATATGGGCCTTATAGATATATGAAGGTTGACTAATCCTAATAATAGAGAATACACTTTTTTCTCACATCGTCATAAATCCCACTGTAGAATTGATTTTTTTTGATAGCATCCCCCCTTTTAAATAAGGTTGTAAATTGTAACATCAATACGATTGCCCTCACAGATCATGCCACAGTTGAACTGAGTATCAAGTTAGATTGTGATGTTGAAAGGAAAGGAAGATGGAGAATGAATACATTTTTATTACAAGATCAAGTTTTTAAAAAAAGGTTAGAAGAGGACCTTCAATCATTTTTTGAGGTCAATGTGGGTAGCACAGAAGACATTTTCAGTGGTGTGGGAAGCCTCCAAGGCATATGTGAGAGGGAAACTGATTGCACAAGCAGTTAAAAAGAAGAGGGAGAAGTTAAACAAAATTCAAGAATTGGAAAAAGAAATTAAAACAAAGGAAATTAAGTTATCAAAAGTTTTTTCAGACTCAATGTATCAAGAACTTTGTAAGCTTAAATTCCAGCTATATGATTTTTATAATAAGGAGGCAGAGGCACTGTACCAATTAAAGTCCAGTTTTTACGAAGGGGGTGAAAAAATAGGTAAATTACTCCCTAGGCAATTGAAAAAAATGTAATTCTAGTATGATTCCAATAATTAAACAGAGGGATGAATTTATTTCATCCAGTAAAAATATTAACAAGGTTTTTTATCGGTACTATAAAAAATTGTACAGTTCAACTGTATTTATAAATGTTGAGGAGGAGAAATTAATAAAGTTTTTGAAAAATGTAGAAGTACCTAAGTTGCAGGCTGAAATGGCTGAAGGGTTGGAATCCCCAGTTACACAGGAGGAGATAAAAATGGCAATTTTACATATGAAGAATGGGAAATCACCTGGAAATGATGACCTTCCAGTAGAATACTATAAGGAATTCATAGATATTCTCTCCCCAGTATTAAAGAAAGTGTTTGAAGAAATATTTTCCAAGGGAAGGTTGCCTCCAACATTTAATGAGGCTTTGATGACATTAATTCCTAAAGTGGATTGGGATGTAACCGATCCCTCAAACTATAGACCTACAGACGTGGACAAAATTGTTGGTACCCCTCTGTTAATGAAAGAAAAACCCACAATGGTCACAGAAATAACTTGAATCTGACAAAAGTGGTAATAAATAAAAATTCTATGAAAATTAACCAATGAAAATCAGACAATGCTTTTGAATTGTGGTTCAACAGAATTATTTTAAAAAACAAACTCATGAAACAGGCCTGGACAAAAATGATGGTACCCCTAGAAAAGATTGAAAATAATTTGACCATAGGGACATGTTCAACCAAGATGTGTCCTCCAATTAACATCACAGGTGTATACAAACTTGTAATCAGTCAGTCAGCCTATTTAAAGGGTGACAAGTAGTCACTGTGCTGTTTGGTGACATGGTGTGACCACACTAAACATGGACCAGAGGAAGCAAAGGAGAGAGTTGTCTCAGGAGATTAGAAAGAAAATTATAGACAAGCATGTTAAAGGTAAAGGCTATAAGACCATCTCCAAGCAGCTTGATGTTCCTGTGACTACAGTTGCACACATTATTCAGAAATTTAAGATCCACGACGGGACTGTAGCCAACCTCCCTGGACGTGGCCGCAGGAGGAGACGGATAATACGAATGGTAACAAAAGAGCCCAGAACAACCTCTAAACACATTCATGGTGAACTCCAAGGTCAAAGTACATCAGTGTCAGATCGCACCATCCATCGTTGTTTGAGCCAAAGTGGACTTCACGGGAGACGACCAACGAGGACACCACTGTTGAAAACGAATCATAAAAAAGCCAGACTAGAATTTGCCAAACTGCATGTTGACAAGCCACAAAGCTTCTGGGAGAATGTCCTATAGACAGACGAGACAAAACTGGAACTTTTTGGCAAGGCACATCAGCTCTATGTTCACAGACGCAAAAATGAAGCATACCAAGAAAAGAACACTGTCCCTACTGTGAAACATGGAGGACGTTCTGTTATGTTCTGGGGCTGCTTTGCTGCATCTGGCACAGGATGTCTTGAATCTGTGCAGGGTACAATGAAATCTCAAGACTATCAAGGTATTCTAGAGAGAAATGTGCGGCCCAGTGTCAGACAGCTTGGTCTCAGTCGCAGGTCATGGGTCCTGCAACAGGATAATGACCCAAAACACAGCTAAAAACACCCAAGAATGGCTAAGAGCGAAACATTGGACTATTCTAAAGTGGCCTTCTGTGAGCCCTGATCTAAATCCTATTGAACATCTGTGGAAGGAGCTGAAACATGCCGTCTGGAGAAGGCACCCTTCAAACCTGAGACAACTGGAGCAGTTTGCTCATGAGGAGTGGGCCAAAATACCTGCTGAGAGGTGCAGAAGTCTCATTGACGGTTACAGAAATCCTTTGATTGCAGTGATTGCCTCAAAAGGTTGTGCAACAAAATATTAAGTTAAGGGTACCATCATTTTTGTCCAGGCCTGTTTCATGAGTTTGTTTTTTTAAAATAATTCTGTTGAACCACAATTCAAAAGCACTGTCTGATTTTCAATGGTTAATTTTCATAGAATTTTTATTTATTACCACTTTTGTCAGATTCAAGTTATTTCTGTGACTATTGTGGGTTTTTCTTTCATTAACAGAGGGGTACCAACAATTTTGTCCACGTCTGTATAAGTTTGCTAAATGTGGATTGTAAAATACTGACAAAATTTTTAGCTTTAAGATTACAAAAGGTATTACCAAGTATTATTCATCCTAACCAAGTGGGTTTTGTGAAAAGTAGATCATCTTCTGACAACATAAGAACACTATTACATCTGATATGGCAGAGTCAATCAAACGATGTCCCTATAGCTGCTGTTTCTTTAGATGCTGAGAAGGCTTTTGATAAGGTGGAATGGGAATTTCTTTTTTCAGTTTTGTCATACTTTGGAATAGGACCTGGTTTTATTAAATGGGTGAGAGCATTGCATAAAGAGCCAAAAGCTGCAGTAATGACAAATGGAGTAACATCTTCCTTTTTTACGCCTTCTAGAGGGACATGACAAGGCTGTTCTTTAAGTCCTCTGCTGTTTACAATTTTTTTGGGAAATATAAGCAATAGCCATTAGGACTAATCCACATATTTAAGGGGTTGAGGGAGGTGGCACAGAACATAAACTACTGCTTTATGCAGATGATATTTTGGCTACAATAACAAACCCACTGACCTCTCTGCCGCATTTAATGGACACTGGACAATCTTTTTCAAAATTATCAGGTTATACAATTAACTGGAATAAGTCAGAGGCTATGCCAATCTCAAAAAGTTGTTCCTCTAATATGTTAAAGAAATTTAACTTCAAGTGGATTCCAGAAAGAATGAAGTATCTAGGGATAAAACTGAGTCAGGACTTGGAGGGGATATCTCCGTTGAATTTTAATCTTTTGTTGCAAAAAATGAAAATAAACTTAAGGAAGCAGGAAAAGATTAAACTTAGCCTATGGGGCAAAATAAATATTATAAAGATGGTGATAGCCCCTCAGTTTAACTATATTGTCACAATGTTATCAATTAAAATACCAGACATAATTTTTCAAAAGTATGAAAATATGGTTAAACATTTTTTGTGGGAGGGGAAAAGACCAAGAACTAGGTTAAGTAAATTGTATGCTCCTAAGGAGAAAGGTGGGTTTGGCCTGCCCAACCCTAGACTGTATTCTTTATCATTTGAATTAGCTAAATTGGCCAAACACTGGAAGTCTGTGGACAGAACGGGTTGGGTAAAGATAGAGTTAGAACTGTGTTCCCCATTCAGTGTCTTTGATATGTTCTCTCAAATTCCAGGAAATATAAAAAATCCCATCCTTAACCCCTTAACGCCTGAATTTATTTCCAATTATGAAAAAAAAAATTCACTTGTGTTTTTGCTTTCAAGTAGATGCTAAATTAAGTTGAGAAAGTTAATTTGACTATAGCACATAAAATAGATATAATTTTAGGTATGATGCAAATTAGCGACAACAGGCATCTATGGTAAAAAAAAATGGTAAAAAAGCACCTGTTCCCATCTCAAGTATGAAGAGTCTTTTATTTATGCAACAAAGTTATTTTCAGTATTTTCAACTCTCATGACTGCCAAACTATAACCCTAACCCTAGCAATCAGGAAATGGATGGTGCTCCGTCTCTGACCGTTCCTACGAGAAACTAATACTTGCAAAAGGTTCCTAGGTATGTGTTGGAAGTGCTCCAACCGGAAGTGGAGGAATACAGACGGTATTTTGGTTGCATTTGGAGCGGAAGCGGTTTGATGCGAATTTGCGACGACAGGCGTCAACGGGTAATCATGCAAGAGATGTCTGGGATAAATGTCATAGAATGTGTAAGTTGTCAATGTACTGTATGTTCAGAAGTATTCATCATTGTGGAATAATCCTGCAGTCCTGCAATTATGGGCGGTGCGGTGGCGCAGTGATTAGCACTGCGCCAGCCCGGCAACTCACCCTTGGCCATGGGATCCCTGGTTCGATCCCAGCCCCTGACCAACAGTGATCTGTGTGGAGTTTGCATGTTCTCCCTGTATCTGCGTGGGTTTACTCCGGGATTTCTCCGGTTTCCTCCCACAAGCCCAAAACATGGAGGTTAGGTTAATTAGAGACTCTAAAGTGACCCTAGATGTGAATGTGTGTGTGAATGGTTAAGGGATAGTGCCATACTGTGGCTGCTTCATCCATCCAAGTGGATGCCCTCAATTTTCCCTCTGGGGATCAATGAAGTATACAAAAAAAAAAAAAAAAAATCAATCCGTATTGGGAAGACAACTATATACTGGGAGCAGTGGTGTTCCAGTGGCATACGTATTATAGGAGATCTGTATAGTGACAGAATATTCTTATCTTATGAAAATTTAATTCACCGATATGGCTTAGATGGTAAGGGTCAATTTTGGAAGTATTTACAGATAAGACATTGTATGATATCTGTTTTCAAAAAGGTTGATAACAACTTTATCTCCTTTTTGACCTGCCACTGAAACGCCGCACAACTTCACAGTTCTATAAAATTACTAATAATTTTATAAGTAATGGAAGTATAAATATGAAAAGGCTTTGGCAGAAAGATTTAGGAGAGGAAATTAATGATGACAGATGGTGTAGAATTGTGGAAGAATGTGGAAAATTTGTGAAAGAAGCTAAAGGGAAGTTTACTCAGTATAAAATATTGTATAGGTATTACCATACCCCATTGAGATTGTACAGAATGAAATTGGCAAAAAAATTATTTATATTGGAAATGTCAGATGACAGTGGGAACATTTTTGCACTGTCTTTGGGATTGTTCTCGGATAAGGCCATTATGGGTGAGAATACTGTCAATTATGTCTGGATGGTATGGTTCAAGAATTCCTACGACTCCTGCTCTTTCTTTGCTGGGGGACAGATCGCAAATGGTAAATATTTCAAAATTGGACTTTTCAGTTATCATGGTTGGTTTAGTCACGGCATCAAGGATTAAACTGAGACACTGGAGAACAACGGAAGTTCCAACAGTGAGAGAATGTACAGATGCGATGGTGGAGACAGCATCATATGAAAGGATGCTCAGTAGACTGAAGGGAGAGATGGGGGATGAGCCCTCAGCGTGGGATCGTCTTTGGATATATATGAAAACAACCTTTGACTAATGGTTTAGGATAAATTTTAATGATTTGCTAAGAGATAACCATGTCCTAGTTTATATATTAGTACTTTGTATATTCACCATATGTATGACAAGCTGTCTGGTATTATCCTTTTTATTTTATGCATCATGTACAGGGCCTTCCAAAGAAAACTAAATAAAAACTTAAATTTCAAAAAAAAAAAAAAAAAGGCTCGAGGGGGGCTTTGGTGTGCTTGTGCACCTTAGCCTGTTGGCACGCAACGCATGCTGCAGCCCATTCTTTCACATCCCTGCGTAAGTGAGGCCAAATGAATTTGGACCCCACTAGTTTAACTGAGGCTTGTACGCTGGAATACGAAAGGGAGTGGACGGACTTGAAAACGTGGCGGCACCAGGAGCTCAGAACCACGGGGCAGGTGCAGCCGGTGGAGATGTTGCAGAGCAAGTGGGGGGGGGGGGGCACCCTTCTTGCACCACCCTGCTCTCAAGTTTTAACTTGGTAGCTGCAGACGGGAGCGCGCAAATGTCTGCGCTCCCCAGTTTGGTCGGAAGCCATTGCGGAAAAATCGCTGCCCATGTATACCGGAGAGACCAGCGCACGTGATAAGCAGTCTGCCACAACGTTCAATTTACCGGCTACATGTTGCATGTTGGTCGTGAACTCCGAAACTGCAGCCAAGTGTCGTTGTTGCCAAGCTGACCAAGGTTCCGAGACTTTGGACATTGCGTAGGTCAGTGGTTTATTATCGACAAATGCGGCAAACTCGCAACCCTAGAGCCAGAACTGAAAATGACGCCTAGCCAGGTGGAGAGCCAACAACTCTGTCGAAAGTGCTATACTTAGGCTCGTCGCGCAAAGTACGGCTGAAAAAGGCGAGGGACTGCCACGAACCAGAGACATACTGTTTCACTATGGCTCCTACAGAGACGTCAGATGCATCTGTGGTAAGCACTATCCGCACTGACTGGGCTAGGTGGGCCAGCAAAGCTGTGTTAGCGAGTGTCGTTTTGGCATTTGAGAATGCCTGGACCCGCTCGGGAGTCCAGTCGATGCTATCCGCGGGCTTTTTTTTTTTTTTTGAGCACGCCATAGAGCAGCTGGGCTGCGCGAGGGAGGAAGCAGTTGTAAAAACTAACGATCCCCAAAAATTCCTGCAGCGCCTTCACGGTCTGTGGATGTGGAAAATCTGAAACTGCGTGCACTTTATCCGGCAGTGGGATCACGCCATCTGGTGAGATGCAGTGGCCAAAAAAGTCCATTACCGGCAGCCTGAACTGACATTTCGCTGGGTTAACGATCAGCCCGTGCGCTTCCACACGTTGGAAAACTTGTTTGAGATGGGCGAGGTATTCCTCCTCTAACGCGCTAGCCACCAAAATGTTGTCCAAGTAGATGAAAATGAATGGCAAGTCCCAGAGCACCGCATCCATCACCCTTTGGAAAAGTTTGTGCTGCGCCCTTTAACTCGAACGGCATGCGCAAAAACTCAAAAAAACCGAAGGGGGTTATTACCACCATTTTGGGGACGTCCTCTGCATGAACCGAGACCTGGTGGTAACCGCGGACCAGATCCACTTTTGAAAAAAATGCGTGTCCCAGCCAGGTGCATGGAAAAAACCTGGACGTGCAGGATGGGGTAACGATCGTATTCCGTGGCATTGTTTAAACGTCGGAAATCACTGCACGGCTGCCACAACCCATCGGACTTGGGCACCATGTGCAGCAGGCATGCCGCAAGGGCTGTTGGGAGTGCCTAACAATGCTCAAGCGTTCTAAGTTAGCAAACTCTTCGCGCGTGATGGCTAGTTTAGCTGCATCCAGCCAGCGAGGGCGCACAAACATGGGCGGACTTTTCGTAGTGATAAAATGCTCGACCCAGTGCTTGGTTACCATAGCAGAAAAAGTGGGCACCGTGAGTGCTGGGAACTCAGAAAGCAAACGTTGGTACTTACCCCCTGGAGCAAGAATATTTGTGTGTGTTGGTGGCCCAACTCCCTGAGCTGTGCAGGGCAAGGAGGAAAAAGATACAGCGTCCACTAAACGCTTGCTGGCAACATCAACAAGTAGTCAATGAGTACACAGAAAATCAGCACCTAAGATGGGGACCGAACATGCAGCTACCACAAAGTCCCACTGATAATTGTGTCCATGTAAACATACAGTGACCGTCCTTTCTCCGAACGTCCTGATGTGGGATCCAGCGGTTAAAGACGGCCCACAACTTTCTGCCAGCCTGTCTGCGCTGACTGGCAAAATGAGACTCTTCTAGAAGCCAGAGTCTACCAGCAAACGTCTCCCTGAACGTGTGTCCGTGATGAAAAGCAGGTTCTCCCTGTCGCCAGCGGCCGTAGCTGCTACTGACGGCTGGCTGGTCCGTTTCTGCATCCTCTGGAAACAGCACGGTGGCAGACAACGTTGTGCATCAGCGCCAAAACACTGATGATGAAAACACATCGTCTTGTTCTGAGTGGCCGTCCTGGCTACCACCTGCATCTCCTCAACCTCGTTGGACTCTGGCGACGATCCGGATCTCACTGCCTGGACGCCAAAACTCCTATTAGCCAGGATGCGGTCTGCTTCCTCTGCCAGCGCTCAGTAGTCCTTGGTCACCAGCAGCAGCGAGCTGGCCAGGATTGCCCTCGCCAAAGCTGGTAGCTTCTTCAGGATGAGGTGGGCGAAGAGGAAAGATCCATCATCTGCACCCAGCAAAAACAGCATACTCTCCATTAACTCCATGGCCGACCCGTCTCCTAATTCCGTGTGTGAGAGTTGCTTCTCTGCTCTCTCTCCGGTGGAGGGGATGTAACACCACAGCAGCAGCCATTTGAGAGCATCGTATTTGCCCTGGGCTGGGGGAGTGCGAAGCAGGCTCATTGTGCACCGAGTGACGCGTGGGTCCAGTGAAACCACCACGTAATGGTACTTTGTGTCATCCTCCAAGACTCTGCAGAGAGGGAACTGGGCTTCCACGTGAATGAACCAAGCGGCTGGGTCGTGGAGCCAAAAGTCCGGGAGTTTGACCGCCACAGTGAGCATAGCAGGGTGAACCCCAAGCGCGGATGCTCCCATGGAGATGCTCGGTCCGTCTTCCATTTTCACATCTCAAGGTCACCAACATGGAGGAAAGGAATCAGACGAGACACGAGCTGATGACACACAACTTTATTTCCTCCAACCAGCAGAACAGACTAACTGAGTGCCAAAGCGGTCTGCTTTATACATTTTCTCCTTGCCTCTGGCACTCAGGGTAAACACATTTAAATACCCGTTACCAAGTGTGAACACACATCAACATACACAATAACACATTTGCGCCAGTGCGTCCTCAGGTGTGAGCCTGGCACAGCGGGGGCGAAAGGCACATCTTTATTTACAACATACCTGTGTTGATGCAGTTTATATTTTGTTCTTCCAGTCCTCTAGAGGGCATTAGGATCTGTAGTAGTTTTAAGCTTGCCAGTAGGTGACAACAAGGAGAGACCTAGCATACTGAATGTCAGCAGGAACATGAGTCTGCGTTGCTGTTCCTTCTAAAGCCATCCGCTCACTTCCAGCCCTTTGAGTGGCAATATGAGTAAGTTTAGTAGTTTATTGTGATGGTCAGACAAAGTATAATTGGTTATTAGAATAAGTTTAATAAGTTTTATAGACATTAATCGGAGATGTGTTTGTGATAGCGAAGTCGAATCTGAGTTCGTATAGTGACGCTGTTTAGCTAACGTTGACCCTTTAATGTACCGTTTGTGCATATTATCTTTATTTTTCTAGTTTCTAATATTTCTTTGTGTTTTGTATCTTTTCAGTTTCACACTTTTTTGCATTAAATCCTAGTCCAAAACGACACCTGCCTGTTCCTTGGAGGAAGTGATGCAAGAGAGAGTTTAGCTGGCTGTGAATCTCAATATACGACACGAGTCACATTGGGTGCAACAGTACAGTGAAATCATAGCACTCGGTGAGGGACCACAGTGAAGGTGGGTGGAATTTAATGTACATTTAGCATCAGCGGTCCTATCCAGTCGTCAAGATGGAGCAAACACAGGCTGAAAGCCATAACAGTGAAGAAACACAAAGTGAAAAAAGGTCACACTCCTCAAAGTCACGCTCCTCCCACTCATCCAGGTCCTCTGTACAGTCTGGGAAACTGACTGCTCGATCAGCTGTAGGATCTAGGAGGTCATCAGCTTCAAGCCGAGCCAGTATGGCAGCAGCACATGCCCAAGCAGCAAAAGCCAGACTAGCATATGCTGAGAGAGAGATGAGCATTAAAGTGGAAAAGGCACGGTTAGAGGCAACTCTAGATGTACTTAACCTACAAAAGGAAGCAGATACAGCCAGGGCTAAAGCAGAAGTGATGGAGTCTGCTGTAGCTCAGCTCATTATCCCAGAACACAGCGAAGAATTGAGCTTCTTGCCTCTAGAACAAACTGCAGAACAAAAAGTGAGTGAATATATAAACAAGCATAGTTATATTGATCCATCTCAGAAGAAAGAAACTTTTCAACAGGACAGTACACATCAGGAACAACATTCCACACTGATTTACTCACATCTCCATGCCAAACAAGAACCAGCTCATTGCCCAGTTCAGCCACAAGAGGGCGCCAAGCGACCACCACAAAGAGATGCAATTCACCAAATTTCTCATAGTGTGTTGCAATCACAACAGATATCAAGTTCAAATGATGCACACAACACTACCAGTGACCTTGCCAGGTTCTTAGCCAGAAGCCAACTATTAACAGGAGGGCTGACAAAATTTGATGACAAGCCAGAGAGTTATCTTAGCTGGAAAGCCACATTCCAGAGTACCATCAGAGACCTTGGTCTTACAGCCAGTGAAGAACTAAACCTCCTCATTAAGTGGCTTGGCCCTGAGTCTTCTGAACATGCTAAGAGATTAAAAGCAGTCAATATCAGGTATCCACCTGCTGGTCTGAACATGGTCTGGACGAGACTGGAAGAATGCTACGGCTCACCAGAGGCAATAGAAAAGTCCATGTTTGCAAGAATCCAAAATTTCCCAAAGCTCATGAGCAAAGAGCCACACAAGCTTCGCGATCTATCAGATCTACTGTGTGAACTGGAAGCAGCAAAGCTGGATGGATATCTGCCAGGCTTGAGTTACTTAGACACAGCAAGGGGTGTAAGTCCAATCGTGGAAAAGTTGCCCTTTCACCTTCAAGAGAAGTGGACAATGGTAGGGTCAAAGTATAAAGAACACCATCATGTAAGCTTCCCACCTTTCTCATTCTTTGTTGAATTTGTGAAAGGTCAAGCCAAGGCAAGGAATGATCCAAGCTTCAACACGACTTATAGCCCACCTGCCAATTCTACAGTCAGTTACAAAAAAGGAAAATCACAAGGTCACTACATGCAGAAACAATCAGTTACGGTACACAAAACAGACGTGTCAGTCGGAGTAAAGACAAATGAAGGAGGCGAAGACATTAAAATACAATGTCCCATAAAAACCACAAACCACACCCATTGAAAGGATGCAGGGGTTTCAGAACAATGTTGCTTGAGGACAGAAAAAAGGTACTCAAAGACAACAACATCTGCTATCGCTGCCTTGCTTCCACCACCCACCAAGCCAGGGACTGTCAAGTAACAATCAAGTGTGAAGAATGCAACAGCGACAAACACCTGGCAGCTCTCCACCCAGGCCCAGCTCCAACAGTATCTAAGCCTCCCTCATCTCCTAAAGAGAACGGCGGGGAGCAAGAACTCACACAGGACTTAGATGTCACAGCAACATGTACCGAGGTATGTGGAAATCAAATCACAGGAAAATCCTGCTCCAAGATCTGTTTGGTGCAAGTTTACCCGAAAGGTGAGCCACACAACATGAAAAAGATGTATGCAATAATAGATGATCAAAGTAAACAATCACTCGCAAAAACAGAGTTTTTTGAAACATTCAATATTCGAAGCACGGCCACACCTCACACACTGAAGACGTGTGCTGGCACAACACAAAAAACTGGTAGAAGAGCCTGCGACTACATAGTTCAATCATTGGATGAAAAAATGAGCTTTCCTCTCCCCACGCTCATAGAGTGCAATGCTATCCCCAACAATAGGGAAGAAATACCCACTGCAGAAGCTGCCTCACATCACCCCCATCTGAAAGCAATAGCTGCTGAAATACCACCCCTCGAACCAGACGCTGACATACTGCTGCTGATAGGATGCAACCTTCTCAGAGTACGCAAGGTGAGAAAGAAAATCATTGGCAGGCACAACGATCCGTTTGCACAGAAGCTTGACCTGGGCTGGGTTATCATTGGTGATGTGTGTCTGGGCACCGCCCACAAGCCAAGTGAGGTAAATGCTCTCAAAACACATGTGTTGGACAATGGACGCCCAAGTTATCTCACTCCCTGTGACAGTCGATTCAGTGTAAAAGAGAGCTTCACAATGAGCCAACCGAAAGCTGTCTCCAACCTACTGCCATTTTCAAACCCACATGCAAAGCCCACGGTTGAGAATCTAGGAGAAGCCGTCTTCTGTCGCACTAATGAAGAAAATCACCTCGCACACTCTGTTGAAGACACAATCTTTCTGAAGAAGATGGAAGGGTCCTTCAAAGATGACACAAACAGTTGGGTGGCAACACTCCCATTTCGTAGCCCCAGACGCCTACTCCCTGACAACAGGTGCTACGCCTACAAGCGGCTCATGTCTCTGCGACGTATGCTTGACAAGAAGCCAGACATGAAGGCACATTTTGTTGAGTTCATGCAGAAGATGCTCGACAACAAACATGCAGAGCTGGCACCACCTCGTGATAGAGACAAAGAGGCCTGGTATCTTCCCATTTTTGGCGTATACCACCCACAGAAGCCTGGGAAGATCCGTGTGGTGTTCGATTCCAGTGCGCAGTTTGATGGAGTTTCCCTCAATGATGTACTGCTGTCAGGGCCTGACCTAAACAACACACTCGTAGGTGTGCTTCTCCGCTTCAGAAAAGAACCTGTCGCTGTCACAGCTGACATCGAGCAGATGTTTTACTGCTTTGTTGTCCAAGAAGATCACAGAGATTACCTTCGCTTCTTGTGGTACGAAAACAACGACCTGATCAAAGAAGTGGTGGACTATCGCATGAGGGTGCATGTTTTCGGTAATAGTCCCTCCCCTGCGGTGGCGATCTACGGGTTGAGGATGGCAGCAAAGGAAGCAGAAGGTGAATATGGAACTGACGCTCGAAACTTCAGAGAACAGGATTTCTATGTGGACGACGCATTAAAGTCTTTCTCGACAGTAGCTGAGGCTATCGACGTTCTACAAAGAGCCCAGAAAATGCTCGCACTCTCTAATCTACGTCTCCACAAGATTGCCTCCAAAAAAGTAGAAGTAGTGAATGCTTTCCCACCTGAAGACAGGGCAAAAGAACTCAAAGACCTTGATCTGTCTACAGACAACCTCCCAGTCCAGCGCAGTTTGGGTGTGATTTGGGACACCACATCAGACACGTTCACATTTGATGTTCCACAAGAGCAAAAGCCCTTTACTCGATGTGGTGTGCTGTCAACTGTTAACAGTCTGTTCGATCCTCTCAGGCTGCTAGCACCTGTAACCATCAAAGGCAGACTTCTTCTCAGAGAGCTCTCCAGCAGCAATCTTGAGTGGGACAGCCCCTTGCCTCAAGACATGTATGACGATTGGAGAAAATGGCATGACTCTCTGCAGCAGCTCAAGACACTGAACATTCCCCGTACCTATGTTTCATTCTCCATCTCACAAGCCAAAGTCACTGAACTCTGTGTGTTCTCAGATGCTTCAGTTAAAGCTATAGCTGCAGTTGCCTACTTGAGAGTCACACATGAAGACGACCACAACGAGGTCGGGTTTGTCATGGGTAAGGCCAAACTAGCCCCTGTGCCAGAGCTCACAATTCCGAGGCTAGAACTGTGTGCTGCAGTGCTCACTGTGGAAATGTCTGAGCTTCTCAGAGAAGAACTAAAGATGAAAATTGACGAGGCCGACATGTACAAACACCAGTGGAAGAGAGTTCAAGTCCTTGCCGACACCTTCTGGGCCCGCTGGCAAAAAGAGTACCTGAACATGCTCCAGAGTCGTCAGAAGTGGCAGCGCAACAAACCAAACCTGGAAGAAGGGGACGTCATTCTTCTTAAGGACAAGAACCTAAAAAGGAACGAATGGCCTATGGGCATCATCGTGAAGACTCTCGCAAGCAAGGATGGAGTCGTAAGGAAGGTGGAGGTCAAAGTGACACGAAACAAAACTACAAAGACTTTCTCCAGACCCATCTCAGACTGTATGCTCCTTTTATCTCCAACAAATTAGTTTATAAGTTTAGTGGCATTCTTACAATAATGCCAGGCGAGGAGTGTGTTGATGCAGTTTATATTTTGTTCTTCCAGTCCTCTAGAGGGCGTTAGGATCTGTAGTAGTTTTAAGCTTGCCAGTAGGTGACAAGAAGGCGAGACCTAGCATACTGAATGTCAACAGGAACATGAGTCCGCGTTGCTGTTCCTTCTAAAGCCATCCGCTCACTTCCAGCCCTTTGAGTGGCAATATGAGTAAGTTTAGTAGTTTATTGTGATGGTCAGACAAAGTATAATTGGTTATTAGAATAAGTTTAATAAGTTTTATAGACATTAATCGAAGATGTGTTTGTGATAGCGAAGTCGAATCTGAGTTTGTATAGTGACGCTGTTTAGCTAACGTTGACCCTTTAATGTACCGTTTGTGCATATTATCTTTATTTTTCTAGTTTCTAATATTTCTTTGTGTTTTGTATCTTTTCAGTTTCACACTTTTTTGCATTAAATCCTAGTCCAAAACGACACCTGCCTGTTCCTTGGAGGAAGTGATGCAAGAGAGAGTTTAGCTGGCTGTGAATCTCAATATACGACACGAGTCACATTGGGTGCAACAGTACAATACCCCCGGTTCTCTGGCGCCCCTGGCTAGCAACCCCAACACCCCGAAGTGCAGTGTGGAGTGTCATCTCCTTTGTGTCACCACAATACTGGAATTTATCTGGAATTTATCATCTTCATCGGGCTCATCTCCAACGGCGACGAGTCCGTCTACAGGAAAGAGGTGGCCCAGCTGGTGTCCTGGTGCAGCCACAACAACCTGCAGCTGAACGCTCTGAAGACAGCAGAGATGATTGTGGACTTCAGGAAAGTCACAACCCCCCTGCCCCCCCTCACCATCACAGGCTCTCCCATCACCATTGCAGATTCCTTCCGCTTCTTGGGCACCACCATCACCCGGGACCTCAAATGGGAGCCAACCATCAGCTCCCTCATCAAAAAGGCCCAGCAGAGGATGTTCTTTCTGCGGCAGCTGAGGAAGCTCAAGCTACCCACCAAGATGTTAGTGCAGTTCTACACGGCCATCATCGAGTCCATCCTCACCTCCTCCATAACTGTGTGGTATGCAGGAGCCACTGCCAGGGACAGACTAAGGCTGCAGCGCGTCGTGCGCACTGCTGAGAAGGTGATCGGCTGCAAGCTCCCATCTCTCCAGGACCTGTACATCTCCAGGACCCGGAGGCGTGCTGGCCGGATCATAGCCGATCCTTCACACCCTGGTCACGTACTGTTTGCCCCCCTCCCCTCAGGTAGAAGACTTCGGTCCATTCGGACTAAAACCTCCCAGCACATGAATAGCTTTTTCCCCTCTGCCATCAGACTGCTGAACATTAAGTGACTTATTGACTCTCGTGCACTATGTACAGCAGCTCAACCAGACTCATGACATTCATCACTGTTTTTCTGTTGCATTATCAACTGCACTGTGGTACCCCATATTATCTGCTACTTGCTAATTTATTTAAAACTGCCTTGACTAGTATTACTCATTATTACTATTATTATTATTATTACTTATTTTTCTACACTTATTGCACGTTTTTAGTCCTTTAGTTTTTTAGTTTATCTCTTTATCTCATCATGTTTTTAATGTTGCAGCATGGCACCAAGACAAATTCCTAGTTTGTGTACTACATGAACAATGGCAATAAATCTGATTCTGATTCTGATTTTAAGAAGTTATTTGAGTCTTGGTTAGTCTGACACTTACAGTCATTAGGACACCCCACTAAATACTCCGATCTTTATTAAGAAATGTTCACATACAGCGGGGCAATAAAGTATTTAGTCAGCCACCAATTGTGCAAGTTCTCCCACTTAAAAGATGAGAGAGGTCTCCAATTTTCATCATAGGTATACCTCAACTATGAGAGACAAAATGAGAAAAAACAAAATCCAGAAAATCACATTGAAGGATTTTTAATGAATTAATTGGTAAATTCCTCAGTAAAATAAGTATTTGGTCACCTACAAACAAGCAAGATTTCTGGCTCTCACAGACCTGTAACTTCTTCTTTAAGAGGCTCCTCTGTCCTCCACTCGTTACCTGTATTAATGGCACCTGTTTGAACTCGTTATCAGTATAAAAGACACCTGTCCACAACCTCAAACAGTCAAGACTCCAAACTCCACTACGGCCAAGACCAAAGAGCTGTCAAAGGACACCAGAAACAAAATTGTAGACCTGCACCAGGCTGGGAAGAATGAATCTGCAATAGGTAAGCAGCTTGGTGTGAAGAAATCAACTGTGGGAGCAATTATTAGAAAATGGAAGACAAACAAGACCACTGATAATCTCCCTCGATCTGGGGCTCCACGTAAGATCTCACCCCGTGTGGTCAAAATTATCACGAGAACGGTGAGCAAAAATCCCAGAACCACATGGGGGACCTAGTGAATGACCTGCAGAGAGCTGGGACCAAAGTAACAAAGGCTGCATCAGAAACACACTACGCCGCCAGGGACTCAAATCCTGCAGTGCCAGACGTGTCCCCCTGCTTAAGCCAGTACATGTCCAGGCCCGTCTGAAGTTTGCTAGAGAGCATTTGGATGATCCAGAAGAGGATTGGGAGAATGTCATATGGTCAGATGAAACCAAAATAAAACTTTTTGGTAAAAACTCAACTTGTCGTGTTTGAAGGAGAAAGAACACCATACCTACTGTGAAGCATGGGGATGGAAACATCATACTTTGGGGCTGTTTTTCTGCAAAGGGACCAGGACGACTGATCCGTGTAAAGGAAAGAATGAATGGGGCCATGTATCGTGAGATTTTGAGTGAAAACCTCCTTCCACCAGCAAGGGCATTGAAGATGAAACGTGGCTGGGTCTTTCAGCATGACAATAATCCCAAACACACCACCCGGGCAACAAAGGAGTGGCTTCGTAAGAAGCATTTCAAGGTCCTGGAGTGGCCTAGCCAGTCTCCAGATCTCAACCCCATAGAAAATCTTTGGAGGGAGTTGAAAGTCTGTGTTGCCCAGTGACAGCCCCAAAACATCACTGCTCTAGAGGAGATCTGCATGGAGGAATGGGCCAAAATACCAGCAACAGTGTGTGAAAACCTTGTGAAAACTTACAGAAAACGTTTGACCTCTGTCATTGCCAACAAAGGGTATATAACAAAGTATTGAGATGAACCTTTGTTATTGACCAAATACTTATTTTACCGAGGAATTTACCAATTAATTCATTAAAAATCCTTCAATGTGATTTTCTGGATTTTTTTTTTTTCTTATTTTGTCTCTCATAGTCAAGGTATACCTATGATGAAAATTGGAGACCTCTCTCATCTTTTAAGTGGGAGAACTTGCACAATTGGTGGCTGACTAAATACTTTTTTATCCCACTGTATTGACGTCTAATCTTGTTTTTAGTTTATCTCTGGGAAAAGAAGGTGATTTAATTGCAGGTAAATAAAAATTAACCTTGTTTTACTCATTAAACAAAAGATATCAACAAAAATGCGTATTCTAACTGAGGAAAAAGTTAGGATACCCTACTGCCTAATATCTAGTGTTACCCCCTTTGGCTGAAATAACTTCAGTGAGATGCTTCTTATAGCCATCTACCAGTCTCTGACATCAGTCTGAGGAAAGCTTGCCCCACTCCTCAACGCAGAATTCTTTCAGCTGTGAGATGTTTGAGGGGTTTCTTGTATGTTCAGCCCGTTTCAAGTCACCCACAGCATCTCACTGGGATTAAGATCTGGGCTTTGATTTGACCATTCCAGGACTCTCCATTTCTTAGTTTTTAGCCAGTCCTTGGTGGATTTACTGGTATGTTTTGGGTCACTGTCATGTTGCAGGGTCCAGTTCCGCTTCAGCTTTAATTTTTTTTACAGATGCCATTATTTTATTTCAGTCTGAGCCGGCTGCATTAACTGTGGTGTAGGCACAAGCTGTTGCTTAACCCTACACCCTTTCTGTCCGAAATATGTTGTCTTTTTCTCTTTCCTTTTGTTTTCGGTCTTGTTATGATCCAACAGAAATTTAAAAAAAAAGAATGAATGAACTGTCATTTTAACATGGTCCACTCAGTAAACTTACGTTTACTGTGGATTCCGGAGGGTCAGAACAAAATAAAATATTTTTTTCTGACTTCCACCTCCATTATCAACACTTCAGCGTCACACTCCGTTAATTTTTTATGTTGTGCTTTCCCGCAGGATTGACAACCACTGTTTGACAGAAGAGTGACAGAAGGGGCATTTTTCTTCATTTACATAGTCATTAGTGGGAGGAACCGAGGTGGAGTAAAGAGATTGTGCACATGTGCTGACTTCATGTGAGGTGGGATATTTAGAAGAAAAGGAGTAGAGAATTGGGCGTGTGCACAGTTTTTTAAATCCAAAAATTTTTTTGAGCACATACACTACCGTTCAAAAGTTTGGGGTCACTTAGAAATTTCCTTATTTTTGAAAGAAAAGCACTTTTTTTCTATGAAGATAACTTTAAACTAATCAGAAATACACTCTATACATTACTAATGTGGTAAATGACTATTCTAGCTGCAAATGTCTGGTTTTTGGTGCAATATCTACATAGGTGTATAGAGGCTCATTTCCAGCAACTATCACTCCGGTGTTCTAATGGTACAGTGTGTTTGCTCATTGTGTCAGAAGGCTAATGGATGATTAGAAAACCCTTGTGCAATCATGTTAGGTCTGCAATGCTGTAATTGCTGCAAATGGAGGATTCTTTGATGAAAGCAAAGTTTGAAGGAAAAAATTATTATTTCAAATACAAATCATTATTTCTAACCTTGTCAATGTCTTGACTATATTTTCTATTCATTTTACAACTCATAGTGGTAAATAAGTGTGACTTTTCATGGAAAATACAAAATAATTGTCTGGGTGACCCCAAACTTTTGAACGGTAGTGTACTTTTCAAATTTTGTGAGTAAGCCATCTTTCAGTATGAAAGATGCACAATCCTTTATACATGAGGCCCCTGGTCTCCATCTACATTCTCTCTGGCAAACTTCAGTATGGCCCTCATGTTTCTCTTAGAGAGCAAAGGTTTCCTCCTTGCACGCCTCCCATGCAAGTTAAACTTGTGCAGTCTCTTTCTGATTGGCGAGGCATGCACTTTCACATCAACAGTAGTAGCAAGAGCCTGCTGTAGATCCCATGATGACATTTTAGGGTTTTTGGAGACTTCTTCTAACATCCTGCGTTCTGTTCTCAGGGTGAACTTGTTTGAACAACCAGACCTGGGCATGGTGGCAGTTGTTTTCAATGTCCTCTACTTGTAGACTATTTTCTGGACAGTCTAATGGCTGATTTCAAATTCTTTTGAGATCTTTTTAAATCCCTTACCAGACTCATAAACTGCTACAATCTTCTTTCTGAAGGCCTCAGACAGCTCTTTCGTTCTCACCATGGTGTTCACTCTCACTTCAACAGTCAGAAGCACACCAAACTAAATGTCTGAGGTTTAAATAGGACAAGCCTCCTTCAAAATGCTGAGTAATGATGTTCTAATTATGTGCACCTGATGTGGTACATCTGTGTGTGATTTTAGTCGTTTTAAGTGGGACTAAATGAAGGGGTGTCCTAATTTATTCCTCACCAGAAATTGCATGTTTTTAAATTACATTTTACCAAAAAAAAAAAAAAAAATTAACAAGTCTTTTCTTCAGTTTTAATTGTTAAGTTATATTACTTGAATCTCCCAGTATTGTTAAAATTGATATTGCATATACATGTGCAAATATGTAAAAGAAACACACACACACACATATATATATATACTGTATATACTGTATATATATATACATACATACATACATACACACACACAGGCTTTCATAGGGCATCCTAATTTTTTCACATTGCTAGATGTTAATAAAAAAAAAAAATCACAGACAAAAGCCAATTTCTGCAAGGGACCCAGAAGTCCAGGTAAATGAGGAGAATTGGTAACTTAGCAAGTGTAGAATCATGTGGCAATTAAGATATAATATTTAGTCAGAATCAAGTACTCACATGGCTATTGTTAATGCTGAATGAGACCTTATTCTGAATAAGAACACCAGAAATTGCTGTTTACATGGTGCTGACTTATTCAGAATATTATTGTATTCAAGCTATTAATAGAGTTTTGCTGTTCATGTAAAGAGTCACTGGGATAAATAGGTTGGAGGGCTCTGTGCATCATCATAAATATTAATGTGGGTGTACTCACTTTGGATAGACGGGCTCATAAAGGTACTTTTCATCTCCTCCACCCAACACGTCAAACAAGAGGATGTAGCCTTTGGCTGTCTGAAATTATAGAAAAAAATCATTTCATCATCAGAGAGAGTAATGGCAAGCAAAATGATGGCTGTTGAGATAACACTAGAAAACATTATCCTGGGACAAAAAAAAAATAGAATGATTGTTAGTCACATCGACATAAAATTTTTGCAATCAAAAATTAAATAAATGGCAGCCATCACAAAGCTGTAAAGTTATTCATTTTATTTCAAACTAGAAAAGCACTCAGAGCACATATCTCCGCCAAGGCTCCTGCCATCCCTCATGGATCACCTCAAAAATGTAATGGGTTTGTGTGGAGGCCTAAAGCCATTTCTGGTGAAAATTTCACCTAAATCGATCCATTACAGGGCTGTTCATACTGTATATGTGGCAGTGTACAGGGCTGTACAGTGCGACATACTGTATATGTCGCATGTGTGACGTGAACATTGGTCTGTGCCAAGAATGAATGAAGTAGCACTGGTGCAATGAAAAACAAACCCATTTCTCATCGCACTGATAAAACTACAACTGGTGAGCTGCAGTAGCAAGTTCCATCAGCATAAATTCATACCTCAACAATCTCTGGCAGATAACAGCACATTTCTCCTGGATATCAAGTTTCATGTGCTCACATCTTGATCACGCCAGGCTCAGCCCAGAAGCTGGTGAAGCAGGCCGCTATGGAGTCACCGGCATTTTTATGTCTTAATTTTGACAAAGCAGGATACGTTTTACTTCGGAGGGAGCTGCTGCAGGCTCTGGGAGTTTTTTTTTTCCCGTTTCTTCCAGCTTCTTCTGGTCCCACAGTGGTCATTTCGTGTGGTCTCTGGAGTTGGAGTGTGACGGAGAAAGAGGAAGTTCCATGGGGCGACGTAGGCTATGGGCTAGTCTAGAGGTGTCAAACATTTGGCCCACAAGCCAAAACCGGCCCGTTAATTTGTATGGTGTTGTAAATGTGTTTAGGTGATTAGGACTGATGAGTGATGTGGAAATGTCTGTAAATTTAAAATAATTTCTAGATCTTGAAAAGTTGTTTTTAATCACTAAGTGAAATCCTATATTTTTAATGATTAAACTGCACTACTTGCACAGTAGGGTTAGCACTGTTGCCTAACAGCAAGAAGGTTCCAGGTTTGAATCCGCAGGCTGGCAGGCGTGGGAACCTTTCTGTGTGGAGTATGCATGTTTTCTCTGTGTTGTGTGGGTTTACTCCATGTGAGCTGGTTTCCTCCCACAATCCACAGACATGCATGTGAGGTTAATTGGTGATTCTAAATGGTCCCTAGATATCTGTCTCTCTCTTAGAATAGAAGGTTAGTAAGGAAACAGTCCCTTACTTGCTTGCAATTGCAAGAAAATGGAACAGAGACATCAAGCGCGCACACCCAAGCATACATACGTAGGTATACATTTTATACACAACATACATATACACATACGTGCATACATTACGGACATATAATCACATAGGCACATTTAGTTAGCCTTTAGCACAAAACCAGTTAGTGAAAACATGTCCACATTTAAGTTTGTCACGTGGAACATACGTAAATTGGTACCAGGGAGACGAGGCCAAAAGTTTTTCATTGACTGAAGTAGCTACAGGCAGATTTTGTCTTATTACAGGAAACACATGTTTCTAAGTCGTCTATAGAAGTGCTCACCTCCCCGGAATTCCCCCCACATGTACTCAGCCGGCTTTAATTCTAAACAGAGGGAGGTAGCTATATTGGTAAACAGAAGAATATGCTTTGTTGTGAATAATACCATAGCAGATCCGGAAGGTAGATTTATAATATTAAAAATCTCAGTTCAAAATTTGGATCTATGTATTGCAAGCGTTTATGGCCCAAATGATGATGACCCATCCTATTTTCACACTTTCTACACTTCTCTTTCTGAGCCCTTGGACACTACATTCATAATAGGAGGAGACTTCATCCTGGTATTAAACCCTGCAATCGACAGGCTCAGTGCATTGAAAAATTATCAAAACTGGCAGGCTACTGAAACTCTCAAACAATACATGAATGATCTTGGTCTTTGCAATGAATGGTGTTCCATTCACCCAACTCTTTGGGAATACACTTTTTTTCATCAGTGCATAGTTCACATTCACGTTTAGACTTCTTAGCCAGTAACTCCATTGTGAGGGCCATCACAGACACTGAAATATGTTCAAGTCAAGCTATTAGCAATCACCATCCAATATCTCTTACACTAGTAAATAGGAAAGCTATAAGGAAAACTAGGAGCTGGAAATTTAATACAGTACATCATTACTAAAAGACAAAGACTTGACTGAATTATTGGAAAGAAGACCTGCAAACTGAAATTTCAGAGGAACAATGGGAATTGGCTTGTACAGAAGCTCAAACCAAATCAATAAATGTACGTCTTAAATTGATACATTTTAAATGGTTAATGCGGATTATGTTACACCGGTGGAGTTAAATAGATATAACAAAAACATACCAGATACGTGCACAAAATGTATGGAAAGTAAAGGAACCCTATTTCATTGTTTACGGGAATGTAGAAAAATTAGAATGTTTTGGGAAGAGGTGAGGGTAACAATTGAAAAAATAATTTCAAAACAATTCATATTGAACCCTAAACTGTTTTTGTTGGGTCTGTATCCAGAAAAGCATAACTTTAATAAGAGTGAAAGAGTATTCATAGACCTCAGTTTGCTTAATGCCAAAAAATGTATTGCACTACTGTGGAAAAAGACTCATAGACCAGATGTGACTCAGTGGTTAAGACAGATGTTAACAAACCTTCCACTAGAAAGAATAACATACATACTGAAATCAAAGGAAAATGTGTTTGAGAATATATGGAGACCTTTCATTGATTATGTAAAGAATTTAAACATAACTTCTGAAGAAGAAGATGAATGATGTGTGTGGACCTTGTAAATTCCAAATTGGTGAATGTATAATATGTATACTTATGTAAAGGATTACCTAGACTAAACAGAGGAGCATTGTTGATGACTTGCTTTTGTTAGTGGTTGTTGGTGTTTTTATTACATTTTTTATTTTTAAATTACTTTAGTGTTAGTGTTTGATTGTTTGTGTTATGTTTGTTAAAAAAAGGTTCAATAAAAAATATTGTGGGAAAAAAAAGACAAAGACTTTATTATCTACTTTAAGAAAGAGTGGGAATCATATCTGGAATATAATGATGTGCCAGGAATATCCCCGTGTGTTCTTTGGGAAGCGGCAAAAGTGGTCATGCAAGGTAAAATAATCTCTTACCGTTTGTATAAGAATAAAAAAGAAAAAAACACTGGTATTGGAGTTAGAACAGAAAATTAAATCACTGAAGGCGACCTGTGCCATTTCTCCACAGGAAAAGGCACTTAATCTGAGAAAATTTAAGCTGGAATTAAAAGAAATTACAAACAAAAGAACACAGTTTTTAATACAAAGACTGTGTCTTGACAAGTTTGAACACAGTAATAAATCGGGGCGATATCTTTCGAACCAGCTTAGATTGAACAAAGAAAAAACAACTATCCACTTTATTAAGGATATGACTGGAAATATTACCCATGAGCCTGAAGAAATAAATAACTCCTTTAGAAAGTTTTATGAAAACCTCTACTCATCTCAGGTTAACCCACCTGACTCAGAGATAAATAAAATTTTTGGATGATATTAACTTACCACAATTAAATAACACAGGGCTACAAAAATAATTTTTTTGTAAGTTGTCTGAGTTTTTTCAACTGATTTAAGACAGTTTTTCACTGCTGAATCCAAAAATTACATCTGTTTCTCTCGATCAGGTCAGGTTTTATGTCAAGTTGGTTTTTTTTTTTTTTTTTTTTTTAAATCTGATCTTCTGACTAAATTGATTATTTTTGTGACATTATCGGTTGATTTTTGTTAATATTTCTCATCCGAAATACATTTTTTTTAGAGAAAAAAATCATTTTCTAACACAATTTATTGATTAAATTTTACAAACTTCGATTACTGTAAATTGAATAGTAGACACTGATAAAGGTAAGTACATGTAAATTGAATGTTACGTCATCATTGTTCAAAATTCAGAGCTTCAACTTCTGTTTATTTGAACCTCTAGAATGCTCAGCGGCAGGGATGTCTCTCTTCAGACTCCAACAGTAATCAGCCATCATGACAATTTATGACATCATGTCAAACTGGCACATGCAAACTCTTCAGAGTTCGAGAAATTTCAAGAAATAAAAAAGAATTTTGCATCATATAAAGCGAAAATACCGTACACGTAAACAAAAATGAAAAAAAAAAAAACATGTGGCCATAGTTCAAAAAGTTGACCTGACTGAGCAAAACCAATGTGATTTTTGGATTCAGCACATCAAAATTGTCCTAAATCAGCATTCTGTTCATTATAATGAACAGACTGCAGCTCTGGAAGCACCTCTTCTGGTGACCGAACTCCAGGAGGCACTTAAGCACATCCCAAACAACAAGGCTCCGGGACCAGATGGTTTTCCAGTAGAATTTTATAAAGAATTCTGGCCTGTGATGGCACCAACTTTCTTTAAAATGGTGAACCAAATTAAAGAAGATAATGTAACCCCTCCAAATATGAATTTGGCTAGTATTATCCTGCTCCTTAAACCTGGAAAAGAACCTACGCTTCCATCTAGAAACCGTCCCATCTCACTTATGAATGTCGATCTTAAAATAATTTGCAAAGCTCTTGTCAAAAGGCTGGAAAGGATAATTCCGGTGATTATACATCCAGATCAAACAGGTTTCATCAAAGGTAGGCACTCGGCTAATAATACATGCAGGCTATTTAATTTAATAGACTACTGTAAGATCAATAACTTAGAAACTACAATTTTATCTCTGGATGCAGAGAAAGCCTTTGACCGAGTTAATTCGAAATTTCTTTTTATGGTGTTAAATAAGTTTGGGTTTGGTTCATCTGTCATAAACTGGATTAAAACACTATATAGCTGTCCAACTGTTTCTGTCTGAACAAATGATCAGACGTCCCGAAGCTTTCATCTCCAGAGAGGTACAAGGCAGGGTTGTTCACTCTCTCCCTCACTTTTTACCATCTTTATTGAACCATGAGCAGCAGCCATACAACAGAATGTTGATATCAGAGGTATTCAAACTGGAGAAAAAAGAACACAAGTCTTATTGCTGATGATGTATTGATTTTCCTTGAAAACTCAAAAAGTTCTCTTCTTCAGACAGTGGCGCTCATTGATCAATTTTCATCATCATCAGACTGCTCCATTAACTGGGGTAAATCAACAGTTTTATCTATAAATTGTAATTTCTCAAATACATCCATTATTCCAATACAATCAGGTAATATTAAATACTTAGGAATAGATATCTTCCCCAAGCTCTTAAGAGTTATTACGACTAAATCACACTCCCCTTTTAAAAACAATACAAGATGACCTTACACGCTGGAGGACACTACCTATATCACTAACGGGAAGAGTCGCAACCGTTAAAATGATGATCCTTCCTAAAATCAACTATTTGTTCTCAATGATTCCTACCCAACCATCTATGGTCTGGTCTAAGTCTTTAGACTCAAATATAAGTAAATTTTGATAGAAGGATAAACCATCACGGATCAGTCTAAAAACTCTTCAAAAAGCGAAAGAGTGCGGAGGTTTAGATCTACCAAATTTTTTTTTTTAATTACTTCTTAGCCAATAGATTGCAGTTTGTTTCTAAATGGACAAAATCAACCCCACTAGGAAACCCATGGTTAGATGCTGAACAGGCTCTCTGTGGATCGATAAATCTCTCTTACCTTTTATGAGTCCCTGTATTAAACGCCATGACTGTTTTAAAAGCATTAATATCAGCTCCTCTCTGACAGCTTGGTAGAAATTTTTAAAAATAACGGGGTCTTCGCTTGTTCCTTGTAAACTCACACCCATTTGGAATAATCCTGATATCTTGCAACAAAAGAGGACGTTAAACTTTCCACTATGGCAAGAGAAGGGAATAAAAAAACTTAAAGCATCTTATTCAAGGTGGAAATTTTATCCAGCCGGCTGGCCTTGCCTCCCAGGAGTGGAGGTATATTCCACCCAATTCCGGGTGGAATATAATGTGGGCCCGCCACGCCGGCCGCCTGGTCTCCCTTGATCGTCCCTCCGGGGGCAGATGCCTGGCTTTCCTGGGGCTTGCTGACCTCGGGCATTTGTGCCCTGTGGGGGTTGGCGGCACTGCCTTTCCTGCTTGGGGTTCCCGGGGGGAGAGCTGCTGCGACCGGGCCCCTCTTCGTATGTTTCCTGACAACCCACTCACATGCACACACTTATTTTGTGCGCGCTCTCATATATAAGCACACACACGCACACGCACAAATGTCTCTCCTTTAACAGGTGCGGATACCAGACTCAAGTTGAGACCTCTTAGGTGGAAGAAGCCATTTGTCTTCTGTTTGTTTTAGTTGTTGGTTTGTTTGTCTTTTTGTCTGTTCCCGTCCCTTTTCTTTCCCTCTCCACACACTTCCTTTCCCTATTCCCCATCCTGCCGGGTCCTCCATGGGTAAAATAATTTAAATAAAGTATTAAAAGTTACTACAGGAGGAGTTTACAACAATATACAGTACATAGTTAGGTACTGTATAAAGCTCCTGTTGGCAAAGTAAATCTGTTTCGGCACAATAAGGGTAACAGATCTCTGTTCTGCTTACCTAGCTGCCTGGCAGGACAAGGGAGAGGGGAAAAAAAAAAAGAAAAGAGGGTAAGTACTAGGTGAAGCGCTTTGAGTGGTTTTTGACACTAGAAAAGTGCTATGGAAGTGCAGGTCCTTATCCTTGCAGTGAATTTTAGAAATCTAACAGATGTTTTTATTGTGTTACAAGTTTTTGTCCTGTGCTACATGACTATGAACCTCTGTAGCAAAAGTGCTGTGAGGAAAAAAAAGTTAATGTAGTTTTGGAGTATTGTTGCTAACACTCTGTGAGAAGATAAGAGCCTTGATGGAGGTATGCATTCCCGGATCATCACCAAAATGTTATGGCTTCCTCTGTAGCCCAAGAACCACCTCTGGTGAAAATTTCATCCAAATCCATCCAGTAGTTTTTGTGTAATCCTGCTGCACAAATACAAACAAGGCCCTTTGTGGAAGTACAGTGGGGTAAAAAAGTATTTAATCAGCCACCAATTGTGCACGTTCTCCCACTTAAAAGATGAGAGAGGTCTCCAATTTTCATCATAGGTATACCTCAACAATGAGAGACAAAATGAGAAAAAAAAAATCCAGAAAATCACATTGTCTGATTTTTAAAGAATTTATTTGCAAATTATGGTGGAAAATAAGTATTTGGTCAATAACAAAAGTTCATCTCAATACTTTGTTATATACCCTTTGTTGGCAATGACAGAGGTCAAACGTTTTCTGTAAGTCTTCACAAGGTTTTCACACACTGTTGCTGGTATTTTGGCCCCATTCCTCCATGCAGATCTCTAGAGCAGTGATGTTTTGGGGCTGTTGCTGGGCAACACGGACTTTCAACTCCCTCCAAAGATTTTCTATGGGGTTGAGATCTGGAGACTGGCTAGGCCACTCCAGGACCTTGAAATGCTTCTTACGAAGCCACTCCTTCGTTGCCCGGGCGGTGTGTTTGGGATCATTGTCATGCTGAAAGACCCAGCCACGTTTCATCTTCAATGCCCTTGCTGATGGAAGGAGGTTTTCACTCAAAATCTCACGATACATGGCCCCATTCATTCTTTCCTTTACACGGATCAGTCGTCCTGGTCCCTTTGCAGAAAAACAGCCCCAAAGTATGATGTTTCCATCCCCATGCTTCACAGTAGGTATGGTGTTCTTTGGATGCAACTCAGCATTCCTTCTCCTCCAAACACGACAAGTTGAGTTTTTACCAAAAAATTCTGTTTTGGTTTCATCTGACCATATGACATTCTCCCAATCCTCTTCTGGACCATCCAAATGCTCTCTAGCAAACTTCAGACGGGCCTCGACATGTACTGGCTTAAGCAGGGGGATACATCTGGAACTGCAGGATTTGAGTCCCTGGCGGCATAGTGTGTTACTGATGGTAGCCTTTGTTACTTTGGTCCCAGCTCTCTGCAGGTCATTCACTAGGTCCCCCATGTGGTTCTGGGATTTTTGCTCACCGTTCTCGTGATCATTTTGACCCCACGGGGTGAGATCTTGCGTGGAGCCCCAGATCGAGGGAGATTATCAGTGGTCTTGTATGTCTTCCATTTTCTAATAATTGCTCCCACAGTTGATTTCTTCACACCAAGCTGCTTACCTATTGCAGATTCATTCTTCCCAGCCTGGTGCAGGTCTACAATTTTGTTTCTGGTGTCCTTTGACAGCTCTTTGGTCTTGGCCATAGTGGAGTTTGGAGTCTTGACTGTTTGAGGTTGTGGACAGGTGTCTTTTATACTGATAACGAGTTCAAACAGGTGCCATTAATACAGGTAATGAGTGAAGGACAGAGGAGCCTCTTAAAGTCCTCGGACGGTGACATTTTTTTATTGAACCAATAAACTGATTGTATGAAAATATTCCATTCTGGCCATTCCCGTGATTTAAAATGTGTCACCAGCCTCCATAAATGACTTTATTTGTTAATAGCCCATATTTCACTTAGTGATGCTGCAGTACCGCCATCTCTCGATAGGGGCGTGCAGCAGTAACGTCAGGTCAGGGAGAAACAGGAAATGGCTGCAGGAAATGGATGATCACCTGCCTGCAGAAATGGCTTAACGACAGCAGAGTGATTCGGACAGCGATTATTTTATCGAGTATGACGACCGCAATATAAGTGATGATATTGAAACTGACGAATCTGATGATGAAGTAGTTTTGGGTGGTGCTGATGGGGTTATTCAGCCGTATTTGTTCGAGCCCGCGGGTGCGGTGGAAGACGTGGACGAAACAGCGACCGGAGCAGAACGAGAGGATGAGAGGCAAGAACGAGAGGCTCGCCGATTTATATTGGTAAAATATGCTTTGAAATTTTTTTTTTTTTAGGCGATATGCATGGTCACACACTTAATTATCAAAATAAAACTGTCAATTTTTCCCTCGCTGCCTTACTTGGCGACTTATAAACATTAGAAACATTTAGAAACATTATCATTGGAAATAAAAGGATAATGTATGTGAGGGATGTGTACTTTACGAGCTTGTTAGGAGATGTTGTTAATCATCATCATGTTAATCCTAGTCTCAAAAGCTACATAATTCTCTTAGGAGATTGATGGATCAACATGATCCATCATGGATCATGATTACTGTGATTCATTATTGTTTTCCTATAACTTCTCTTTCTGGTCAAAATTTTTTACATGTTTTAAGTATTTTCTAATCAAACTTCATAGACCAATTTATATAGCACTCCCACGAGCCATTAGTTTATTATAAGCATCTGATTATACCATTTTTTTTTAACAGGTGCACTTGTGAGAAATGCAACATTATGCCAACATCAACTGAATCTCGGTGCTGCCAGGAGGTATTGAAGGTGAAGAAGTGAGGGTGAGAAACATTCCCATCTGATCACTACAAGGGATTTTGCCTACCAAGATTAGATTTGTGATCAATGTTATTTAAATAAAGTTTTTTAAAATCATATATTGAGTTTATTAATGTGCATGTCAATTTTATAATTCTAATATTTCAGCATTCATCAAAGTCGGATCTCATATACATTAGAGTAATTTTTCTACCATTTTATGGTGTAAAATTCGTGTGCAATGTTTAAAAGCACATTTCTCTAAAAATCTTAGGCTTATATTTTTTTGTCTTAGCAAAATATGTTGCTTCCCTAACAATTGAAAGCTGAACTTTCATTGCTAATTGGAAATTTATTCTACTTTTACATGTTTGATTTTGAAAATCTAGATACATGTTGCTCAACAGCATCAGCTTTGATGGGACGCTGAAATTTGGCACTCAATGTTGCTGGAACTCTGGCTTGTACAGAGTGCCACTGCTCCAATAAGTGGGTTGGATCAACCAAGGTTTTGTCGAAAAGAGTATTCATCAGATCATCCACATATTCTGAAATAAAATTAATTTAATAAAAATTAGAAATCGAAAGCTCCTTGTAAGTGGTCGTGGAAATTCCAACGATACCGGCTGCATTTAGAACTCTGAGGACCTTGACATATGACGCACCAGTGAAGAGAATGGCGGATGAAAGCTGTATGTTACCAGCTGGGATGTCCCTGATCATCGGCTGGCTGTGCCAGGATCGATCCTCAACACAATGTGGACAATGTTGTTTGATCACCAACAGAGAGCCTTTAGTGTGACTTGTTACCTCACATGGATGACTGCAATGAGGACAATTGCTGAATAATCAAATTCAAAAAAAAAATCCACAGTATTTGAAGGTTGAGTGACAGTGGATAACATCTGCAAAAACAGTAGATCAACATAATTTCATTCCAGAGGTGTCAAATTGGATTACATATATAGAAATATAACTTGAGCAAACAGGCACAACCACCTCCCTATACAGCACTGAATATTTCATATTTGATTAGTATGAATACCCTAAAATTCTAATATTTGATAAGTTGTTAAGGCAATGAAATTCATTGCTTGTAAATAATTTTAGTAAATACTGGCAGTGAATATTTAAAAAAGAAAAATTACCCTGTTTACTTCTCTTTCTGACAGCAGATCGCATCGGTAGATCACCCTTGCTTTTCACGCCACTGTCATTGACACTTGTCTGAGAGTGGGACTTTGAAATGAACGGATATATAGTTGGAACAGCCGATTTTTTTATCAGCAATGTTTTTGCTAATTTCATTTCAAATTGCATCTTATTCTCAAAATCGCTGTCAACAAAATGTCTAATGCACATGTTGGGTGATTTTGCGACATAATTCCAATTTTTTCGCGTTTTCTGAACGAAATTCACCCATGCGGTTCTGATTTTCCCAGGCAGGGGAAATTCATAAACACTCACCGCGTGCTCCTCAGCGTGCTCCTCCTCCTACTCAGGTCACTCCCTGACCTGACGTCACACAGCCAGTGGCCATTTTAGCCGCTGATCGGTTGGCAGACAGACAGCTCTCAAGGAAATCATACTTCAATAGCGCATTGTCACCTTATGCGACATTTGTTGACACCAAAACATGTGCGGTTCAAATTAGCTCGTCTCACACACAAATTTAAGATATGATTTAGCGATATTGAAATTTCGTCCGGCCGACGCCTTTAAAGAAGTTGTTACAGGTCTGTGAGAGTCAGAAATCTTGCTTGTTTGTAGGTGACCAAATACTTATTTTCCACCATAATTTACAAATAAATTCTTTAAAAATCAGACAATGTGATTTTCTGGATTTTTTTTTCTTCATTTTGTCTCTCATAGTTGAGGTATACCTATGATGAAAATTGAAGACCTCTCTCATCTTTTAAGTGGAAGAACTTGCACAATTGGTGGCTGACTAAATACTTTTTTGCCCCACTGTATGCACTCTCAGATCATCAACAAAACCTAATTATCTGTTCCCCATGCCATTACACACCTTTCCTGAAAATTTGATCAAAATTCGTTCATAACTTTTTGAGTAATGCTGCTAGCAGGCAGGCAGGCAGAGACAGACAGACAGACACTGACAAACAAACCAATGCTGGCAGAAACAACTTCCTTGGCAGAGGTAATAACATATCAACCCACTTCAACAACAGCATGGCCTCTCCTTTTACTGTCTCAGCAAATAAGGTGACCAATTTAATAGAATAGATTATAAATACAGGGCTGGCAACACCTACAGTGGAGATCAAAATTAGAGAACAATGTATTAATACTTGATTTATTCTGAAATACTGTTATTCTTCATTGTTCAGAATTTGATAGAGTATCAGCTGGGGCTATACCACTGCTGTATTAGCATGTTTTTTTTTTTTAAATAACCAAGGCCCTTCAACAGAAACATTTATTTTGTTAAAAAAAAAACAAAGTGAGCAAAATTAGAGAACAGTAACCACTCTGTCAGAAGAGATTTAAACAACGGTTTTCTTTTTATTAGGGCTATAGGATTAAAAAAAAATAATGAAACTGTAGAGGCCCTTGCTTTGAATGACTTCAACACATCTGCCCCCACAGGACATCACTAGTTTCTCACACTGCTCTGTTTTGGAGGACAGGATTATACGGAGACTCAATGGGGAATCGGATCAACACTGCAGCTGGAATTGCTCGCCAGTTCACTGCTGAACAGGGCAAAGACCTGTCTCGGCACACAATGCCTCGCCATTTAAGACAATATGGACTCAAAGCGCACTCTGCAGTGACCAAACTTCTCATCAGCAGAAAGAACAAAAAGGCTAAACTTGCCTTTGCTAAGGAGCATGTTGTGTGGACAGACGAGAACTGGTCCAGAGTGCACTTCAGTGATGAGAGTAAGTTCAATTTATTTGGGTCTGACGGGAAATATTATGCTAGGTGTCAAACTGGGGAAAGACTGAACCCAAAGTGTATAAAGAAGTCAGTTAAATTTGGAGGAGGAAGTGTCATAGTTTGGGGGATATTTTCTGCAGCAGGAGTTGGGCCTCTTGTACAGCTACATGGCAGGGTGAATGCAAATGTTTATGTGAACCTCCTTCGGCAACATGCAATTCTTTTACTGCAATTGTCTCCCAATCAGCCTGCAATTTTCATGTAAGACAGTGCCCCCTGTCACAATGCAAATGGGTTAAACAGTTCCTTGAATCTAACAATATTGAAACAATGAAATGGCCAGCCCAGATTCCTGATCTTAAGCCCATAGAGAATCTCTGGAAAATCCTTGCCGACAAAGTAATGGCTAAGAAACCCACTACAGTTACTGAACTGTGGAAAGACTAGAAGAAGAATGGCCAAGATCAAACCAGAGCAGTGTGACAAACTAGTGATGTTCTGTGGGCACAGATATGCTGAAGTCATTCAAAGCAAGAACCTTTATACTTCCTATTAATTTTTGAATCCTACAGCCCTAAAAAAAAAACATTGTTTAAATCTTCTCTTTTGGCACAGTGGTCACTGTTTTCCAACTTTGCTCACCGTTTTTTTTGGTTGTTTTTTAATAAAATAAATATTTGTGTTTAAGTGCCTTGGTAATTTAAAAGAACATGGAAGTACAGCAGTGGTATAGCCACAGTTGATATATTTTGTCAAATTGTGAACAATGAAAAACAATATTTCAGAATAAATCAAGTATTAATACATTGTTCTCCAATTTTGATCTTCACTGTATACTTTATTCCTTTGTGACGCATGAGGGAGTGTTAAATAGTTCAATTATGTATAGCTAGAAAGTACTGGTTTAGCTCAGTAAAGTGTTTAGCATCCATGATGTGGGCCATATTTGTGCATGATTCATCCTGTACTTTGTTTTGGGAGTTCAAGTAAAAAAAAAAAAAATGAAAGGACCTTGTGAGCAAGATCACATACCCCACAAATCTGCATATCAGGGGCCCCCAGGGATGTACATTAACTTTTTTTGCTCATAGCACGGGTGCTACAGAGGTTCATAGTCACGTAGCACAGGACAAAAACTTGTAGCACGATAAAAACATGTTACATCTCTAAAACTGACTGAAAGGATATGGACCAGTACTTACGTATATAGCACTTTTCTTGTCTCAAAAACCACTCAAAGTGTGTCACTAGTACTAACTATCTATTCTAAGAGAGAGATGGATACCTAGGGATAATTTAGAATGACCAATTAACCTGACATGCATGTCTTTGGATTGTGGGAAGAAACCAGCTCACCTGGAGTAAACCCCAACAGCAAAGGGAGAACATGCAAATTCCACACAGAAAAGTTCCCACCCCTGCCAGCCTGGGGATTCACACCTGGACCCTTCTAGCTATTAAGGCAACAGTGATAACCACCGTACCACCCTGCTGCTCTGTACCACTGTGCAAATAGTGCAGTTTAATCATTAAAAATATAGTATTTCACTTTATGATTTAAAACAACTTGCCAGGATCTAGAAATTATTTTAAACGTGTATACATTTCCATATCAGTCATTAAGCCTAACCACCTAAACAGACTCGGCACACCATACAAACTAATAGGCTGGTTTTGGCCCATGGAGCTTCCTCTTTCTCCATCGCACTCTTCCTGCAGAGGTGAAATGAAACGTGAAATGAACATGCTGTGGACACAGGAGAAGCTGGAAGAAACGGGGAAAAAAATGTTTCTTTTATAACAGCATTTTTTCAGTCATTCCTGGAGCCTGCAGCAGCACTCGGGCAGCAGTGGACAAGAGGCCTGTCCTGTCGGCGAGGAGCAATCTATGCATTTCGGTTCACCTCGCATTTGCTTTTTTTCCCCCCGACAGCCCCCTCCAAAATAAAACATATCCCACTTTGTGTGCTGTTAAAGGCGACACAAACCAAAGTGTTGCCTGTGCACACAAACACATGGTGTCTGTTCTTGTAAATAAGAAAGCTGTTCAGCGCTATATGAAATAAATGTTGGCTGCATTTTGCAATGCTAACGTAGAACAAAGAGCAAAACTTATAAAAATGCCGGTGACTCTCCATAACGGCCTTTGTCACCAGTTTCTGGGTTGATGGCACAATGAAACTTATCCCATAGAAATGGGCTGTTATCTGAGATTATTGGAGGTTGCGGAGGTGTGAGTTTATGCTGATGGAACTTGCAACTGCAGCTCTCCAACTGGAGTTTTAAAGCAGCATAATTGTAGTTTGAAAGCGACTTTACACACAAACGGGTCTGTTTCTCGTCGCACAGGTGCTACGTCAATTCATTTATTCTTCGTACAGACCAATTTTCACATCACACTGTGTAGCCCTGGCCCCAAATGATAACTGATCGACAAAAAATGGACTGGGAAAAAAAATAAGTCGTCCCCCTCAAAAAATGGAAACCCTCATTAGATGTGCCTGAAAATCAAACTTGTCCAAGGTACTGGTGAGTTAGATTAGATTAGATTTGTTTATTTGACAGGGACAGTGCAATAAACATAGACAATTAATCAAATGACAATCAATCTGATGTGATGCACAAAGAGTGCATAGCTATTAGCTAATTTGCAAATCTTGTCCCTGGATGGGCTTTAGAAAGGAGAAACAAGTAAAAAGAAAAAAGGAAAGGAAAAGATTAAAAAAAAAATGAAAACAGAATAAACAATAACCACATACATCAATGCAAAAAAAGATTATAAATACATTATAAATACACAATTATAAATATTATAAAGATTATAGATATTATAAATACACAATATAACAACCTGACTCACATTTGCCTATTTCAGGCCTCCCTCCCTTCGTCACTCACTATAAACAAACATTCATTCCTTCCCTTCATTCACTCTCACCCTGCAGACAATCATTTCATACATGGGTACATTCTTGTTTATTTTTCAGCCAGTTTTTAACCTTTTTAGTGAATGTTTTAAAGTCCGTTATTATTTTAATTTCATTTGGCATTGTGTTCCAGATGTGACTGCCCTTTATAGAGAAAGCTGTTTGTCCAAATGTGGTTCTGCGGTGGAATATTTTACAGTTATTGTTAACAGAACTCCTGGTGGCTCTGCTGCTGTCCTGTCTTTGGATGAAACCAGCAAGTGGCTCGGGCGCTCATTTATGGAAACATTTGAAAGTTAATTTCAGAAAACAGAGGTCAATGAAACTCTCAAAACTCAATAGGTTGTATTTTTTTTTAAAATATAACAGTGATGCCACCTAATGGGCTTTTTGTCCAAGATTTTTAGAGTTTGATTATATAATGATCCTATATGTCTTATTGTGGAAGGGGCTGCTTGAGCCCAGACTGTCAAACAGTATGATATATGAGAAAAAACCATAGAATGCATATACAGTACAGCTGCTTCGTATGGTATGTAATATCTAATTAATTTAAAGCAGTTCAGATTTTTTTTTTACTGTTTTTGAAATTTTCTTTATATGAAGATTAAATTTGAATTGAGGATCTAGTACAATGCCAAGGTATTTGAATTCTGTAACTAAACTGATGTCTTGATCATGAATATTAACTTTAAAACGTTGCAGGTTACATTTTTTGATTGAAAAGCACATTGAAACTGTTTTCTGAAGGTTCAGCAATAGATGGTTCTGGAAGAGCCACTCTTGGACATCAACCATACTTGTGGACAGTACATCTGCAGCCTGTGCTGGAGTCTTGGCAGCTGTGTAAATAACTGCATCATCTGCATAAAGTTGGCATGTTGCAGCTGAGCAGTGTAGCGGCAAGTCATTAATAAAAATGCTGAAAAGTAAAGGATCAAGAATGGACCCTTGTGGGATACCCATGCGGTTGTTTAAAAATGAGGATTTATCCTGGTGAACTTTTACACACTGTTCTCTATTCTGGAGATAAGATGCAAACCATTCTAATGTATCTGGAGAGAAGTTAAAAGATACCATTTTGGATAAAAGCAAACTGTGGTTTACAGTATCAAAAGCCTTTTTGAGATCTAGAAAAACAGCTCCTACCACATTACCCCTGTCCAAGGACTGTTTGACATTTTCAATAAGGCAACAATTTGCTGTTTCTGTTGAGTATCCTGGTCTAAAACCAAATTGATGTGGATGAAGAAGTTGACTGTCTTGTAAATAGTCTATCAGCTGTGTAGCTACAACTTTTTCAAGAACCTTAGACAGGACTGGTAAAATAGAAATTGGGCGGTAATTGCATATATCGTCTTTACTGCCTGATTTATGAACTGGTATGACGACAGCTTTTTTCCAACCAGATGGAAATGTACTAGACCTAATGGAGAGATTAATGAGATGAGTCAGTGGTTTGATTAATATTTTGCTGTGCGGTTTGAGAAAGGAAGTGCTCATATTGTAGATATCATTAGTTTTTGAGTTAGTTAGTTAGCATTAGTTAAAGCTCCTGTATGAATTTGAAATGGATCTGATCAGAAATGTAGAAGTAAAAGTGTCGAAAACATAAAATGTCAAACAGACAAATGGGTCAAAAACATTATACCCTCCACAACTTTGTTGTTTGGGGTATAATAAAATACAATCCACTTACAGTCTAATGCCTTCAAATCATGTGTTTTGTAACTTTGGTCCTATTTCAGTTCGATATGATTTCTCACCTAGAGGATTGCACTCGAGTTCGCCACATGACTAATTGAGACCATCTCTTTTTGACAGTGTTGGTCCAGTTGTTTTGGTGTGCACCTGAGAGTGATTACTATGTTCTCACCAGGTGAAACAAAGTGCATTAATGCCCCCTTTACACAGGGGTCGAAATCATTGAGAGATCGTTGAGAGAGCTGATCAGTTTTTGATCTATTAATGATCTTCAATGATCTCCACAGTAGCCACTGTTTTGACTCAGTCCAAAACATGCAAGGATCTCCCAAACAATTCCAAAAATCAAAAAATTGACCCTATCACTCAAAGATCTCGGTGCTGTGTAAAGGGGCCCTAAAGGAGAACGCTAACTCTAGTTTAACTGAAATGGACTAAAGCCTGTAGACATGAAAGCACTCGTAATAAAGGGTCAACAGACCAAATCTGATTAAGATTTTATGATTTTGTGACTTTTGACCCCAAAATACAGCCATAAATGAGGGTCTCATGAGCATAGCTGTTATTATAAAGCAACTTAAGATAAAAACAATTGACCTTTTGTGGCCCTGTGACCTTGGCATTCTTTCTGACCCCAAAAGCATAGCATATGGTGTTTATCCCAAGGCCAACCTGTGTACAAAGTTTTAAGATGTCATCGGTTCCCGCTTCAGAGTGCAGACAGATGGAAGTGACCATCTCAGCATATGTAAACTGTATAATAGCAGAAACATTAGTAGTGAATGATAAAAATGTTCAAAAATAAATTTGCCAGGAATGGATTTACAGTGAAATTTTCTTCTGTGTGGTGAACCTTTTAGTTTACTACACAAGATGCAAAAGAGAAAGCCAAGCGCAATTATTTTAATCCAACCTTCTAATCTGGCACTTTTTCCACAACCACAAATACAAGCAGATTGCACAACTTCAGGAAGAAGAGGACGCCTTCACAGTCATTGCGGATTAGGGGGTAGGATGTGAGGGTAGTTGAGGACTACAAATACCTGGGTGTCGTGATCAGCAACCGACTGGACTGGAAATCTAACACCAATGCTGCATACAAGAAGGAGATGAGCAGACTCTACTTCCTGAGGAAGCTGAGATCCTTCAATGTGTGCAGCGAGATGCTGGAGCTTTTTCTACCAGACTATCATTGCCTGGCCATCTTCTTTACTGCTGTTTGCTGGGGTAGCAGTATCAAAGCCAGCAACACCAACAGACTGGACAAGATTATCAAGAAGGCTGGCTCTGTAACTGGTGGTCAGGCCGGAGACCTTTGAGTCTGTGGTGGAGAGGAGGACACAACAAACTGTGATCCATCATCTGTGATGGATCACAATCCTGATCACACCCTCCACCACACACTGGACAGACAGCGGAGCACTTTCTTCAGCAGACTGCAACAGCTTAGCTGCCGAACAGCTGGGTACAGGAAATCTTTTCTGCCACGTGCCATTTCACTGTACAATAACTCAGTCTAATGTGTAATTTTGGCCATAACAATGCTGCCATATTGCACCTTACAGTCTAACTGGTACCTCACATTTCACCCTGCACCTTATAACCCTTGTTTGTACAGTTGGTACTATCCATAGACTCATAAGGATCATCATCTCTTTAACCTAGTTGTAGCCTACATAGCATATAAAGTAAGCTATTTTTTTTAATTTTTTTTTTTTACTCCCCTGGGTAACTCCTTTTTCTATTATGCTGTGTGTATTTCTGTTGGTTTTGGGTTGTCTACTGTGTCATGCTACTGTTACACTGTAATTTCCTAGTTTGGGATTAATAAAGTCCATCCATCCATCCATCCCTGTCGGGTAAACTAAGTTTGTAGACCAAAACAACACAAAACCTGATCTGGATGACACTGTCAGCAATAATGGCCAAAGTTGTGCATTTAATGACTTGAGTGATGCTGGAATAAGAATGAGCTCTTCTATTTATGTCTTGTTCGGTTGCACTTCACTGCAAAATTAGGAAAGAGAAAAAAAGAGGCAGCATGAAGCTCAATAAAAAGTGCACTGACTGCCAGAGACAGCACAGAGAGCCAGACTGAAGCCGGTGAAAGCCATCAGCAGCCTTGGAGCTCAGAATATGGTGATGAGCTGCAAATTCACACAGACACTAAACAACAAGTCCAACCTGCAATAAAAAAAAAAAGGTTTCAGAAATAAACCACTGAGTTTAATTTGATTATTTTTTGAAAGAAAATCTTCCTATTTAGACTCAATGCAAAGGGTAAAACAATCAATAAGGAGGGAATTACATTTACAGGTAGCTACCAACTTGGATACAGTGCACATTTAGAGCCAACAGTTTTCATATTTTAAATAACATTTAAATAAAGTTTTTTAAATAAGCACGCAAACCACCCAGCTAACATATAATCACCAGGAAGCACTGCTGTGCAACTTATACAACTGCTGTATACTTTAATCACACTGAGACAAAGGGGCTTTGGAAATTAAGTGGCCGACTTTTGTCCACTGAACAAAGTCATTGTGCTTAGAGCTTGCAAAGACACAACAGCCTCTTCATCAATTTCATTTTATTACTATATATAGTTAAGATGATCACAGTAGTCCCATTACAATGACCTAGTTAGTTATTTTAGCCAAGCGTGGTCCCTGAAGTGTACATAAGAACGAAAACAAGTACTGAGTCAGTGCACCCTTATGTGAAGGCTGCACAATTCATTGTTTCTTTTGAAAATACAACCAAAGTCCTCTTTTATTCATACAGCTAAATGACACTGATGACATTCACAACCATCTCTTGATTTGTTTGTTGAAAGAGAAGAATTAAAGAAGACTAGATAGAGCTAGATATTTTGCAATCTAGGTTTCAAAACAATAGTACAAGGACTGTCAATTAGAAAATCTGACTACATTGTTTGCTCAACCAAAGTATACCTGGGCTAATATTTAATGACCACTCTGCCCAAGTAAAGTCATAGCCACACATAACTAGGGCTGAAACGAGTAGCTGACATTGTCAGCAACGTCGGTCATAAAAATTTGTCGACACAAAATTTTATTGTCATGTTGTTTAATTTTAAAGTTTATAGACATGCCGTGGAAATGTTCAGTTGTAACTGCAATACATGACCAGAACTGCTGGGGGCAGTAGCACTTCTGTTGTCTGTCATGTGTGAACTATTTCCAGCAAAGAAGAGAAGCACAGCTTTGCGAAGTGGAAGGAGTGCTGCACTCCACAAACTATAGGTACAAAACTGTTAAAGCTATGATTTTTTTTTATCATCATCTGTGGGGGTCTTTCACATTTCAAAATCTTAGCAATAACAAATTTTCAGTGTGGGCCAGAACCCAGCCACAGGGGGTGCACAAGCCAGTGTATTCCTAGTGCTGGTCCCAAGCCAGGGTAAATGGGGAGGGTTGTGTCAGGAAGGACATCAGACATAAAATCTTTGCCAAATCAAACATGCGGATCATGACGAATGAGACTTTCATACTGGATCGGTCAAGGCCCGAGTTAACAATGACCCCCACTGGTGCTGTTAACCGACAGGGTGTCAGTGGAAATTGGGCTACTGTTGGTCGAAGATGGAGGAGGATAAGAGGGGGAAGGTGTGTTACGAGGGAGAGAGAGAAAAGGAAAGGTAGAAGTGTGGAGGTGAAAGTAGGAACGAAATGTAGGGACAATGACTGGTAAAGGCAGAGAGATGGTTGATATGATGGAGAAATGAAAGGTATATATACTGTGTGTTCAAAAAAACAGATGGAAGGGAGGCAAGGCTAGGAGCATTGGAGGTGGATTTACACCATCTCACAAAAGTGAGTACATCCCTCACATTTTTGTAAATATTTTATTATATCTTTTCATGGGACAACAGTGAAGATATTACACTTTGATGCAATGTAAAGTGGTCAGTGTGCAGCTTGTATAACTGTAAATTTGCTGTCCCCTCAAAATAACTCAACACACAACCATTAATGTCTAAACTGCTGGCAACAAAAGTGAGTACACCATTAAGTGAAAATGTCCAAATTGTGCCCCAAGTGTCCATATTTTCTGTAGCCACTATTATTTTCCAGCACTGCTTGAACTCTCTTGGGCATGGAGTTCACTAGAGCTTCACAGGTTGCCACTGGAATCCTCTTCCACTCCTCCATGACGACATCACGGACCTGGTGGGTGTTAGAAACCTTGTGCTCCTCCACCTTCCGTTTGAGGATGCCCCACAGATGCTCAATAGGGTTTAGGTCTGGAGACATGCTTGGCCAGTCCATCACCTTTACCCTCAGTTTCTTTAGCAAGGGAGTGGTTGTCTTGGAGGCGTGTTTGGGGTTGTTATGTTGGAATACTGTTCTGCGGCCCAGTTTCCAAAGGGAGGGGATCATGCTCTGCTTCAGGTCACAGTACATGTTGGCATTCATGGTTCCCTCAATGAACTGTAGCTCCCCAGTGCCGGCAGCATTCATGCAGCCCCAAACCATGACACTCCCACCATCATGCTTAACTGTAGGCAAGACACACTTGTCTTTGTACTCCTCACCTGGTTGCTGCCACACACGCTTGACACCATCTGAATCAAATAAATTTATCTTGGGCTCATCACACCACAGGACATGGTTCCAGTAATCCATGTCCTTAGTCTGCTTGTCTTCAGCAAACTGTTTGCGGCCTTTCTTGTGCATCATCTTTAAAAGGGACTTCCTTCTGGGACGACAGCCAGGCAAACCAATTTGATGCAGTGTGCGGCATATGGTCTGAGCACTGACAGGCTGACCCCCCACCCCTTCAACTTCTGCAGCAATGCTGGCAGCACTCATACATCTATTTTCAAAAGACAACCTCTGGATATGACGCTGAGCATGTGCACTCAACTTCTTTGGTCGACCATGGTGAGGCCTGTTCTGAGCAGAACCTGTCCTGTTAAACCGCCGTATGGTCTTGGCCACCATGCTGCAGCTCAGTCTCATGGTGCTGGCAATCTTCTTATAGCCTAGGCCATCTTTATGTAGAGCAACAATTCTTTTTTTCAGATCCTCAGAGAGTTCTTTGCCATGAGGTGACATGTTGAACTTCCAGTGACCAGTATGAGAGAGTGTGAGAGCGATAATACCAAATTTAACACACCTGCTCCCCATTCACATCTGAGACCTTGTTACACTAACGAGTCACATGACACCGGAGAGGGAAAATGGCTAATTGGGAACATTTGGACATTTTCACTTAGGGATGTACTCACTTTTGTTGCCAGCGGTTAGACATTAATGGCTGTGTGTTGAGTTATTTTGAGGGGACAGCAAATTTACACTATTATACAAGCTGTACACTGACTACTCTACATTGTATCAAAGTGTCATATCTTCACTGCTGTCCCATGAAAAGATATAATAAAATATTTACAAAAATGTGAGGGGTGCACTCACTTTTGTGAGATACTGTTAACTGTTCTACCATGGTATTGATAGGAAGAGAAATGGAGTAGGCGTAATCTTGAAGGTAGCGAATATGAAGAGTGCTCAGACGGTAAAGAGACAGAATCCTGAGTGTGAAGCTAGAAGTCAAAGGTGTGATGTTGAATGTTGTCAGTGCGTATGCCCCACAAGTTGGATGTCAGGTAGAAGAGAAAGAGAAATTCTGGAGTAAATTGGATGAAGTGGTCGAGACTGTTCCTAGGAGGGAGAGAGTGGTGATTAAAGCAGACTTTAATGGACATGCTGGTGAAGGGAACATAGGTGATGAGGAGGTCTTGGGTAGGTATGGTCTTAAGGAGAGAAATATGGAAGGACAGATGGTTGTGGATTTTGCTAAGAAAAAAAAAACAGTAATGGCTGTGGTGAACACATACTTCAAGAAGAGAGAGGAACATAGGGTGACTTACAAGAGTGGAGAAAGGTGCACACAGATTGACTACATCTTATGCAGAAGGAGAAATCTGAAAGAGACAGGAAACCGCAAGGTGGTGGCAGGGGAGAATGCAGCTAGACAGCATCGGATGGTAATCTGTAGGATGACTTTGGAAAGCAAGAAGAGGAAGAGAGTGAAGGCAGAGCCAAAGATGCAGTAGGTGAAGTTACAGAGGAAGAAGGTCACATAGAGTTCAGGAAGGAGCTGATACAGGCTCTGGGTGGTAGGGAAGAATTACCAGATGACTGGGAAAATACAGCAAAAGTATTGAGGGGAATGGGTAGAAAGGTATGTGGTGTATCCAGTGGACAGAGGAAGGAAGACAAGGAGACCTGGTGGTGGAATGAGGAGGTACAGGAAAGTATTCAAAGGAAGAGGTTAGCAAAGAAAAAGTGGGATAGTCTGGGAGATGAAGAAAGTAGGCAAGGCAGAATTGAGGGCAGCTTTGAAGTGGATGAAGAATGGAAAGGCAGTTGGTCCAGATGACTGGACCTGTGGAGGTATGGAGATGTTCAGGAGAGATGGCAGTGGGTATTTTTAACCAGATTGTTTAACACAATCTTGGAGAGTGAGAGAATACCTGAGGAGTGGAGAAGAAGTGTTTTGGTCCCAGTTTTCAAGAATAAGGGTGATGCTCAGAGCTGTAGTAACTATGACGATATGGGAAAGAGTTGTTGAAGCCAGGTAAAGAGAAGAGGTGACAGTCAGTGAGCAGCAGTATGGTTTCATGCCAAGAAAGAATACTAAAGATGTAATGTTTGCTCTAAGAGTGCTGATGGAGAAGTATACAGAAGGTCAGAAGGAGGTGCACTGCGTCTTTGGGGATCAAGAGAAAGCATGTGATAGGGTGCCAAGAGAGGAAGTGTGGTACTGTATAAGGAAGTCAGGAGTGGCAGAGAAGTATGCGAGGGTGGCGCAGGACATGTGGGAGGACAGCGAGATGGCGGTGAGGTGTGCTGTAGGAGTGACAGATGGGTTCAAGGTGCGGGTGGGGTTACATCAGGGACCGGCCCTGAGCCCCTTCTTGTTTGCCACGGTGATGGACAGGCTGACAGATGAGGTCAGGCAGGAGTCCATCCATGATGAGACCATGATGTTTGTAAACAACATTGTGATCTGTTGTGAGAGTAGGGAGCAGGTGAAAGAGAACCTGGAGAGGTGGAGGTACGCTGTGGAGAGAAGAGGAATGAAAGTCAGTAGAAGCAAGACAGAATACATGAGTGCAAAAGAGAGGGAGGCAGGTGTAACAGTGAAGACAGGTGTAGAGGTAGTCAAAGTAGATGAGTTTAAATACCTGGGGTCAACCATCCAAAGCAATGGAAAATGCACAAGAGGTGAAGAAGAGAGTGCAGGCAGGGTGGAGACGAGTGTCAGGGGTGATTTGTGACAGAAGGGTAGCAGCAAGAGTGAAAGGGAAGATTTAAAAGATGGTAGTGAGACCTGCTATGATGTATGGTTTCGAGACAGCAGCACTGACAAAAAGACAGGAAATGAAGCTGGAGGTGACAGAGTTGAAGATGCTAAGATTTTCATTGGGAGTGACAAGATTAGAAATGAGTATATCAGAGGGACAGCTCAGGTTGAGCGGTTTGGAGACAAAGTAAGAGAGGCAAGGCTGAGATAGTCTGGACATGTGCAGAGGAGGGACAGTGGATATATTGGACAAACAATGTTGAAGACTGAGTTGCCAGACAGCAGGCAAAGAGAAAGACCACAGAGAAGATTCATGGATGTAGTGAAGGAGGATATGGAGAGGGTTGGTGTTACAGAGGAAGATGCAAGGGGCAGGGTGAGATGGAGGCAGATGATCCACTGTGGTGACCCGAGGAGGAGGAGGACATTAATTGATAAGCGGCAATTTTCCTGAGAATCTGAATTTCCCTCGGTACAATACAGTCTATCTTTAACATATAAAAAGTTAATTACTGTTTTTGATATACTGAATAAAACATGATCATATTCCTCAATGATTCATTGTACCATTTGCATTTTTTTTACTACAGACAATGGCATTTTTTGTGGTTTAATAAATTTTGTATTGTACAATTTGTATTATGTGCTGGTACATCTCAGTATTTTACAAATGTCATGATTTTTAATTTATTTTAAAAATGATTACCACTAACATAAATTTATCTATTTTAGTTATATTACAAAAAAATAACTTTCATGTTCTATTTTACTGAGATGCACAAGTACGTAGACTGTTTTAACAGGAAACTAAATTGTGAGCTGCTTCATCTGTTGCATGTCAAACATTGTCACAGTACCCCAGCAATCCAGGCAAACCCAGTACGATTTGGGCTCCCTCTATTGTCTGTTACAACCATAATCATCAAAATTAAATCAAACAGCTTGAAATATCACTCTTAAGTGCAGTGAATGCTGAATCTGAAGGTTTACCTTTCTGAATTATATTGTTAAAAAATACAGTTGGAGAAAACTTCCACCTAATGTTAGTTTGTGGGTTAGAACAGATCAGTAATTCAGTTGTAAGATATTTAATCAATTGTTTAATTGACATTAGGCATTATGCTGTCTGTGATAAACTGATATATAACCTTAAACTTGTGATAATTAATACAGCATTCTGTTTTTTTTGCATTTAGCTCTGGAAACTGCTTATAAAATGTTATATTAAAGAAAGGACTGAAAATAACATGATTTTCACAGGTATGCAGGCTTAAACAGCAGGTGAGGTAAAATATGCACTAGAGCCCCAACAGGAAGCAGAGATCGTGGACATGAGAAAAATAATTGTGATTAGTCGACTAATTGAAAAAACAGTCGTTAGATTAGTCGACTACCAAAATAATCGTCAGTTGCAGCCCTACTGGGTACATACTTATATCCTGCTGGGTAACTTAACCAACTGTAATGCTGTTGATACCAACTAGCTGCAATGCTCCTACACTGTGTATATAACTGTGTACATATGTATATTTACTTACTGCTTTAGCTAACCAGCTCTTATCTCATTATCTTATTTACTATTGTTCTGAGTGCTGCTATCCCTTTGCTGCTACAATCCTGAAACTAAAAGGTTTATCTTATCTACACTACCGTTCAAAAGTTTGGGGTCACTTAGAAATTTCCTTATTTTTGAAAGAAAAGCACTTTTTTTCAATGAGGATAACTTTAAACTAATCAGAAATACACTCTATACATTGCTAATGTGGTAAATGACTATTATAGCTGCAAATATCTGCAGAGCAAAAACACTAAAATAATTTCCATAAAATACGTTTCAATGAGTACTTGATTATTATTAGGATCTGAGATGGGTCAGTGACTGGCAGCAACACTGATTTTCATGCATTGTTTATTTTTTGTAGTGTCAGATTTAAAACTACTAACTAACTAACTAACCTGCACTTATATACAAAACTCTCACACGTCGTCCTCACGACAAAAACTGCCATCTTCACCAAACAGGCTGTAAAAATATTATTTTTTCCACTTTAGTCAGTTGTTGGGTTTTTTTTGTTTGTTTGTTTTTTTAAATCAGATCCAGCATGGACTTCCGGTTATGGCGGCCACGTAGGAAGACGTGTTTCACACTGCTCTGCTCCTAAAAATAAAAAGTTTACTAAAACTCTCTTAATTGGAACAAAAACCCATCCCAGTGTTTAGGCGCGGATATGGTAAAGACCAAGGCTGGGAAATTAGGTGGAGGAAAAAGTAATTCAACAAAACAACCCAAGCTAACAGACTTCCACGCTCGAGGCGAGGCAGGGAAAACTCCAGAGACTATGGCGGAGGATGGAGCCAGCAGCGGAGCAGGAACTGCTGAAGAGGGGACAAACACAGTGCTTACTGCCATCAACTCCATGAGAACAGAGTTTTCGTCTAAATTTGATGGAATTATAGCAGCGATAGAAGGAATGAGAAAGGAAATAAGCGACTGTATGGAATGAGTATCGCAGGCGGAGCTCCGAATTTCAAGCGCTGAAGATGACGTCACCAGCCTACAATCAAAGTTGCAAACACTCGAATTAAAATGGAAACGTCTGGAAGATAACGTCCTGGACTTGGAATCCCGCTCGCGACGGAATAATTTGAGGCTGTTGGGCATCCCGGAGGGAGCGGAGGGACGGGACTCATGTTCCTTTTTGGAAAAGTGGATTCCAGAAGCGCTGAACAATGCGGACCTGCAGTCATCGGTCATCTTAGAGAGCGCTCACCGAATCGGCCCACCGAGAGATAAGAAGACACCACCGAGGACGCTGATTATGAAGTTCCTCAACTACAGGGAAAAGATGACGGTCACCAATGTGGCGCGAGCTAAAGGGGAAATTAAATTTCAGGATCAACAGGTGCGGTTCTACCCAGACTTCGCTACAGGAATTCAACAATTAAGGAGGCAGTTCGACCCCGCCCGCAAAGAGCTGCGCAACCTCGGGATTCGTCACGGAGTGATTCATCCGGCAAGACTGCTGGTCACATATAAAGGGAGAACTCGCATCTTCAAGACCCCTCAAGAGGCGCAAGAGCTCATTAAGCAGATTCAAAAGGAAACTGGTGGGAGCTAAGCATGAACATGACAAAGGTAGAACATTTAAGCATTTGTACAGGCATCTGATTGATCTGAAACATATAATAAGTCTACAAAATACAGACTGTATTTTTTTAAAAAAAAGAGCTATGATGTACAAAGTTGCTATAAAACTTTGAAGTTATGTTGAAAAAACTACAGAAGAGAGTTAATGTCATAAAAATAGTAGTAGAGTCAGGGTGATTGAGAGGAGAAAGAGAGAGTGGTTTGACTGATCCTCGCAGGTGTGGAACAGTCATTAGTTATACTATAACGGGAGACGGAATTTTTTTTTATCTTGGGGGATAACCACGAATGTGGGGAAAGGGAATTTGTTTTTGTTTTTGTTTGGTTTGTAGGATGAATGTTCTATTATCCATGTTTTTGCTTCTCTGTATGAGCATGTTCATATTGCAAGGTAATCTCAAACTCCTTACTGATCATAGATCAAAGCGTTAATCTTAATTTAACTTCATGGAATTGCAGAGGTCTACAAAATCTAAAAAAACTTTAAGTTATGAATAAAATAAAAGACAGATTCAAAAATTGTATTTTTACAAGAAACTCATCTAATAGAGGAGGATGTAAAAACAATTAGGAGAAGATGGCAAGGTAACGTGTTCACCTCATCATTTTCATCCCAAGCTAGGGGAGTTATGATTCTCATACACAAAACAGTCCCATTTCAAGTGAAAAATGTAATTGGAGACAAATTTGGAAGATATCTAATCATCCAAGGATCTTTGTTATTAGAAAATATAAATCTGGTGAACTTATACGACCCCAATATTGATGATCAAAACTTCTTTGTTAATTTATTCCTTACTTTATCATCACTTACAGGGCAACATATAATAGCAGGAGATTTTAATTGTACATTAAATCCCAGTATAGACAGATCAACAGGACTGGACTGTACGCACAATGGATGTAGGATGACTATTAATCATTTTATGAAAGAATTGAGATTGCTAGATATATGGAGAGAAATGAAACCACGAGTCAAAGCCTATTCTTGTTATTCTAATACCTATAAGACATTCTCACGTATTGACTACTTTTTGATCTCTACAGAATTAAGGTCCAAGATTCAAAATTGTTTCTATGATAACATTGTGATCTCTGATCATGCACCCTGCTGTCTAATATATGTAGATAAGAAATTGACAAAGGATCCAGGTAGGTGGCATTTTCAGCATAAATGTCTTCAGGATGAGGAATTTGTTAAGTACATAGAAAAACAGATAGATGAGTTCTTTGATATTAATACTACACAAACAACGGCATGTATAAAGTGGGAGGCTTTCAAAGCTTTTATTAGGGGGCATATAATTAGTTATACAGGTTCAAAATCTAAGAAGACCCGAGAGGAGAGAGTCCAATTGGAACGTAAAACAAAAATTCTTCAAGAAAAGGTGTATGCAGGAAGTAACCCACAGTTAGAGAACGAATTACTGATTCTGAGAGCTGAATATGATAAAAAAAAAAAAAATCAGCGAAGACAGCTGCCTCGAGTCTTCCAAGATTGAAGCAAACTTTTTAAGAACAAGGTGAAAAATCAGGAAAATTATTGGCATGGCAGATTAACCCCTTGCACTCCGGTCAATTTTCCTAAAAACGCCCAAAAAAAAGTGCCCAAAGTAAATCGAAAGCTGTCCTTCAACCCTTTGCAGCATCTTCATGGGGTTGGTCTCATTTAAAAGAAAACACTTTGAATTTTTTGGCAAAAAAAACATGATCTCTCTAAGTGCTCCGGCCACTGAGTTACAGTCATCTAAACATTGTGAACTTGAAGAAAATAAATTTGGCCTGGGTGTTTTTTTGGATACAAATGCTTGCAAATAACACCCAGCTTCAGATCCGGGCTGGAAAATGCAACAGAAATGTAGAACCAAGTGTTATCCAGCTGAGGTCCAAATTTTGTAACAATACCACAAAAAATGAATATTTTACACAGCTTTGTTCTCAGGCTGTTCCCAGGCGTTTTGGAACTGTGCCAAATGGCACAGTTTGGAAAAACGTCTGTAACTTCTGAATGATTCAATATAGAAGCTTCATTTTAGGATCTAATGAAAGGCCACACTCAGGGCTGTCTGTGTGTGTGTGTGTGGGGGGGGTTGTCCCCCCCCCCGCTCGCTACAGAGGATGGACTTTGGCCATCGCTACACAACGGATTAGCCTCATGTGGTGATGTGGGACAGCAGCGCAATCACTGCGGCTCCCCCCCCCCTCGCTACAGAAGAATAGCGGGGGTGGGGGGGCGTTCACAGCCTGTACGCGGCAAGAAACCCCTTGTACCGCGGCGCACGAACTTCAGACTTTGTGCGCCGCACAGTTGTAATTTACCGATCGGTCAAAAGTCATTTTGGATTACAATATTCAGGGATAGAGAATAATTTAGCTTATAACACCTTACCTCTTCACAGCAGCAGTGTCCTGGCCAACTTCTCTTCCTCATCGTCAGACGAACGCGACGCTGGTCCGCTCTGGTTCTGGTCTCGCGACCCGATCAAAACATAATTCCATTATTGCGGTTTTGTGGTTCCATGATTGCGGTTTTTGGCAAACGATTTTTCAAAACAAATAACAGTAGTAATTAAAAAAAGACTGGCGAAGGCGTGTGTGTCACTCAGCCTTCGTCGTCAGCCTCCGTCGGTCTATGATGACCATGGAAGAAATCATAACGTCTACTCTGCTGGAACCAAAACAAATAAGCACCACCTGTGGCCGAACATGCCGATCCACGAATGGCACTCCCTGTCACACAGGTTGCATTTGTGGATGGTCTCCATGCTGCTGGGTCTGTGGGGCTCTTCCTGCGTCCTTTTTTGATCCGCTCCAGCAGCCAGTCTTCACCCAGCCTTAAAAAAAAACAGCTCGCGAACTTCTCTGCTTCAATTGGCTCACTGCATTCAAAGCTAACTAACTAACTAACTAACTAACTAACCTGCACTTATATAGCGCTTTTCTAGTCACAAAGACCACTCAAAGCGCTTTAATTAATACTAACCCTCTATTCTAAGGGCCTATAGGAAACAGATATCTAGGGACAATTTAGAACAGCCAATTAACCTAACATGCATGTTTTTTTTGGCATGTGGGAGGAAACCGGAGAAATCCCGGAGTAAACCCACGCAACACAGGGAGAACATGCAAACTCCACACAGATCACTGTTGGTCGGGGGCTGGGATCGAACCCACGATCCCACGATCCCCACAATCCCCCGGCCAAGGGTAAACTGTGCTGCCGCAGTGCTAACCACTGCGCCACCGTGCAGCGTTGGGAGGCGGGTCCTCCTTCCTAGGTTTTCATTCATTGGTTCTTCAAGGTTTCAGAAACCCAATTCAAGGCTCTTATTAGTCGAATGAGAGGTCAATCAGATGAACTAATCTGTTCGCGGCTGTGTCTGCAGCTTTTTTTTTTTCAGTGGCGCTTGGACGCCAACACCAACTACATCACCACCATCAGGACCATGTGTCTGAGAGCGTGCGAGGACGCACAAGTGCGCCCTTGTGCGCCCTAGGACGCAGAGACTTGCCCGCCCGCGGTACAACGGAGCGCAAGAGGTTAACTCCTTGCACCCCGGTCAATTTCCCTAAAAACGCCAAAAAATAATGTGCCCAAAGTAAATCGAAAGCTGTTCTTCAACCCTTTGCAGCATCTTCATGGGGTTGGTCTCATTTAAAAGAAAACACTGAATTTTTTGGCAAAACAGTCATAATCTCTCTAAGTGCTCCTGCCACTGAGTTACAGTCATCTAAACATACTGAATTTGAAGAAAATAAATTTGGCCTGGGTGTTTTTTTGGATATAAATGCTTGCAAATAACACACAGCTTCAGATCCGGGCTGGAAAATGCAACAGAAATGTAGAACCAAGTGTTATCCAGCTGAGGTTAAAATTTTGCAACAATACCACAAAAAATGAATATATTACACAGCTTTTTCCTCAGGTAGTTCCCAGGCGCTTTTGAACTGTGCCAAATGGCACAGTTTGGAAAAACGTCTGTAACTTTTGAATGATTCAATATAGAAGCTTGATCTTGGGCTCTAATGAAAGGTGACACTCAGGGCTGTGTGTGTGTGTGGGGGGGGTGTCCCTCCCCCTCGCTACAGAGGACGGACATCGGCCATCGCTACATGACAGAATAGACTCATGTGGCGACCGTGGCACAGTCACCGCGGCTTCCCCCCCCTCCCGCTACAGAAGAGTAGCGGTTTTGCGGTTTTGGCGAATGATTTACGACCTTTGTCGTCGGCCTCCGTCGGTCTATGATGACCATGGAAGACAGTCCTAAACATCTATTCTGCTGGAATAAAAAAAAAAAAGTACCGCCTGTGGCTGAACAGGCCGATGCGCGAATGGCAGTCCCTGTCACACAGGTCGCACTTGTGGGTGGTCTCCGTGCTGCTGGGTCTGTGACGGTTCTTCCTGCGGGTCCTTTTTTCATCTGCAGCAGTCAGTCTGTCTTCACCCAGCCTTACACAAAACAGCTTTTGAACTTCTGTGCTTCAATTGGCTCGCTGCATTCACAGCGTTGGTAGGCGGGTCCTTCTTGCTAGGTTTTCAGTCGTTGGTTCTTCAAGGTTTCAGAAACCCAATTCAAGGCTCTTATTAGTTGAATGAGAGGTCAATCATATCTGATCTGTTCGCGGCTGTGTCTGTAGTGGAAGAACGGAAATGGAGCTTTTTTTTTCAGTGCGCTCTTGGCGCAGCGCCCTCGTGCGTCCTAGAGCACACGAGAGCACCCTCGCGCGCTCTAGGACGCAGAGACGTGCCCGTCCGCGGTACACAGGAGTGCAACAGATTAATATCCCTACGGGGTACTTTGATAATGTTCAACATCCAACAAGAGGAAGCAGCTCACAATTTATTTTCATGTTAAAACAGTCTACCAGCGCATCTCAGTAAATTAGAATGTGAAAGTTTTTTTTTTAATATAACTAAAAATAAAATAAATTAAAAACCATTACATTTGTAATTTACTAAGTTGTACCAGCACAGTACACACTATACAGTGCAAAATTTGTTAAACTACAAAAAATGCCACTGTCTGTAGTTATAAAAAATGCAAATGGTACAATAAATCGAGGAATATAATGTTCATGTTTTATTCAGTACATGAAAAAACAGCACCTGTTTATACGTTAAAGAAAGACCGTATTGTATTGAGGGAAATTCTGATTCTCAGGAAAAATGCCGCTTATCAATTAATCGTTAATCGATCGATAAGGTAAATCAATTACCTTTGACCTTGTGATCCTAAAACCACAGTCACACTTCAGCGTCACAGAGTGAACCTGTGTACCAAGTTTGGTGACCCTAGCTTTACTTGTTGTACAGTAACAAGGCATAGGGAATGTTAACCTTTGGACCTCTGGACCCCAAACACATAAGCTGAGTTCGAAATGCTCACTCGTTCCCCACACGGTGTACTATATAGTAATCAGCCATTTTGTAATGCTGTTCAAAATCTTAACTGAATATTTAATTCACTATATAGTACACTCAAAATATCCCACAATGCATTTTAAAAAGTAGTGTACAACGGGATGGTCACTACATTAGCCAATATATCCCATAATGCAATATGCAGCCAACAGAGCAGTGAGAGAAGAGCTTCACATCACAACATAAACTAACTTAAAAGTATTTATGTTTATTAAGTCAGCAAAAACAATTTGATTTAATACACATTTCCTACAAATTACATGCAGGTATTCATTTACCACCGCGAAAACAAGCCCAATAGTAAATGGTAAATGGTATTCACTTATATAGCGCTTTTATTCTCATCTCTTGATGACCAAAGCGCTTTACAGATCCTGCTATCCACCCATTCACACACACATTCACACACTGATGGCGGCATGCTACCTAACTTGGCACTTCCAGACCCACCAGGAGCAATTGGGGGTGAAGTGTCTTACCCAGGGTCACAACGGCAGGATATCCGGGGACAGCGGGATTCGAACCACCAACCATGTGGTTATTGGACGACCTGCTCTACCTCCTGAGCCACTGCCGCTCTGATAGCTGTTAATTTTATTGTTATATTGAGTTTACTATATAGCCCACTATATCTAAATTGATATAGTGGTTGAAGGTTGACAACAACAAACTCTTCAAGGAATCATGGTGTTCTGGCGCTGTATAGAAAAACAGAACTAAAACTAGTGCATTGCCTGTAGAATCAAGTATTTCTGTCTCAAACAGGTATCCCAATTAGGCTTTAAAGCAGTGGTGTCAAACTCATTTTAGCTCGGTGGGCCACATACCACCGGATTTAATGTCAAGTGGGCCGGACCAGTAAAATAATAGCAAAATGAAAGCACCGAGGTGCTGATGCCTCGGTGCCAGAGTTTTGGCGGAGATATGCGTTCTCGGATCATCACCAAAATATTATGGGTTCCTCTCTCGCCCAAGGACCACCTCTGGTAAAAAAAAAAAAAAAAATTTCATCCAAATCCATCCAGTAGTTTTGGAGTATTCTTGCTAATACACTGTGAGAAGATAAGAGCCTTGGTGGAAGTATGCCTTCTGGGATCATCACCAAAATGTTATGAGCTCCTCTCTAGCCCAAGGACCACCTCTGATAAAAATTGCATCCAAATCCATGCAGTAGTTTTAAAGTACATGCATGCGCAGTGAAAGTAATCTGCAGTTCACATGCCCATACTGTCGGCGGCAGCCAAGAGCCACTAAACTGATTCGAAAAACTGCAATCGAAACGCAAAAGACGAGCACGGCGGCAGATGTTTTAAATGGCGGAAGCGATGGAGGTACGTGAATACAATGACAATCAAGACAAACAGCAGCGTTTGCTGTTTAGTGGCAGAGGAAGAAAACAGATGGGCAATAAGACAGACATTTGTTCAGCCAGTATTGGTGGACTGCTCAGTACTTCCCTCTGGTGAGAGTTTCCTTGTGCATGAGCAGTTCACTGTGACCATTTGCGGGCGAGAAATGTTGGGACTTGTAGTTTTTTAGCGAGTTTTTAAATAAGTTTTATCTCGTCCTCCCGCTGCAAAACTAAACAGCAAAACCAGCGTGAAAACAATCGATGTGATGAATAAATGGTGTTGTTGCTGAATATGTGTGTGTGTGTGGGGGGGGGGGGGTTCCCAGTAACCGCTATTTAATGAGCTGTAAAAAAAAAAAAAAAAAAGTGCTGTGTTGTGCTGTAAAAAGGTTGCACTTCTGCCTCTAGTGGCCTGGCACAGTTATTACAATACCTTTTTTCCCGGCTCCATTAACCTTAAAGGTGAGTTAAATTTGTGTTTATTTCGAAAACAAAGCCTCATCTCTGAATTCTGGCAAATTACAAGTCGAGCAAATATGGCGATACAATGATACAAGCCTTTAGTTGCACTTAATTTTGACTGGGTGAGCTGAAACAGATAGGCAGACAGACGGCTACACACACATCGCATTGAGTGATTACTGTATGCCTCAGTTTTCACCGAGGCATAACAACCTAATGGCAACTCCAAATTTAGTACCAAGACATACAAGTACATTATGAAATTATAGATATAATTTCTTTTCCATCAGACACTGAAGAAGGTTGGTTTTACCTCAATATGTTTCGGCCACTTCTTGCAGCCTTCCTCACCCTTCTGAGGAAGGCTATACTCGGGGATGCACACCCTCGTAACCTCAGCAAAGCACTTATAAAATCTGACGTCAGCCTGACGACCAGTTCAAGAGATATGTGAGGAACGGACACACACACACACACACACACACACACACACACACACACACACACACACACACACTTTGCATTTATAGATAGATGTATGGAGTTTTACAGAAATTCTCCACTTGTGCAACAAAAGATCCCATGACTGACCCGACTCAGGATACAGCTGAACTAAAAGGCTAGGAGCTAGACAGTCAATGCTAGCAATAGAGGGAGGGTGGAGTTGAATCCGGTCTGAAGATTTAAAGTGATATACACTCAAACAGGCCATTTTCAGAAAGGCTGGGGGAGGGGGACATTTGCTGCAATAACTGAAGAAAATTTGAACAAAATATGTCACAAACATTTCATTAAGGCATGTGAACTATTAAAATGTAAAAAAAAAAAAAAATGCAATCAATGACTCCTTTAAAAAAAACCAAACAAATCCAAACACATTGTTACTGTATAGATTGCAGTACGACATCAATCTAAAAAGAAAAAAAATGCACAGAATATGCCAGAGGATAGTCACACAAACTATACTCATTAAATAAAAAAAGGCAATGCAATAAGGTGTTAGACAATCTGACTACTGAACCAAACAGATTTCTGAATACTCACATTAGAAGAATGACAAAGTACAACCTACAGTACATTAACCTTGTATTTTTTTAAACGGTGTCTTGTGTGCAGATGTACAGTATATCCTTCACATCTGATCTGTGAAAGGTACAGAGTGGAAAGAGGTGTAATTATACTTCTTCAGACAGAGCTTTAACCCTCGACACATAACACTTTCTCTTCCACAGGAGCTGGCACTTCTATACTGTGATTTGATGCTGCATTCGAAAGAGGAGAACATCAAAGGATTGAATTAAAGCTGCTGTGGAACACAAACAAATAGAAATGCAGAAACAAAAAAAAGATGACTGGACTGTAGTTGCAAGAACTGCGGAAGACTTTGAAGGTTTTTCGCAGAAGAGACGTCAGCAGAAAAATGTGTACACAAAGTAATAGTGTATTGAAGCCTCTCTTCGATGTGTTTATACGGACCCTAGTGGTCCACACATGCACAGCAGTGGTTTATTGAAATGTAACCACAAAATGTACAAAAATTAGATGCTAGTGGTGAAACATTGGAAAATATACTTCAAGGAAAAGCACGCACAATTCCTCAGCATAGTCAGATGCGTTTTGTTGTGAAAAAGTAGCTTCTAGAGTGGATTGCAAACAAATAAACCATGAAATACCACAGCACAGATGTGTGATGTGTATCTCTGACTAAAATATGTGTCAAGTCTTACAAAAAGGGATTTGAAGGCACACAACTGTTAACTGTTCTAATCTAAGAATGAGCAAGATTAAGTTATCTAATCCATCACTTTTTTGGTGGTCATCAGTTTTTGAGAATTGCCAACAGGAGTCATGCATAAGAGCTAACTAAATCTCATCTGTCCCCCTTGGCTGAACTGGTGAATTACCAGGAGCTGAACAGTGAACATGTACAACCAGCATAAAATGTTAATGACTTATATATTACAGGAAAAATATTCACAGTTGTTTAGAGATGAAAACTGATTTTTTTAAAAATCTGCTTCAAGAAGCAATGTAGGGGGCTATAAAATCATGCATAAACAGATTAACTTGTCAAAAAATATGAGCAAATATACCTTGTCAAAGTTGTTATGGTGTGAAATCAGTAAAAAGCACCTAGACAGTAGGAGTGGGACAAAAGATCGATTAAGTCAGGGGTGTCAAACTAATTTTAGCTCGGGGGCCACATACTGACGTATTTTAATGTCAAGTGGGCCGGACCAATAAAATAATAGCAAAACAACCTAATGGCAACTCCAAATTTCATTGTTTGTTTTAGTACAAAGAAGTACAAGTACATTACGAAATGTTTACATTTATTAAACCACCAATCTTTTCCAAAACATGAACAACCTAAATGATGAATCTTCAAAGTATGAACAACCAGAATTTTTTTTCTTTTCTGCTCTGTTTTGAACTGAAGCTGCTGACGAACAATACCTTAATCACAATAAAAACAAATGCCAATACCGTATTGCTGCCATCTACTGTTTAGTCCTGGAACTTTTTGTATTTTGAACAGTCACCCTGGTTACATGGTCACAATAAACCAGTTACTGGGAATAATCAGTTTTCTCGTGTTTATATGCACTGAATAAACAGATTACTGGAGGATAAACCACTTGAGTTAATAACCCCGGTTGCATGGCCTTTATCACATTGTTGTGTTTACATGGCCACTTGAATAATCAGATTACTCCAGAAATCCAATCATAACCGTTTTTTTTCGTGTACATGTAAATATACCCCCTGGTGGAACCAGCGATGGATCCACTCCAGTTCGCCTACCAGCATGGCATTGGGGTGGAGGATGCGGTGATCTTCCTCCTTCACCGTTCTCTGTCCCACCTGGAGAAGCCCGGGAATATGGTGAGGATCATGTTCTTTGACTTCTCCAGTGCTTTCAACACCATCCAACCGATGATCCTGAAGGACAAGCTGCTGCGCGCAGGGGTGGACCAGCACCTGTCATCATGGATCCTGGACTACCTCACGAACCGGCCTCAGTTTGTGAGAACCCGGGACTGTGTTTCCGACACGATCATCAGTAGCACGGGGGCCCCCCAGGGAACGGTGCTGGCTCCCTTCTTGTTCACTCTTTATACTGCGGACTTCTCACACAACACAACACATTGCCATCTACAGAAGTTCTCTGATGACTCTGCGATCGTTGGTCTCATCTCCAGCGGAGATGAAGCTGAGTACAGAGGGCTTATCCAGGACTTTGTGGACTGGTGCCATCGGAACTGCCTCCAGATCAACGCGAGGAAAACTAAGGAGCTGGTGGTGGACTGCCGCAGGCATGGGCAGCCCCTCACAGCACCAGTAAATATACAGGGAACAGACATCGAGATGGTGACATCCTACAAGTACCTGGGTATTCATCTGAACAATAAACTAGACTGGTCACACAATACTGACGCACTCTACAAGAAGGGGCAGCGCAGGCTGTTCCTGCTGAGGAGACTCAGGTCTTTTGGTGTACAAGGGGCGCTGCTGAAGTCATTCTATGACACGGTGGTGGCATCAGCCATCACTTTTGGAGTGGTCTGCTGGGGCAGTGGCATTACTGCAGCCGATAGGAAGAGACTGAACAAACTGATTAAGAAAGCTAGCTCTGTCCTGGGGCAACGCCTTGATCCGATGGAGGAGATAGGAGAGAGAAGGACGGTGGCTAAACTGTCATCTCTGCTGGAGTCCGAGTTCCACCCTATGCAGGACATACTGGATGCACTGAGGAGCTCATTTAGCAGCAGACTACATCATCCCAGGTGCACAACCGAGAGGTTTCGTAGGTCCTTCCTACCAACGGCTGTCAGACTGTACAACCTAAGCAGGGCTGCTCGCAGAGATAGCAAAAAGACGTAACAAACTAATAGTTTTTTTGTTTTTTTTTGTTTGTTTTTTTTTGAATGCAAAAGATGCAATAGACTTACACAATGGTCCTCTCCGGCATACAACTAGGAACATACCGGTCGCTATGGAGGGTGAGAATATGTATGGGCACATAATCATACCATGTAGGATAACTAAATAGACGGTTATGCTGTTTCATCCCACCTAGCAACAATGCTCTGCACTGTGTGTGTTTATATATTTACATATTTATTCCATCTAGCTACAATGCTCTGCACTGGGTGTGTTTATATTTATATATCTATATATTTATTCCATCTAGCTACAATGCTCCGCACTGTGTTTTTATATATCTACATATTATTCCATCTAGCTACATTGCTCCGCACTGTGTGTGTTTATATACTTGCATATTTATTCCACCTAGCTGCAATGCTCCATACTGTGGGTGTTTATATATTTACATATTTATTCCATCTAGCTACAATGCTCTGCACTGTGTGTTCATATATTCATATATTTATTCCATCCAGCTACAATGCTCTGCACTGTGTGTCTGTGTGTGTGTGTGTGTATATATATATTTTATAGTAATATGTACATATGTATATTAGCTGCTCTTGCTTGCTTGTTTTTTCTTGCCTTCTGATTGTTGCTCTGAGTGTTGCTATCCCTGTGCTGTTGCAATCCTGGAATTTCCCCGTTGTGGGACTAATAAAGGCTTATCTTATCTTATCTTATCTTATATGGGATTTCTAGGGTTTCAATCCAGATTAAGACCCTTAATTTCTGGCATGTAAAATAACATTTAAAATCTATAAAGGCCCCGTCACCAGCGCGGTGGCGGAATGGTTAGCACTGTGGCAGCACAGCAACTCACCCTTGGCCGGGGGATCCTGGGTTCAATCCCACCCCCCGACCAAAACACCAACTCTGTGCGGAGTTTGCATGTTCTCCCCGTGTCTGCGTGGGTTTACTCCGGGATTTCTCCGGTTTCCTCCCACATGCCAAAAACATGCAAGTTAGGTTAATTGGCATCAAAACTGGGGATTCTAAATTGTCTTTAGGTATAACTGTGAGAGTGGTTGTCTGTCTGTGTTGGCCCTGCGATAGACTGGGGATCTGTCCAGGGTGTACCCTGCCTCTCGCCCAAAAGATGCTGGGATAGGCTCCAGCCTCCCCGCGACCCGAAAAGGATTAAGCGGAAGATGGATGGATGGAAAGGCCCTGTCACACCTTGATGATTTAGGCAGCATTTGCCAAACACATAAAAACTGGTCTTAAATGCTAGCATATGCCAAAATTTTCACTTTTGGCCATACGCATCGCGTATCCATAACAAGTTGGACGTATACATAATGTATTAGTAACTTATATAGAATATTTCCATAACTTATAAATACCTTAAACCAATGAATGCTTAGCATGCTGCCAACGTTCACAACTTATGCGCAACAGTAGTCTAACTTATGCATAGTTTATCCTAATTTCGGCATAGTGCGGTCATGCCAGTCTGCCATCGCCTCCTGATCCATGAATCCTACATGTGCAAGAGATCATCTCTGTTCAACCGAGATGATTCTCCCCTCAAAAGACCACGGCGGGGGGCGTGACCAACCTAGCAGAGCGGTCTAATTTGTCAGGTCGATCACGCCTAAAACAGCTGATGTGACACATTACAAATGTCAGATGACAGTTTTCACAACCTGGCTCAAAGGCTGATTGTGATCAAACTGACAGTGATTAAAAAAAGGTTTATTTTCAATAACGTGAAGAAAACAAGTTAATGCACAGTGATCTGTGTGGAGTTTGCATGTTCTCCCCGTGTCTGCGTGGGTTTACTCCGGGATTTCTCCGGTTTCCTCCCACATGCCCAAAACATGCAAGTTAGGTTAATTGGCATCAAAACTGGGGATTCTAAATTGTCCTGTGAGAGTGAATGGTTGTCTGTCTCTCTGTGTTGGCCCTGCGATAGACTGGCGATCTGCCCAGGGTGTACCCTGCCTCTCGCCCAAAGACGCTGGGATAGGCTCCAGCCCCCCCGCGACCCGAAAAAGGGATTAAGCGGAAGAAGATGAATGAATGAATGAAAACAAGTTAATGCATGGAGTGTGCTTTTGCCAGGACAGCAGCCAAGGGACAGCAAAGTGTGACTTATCGTGGAAAACAGCTGAGCTCTGTGCTTCAGGCGATCAGCTGATTGGATCCTCCTCTGGTGTTCTGACATTTTGGCATAGCTATCAGAACAGCACTGGACAGCTGATGGTACAGACTGCAGTCAAAGGTTTAAAAAAAAAAAATAAAGCAAGGAGGGCTAAATAGCTATTTGGATCTTTATCCTGTAGCTTAAAAGTGCCCTGGAGACATTCGACACATCCCGTTATATGAAAACGTACGTGTGTTTAGCTCTCTGTGTATATGCACTGCAGGCAGCAGCTGAGCTCTTTGAGTTTTTCCTGTGAACCAATGCTGCAAACATGCCATTATAGGGTAGCTGTATGTTAGAAATCATTCAGTAAGTTGCACATAGGTTCAAAGAGCATTACTCATGTTAGAAATAAGTTCTGGGTACCCTAGACATTTATCTCAACGTATTTTGACTTATGAGTAACTTGTGAGTTGCTTACAAGTAACATGTGTGAACAAATGCATAACTTCCCTACAACTAATGCCACGCTTATGCGGGACGTTTTAGCCATACGCTGGATATGCAGGAAAATTTGCATCAAAACTGGGGATTCTAAATTGTCCTGAGGTATGACTGTGAGAGTAAATGGTTGGCTGTCTCTCTGTGTTAGCCCTGCGATGGACTGGCGATCTGTCCAGGGTGTACCCTGCCTTTCGCCCAAAGATGCTGGGATAGCCTCCAGCCCCCCCGTGACCTGAAAAGGATTAAGCGGAAGAAGATGAATGAATGAATGAAAATTTTCTAGAGGAGCTCACCGTACATTGCCGTTTACCAGTGTGCTTCAGCATGCTCTTCACTTATACAAAACTTACCCATAACTGATTCGACGTATGTAAGCGTATTCTCCAAATTTTTCATATGTTTGGCAAACGCTGCCTAAATGCTTTAGGTGTGACAGGGCCTTAACAGCCCTTTGAGACTATTAACAAGTTGGACAGAACATGTTATTTTATAATCTTCACAATTTAACCTTGACCCAAATCAAGTAATTTTTTGGCAGATATAATGTTTCAATCCAAATTGGGAGCCTTAATGAATTTTTGGCAGATGAAGCATACATTTTATGGATTATACTTACAATATATAATTACAGGAGGCAAATAATGCACAAACACGAGTATTCATGGGAAAGAAAAGCTTTATTGACTTTTACATCATTATACATGGATTTTGTTAATTTCAGCACACTTTTATAAGGCAAAACATTAAAAGTTGCTACAGGATAAAAATGTCATATCTGATTATTCTAACCAAAACTCATGGGTCTAAAATTATGACTAATCCCTCACCGCATTACATATTCACAGACCAACCTTCCATTTTGCTCAAAAACAGCCACAGGAACAGCTTTAGCCAAGCGAGGTACGCTCCCATCGAGAGCCGATCAGTTTCTGGCAACCCATCACTGTTGTCAGCCGGCTTCTCTTGTTTTGAACATGTTCAAAAAATTCTGTGACAAGAAAAACTGGTTTCGACCATAAAATCATTCAGCAAACAGCAGCAAACTATTGCGCCCTGCCCCCAAACCCCAATGGACCACCGTCAGTGTGAGCATCCCCTAGCACCCACCACACTGCAAGACACGGGGTAAATGTATTTTTTTTTTTTTTTTTTTTTTTTTTTTTATTTCAAGTGTTTATTTATTTTAATTTTGATGATTATGGCTTACAGTCCATGAAAATCCCAAATTCAGTTTCTCAAAAAATTAGAATATTTCATAAAATTAATTAAAAAAAAGTTTGTTTTTTTTTTATTTAAGTTTTTGTAAAGGGTATACAGGTCGTTACAGCAATGCAGTGTTTACATTTTCATCACATGTTCCCTTATTTTCTGATATCTGACAACATTGGAAGATTAATTCTTACAGCACCCCTTATTTTTTTTTTTTTTTAAAGTGAAAGAAAAAGTGAAATTAAAGAGAAAAAAAAACAAAACAAAAAACAAAAAAAAAACCAAACAAACCAGTAAAAAACAAACAAAAAGAAAAAGTAAGTAAATAAAGATAAAAGAGCATCTGAGTAGCATTGGAACAAAGAGCAGAACCATTATTGAAATGGTATTTGTCAAAGATTAGATCTAATGGAAGACACATATGCGGTCCAGGGTTGCCAAAAGTTCATGAACCCATCCATGTCCTGTCTCAGTGCGAATGTCAACTTTTCCATTGAGTAAATGTCTTGGATCACGTTAGTCCAATCTTCAGGTGTAGGACAGTCCTTCAACATCCATTTTTTAGTTAGAGCTTTTTTGCTTGCCAATATTAAAACATTGAGTAAGTATTTTTCTCCTCGTCTTTCCAGTGAGTCCGGTAGTAAACCCAAATACAAAGTTACAAAAGAAAAGGGAACTGTAATTTTGAATATTTTCCCCAATATTGTCTGTACATTGGACCAATATTGGTGGATAACTGGGCATGACCAAAACACATGAAAATGATTTGCAGTCTTTTCACCACACAAGCGCCAACAGTTCAATCCCTTATGGGTAAATTTGATTTGTGCAGGTGTTCTGAAAAATCTTGCCAAGTTTTTCCATCCAAATTCTCTCCACTGCAGGGATGAGGTACTTTTCCATTGCTGTTTATTTAGCTTTTCCCATATTTCCAGATGTAAAGTGAAATTCCCCTCTTTTTCCCATCTCTCTTTTATATAAGATGTGTTGTCTCCTTTTAAGTCTTGAAGACCTTGGTATATTTTAGAAATGTATCTGATCCCTGGGATCCCTTTATATGCCATTAAGAAGACCTTCAGAACACCTGACTGGGCCCTTTCCAAAACCTCCTTTTTAAGTATATTGTTTATGTGGTGTCTAAGCTGGAAGAACCTGTAAAGGTCTTGATTTATTAGGCCTTGTTTTTTCAAATCTTCAAAACTTCTTAAGATTTGCCCTTTAAAAAAATCGTAATATTTTATCAGCCCCTTCTCCTTCCACTTTTTAAATCTGGTGTCTGTTTTATTAGGAGTAAAGTCCTGATCATAGGCGATCCATTGCAGAAGTCGATAGGGCTCTTTAGTTTGATTCTCTCTGACTATCTTAAACCAAATTTTTAGCGGGGTCTCTATCCACGGGTTAGTGTTATTCAAAAGCTTAGGTAAGACATTGTTCCCTATTATCGCCTGTAGGGGGATGTCACTTGTTATTTGGCATTCGATCTCCTTCCATTGTGCAGAGTAGACTGGGTTACATATCTCTACTAAAGTTTTAATTTGTGCGGCTTTAAAGTAGTCCCTGATATTTGGCAGCGCGAGCCCACCTTTGTCTTTGTTTAGCTGTAGGGTTCTATATCTGATTCTAGGTCTCTTGCCCTGCCATATGAATCTTGAGATCCTTCTGTCCAGCTCCTGCCATGTTTTTTTGGGAGGTTCTACCGGTATTGTTTGGAAAAGGTATAGAAGACGTGGAAGTATATTCATTTTGACTGCTTCAATTCTTTGTGCAATACCCAAGAATGGTATCATATTCCATCTTGCTAGGTCAGTTTTTATTTTTGTCACCAGTGGATCATAGTTTAGTGATATAATTTTGTTGAGTTGTTTCGGGATATTGACCCCCAGATATTTCATAGATTCCGACTCCCAGTTAGTTTTGAGTTTGCTTAGTGAATAATGATTTGGGTCATAGTTGAATGTTAAAACTTGGGTTTTATGCATATTTAATTTGTACCCCGATAAATCTCCATACTCTGAAAAAACTGAGGTTAGTTCTGGTAAAGAAGTGTCCGGCTGCCCTAGGTATATTAAAATGTCATCAGCAAAGAGTGCTATTTTATGTTCCTTCTGACCAAGTGTAATACCTTGAATTTTTTGGTTTTGTCTTATCCATTGGCTCAGAGGTTCTATGAAGATTGCAAAGAGCAGTGGAGACAGGGGGCAGCCCTGACGACATCCTCTTTCCAGTTCAAAAGATGATGATAAATTACCGTTAATCCTTATTTTAGCTGTTGGTTTTTTATATAATGCCTGTATAGTTCTAATGAAGTTGTTATGAAAATTGAAACTGGATAAGATTCTGTATAGAAAAGACCAGTCAACCGAATCGAATGCTTTTTCAGCATCTAATCCTAATATGACTGCATTTAAGTTATATTTTTTTATATGATGAATTATGTGTAAAGTGCGTCGAATGTTGTCTTGTGTCTGTCTTTGTCTTATAAAACCTGTTTGGTCTAAATGAATTAGGTCTGTCAGTATATTCTCTAACCTTTTGGCAAGGATAATGGTAAAAAGCTTATAGTCCTGATTTAGTACACTGATTGGTCTGTAGTTGGAGCACTCTAGTTTATCCTTTTCAGGTTTAGGTATAACTGCAATGACCCCTTCTCTCCAGGAGGGGGGGATTTCCCCTGTGTGGAGGACATAATTAAATGTTTTCAGGAGGAGAGGAGATAGTTGCTGTTTAAAGGTTTTGTACCACTCTGCTGTATAGCCATCAGCTCCTGGGGATTTGTTAGCTTTAAGTTTCATAATTGCTTTTTCCAATTCTTTAGAATGTATTTCTGACAGTAGTGTTTTATTTTGTGACTCCGTAAGTTGGGGAAGGTTTAATGTGTTTAGGAATGCCTCGGATGCGTTTTTATGTTTTTTGTGGGAGTATAAGTTCTTATAGTAATTCTCGAAGTTTTTAAGAATATCCTGAATTCTGAATTTTATTTCCTTTGATACTGGGTCTCTGATTTTGTAGATTGCTCTTTCTGTTTGATGTTTCCTCAATTTATAGGCTAGCAATTTTGCCGATTTACTGCCTGCTTCATAGTATTTTTGTTTCAGAAATGTAAGTTTCTTCTGGATTTCTATTGTGTAGATCTCATTTATTTGGTTTTTAATTTCCTTAATCTTGAGCGCGTCAGTAGAATGAGTGTTGCCTTTGTGTTCTTTTTCTAGGTTCCTAAGTTCTGACTCTAATGTGGATAGTTTTTCTTGTCTTAGTTTCTTTTGGGTTGCCAGTTTTGCAATAATCTTTCCTCTTATTACAGCTTTACATGCATCCCACAGTATTAAAGGGGATACTTCTCCATTATCGTTATCTTCCAAATATCTGAGAATATCTGACTCCAATTCATCTTTCAATGGTCCTTTCAGGACATTTGAATTTAACCTCCAAGAAAATGTATTATTTGTGTATTTTTGGATATTTAAGTCCATGTAGATCGGACTGTGGTCGGAGAGATCCATCAGTCCTATTTTACATGTTTTTACTCTACCAATGTCTCTATTAAACATAAAAAAATAGTCAATCCTTGAGTAAGATGAATGTGGAGTTGAGTAAAATGTATAGTCTTTTACACTGGGGTTGAGTTCCCTCCACACATCACAGATTCCCATTTCTTTTAGTAGCATCCGAGTCTTCCTGTTTTGGGTGTTATTTTGATGTGGGGAATTACCAGAAGCATCCCAGTATGGATTCAGTCTAAGATTGAAGTCCCCACCACATATCACTAAACCTTGAGCTTTAGTTATCATTAGGTCGAATACATTTTTATAAAATTTCCAGTTAGCCCCTGGGGGAGCATACACATTCAGCAGGGTGATATCTTCTCCCTCTAGCCGCCCAGTTACCAAACTGTATCTCCCTTCTTTATCTTTGTGTTCTGATTTTTTTTCAAATGTAATTTTGGTTGATATCAATGTCGCTACTCCCCTCCTCCTCCCTGATTTATATGAAGATGAAGAGATCATTTTAAACCCTTGTCTACTGAGTTTATTGTGTTCCACGTCTGTTAGGTGGGTTTCTTGTAAAAGTATTATTCCTGCTTTGTCTTTTTTCATTTTGCCTAGAATCTTGGATCTTTTAACTGGATTCAGGATCCCTTTTACATTATATGAAATTATTTTGGTTACACCCTGTTTCTCCATTGTGTTGTTTTGTTTAGTATAACTGTGTGGTGGCCCTCTTTTGTGCTACTCAGAAACTGAAAGAACATTAAAAACAAGAAAAACATTAAGAACATAGTGTAAAAAACTTTAAAACAAAAAACTGTCAAAAGAACTTCCTGAGCTGAGGTCTTTTTAAAGACCCTGTAAGAGCCTTGATGGAGTGAAGGCCCTGAGGGAAATTCCTCAAACTCTGTTACGTGTTGAGGGCCCTCTCGTACCACTGAAAGTAGTCCCATGCTTTTAACGTGAGTTTCAGAACCCAATCCAAACTTGTAATGATTTTTTTTTTTTTTTTCCTTTTATGCCTAAACCCTGTGAAATTGTGTGCACCCTCCCACCCCCATCACATCAAACATTCACGCAAAAACAGTATTTGTTAGTATGAGCAGAACATGTGGATTATTGTCACATTTCTATTTTAACAAGTTTTTTTTTTTTTTTATTACAAAGACTTATTTGTTTCAAATAATATGATTGTTCCATGAAATGTTTTACCACATGCTGAATATGCATCTCCTTTAATGTTTGTTACCTTGTATGAGGGGGGTTGGATGTGCGGATTGATTCAAGAGGAAGGGAAAAAAAAAAAAAAGGTCGCTATTCCAACCTGAAAACGGATAGTTTATCCGCGACGCTCTGGTGCTGGGTTTCCCGCTGCTGGTCCGTGGATTTTGAGGGTCTTTGTGTTGTCCATGTTTGCGCTTTGATCTTCTCACTCGGGTCTGCTGCGGGTTTAAACACCGTTACCGGGAGCCCTCTTCTCGCCATGTCAGCTGTTGCTTCTTCCGCCGAATTATAGAGACACGTTTCATCGCCGTAGAAGACCCTTAACTTCGCAGGAAATGGTGTCTGAAAGCGCAATTTCTTCTCTCTTAACACCTTTTTCGCGTCATTGTATTCCCTGCGCTTTTTAAGGACCTCCGGGGCGTAATCGTGTTCCACGTAGACTTTTCTCTCCTGGTGCATAAATCCTTTTTTCTGCCAGGCCAGTCTTACAACCTCTTGTTTTATTTTGAAATTGGAAAATCTTACCAACACCGAACGTGGGGGCGCTTCCGCCGCCGGCCTAGCGGCTAATGAACGATGTGCCTTTTCTATCTTCAAGTCGGTGGTTTGTGGAATATCCAATTTCTCTCTTAGTAAGGATTCCACGCATTCTGCCATTGAGTTAAAACCATTTTCGGTTCCTTCTATCAGACCATGAATTCTTATGTTGTCTCTTCTTTGTTTTCCTTCTTGGTCGGTTAGCTTAGCCTCTATAGCTGCTTGTCTTTTGCGTAGGTCCAGCACAGAATCTTCGAGCACTTTTATTCGATCCTCTGTTTCCAAGATTCGGTTCTCGGCCTGGTCCACTCTGCTGTTTGTCCTTTTCAATTCTTCTCTGAATTCCCGAAATTCGGCCGTAACATCTCGGCGAAATCGTCGTAGTTCCTCAAATAGTGATTTCAGGCTAACCCTTTTGTTAGCTATCACCAGCTCCTCGTCTTCTGAACGGGGATCTTCCAGTTCAGATTCTCCGGCCGATACGTGTCCTAGCCTGGAGAATTTCAGTTTCTTCTGTTTTCCTTTAGACATGATGATTTTGTCTTTTGATTTTCACTCCTCCAAAAATCCGTTAAGTTTGATTTTCAAGGTGTTATCCTGGATTGAGTCTGAGAGCTTCAGTGTTAAGCTGCAGTCGCCATGGCGTCCAGACCGGAAGTCGGGGTAAATGTATTTTTAAAGAACATTTATTAAATACAGTAAATACCGTGACATTTCAGTGTGTGCTGGATCTGGCATTCATAAAAAAAAAAAAAAAGACTAATTGCATATTTTTGTCATCTGTTATGATAGAGAAGGGACTGCAGTGGAGTCAGTAGAAATCAGGAATCACTTTTGTGTCTGCTACTCTTGTGCATCCCCAAATGGACAAATTGGGAATAGCAGTAACTTGACTGGAAAAAGTGCTATTATTTCATTTTCACACTGCAGGCCGCTTTGGATTCTCTGGTGAGCCGGTTCCGGCCCACGGGTCATAAGTTTAACACCACTGGATTAAGAGATTGATCGCAAAACTTGACACTACTGGTAATGCACCGATCCCTAAAGGCATGGATCGATCTTTTATTAATTATGCACAGCATATATTAGGGCTGGGCGGGATGACGATATAAAAACATCTATCGTTTCATAGAATACTCTATTGTTTATATCGTTATTTAAAATGCACATACTGCCATTTCTTGAGCCAAAGCTCCTCACACTACTTGTCAGCGCCCTGCCTCTCCCCCGCAGTGCATGCAGTGCATGTGGTGGGTGGCTAGGCTCACCGGTGGTTGTTAACTGAACTCCCAGTTTAGTCAAATAGCCGCTATTCCTGTTTGTCAGAGATGTGGGACTGTTTTCCATCGTGCTGCGTCAGAGAGGATAGTCCGCTAACCTAGTTTTAATAAGAGGTAAGTGACGTTAACACCATGTCTAATTATAAAATGGCAAATGCTAAATAACAGTGCTAAATTGTGCTAACTCAGGGATGGACAACTGGCAGCCTGTGGGCCGCATGCAGCCCCCCGACACCATCCACTGCGGCCCGCTATTCCATTTCCAAAAATCAATTATTTATTTATATCCCGTTTGAACGTACATGTATTTGGAACTGCATTCTTAAATGCAGTTATAGAGTCCGCCAGCAGAGGGAGCTCTAATCAAAGCCTAGGTGTGAGTGGTCCAGCGAGAATGAGGGAGCCAGAGATACGCAGGGGCACACTCCTCCCTCGATGTCTTTTAAGGCACATTCAGATGGTCACCGTTTGGTGCGGACCAAAAGACCAAACAGCGGCTTCCGTAGATAGTTCGGCTCGCGAGGTGCAGTCTGAATGTGCGTTCAAACTCTTGTGCGTACCAAACAAGCAAAATCTGGTCCCCCTAAAAACTGGGGTCTCAGTTCTCTTGCAAACAAAGTCTGGTGCGTGCCGTTGGCAGTGTGAATCCAAACGGACTATCCAGCACACCAAAGGGTGGAAGTGCCCCTCGGCGTTTGTGTAACCATAGCAACACGTAGTCTGAGAAGAGGAAGTGGCATTTACCGTAGTACATTTTGGGTAGAATATAAAGACAACCGCGCAAATCCGAGAAATCCTTTTACCGATGAAAGCGGAGGAGAAAAGTTAAAAAATGTCTTGTTTGTGGTGGACAAACAACCCGGCTGAAGGGAACGGATTTCCATTTTCGGTCCTGGCCAATCGATGAGCCTGATTTTTCTTCTTCGCCCAGATTTTTTCTTCTTGGTCAGTGGTGGTTTCGGCTACAGCGCCCCAAACGAGCAGTTGTTATAACTGCGTGACGTCCAGGGAGTTTGGGCCACTGCAGTGTGAATGCAAACCAAACGAAGGTGTGAAAATTCTCGGCATTCCCCGCCCAGTCGAACCAAGACTTCCGGACTATCCTGGTCTGAATGCAGCCTTAAGGTCTGCATGTGTTGCATGCTGAGACCACATTAATAGGCTGTCAACAGCAATAAATGTAGAGTAGGCTGCTTTTAATCAATAAACGCTACAGGTCCTCACCGAGAAGTATTTACAGTAACAAGTTTCAAACTGAAAGGCAAATTTATATAAGAAACTGCAAATTTATGACAGAAAAACTCACCAATTTAGAAAAAAAAACCCAGTACAACTATAAGTTATAATTTTTTTTCCCACAATATCTTTATTGAACCCTTTTTTTTTAACAAACATGATACAAACAAACACTAACACTAAAGTACTACAAAAAAAAAAAAAAATGCACTAAAAACACCAACAACCACCAACAAAATCAAGTCTTCAACAATGCTCCTCTGTTTAGTCTAGACAATCCAATACATAAGTATACATATTATGTTCACCAGTTTGGAATTTACAAGGTCCACACACATCATTCACCTTCTTCTTCAAGAGTTATGTTTAAATTTTTTACATAATCAATAAAAGGTCTCCATATATTCTCAAACACAATTTCCTTTGATTTCAGTATATATGTTATTCTTTCTAATGGAAGGTTTGTTAACATCTGTCTTAACCACTGAGTCACATCTGGTCTATGAGTCTTTTTCCATAATAGTGCAATACATTTTTTGGCATTAAGCAAACTGAGGTCTATGAATGTTCTTTCACTTTTATTAAAATTATGCTTTTCTGGGTACAGACCCAACAAAAACAGTTTAGGATTCAATATGATTTGTTTTGAGATTATTTTTTCAATTGTTACCCTCACCTCTTCCCAAAACATTCTTATTAATCTACATTCCCATAAACAATGAAATAGGGTTCCTTTACTTTCCATGCATTTTGTGCATGTATCTGGTATATTTTTGTTATATCTATTTAACTCCTCCGGTGTAACATACATCCGCATTAACCATTTGAAATGTATCAATTTAAGGCGTGCATTTATTGATTTGGTTTGAGCTTCTGTACAAGCCAATTCCCATTGTTCCTCTGAAATTTCAATTTGCAGATCTTCTTTCCAGTAGTTTAATCTTTTCAGTGAATTTTCACTTGAAGATAGTGTCAATGAGTTATAAAACTCTGAAATAATACCCTTTCTTTTACTATCTTTCATCATCATTTTTTCCAAGGATGAATAAATAGGTCGAGTGAGAGCTTTATTTTGATTTGATCGAATAAAGTTTCTAAGTTGAAGATATTTAAAAAAATGTGTTCTATTGAGATTAAATTTGATCCTCAGCTCTTCAAAAGACATTATGTTGTCTGCACATGGCAAATATAAATCCTGAATCTTTTGTATCCCTTTTAAATTCCATACTTTAAATACAGCATCCGCTCTCCCTGGTTTAAAATATTGATTACCCCATATTGGACTAAATTGTGACAATAACTGTGGTTCTTTTAAATAGTTTTTAGCTTCACACCATATTTTGATCATATGCTTTACAAATGGATTTTTAACTTGTTTTTGTAATTTTTTTGCCGAATCTGAGTATATGAATATGGGAAGAGGTAAAGGTAAATTGTATGATTCCATTTCAGTCCAGTGAGGGAGATCATTTGATGAAAAATAATATGTCATAGACCTCAGTTGTGCCGACCAATAATACAACATAAAATTTGGACATTTCAGACCTCCACGATCAAATGGTAAATATAATAAAGACAAACGTAATCTAGCCCTCCTGTTGTTCCATATAAATTCCACTAACTTTTTTTTTATTCTTGAGAATAGATCTAAAGGTGGTGATAAGGGAATGTATTGAAATAAATAAAGTATTTTAGGTAAAATATTACTTTTAAGTATATTGATTCTCCCGATCATCGACATTGGTAGTGACATCCATCTCTGAGTTAACTCATTGATATCTGACATTAAGGCTTCATAGTTGACACTGGCGACTGATTCTAGCTTAGGCATAATTTGGATTCCTAAATATTTAAACTGATTTACAACATTGAATTGATTTACCTCAGGGGCTGGGTAATTTCTCTGGGTCTCATTTAGCATTAATATTGAAGATTTAGTTTTATTTATTTTATATCCTGATATTTCCCCAAAATTCTTTATTAAATTCAACAAGGTTGGAATTGATTTTTTTAGATTCGACATAAACAAAATTATATCATCGGCGTACAGGGAGATTTTATGTTCTGTTGGTCCAACTTTAATTCCATATATTTGTGAATGTAAACGTATCGCTATCGCTAAAGGTTCAATTGCCATAGTAAACAGTAAAGGTGAAAGTGGACAGCCTTGTCGACATCCTCTATTGATTTTTATTGGTTTTCAAATATTGTTATTTGTTAGGATTTCTGCTGTAGCATTATTGTATATTATTTGAACCCATTTTATGAAATTATTTCCAAGACCAAACCTTTGTAGGACTTCAAAAAGAAAGGGCCATTCAACTCTATCAAAGGCCTTTTCGGCGTCCAATGATAGGAGAGCTGTATCCGGTGCTTCTTTATTAAAATAAATAATATTAAATAGTCTTCTTACATTATGGAAGCCTTGTCTACCCTTTATAAAGCCATTCTGATCTCGATTAATAATATTTGGTAAAATTTCTTGTATTCGTCTTGCTAAAATTTTACAGATTATCTTAAGGTCGGCGTTTAATAGGCTTATTGGTCTCATATTTTCACATTTATTAGAGGGCTTACCTGGTTTTGGCAGTAGTATAATTAAGGCATTATTTATGTATGATGGTAAATTATTATTTTGAAATGCTTCTAAAACCATTTCCAAAAAAGGTTTTATTAATTTATTCTTAAATTTTTTATAAAGGTTAACTGGAAGACCATCTGGTCCTGCACTTTTTCCTGATTTCATATTATCAATGGCTAGCCCAACTTCTTCTTGACTAATTTTAGACTCCAATATCTCCCTGTTTTCATTTGGTATACACGGTATAGATAGTTCGTTCAAAAACCCATTTAGTTTTGTTAAATCAGGTTCATTTTTGGTATCATATAATTTTTCATAGTAATCTCTAAAGGCTCTATTAATTTCTAAAGGATCTATAACTACCTGTCCGTTACTTATAATACTGGTAATTGGTGTTTTAATTTCCAATTGTTTAATCTGCCATGCTAATAATTTTCCTGATTTTTCACCTTGTTCATAAAAAGATTGTTTCAATCTTAGAAGACTCGAGGCAGCTCTATTCGCTGATTTTTTGTCGTATTCAGCTCTCAAAATCAGTAATTCATTCTCCAACCTTGGGTCACTTCCTGCATACACTTTTTCCTGAAGACTTTTTATTTTATGTTCCAATTTAGCTCTCTCCTCTCGAGTCTTCTTAGATTTTGATCCTGTATAACTAATAATATGTCCCCTAATAAAAGCCTCCCACTTTACACATGCTGATGTTTGTGTAGTATTGATGTCAAAGAACTCGTCTATCTGTTTTTCTATATACTTGACAAATTCCTCATCCTGAAGCCATTTATGCTGAAATTGCCATCTACCTGATTCCTTTGTCAATTTTTTATCTACATATATTAGACAACAGGGTGCATGATCAGAGATCACGATGTTATCATAAAAGCAGTTTTGAATCTTGGACCTTAATTCTGTGGAAATCAAAAAATAATCAATACGTGAGAATGTCTTGTAGGTACTGGAATAACAAGAATAGGCTTTAACTTGTGGTTTCATTTCTCTCCATATATCTAACAATCTCAATTCTTTCATAAAATGATTAATAGTCATCCTACATCCAATGTGCGTACAATCCAGTCCTGTTGATCTATCCACACCTGGATTCAATGTACAATTAAAATCCCCTGCTATTATATGTTGCCCTGTAAGTGATGATAAGATGAGAAATAAATTAGCAAAGAACTTCTGATCATCTATATTGGGACCATATAAGTTCACAAGATTTATATTTTCTAATAGCAAAGAACCTTGAATGATTACATATCTTCCAAATTTGTCTCCAATTACATTTTTCACTTGAAAAGGAACTGATTTATGTATGAGAGTCATAACTCCCCTGGCTCGGGATGAAAATGAAGAGGTGAATACACTTCCCTGCCATCTACTCCTAATTCTTTTAACATCCTCCTCTATCAGATGAGTTTCTTGTAAAAACACAATTCTTGAACCCATGTCCTTTATTTTATTCATAACTTGTTTAAGTTTTTTTAAATTTTGTAGACCTCTGCAATTCCATGAAGTTAAATTAAGATTAACACTTTGGTCCATGATCAATAGAGAGTTTGGGATTACCTTGCAGTGTAAACATGCTCATACAGAGAAGCAAAAACATGAGTGGTTGAACATTCATCCTACAAACTACACACAAACAAATTTCCCCTTCCCACACTTGTGGCAAACCCCCCAAAATCAAAAGAAAAATTCTGTCTCCCGATATAGCCATCGACCGTTCCACACCCACGGGGAACAGCCTAAGCCACTCCTTCTTCATCCTCCCAATCACCCTAACTCTACTGCTTTTAATGACGTAACATTAACTCTCCTCTGTAGTTTTCCAACTTAACTCCAAAATTTTGAACAACTTTGTACATCATAGTTTTTTTTTTGTTTGTTTTGTTTTTGTTTTGTTTTTTTAATATATAATACAATCTATATTTTGTAAACTTACTATTTACTTCAAGTCAGTCAGATGCCTGTGCAAATGCTTAATTATTCTACCTTATATTTTGTTCATGCTTAGCTCCCACCAGTCTCTTCTTCTTCTTTGATCTTCTTGATGAACTCCTGCGCCTCCTCTGGGGTCTTGAAGATGTGGGTTCTGCCCTCATACGTGGTCAGCAGTCTCGCAGGATAGATTACACCATGACGAATCCCAAGGTTGCGCAGCTCCTTACGTACGGGATCAAACTGCTTCCTCAATTGCTGGATTCCTGTGGCCAAATCTGGGTAGAACCGCACCTGCTGGTCCTGGTGTTTAATCTCTCCTTTAGCACGTGCAGCGTTGAAGATCTTCATCCTGTCTCTGTTGCTAAGAAACTTCATAATTAAGGTCCTCGGCGGTCCCTTATCTCTCCGTGGGCCAATACGATGTGCTTTTTCCAGAACCACTGCTGATTGCAACTCCTCGCTGCCCAGCACCTCCGGAATCCACTTTTCCAGAAAGGAACATACGTCCCGACCTTCTGATTCCTCTGGAAGACCCACCAGCCTCAAATTTTTTTTTTCCACAATATCTTTATTGAACCTTTTTTTTTTTTTTTTAACAAACATGATACAAACAATCAAACACTAACACTAAAGTACTACAAAAAAAAAAAAATGCACTAAAAACACCAACAACCACCAACAAAATCAAGTCTTCAACAATGCTCCTCTGTTTAGTCTAGACAATCCAATACATAAGTATACATATTATGTTCACCAGTTTGGAATTTACAAGGTCCACACACATCATTCACCTTCTTCTTCAAGAGTTATGTTTAAATTTTTTACATAATCAATAAAAGGTCTCCATATATTCTCAAACACAATTTCCTTTGATTTTAGTATATATGTTATTCTTTCTAATGGAAGGTTTGTTAACATCTGTCTTAACCACTGAGTCACATCTGGTCTATGAGTCTTTTTCCATAATAGTGCAATACATTTTTTGGCATTAAGCAAACTGAGGTCTATGAATGTTCTTTCACTTTTATTAAAATTATGCTTTTCTGGGTACAGACCCAACAAAAACAGTTTAGGATTCAATATGATTTGTTTTGAGATTATTTTTTCAATTGTTACCCTCACCTCTTCCCAAAACATTCTTATTAATCTACATTCCCATAAACAATGAAATAGGGTTCCTTTACTTTCCATGCATTTTGTGCATGTATCTGGTATATTTTTGTTATATCTATTTAACTCCTCCGGTGTAACATACATCCGCATTAACCATTTGAAATGTATCAATTTAAGGCGTGCATTTATTGATTTGGTTTGAGCTTCTGTACAAGCCAATTCCCATTGTTCCTCTGAAATTTCAATTTGCAGATCTTCTTTCCAGTAGTTTAATCTTTTCAGTGAATTTTCACTTGAAGATAGTGTCAATGAGTTATAAAACTCTGAAATAATACCCTTTCTTTTACTATCTTTCATCATCATTTTTTCCAAGGATGAATAAATAGGTCGAGTGAGAGCTTTATTTTGATTTGATCGAATAAAGTTTCTAAGTTGAAGATATTTAAAAAAATGTGTTCTATTGAGATTAAATTTGATCCTCAGCTCTTCAAAAGACATTATGTTGTCTGCACATGGCAAATATAAATCCTGAATCTTTTGTATCCCTTTTAAATTCCATACTTTAAATACAGCGTCCGCTCTCCCTGGTTTAAAATATTGATTACCCCATATTGGACTAAATTGTGACAATAACTGTGGTTCTTTTAAATAGTTTTTAGCTTCACACCATATTTTGATCATATGCTTTACAAATGGATTTTTAACTTGTTTTTGTAATTTTTTTGCCGAATCTGAGTATATGAATATGGGAAGAGGTAAAGGTAAATTGTATGATTCCATTTCAGTCCAGTGAGGGAGATCATTTGATGAAAAATAATATGTCATAGACCTCAGTTGTGCCGACCAATAATACAACATAAAATTTGGACATTTCAGACCTCCACGATCAAATGGTAAATATAATAAAGACAAACGTAATCTAGCCCTCCTGTTGTTCCATATAAATTCCACTAACTTTTTTTTTATTCTTGAGAATAGATCTAAAGGTGGTGATAAGGGAATGTATTGAAATAAATAAAGTATTTTAGGTAAAATATTACTTTTAAGTATATTGATTCTCCCGATCATCGACATTGGTAGTGACATCCATCTCTGAGTTAACTCACTGATATCTGACATTAAGGCTTCATAGTTGACACTGGCAACTGATTCTAGCTTAGGCATAATTTGGATTCCTAAATATTTAAACTGATTTACAACATTGAATTGATTTACCTCAGGGGCTGGGTAATTTCTCTGGGTCTCATTTAGCATTAATATTGAAGATTTAGTTTTATTTATTTTATATCCTGATATTTCCCCAAAATTCTTTATTAAATTCAACAAGGTTGGAATTGATTTTTTTAGATTCGACATAAACAAAATTATATCATCGGCGTACAGGGAGATTTTATGTTCTGTTGGTCCAACTTTAATTCCATATATTTGTGAATGTAAACGTATCGCTATCGCTAAAGGTTCAATTGCCATAGTAAACAGTAAAGGTGAAAGTGGACAGCCTTGTCGACATCCTCTATTGATTTTTATTGGTTTTGAAATACTGTTATTTGTTAGGATTTCTGCTGTAGCATTATTGTATATTATTTGAACCCATTTTATGAAATTATTTCCAAGTCCAAACCTTTGTAGGACTTCAAAAAGAAAGGGCCATTCAACTCTATCAAAGGCCTTTTCGGCGTCCAATGATAGGAGAGCTGTATCCGGTGCTTCTTTATTAAAATAAATAATATTAAATAGTCTTCTTACATTATGGAAGCCTTGTCTACCCTTTATAAAGCCATTCTGATCTCGATTAATAATATTTGGTAAAATTTCTTGTATTCGTCTTGCTAAAATTTTACAGATTATCTTAAGGTCGGCGTTTAATAGGCTTATTGGTCTCATATTTTCACATTTATTAGAGGGCTTACCTGGTTTTGGCAGCAGTATAATTAAGGCATTATTTATGTATGATGGTAAATTATTATTTTGAAATGCTTCTAAAACCATTTCCAAAAAAGGTTTTATTAATTTATTCTTAAATTTTTTTATAAAGGTCAACTGGAAGACCATCTGGTCCTGCACTTTTTCCTGATTTCATATTATCAATGGCTAGCCCAACTTCTTCTTGACTAATTTTAGACTCCAATATCTCCCTGTTTTCATTTGGAATACACGGTATAGATAGCTCGTTCAAAAACCCATTTAGTTTTGTTAAATCAGGTTCATTTTTGGTATCATATAATTTTTCATAGTAATCTCTAAAGGCTCTATTAATTTCTAAAGGATCTATAACTACCTGTCCGTTACTTATAATACTGGTAATTGATGTTTTGATTTCCAATTGTTTAATCTGCCATGCTAATAATTTTCCTGATTTTTCACCTTGTTCATAAAAAGATTGTTTCAATCTTAGAAGACTCGAGGCAGCTCTATTCGCTGATTTTTTGTCGTATTCAGCTCTCAAAATCAGTAATTCATTCTCCAACCTTGGGTCACTTCCTGCATACACTTTTTCCTGAAGATTTTTTATTTTATGTTCCAATTTAGCTCTCTCCTCTCGAGTCTTCTTAGATTTTGATCCTGTATAACTAATAATATGTCCCCTAATAAAAGCTTTGAAAGCCTCCCACTTTACACATGCTGATGTTTGTGTAGTATTGATGTCAAAGAACTCGTCTATCTGTTTTTCTATATACTTGACAAATTCCTCATCCTGAAGCCATTTATGCTGAAATTGCCATCTACCTGATTCCTTTGTCAATTTTTTATCTACATATATTAGACAACAGGGTGCATGATCAGAGATCACGATGTTATCATAAAAGCAGTTTTGAATCTTGGACCTTAATTCTGTGGAAATCAAAAAATAATCAATACGTGAGAATGTCTTGTAGGTACTGGAATAACAAGAATAGGCTTTAACTTGTGGTTTCATTTCTCTCCATATATCTAACAATCTCAATTCTTTCATAAAATGATTAATAATCCTACATCCAATGTGCGTACAATCCAGTCCTGTTGATCTATCCACACCTGGATTCAATGTACAATTAAAATCCCCTGCTATTATATGTTGCCCTGTAAGTGATGATAAGATGAGAAATAAATTAGCAAAGAACTTCTGATCATCTATATTGGGACCATATAAGTTCACAAGATTTATATTTTCTAATAGCAAAGAACCTTGAATGATTACATATCTTCCAAATTTGTCTCCAATTACATTTTTCACTTGAAAAGGAACTGATTTATGTATGAGAGTCATAACTCCCCTGGCTCGGGATGAAAATGAAGAGGTGAATACACTTCCCTGCCATCTACTCCTAATTCTTTTAACATCCTCCTCTATCAGATGAGTTTCTTGTAAAAACACAATTCTTGAACCCATGTCCTTTATTTTATTCATAACTTGTTTAAGTTTTTTTAAATTTTGTAGACCTCTGCAATTCCATGAAGTTAAATTAAGATTAACACTTTGGTCCATGATCAATAGAGAGTTTGGGATTACCTTGCAGTGTAAACATGCTCATACAGAGAAGCAAAAACATGAGTGGTTGAACATTCATCCTACAAACTACACACAAACAAATTTCCCCTTCCCACACTTGTGGCAAACCCCCCAAAATCAAAAGAAAAATTCCGTCTCCCGATATAGCCATCGACCGTTCCACACCCACGGGGAACAGCCTAAGCCACTCCTTCTTCATCCTCCCAATCACCCTAACTCTACTGCTTTTAATGACGTAACATTAACTCTCCTCTGTAGTTTTCCAACTTAACTCCAAAATTTTGAACAACTTTGTACATCATAGTTTTTTTTTTTTTGTTTGTTTTGTTTTTGTTTTGTTTTTTTAATATATAATACAATCTATATTTTGTAAACTTACTATTTACTTCAAGTCAGTCAGATGCCTGTGCAAATGCTTAATTATTCTACCTTATATTTTGTTCATGCTTAGCTCCCACCAGTCTCTTCTTCTTCTTTGATCTTCTTGATGAACTCCTGCGCCTCCTCTGGGGTCTTGAAGATGTGGGTTCTGCCCTCATACGTGGTCAGCAGTCTCGCAGGATAGATTACACCATGACGAATCCCAAGGTTGCGCAGCTCCTTACGTACGGGATCAAACTGCTTCCTCAATTGCTGGATTCCTGTGGCCAAATCTGGGTAGAACCGCACCTGCTGGTCCTGGTGTTTAATCTCTCCTTTAGCACGTGCAGCGTTGAAGATCTTCATCCTGTCTCTGTTGCTAAGAAACTTCATAATTAAGGTCCTCGGCGGTCCCTTATCTCTCCGTGGGCCAATACGATGTGCTTTTTCCAGAACCACTGCTGATTGCAACTCCTCGCTGCCCAGCACCTCCGGAATCCACTTTTCCAGAAAGGAACATACGTCCCGACCTTCTGATTCCTCTGGAAGACCCACCAGCCTCAAATTATTCTGTCTCGACCGAGATTCCAAATCCAAAATATTATCTTCCAGAGATTTATTTTTTTTTTCCCAAAGTGCGCACCTTTAATTGAAGACGGGTGACGTCATCTTCAGCACTAGCGAGACGGAGCTCCATCTGCGCCGTTCGTTCTACACAGTCACCCAATTCCTTTCTTATTCCTTCCAACGCTGTCATAATCCCATCAAATCTAGAGGAAAAGTCCGCTCTCATTGAACTCATGGCAGCCATCAGCGCATCTGCGCCATTCCCCGCAGAAATCGCACCGCCGCCAGCCTCCTCCGCCATATATGGAGTTTTGTTTGCTGCGTCACCGACCTGAAAGTCCGTTAATTTGGACTGTTTCGGCGGCTCGCTTTTTCCTTTTCCTGGTTTTCCAGCCTTAGGCTTCGCCGACATATCCTCGCTCAAATGCTGGGATACGTTCTGTCCCAAATGAGAGAGTTATTTGCCGATTTTTTTCTCCAGGAGCAGAGCAGAGCGAGACACGTCCGTCCTACGTGGCAGCCATAACCGGAAGTGGCCACCAGCCTCAAATTATTCTGTCTCGACCGAGATTCCAAATCCAAAATATTATCTTCCAGAGATTTTTTTTTTTTTTCCAAAGTGCGCACCTTTAATTGAAGACGGGTGACGTCATCTTCAGCACTAGCGAGACGGAGCTCCATCTGCGCCGTTCGTTCTACACAGTCACCCAATTCCTTTCTTATTCCTTCCAACGCTGTCATAATCCCATCAAATCTAGAGGAAAAGTCCGCTCTCATTGAACTCATGGCAGCCATCAGCGCATCTGCGCCATTCCCCGCAGAAATCGCACCGCCGCCAGCCTCCTCCGCCATATATGGAGTTTTGTTTGCTGCGTCACCGACCTGAAAGTCCGTTAATTTGGACTGTTTCGGCGGCTCGCTTTTTCCTTTTCCTGGTTTTCCAGCCTTAGGCTTCGCCGACATATCCTCGCTCAAATGCTGGGATACGTTCTGTCCCAAATGAGAGAGTTATTTGCCGATTTTTTTCTCCAGGAGCAGAGCAGAGCGAGACACGTCCGTCCTACGTGGCAGCCATAACCGGAAGTGGCCACCAGCCTCAAATTATTCTGTCTCGACCGAGATTCCAAATCCAAAATATTATCTTCCAGAGATTTTTTTTTTTTTTCCAAAGTGCGCACCTTTAATTGAAGACGGGTGACGTCATCTTCAGCACTAGCGAGACGGAGCTCCATCTGCGCCGTTCGTTCTACACAGTCACCCAATTCCTTTCTTATTCCTTCCAACGCTGTCATAATCCCATCAAATCTAGAGGAAAAGTCCGCTCTCATTGAACTCATGGCAGCCATCAGCGCATCTGCGCCATTCCCCGCATTTATCGCACCGCTGCCAGCCTCCTCCGCCATATATGGAGTTTTGTTTGCTGCGTCACAGACCTGAAAGTCCGTTAATTTGGACTGTTTCGGCGGCTCGCTTTTTCCTTTTCCTGGTTTTCCAGCCTTAGGCTTCGCCGACATATCCTCGCCCAAATGCTGGGATACGTTCTGTCCCAAATGAGAGAGTTATTTGCCGATTTTTTTTCTCCAGGAGCAGAGCAGAGCGAGACACGTCCGTCCTACGTGGCAGCCATAACCGGAAGTCCCATAAGTTATAATTTTTTAAATTAAATGATGCAAATTTATCAGGAGAAGCTTGCACATCCAATACCAAAATTAAACCTGCAAGCAGGTGTTAAGTGGGCCTTTGCCCCCCCATGCACCCGTGCAACCCAGCGCCCGTCCTACATTGCTGGCTCGGAAAATTTCCTGTTGTCGCTGCAAGGGCTGCGTGAATAATAAACCATTTGGCAAGAACGCAATAGACTTACACAAATGGTCCCCTCCAGTATACAACTAGGACAATATCAGTCGCTACGGAGGGTGACAATATGTATGGGTACATAATCATACCATGTAGAATAACTAGGTAGACGGTTATGCTGTTCATTTCATCTAACTACAATGCTCCGCACTGTGTGTGTTTATATATTTATATATTTATTCCATCTAGCTACAATGCTCCGCACTGTGTGTTTATATATTTATATGTACATATGTATACTCGCTGCTCTTGTTTTTTTCTTGTCTTCTGATTGTTGCTCTGAGTGTTGCTGTCCCTGTGCTTTTGCAATCCTGGAATTTCCCCATTGTGGGACTAATAAAGGCTTATCTTATCTTATCTTATATGGGTGGACAACACATAACTTACAGGGAAGTCCCAGGGACCTACTCTGTTTGGGCTCATTTTTACATTCTGAGCCACCAAGGTACGATATATAAACATGGAATACAGTGGATGGAAAATGGTCCCGCAACCAAACGCATCTACTTCAATAAATTGGAAAAGATATGTGCCCCCCAACCCCAAATTGTTGTGGGTGGGGCCAAACGCACAAGGTCTATGGAGAGTGGCAACCATAAACTTTGCCGTAGAGACATAAAATTTGGGTGAGGTGTGCATCACCTCACAACATGCAAAAAACATCATTGTGGTCAATGTCCACCACCAACAGGAAGGCCGCCATCTTGCCTCAAAGTCGTCCCACCTCCAATTCCGCAAGAATGCACCCCGCACATTTGAACAAACTAGTCCCAGGGACCTGCTCCGTTTGAGCTCATTTTTACATTCTGAGCCAGCAAGGTATGATGGGCGGCGGGTTCCGCCAGCGCGCGGGGAGCAAAGGCCCGTTTACACCTGCTTGCAGATTTTGACGCTAGACAATAAAATCTGCTGGAAACCTCACATCAGTCACATCCGGGCCAAGTGATCATCCCTGTGGTGTGATGAATCTCAGAAAATTTTACGGCAGTCTGGCAAAAATATATCAAGAGACAGGGGAAGGTAAGACACATTTTTGTAAAAGGGGTGCAGTTAAGATACAAAATTTGAAACAATTTTGTACAGTACCTCATGTCAGCAGTAGGTGCTGGTGTGACAGTTTTGTGAATATTGATATGCAGACGTGTTCAGAGTGGGATTACTATGATTTTGCAAAGTTTGGTCCACATCCGACAAGGACTGTCTGAGCTGTAACTGTCATGTTTTGCATGGCGAGAAAGCTACTGAAGCATGCCGGTCGCCATGGAAACAGTTCTGCACTATGTACATGTACTGTCAATGAGCCCTAGTCATTCCTTCATGTCATTTTTTTCAGCTGGTGAGAGAAAAATAAAGAAAACAGTTGTCAGCAATTCTTCCTTTAACCATTAGGGGGCGCTATAACTTTTGTTCATTATTTGTATATAGACACGTTCGGGGCAGGACGAATATTGATCGTACAAAATTTGGTGCAAATCGTACAAAGTTTGTCCAATTTACAAGGGTCCGATGTTGTAACCACTAGGTGGCGCTCTAACTTTTGTTATTTTTATATTGGAGCGTTCAGGGTGGGACTATTATCCATTGTCGAAAATGTGGTGAAAATCAGAAAGTTTGTCCAAGATACAACTTTCCGATGTCTCATGGTGAGGCGTCAACCTTCGCCATGTCGGCATGGCAACATTTCCCTCTCAGTTATGTACTGTCCACCCATATAGGACTATATATGACAGTCACCTCAACTTATGTTCAAGATTTCATAACTCCAGGTCGTTCCTAGCCCTCCAAACAAGATCAAGGATTGAATGGGGAGGAGGGTGTGTCCATGGGAACAGCAGTGACGCCATGCTAAACATGATATGCAGTTATGATCAAACAGGAGGTCCGATAACCCTCAGAAAATTTCATGTCATTCTGGCCAGCAGCGCGTGAGTAATAAATAAAAGAGTTTTAAGCAATTCTTCCTTTAACCACTCGGGGGCACTATAACTTTTATTATTTTTATATACACGCGTTTGCAGTGTGACTAATATCGATCGTGGAAAATTTGGTGAAAATCGTACAAAGTTTGTCCAATTTACAAGTGCCTGTTGTTCTAACCACAAAGTGGTGCTACACCTTTTGTAAATTATTTTTATATGGACGCGTTCGGGGCGAGACTAATATCCTTTGTAGAAAATTAGGTGAAATATGGATGAAGTCTGTCCAAGTGACAATTTTCCAATGTCCCATGGCGAGGAGTCAACCTTCACCATGTCGCCATGGTAACACTTCCCTATCAGTTATGTGTTGCTGACCCACATAGGACTACAGACGACAGTCACCTCTACCTATGTTCCAAATTTCATGACTCCAGGACCTTCCCAACCCTCCCCATAAGCTCACGGATTGAATGGCGAGGGGTGTGTGTCCATGGTAACACGTGTGACGTCATTCTAAAGTTGATGTGCAGTTATGATCATCCCTGTGGTGTGACGAATCTCAGAAAATTTCACGTCAGTCTGGCAAATGATGCGTGAGTAATTAATAAAACAGTTTTCAGCAATTCTTTTGTTAACCACTATGTGGCGCTATATCTTTTGTCAGGTATTTTAATGTAGACATGTTGGGGGCGGGACTATTTTCCATCATGGAAAGTTTGGTGGACATTGGACAAGTTTTGCCCGAGTTACAGCTGTTTGAAGTTGTAAGGGGAGGAGTCAAACTTCGCCGTGGCACCCTGGCCACACTTTTTGAGATTTTGACTTAATTTAAGAAATTTTTAATGGCCAATACCTATAGATGCTGCCATGTAAAAATGAGCTCAATCGGAGCTGGCCCCTCAGACTAGTTCGTTCAAATGTAAGGTGTGATTTTTTTTTTCCAAATTGGAGGTCGGGTGACTTTGAGGCAAGATGGCGGCCTTCCTGTTGGCGGTGGGTATGGGCTACAATTATGTTTTTTTGCATGTCTTGAGGTGATGCACACCTCATCCAAATTTTATGTCTGTACGGCAAAGTTTATGGTCTCCAGTCTCCATAGACCTTATACGTTTGGCCCCACCCACAAAAATTAGGGGTGGGGGGCACATATGTTTTCCAGTTTATCGAATTTTTCGCCGGGTGTGAGGGGTCTGCCAAAAAAAAAAAAAAAAAAAAAAAAAAATCATGTTTTGGTTAACATTCAGAGAGTGAAAAATTCATTCGTTTAGGCAGAAGAATTTCTTCAAGCTGAGCAATTACAATAGGGCTTTCGCCGACTTACGTCAGTGGCTCAGGCCCGAATAAATCATAGAATTGCAAAAAAAAAAAAAGCCTAATTTAAACCGGAAATGTTGCATATTTATCAGTAAAACTATTTTTTACTTTGATCATTTTCTTCAAATAGACCTACTATTTTAACCCTGCTTTTGATTAGTTTCCCATTTTGTCTTAATTTATAATTTTAAACCTATTTTATGTCACAATTATTTATCTTACTGCAAATTATTAATACTTATGAATACTGTATATGTCTGACTGTATTTAAGTATTGTTTTATTCTTCTAGTCATCTTAACTGTCTAGTCTTTTTATCAGCAAATTATCTTCTTATTTATCAGTGACCATATTATTTTTTTAATCACTCCGTCCAAGTTGTTTCCTCATGGGGAGCCCTCCCATGGGAAATTATGCCTGTTTTCTGGCTGCGGGGCGCTGGCCTGTCATTGCCCTGGTCGACCTGGCTGAGGGGATCGTACACTGCGGTACCACGCCTGCAGTGTCAACCCCTCGGGTTGGACTTGGGCGGTCTCAGAGCCACGTTCCTGTAGCCGTAGACTTGGCACTTTGCCTGCTGGTGATGGCTCCTCAGTGATGGTGCTTCCACACTTGGATCTTCAGTGCCCAGCCATAAGCCTCAAGTTTTGCACTGACGAAAGTTTGTGTGTGTGTGTGTGTGGGGGGGGGGGGGGGGTTAACTGTGTTTTATTTTAATGTGTGAAGCACTTTGTGTTGCATCTTTTTGTATGAATAGTGCTATATAAATAAAGCTTTGATTTGATTCTAATAGTTTAAAAACATTTTTACTTCATCATCATATTTCCTTTTCTTCTTGGCTTTTTCGTTAATTGCTATCTGGAATTTCTCTTTGCCCGTCATTTTGATGGAGAGAGTTTTAAAAATTAGGTCATGCTATAATTTTATCAATAACTTTAATTCTAATATGATAAAACACTGAGCAGCTTTTATTTTCATTTGCATTTTCAGTTTTAATTGTGAAACTTTTGACTTTGAAGAAAATTCCCCCTCAAAGTTTACATCTAAATTTGGCCCTCGAGAAGTGAGGAAAAAATTTTGTGGCCCTCACTAGCAAAGTTTCCCATCCCTGTGCTAACAGGAAACATAGTGTATCAGACCATTGTTTCTATGGTTTAAATTACTGCTGAGTTTCTTAGTTTTGTCTGAAAAAAAAACAAAAAACTTAAAGATGCGAAAGTGCATGATGGTGACACATACGCAAAAAAAAAAAAAAATACATTAAAATGGGTTGGAGGAGTAAGTTGGCTCTTAATGTAATTTATTTGATTTCTCATCATTTTAATTAGTCAAGTAGCGATAATGAATAAAGTCATCACATGTATTTTATTACATTACCTTTTGTGTCTTTGATTTTCATATCATGACCAATCTGAAATATTTTTTTACTAAGACGCAAACAGGTTAAATCAGGCCAGAATAGCAGTCATCAGGCTGTGAATCTACACTTAAATTTTCATTGATTTAAACTAACAGCCAATTTATATCTGTAGATGGCAGCAATGGGTAATTTTCTCATTTTCAGACTTTTATTATGTTATCTTTTTTTTTTTTTTTTTGCTATTCTCCTCTGGCTCAGGAAACATTTCACGTATTGATGTTTGCTTTTTATTCATATGATATGATTTAGAAGAAAAACCTGAACTTTATGAGAATCAAGTCTCAAATGCACATTAAAAAACTATTTTCTAACACTGCAAAATTATGAGGGGAAACAGGTGCATGTAGAAACAGTAAAAAGAGACGGTCCTTTTTATGTGATTAACTAAACTGTAGAATTTACAGAAAATGTGTATCGTGATACATACCATTATTGTGATACGAGATGACATATCGTGATATGAAATTTTTGTCATATCGCACAGCCCTAGTACAGTATATATTCATGTAAACGTTGCCTACTCTCCTGGGTATTCAACCAATTATATTTTCAGTCCACTAGATGGCGCCAAGCAAGCACCCATTCAAGTGAAGTCATAGCTTGTCTCGTGAGAACTGCCGGCAGCTTCGAAAGTTAAGAAGCAGTTAGCTCAAATGTCATGCCTATTTTGGATTATATAACAAAGATGGAAGGAAAGAGCTTGACATGACACGCAACCCACAGAAGCGCTGCACAAAAAAAAAAAGCACTCAGAACACGCGGGCCAGTACACGTCTCGGAGCAGCATTAGCAACAGCTAAGCTAAAGAGACACCAGCATGGAGCTTGGTTTTTATCAGACCGCCAAGTAAGAAAAGTTTACTTAGGAAGCACTTTTCACAGACAGTCACAAAGCGCTGTACAATAAAATGGAATAAAATCAAGTTGATGGTTAAAACCTAATTTTAAAAATACAAAAACAAGTTAAAACAAGATTAAAATAATTTTAAAATATCTGACTTACCATTAAAAAGCAGTTGAATTGAACTCAACGGAAACTCTCGTTAAACAAAAAGTTTTCAGCTGCTTTTTAAAAGGGTCCACAGAGTCAGCTAAACATAGCTGGCGTGGGAGTCAATTCCAAACAACAGTCCACTGCCCTCCCTGTGTGCAGAGACCCGTCTCCATAAAAAAAATAAGCCCTGAAGATTCTTTATTATATGAAAGACATGTCAACAATTTCACTTTGGGACATGATTTAAGGTTGAATAAGGTGAAAAAAATTAATATATGGGATTGTGATTGACAGACTGATCGGAGCAGCATCTGCAGTGATGCAGACATTGTACCGGTCTGTTGTGGTGAAGAGGGAGCTGAGCTCTAAGGCAAAGCTGTCAATTTACCAATCTATGTTCCTACCCTCACCTATGGTCATGAGCTTTGAGTAATGACCGACAGAACGAGATTGTGCATACAAGTGGCTGAAATGAGCTTTCTTCGTAGGATTGCTGAATTCACCCTCAGAGATAAGGTGAGGAGCTCAGCCATTCGGGAGAGGCTCAGAGTAGAACCGCTGCTCCTCCACATTGAAAGGAGCCAGTTGAGGTGGTATGGGCATCTGATCAGGATGCCTCCTGGACGCTTCCCACTTGAGGTGTTTTGGGCACGTCCGTCTGGGAGGTGACCCCGAGGTAGACCCAGGACTCGCTGGAGAGACTGTCTCCCAGCTGGTCTGGGAACGTCTTGGTATCCTCTCTGAAGAGCTGGAGCAGGTGGCTGGGGAGAGGGAAGTCTGGGCCACTCTGCTTGAACTGCTGCCTCCGTGATCCAGACCTCCAGAGAAGCAATTCAATTCAATTCAATTCAACTTTATTTATATAGCGCCATTTCACAACAACAGTCATCTCATAGCACTATCAACTGTAGGGGAAACCCCCACAGTTGCAGAAAGACCCCAGCAATCAGGCGATCCCCTGTGAGCAAGCACTTGGCGACGGTGGAGAGGGAAAAACTCCCTTTTAACAGGAAGAAACCTCCAGCAGAACCAGGCTCAGGGAGGGGCAGTCATCTGCTGCGACTGGCTGGGGGGTGAGGGGATAGAGAAGAAGAAAAGAACAGACATGTAGAGAGCAAACAGCACGATGGGGACTCAATCTATGGGAGAGAACAAACAAATGTTAATGACCAGCAAAAAAAAAATATTTCATAGAGAGTGAGGAAAGGAGTGAGGCCCAGTGCATTACTGGAGGTCCCCCGGCTGACTAAACCTATTAGCAGCATAACTAAGGGAGGGTTCAGAAACACATGATCCCTCCCTAATTGTAGGCTAGATCAAAAAGGTAGGTTTTAACCCTATTCTTAAAAACAGAGATCGAGTCTGACTCCCGAATCCAGATTGGCAACTGATTCCACAGGAGAGGAGCTTGATAACTGAAGGCTCTGCCTCCCATTGTACTTTTGGAGATTCTAGCTATTACAAGTAATCCTGCATTTTGGGAGCGTAGTGCTCTGTTAGGATAATACGGTAGTATCAGATCTTTTAAATAAAAAGGAGCCTGATTGTTTAGAGCTTTGTAAGTGAGAAGAAGGATTTTAAACTTAATTCTAAACTCTATGGGAAGCCAATGAAGGGAGGCCAGAACCGGAGAGATATGATCTCTCTTTCTAGTACCTGTTAAAACTCTTGCTGCAGCATTTTGGATCAGCTGAAGACTTTTTAAAGATGTTTTAGGACAGCCTGATAATAAAGAATTACAATAATCTAATCTCGAGCTAACAAAAGCGTGGATCAGCTTCTCAGCATCACTCTGAGACAAGATGCTCCTAATCTTGGCAATATTACGCAAATGATAGAAGGCAGTCTTAGAAACAAATTTAATATGTGAATTGAAGGACAAATCCTGATCAAAAATAACTCCAAGGTTCCTCACAGAGCTATTAAGAGAAAGAGTAACTGCGTCCAAACTGAAAGTTTGATTTGGAAAGGAATTTCTAAGGTTTTTTGGACCAACAAGAATGACTTCAGTCTTATCTGAATTTAATAGCAGGAAATTACAAGTCATCCAAGCTTTGATTTCCTTAAGACAGGCTTCTAACTTGGCTAATTGATTAGTATCATCTGGCTTCATTGACAGGTATAATTGTGTGTCATCTGCATAACAATGAAAATGTATACAGTGCTTTCTAATAATGTTGCCTAACGGAAGCATATATAAACTAAAAAGAGTAGGGCCTAGCACAGATCCCTGTGGAACTCCATGACTAAGCTTTGAGCTGAAAGAAAACTCATCATTTACATGAACAAACTGGAACCTATCAGATAAATAAGATCTAAACCACTGCAACGAAGTTCCATTAAGTCCAGAATCAGAATCAGAATCAGGTTTATTGCCATTGTTCATGTAGTACACAAACTAGGAATTTGTCTCGGTACAATGCTGCAACATTAAACATGATAAGATAAGAGAAATAAACTATACATGTAATAAAGTGTAGGATAAGATTAAGTGATACTGGTCAACAGTTAAAATACATATTAGCCAGCAGCAGATACTGTGGAGAACTATATAGTCCAACATAGTGTTCTAATCTATCAAGTAGAATATTATGATCAATAGTATCAAAAGCTGCACTAAGATCTAAAAGGACAAGTACAGAAACTAGTCCATTATCAGATGCAATGAGGAGGTCGTTAGTGACCTTCGCTAAGGCTGTTTCAGTACTATGATGGATTCTAAACCCAGATTGAAACTCTTCAAGTAAACCATTTCCCTGCAGGTGGTCAAATAATTGCGTAGCAACAACTCTTTCTAAGATTTTTGAAATGAAAGGGAGATTAGAGATTGGTCTATAGTCAGCTAAAGCTCCTGGATCTAGCGTTGGCTTTTTGAGTAAGGGTTTAATTACAGCCGTTTTAAAAGCCTGCGGTACATGGCCTAAAGTTAATGAAGAATTGATTATATGAAGAATAAAGCTACCAATAAGTGGGAAGACTTCTTTAAATAACCTGGTAGGAATAGGATCTAAAAGACAAGTTGAAGGTTTGGATGAGGAAACTACTTTGTCTAACTCACAAAGGTCGATTGGAGTAAACTCATCAAGACAGACATCAATAGAAGGAGTTGTAGTAGTTACAGTATTTAAGTTAACTGTGGGAAGAATCTGATTGATTTTATCTCTGATGGATGAAATTTTATTATTGAAAAAGTTCATAAAGTCCTGACTAGTAAGCTCTAAGGGGATGCTAGGATTGACAGAGTCCTGACTCTTTGTCAACCTGGCTACAGTACTGAAAAGAAACCTGGGATTATTCTTGTTCTCTTCTATTAATGCAGAGTAATAACTCGTTCTAGCTTTTCTAAGAGATTTTTTATAAATTAAAAGATGATTTCTCCAAGCTAAATAGATTTCATCTAAATTAGTAGAGCGCCATTTTCTTTCTAATTGACGAGTCTTCTGTTTTAAGCTACGAGTTTCTGTGTTGGACCAAGGAGTTAAAAATCTCTGATTAGACTTTTTCTTTTTTAAGGGGGCCACCAAGTCTAGAGCCTGATGCAGAGAAGCTGAAACACTATCCACCATGTTATCAATTACAGAAGGAGCAAGCTGTCTATAGCTTATTTCCGTTGTGTTGACACATGGCATAGAGGAAACAATCTGCATAAATTTGGAAACAGCATCATCTGAGAGGCATCTACTGTGATAATATTTTTCTTTAGGAGCCAAATAGTCAGAAATAGTAAAATCAAAGGTTAACAGACAATGGTCTGACAGTACAGGGTTATGAGGAGACACTACAAGATTTTCTATTTCTATGCCATATGTCAGAACAAGGTCCAACGTATGGTGGAGGTAATGAGTAGAATTTCCTACTTTCTGAGAAAACCCAATCGAGTCTAATATTGAATTAAAAGCCACATTAAGGCAGTCACTATCTACATCCACATGTATATTAAAGTCCCCTACTATAATTATTCTATCAGATTTCAGCACTAAATCAGCTAAGAAATCAGCAAATTCGGATAAAAATTCTGAATAGGTTGATGGGGGACGATAAACAATGGCAAATAAAATTGGGTTTAACCTGAAATTGCTAAAGTGCCCAACACTGAGGACCAGGCCCTCAAAGGAATTATAACATGTTTTTTGCTTTACATTAACTAGTAATTTGGAATGGTAAATTGTTGCTACTCCTCCTCCACGACCAGAACTTCTGGGATTTTGACAGTTTAAATAACCAGAGGGAGTTGATTCATTTAAACCAACATAATCCTCTTGCCCTAACCAAGTCTCTGCAAGGGAAATTAAATCAATCTGATGATCAATTAACAGATCATGGACTAACAGAGACTTGGGAGTTAGAGACCTAATATTTAACAAACCACATTTAATTTTTAAATTATGAGGAGGAACAGAGGCCAACTCATTCAATTTAGAGGCTTTATGTTTAATTTGAGTTTTACCAATATTTTGCTTTATCACTTTGGGATGCTTATACATTATATTTTTATTCACTTTGGAGGGAGCAGACAACGATTCTCTGATGGGGAAGACGGGCTAAGCTGAGGGGTGGCGGATGAAGAGGAGCTGCAGAGAGGCATGTAAGACTGTGACTCTGCTTCCTGGTCCCAACTCTGAGTAGTCATGGTTTTGGAAATCTGGATAAAAAAGATGCCAGATTGTTAGATAAATGAGAAGCACCATCCAAAGTGGGATGAATGCTGTCTCGTCTCATAAGACCAGGTTTTCCCCAAAAAGAGCTCCAATTGTCAATGTAGCCCACGTCATTTTTAGGACACCACACAGACAGCCAGCGGTTCAAGGATGACGAGCGACTAAACATGTCATCACTGGTCAGATTGGGCAGTGATGACAAGCAGTAGAAGATGGATGGATGGATGGGATTGTGACACTTGATAGCGCGATATCCTGATTATCGTTGAATCGTGATCGAGAACCACGTATCGTGATATGAATCGAATAGTGAGTTCCCTCACAATTCCCACCCCAAGCAGCCACCTCTCAGGAAACCCAACAACCTATAGTATATCTGTTTGCAGAGCTTATAGTGCTCTTGATATTGTGCTAACATCCTGAATGTGTTTATGTAATGGAGGTAAAATGAACCAGGAGTTGCCTCTGTTTATTCAAAATAAAATGCAGAAAATGTTGACTATTAGAATTCACTTCCTTTTTTTATTTTTAGATTTTTCAACTGTGCCCATTACAGCTAAACAAAGATGAATAACATTCTGTACTGAGTGTGGGCCCTCTTAAAACGTGGAATTAAATGCATGCCATTCATACACATTTGAATGCTGGATTGTACTCTACATCTGTGTCACGGAAAACTGCACCATACTCTCAGTCAGTCAAAAAGGCCACTGGAGAAAATGATTTCCCGAGTGCTGCAGTTTAAGAGTCTAAAAACAGAGAGGGGAACATTTTGGCCTCGGACAGATCCCAAAACACACACCAGAAAATTTAAATGGTAAGAAGTATTTCCCCTGTTTTCAAGGACGTCATCCTTTCTTAACTCCTGCCATCTTGCTCCTTCCAGTGCTTCAGTTGTTACTCTTTTGCTTTCAGTCCCTTGCATACAGGCACACACACACTCGGCTAAAGATAGTCCTAGCCATGGTTTGGGAGGATGATTACATGAGCTTCAAGGGCTGCAGGGTGTGTGAGCAGCCAAACATCTGGAAAACAGCTGTCCTTCATTGTTCAGCTGTCCAACTCTGCTCAACCTATAACTAAACTAGAATAGTAGTGAAGGTGTAAAGAGTTATTTATGGCAATATGCAGGTTGTCAAGCCAGCACATAACCTGCAAGTATTTCATGCTGTATAGAGTTAAGACTTAAGGCACATGCATGTCTTCATAACAAACAGCTTATGGTTGCATCAGTCATTATGCACTCAATGCACTTTTGTCACATGATGAATGAAGTGTTGGACCAAAACTTTGTATATGTTTCACCCCTCAGAAAACAAGTGGTGAGGGGCCCTGATATTTTTAACTTCTGCACCTGCTCCCTGTTGTGTTGGCTGGTTGGGCTTTGGACAAAGCATTTCTTGCTGCCATCCCAGACACTTTTGCGGCAGTCATTCATGCATAAACTTTGGCAGCACTACATGAGGTTGGAACAAAAAGAGAGAAGGGAAGAATAAGAACCACACTATGGTAAGGTTATCACATTAATATTTTTTCATCAACTCTGCAATTCTTTCAAAGTCAGACAGTCAATGACCGAGTAGCTCATTCAAGCTTGATGAACATACTGAGGATAAAGAGAGCATCTGCTTCTCTCATCTCGATCTAATGAAAGTTGACACTCATATCTTGTGACCTTTGACCTTGTGCACAATCTGGATGCAGGACTACCAGAGGATCACTATGCACAGTGCTGTGAAAAAGTATTTGCCCCCTTCTTGATATCTAATGCATTCAAGCCTAATGAACATATCGAGGATAAAAAGAGCCTCTGCTTCTCTCATCTCAATCGAATGAAAGTTGACACATACTCATATCTTGTAATCTATGACCTTGAGCACAATCTGGATGCAGAACTACCAGAAGATCCCTATGTACAGGGCTGTGAAAAAGTATTTGTCCCCTTCTTGATATCCAAAGATACCTGGTCCTATGTGCTAAAGTAATTGCCCCTGTTATATTATGAATTAACAGTGATTAACCACATTTTTTGGAAAGCTGAGTTCAGTTTCCCTAGCCACACTCAGGGCTGATGAATCAAGAAATCACTTAAATAGAACCTGTCTGACAAAGTGAAGTAGGCTGAAACATAGGGGTGTTGGGTGGGGGGGGGTGGAAGATTCACCTAAGAATCGAGATTCTCATTTTACATGATCCAGAATTGATTCACAACAATTAAAAATCGATTTATTATTATTATTATTATTATTATTTTTGCAGTGGTGCTGGGGTCCCGTCACATTGCACGTATTGCCACTTTGGGATACGCAATTACACATTGACGCTGCCGACGCAGAAGAACCATGCAGAGTAGTTTACTAGCTAGCAGCCGGATGAAACAGTTGGAATAAAGAAAAAATGGAGCAGCAAGAAATTCAGCCAGTCCCATCTTCAATGAAGGAAAGTGTGCGCATTTTTGTTTCTACAACATTCCAGGAAAGAAAGTGCTAGACATGACATGTAATACGTAAAGTTTGCAAAACGAAAGTTGAGCACTTTGGTAACACCCCAAACACCACAGCTCACATTAACCGCCTTCACCCAGAGTTGAAAGAAGTGGAAAAAGTTGTAAGTCCTCCTGCTGAACAATGCACACTGCACCACTTTAGCAAACTCTCAGCAAATTCTGAACGGGCAAAAAATAAATAAATAAATAAATAAAAATAAATCATGCAATCTTGTAACAGCACTTTTTTTTTTTAAATTGTTTTTAACGTCTGTTTTTCTATTACAAGTGGGTTGGACGGCACCACGGCAGACACTGATGTATCCGCCATAGTCTTTATAGTTATTGAAACAATGTTTTTACGCCGGATGCCCTTCCTGACGCAACCCTGCCCATTCAATCCGGGCTTGGGACCGGCACAGGGAGCACACTTGACTTGTGCACGCACTGTGGCTGGGTAACAAACATTTCTCTCCTCCGTTCCATTACTGCTGAGCACCAAGCTGGACGGCAGGAAGTTCCACTTTTATATGGTCTTCAGCATGACCCAGTCAGGATTTGAACCCCAGCCTCCTGGGTGTGGGGCTGATGCTCTACCAACTAGGCCACCACACTGGTTGTTTTATAGCTTTAATTTGTGTTTTTAAGTCTCAGAAGAATTTAGATACTTAAATTTATATTTGTGCAGGTTTAAAACTAATGTTATTTATCTTATGCATCAATTGCATTCAGTTCTTATTGAATTTTGCGTTAAGTTACTGTATAGGTAACTTATGTATAGGTACATTGACTGCATACAGTCAGGTAGCACTATTATTTAAATGGATACTCAAAGTATGTGATAGAATTTACTTCTGTTTTTTAATGAATAGTCTATATCTCTTGAATGCTGGAGAGCGACCAATCCTACACACTGTGTAAAAGGTGTGAGGAACTATGATATGCTGAAAAGGAAAATTTTTTTCACTTGTGAAGTGAAAGTGAAATAAATTTTGAAAATTTTTCACAAATATTTCACTTGTGCCCCTCATGGATCGTCACCTTATCGTGGTGGGGGGTTTGCGTTCCCCAGTGATCCCAGGAGCTATGTTGTCCGGGGCAATTTGCCTCTGATAGGGTCACCCAAGACAAACTGGTCCTGGGTGGCGAGCCAGGCTAAGAACGATCCAACAGACTCTCGATAAATTCGAGATCAAGGATTCAGTGTACCCCGCCCGGTATGGGGTTACCGGGGCCCCACCCTGGAGCCAGGCCTGGAGGAGGGGCTCGATGGCTAGCGTCTGGTGGCCGGGTTTCCACCCATGGGACCCGGCCGGGCTCAGCCCGAAGGAGTTACATGGGTCCACCCTCCAGTGGGCTCACCACCTGCAGGAGGGATCATGGGGGTCCGGTGCTATGTGGATCAGGTGGCGGTCAAAGGCAGAGACCTTGGCGGACTGATCCCAAGCTTTCTAAACTGGCTTTTGGTATGTGGAATGTCACCTCTCTGGTGGGGAAGGAGCCTCAGCTGGTGTACGAGGTTGAAAGATACTGGCTAGATATAGTCGGTCTCACCTCAACACACAGCTCTGGTTCCGGAACCAGTCTCCTGGAGAGGAGCTGGAGCTTGGCCTTTTCTGGAGTTGCCCCGGGCAAGAGGTGACGAGCAGGGGTGGGTATTCTTGGTATCCCTCTTGGTGGGTATTCTTGGTATTCCTCTCCACCGTCGCCAAGTGCTTGCTCACAGGGGATCGCCTGATTGCTGGGGTCTTTCTGCAACTGTGGGGGTTCCCCCTACAGTTGATAGTGCTATGAGATGACTGTTGTTGTGAAATGGCGCTATATAAATAACGTTGAATTGAACTGAATTGAATCCCCCCACCTTGCTGCCTCTATATTGGAGTTTTCCCCGGTGGATGAAAGGGTTGCTTCCCTGTGCCTTCGGGTTGGGAAATGGGTCCTGACCATCATTTGTGCCTATGCACCAAATGATGTTTCAGAGTGCCCACCCTTTTTGGAGTCTCTGACTGGTGTGCTGGAGGGTGCTCCTCTTGGGAGACTCCATTGTCCTACTGGGGGACTTCAATGCGCACGTGGGCAATGACAGTGAAACCTGGGGTGGGGGGGTGATTGGGAGGAACGGCCTGCCCGATCTGAACCCGAGTGGTGTTCAGTTATTGGACTTCTGTGTTAACCACAGTTTGTCCAGAGCGAACACCATGTTCAAGCATAAGGGTGTCCATATGTGCACCTGGCACCAGGACACCCTAGGTCACAGGTCGATGATTGATTTTGTTATTGTGTCATCAGACCTGCAACCATATGTCTTGGACACTCTGGTAAAGAGAGGTGCAGAGCTGTCAACTGATCACCACCTGGTGGTGAGTTGGATCCGATGGCAGGGGAGGAAGCCATTCAGACCTGGTAGACCCAAACGTATAGTGAGGGTGTGCTGGGAACGTCTGGCTGGGGCCCCTGTCCGGGAGGTCTTCAACTCCCACCTCCGGAAGACCTTCAACCATATTCCGAGGGAGTCTGGAGACATGGAGTCTGAATGGGCCATGTTCTCCACCTCTATTGCTAGGTATGGGAGGAGTTCGGTGAGGCCATGGAATAAGACTTTCGGTCGGCCTCAAAGAGATTCTGGCAAACTGTCCGGTGGCTCATGAGGGGAAGCAGCTCCCTGTCTACACTGTGTATGGTGCGGATGGGGCACTGTTGACTTCGACTGGGGATATTGTCAGGCGGTGGAAGGAATACTTTGAGGATCTCCTCAATCCCACTGATACGCCTTCCATAGCGGAAGCAGGGCTTGTGGACGAGCGGGGTGGCTCGCCTATCACAGGGGCTGAGGTTGCCAAGGTGGTTAAAAATCTCCTTGGTGGCCGGGCCACGGGGGTGGACGAAATTCACCCCGAGTACCTCAAGGCCCTGGATGTTGTAGGGCTGTCATGGTTGACACGCCTCTGCAACACTGTGTGGAGGTCAGGGGCAGTGCCTTTGGGATGGCAAACCGGGGTGGTGGTTCCTCTCTTCAAAAAAGGGGACCGAAAGGTCTGCTCCAACTTTAGAGGGATCACACTCTTCAGCCTCCCTGGGAAGGTCTATGCCAAGGTACTGGAGAGGAGAGTCCGGCCGTTGGTTGAACCTCGGATTCACGAAGAACAATGTGGTTTTCGTCCTGGCCGTGGCACATCGGGCCAGCTCTATACCCTCTCGACAATTCTCGAGGGTTCATGGGAGTTTGCCCATCCAGTTTACATGTGTTTTGTGGACTTGGAGAAGGCATTTGACCGAGTCCCTCATGGTTTTCTGTGGGGGGTGCTTCGGGAGTATAGGGTATTGGGCTTGTTGTTACGAGCTATTCGGTCTCTGTACGACCGTTGTGAGTTTGGTTCGTATTGCCAACACTCGGTTGGACTCATTCCCAGTGAGAGTTGGACTCTAAAAGATAAAAAGGCCACAACATTTCTTTCTGTAGTTTTTGTATTCAGAGGATACTGGGAAAATTTACTTCTGACCTTGACCTTAAAGGTCAGAGGTCACCCAAATTCAAACTCGTCCGAGATTTTTTATAGATAAACCCATGGCATCAATTTGAAAAGGCCACATCATTTCTTTCTCTAGTTATTGTGTTCACAAGGTATGTGTTGACACAGACAACAGCAGGGTGATGACAATACCAACTTAGCCTTTAGAGGCTGAGGGGTAAAAACTGCATTTTGTATTCACTCGGGTTATCTTAGTCTAATAAAATTTGTTTGATCTGAAATATTTAAGTGTGACTAAAATGCAGAAATATAAGAAATCAGGAAGAGGGCAAATACTTTTTCACAGCACTGTAAGAATTTGGTGAGCATCCAGGCAATTGGCTAGGAGTCGTAGTGATTCTTGTAAATTTTGAATACATAACAGATGCAGTGCCATAGCATTAGCTCATTTCACCTTCACTGGGATGAGCTGAAAAATGACAACATTCAATCGTACAATGTGACATAATAATTTTCCAACTCAAAAAAAAAAAAAAAGATGACTTTCATTGCCTTGATTGCCCCAAAACTCCATGAGCATGTTTCGGCTGTTGTAACACCTGATGCAGCTTATTCAGTGGAACTGCTTCCAGGATAAGTAGTGATGTTTAGGGGCAAACAAATGCCTCTCTGCAATACTGATTGAACAACATTCTTGTGCTTCTAACAGTATATCACTGAAGTACTTGCACAGGCATGTAGCATATGATCACCTCAACCAAGTTACTATATTGAATAACTTCTAAATTACCAATAAGATAGAATCCAGAAATCCATCGGTGTACTTGTTTTTAATACTTTAATCAATTTTTTTTTTTGGGGGGGGGGCAGTAATATACTGTATATATATACTATTGGCAGGCCAGAGAAAAAGAAAATAAAAAAACAAAAACATTTATCCAAAAAATATCCTGGTTGTATTATATGCAATAATCGCAACATTTGAAAATCCATTATGTGCTGATAAAACATTAGTTGTTGGTAATATATCAGTTTTCATTATTAGTTGATAATATTCACTGACAATTTGCTATTCCTAGACATGCCACCCAAATTTTATTTCATTTCATGCAGAGTTTTGCAAACATTAAATGCTGAAAACATTTTAAAATCATCTGGATCCAACTCTGAATGCAAACTAGGGATGCAAGTTATCAATTAATTCATTAATTGATAATTGAGTCACCTTGTCGATTGATTAACAATTAATTGATAAGTAGCATTTTTCCTGAGAATCTGAATTTCCCTTGGTACAATATGGTCCATCTTTAACAAACAAAAAAGTTGCTGTTTTTTAATATACTGCATAAAACATGAACATTATATTCCTCAATGATTTATTGTACCATTTGCATTTTTGTTTTTTACTACAGACAATGGCATTTTTTTGTAGTTAAATAAATTTTGTACTGTATAGTGTAAATGGTAAATGGCGTTCACTTACATAGCGCTTTGTGTGTACTATGTGCTGGTACATCTCAATAAATTACAAATGTCATGATTTTTTAAAATTTATTTTAAAAACTACCAATATCATAAAAATTATCTTTTTTTTTTTTAAAACTTTCACATTCTAATAACTGAGATGCACTGGTAGACTGGTTTTTTTCCCCCCACAATATTTTTTATTGAACCTTTTTTTTTTTTTTTTTTTTACAAACATGGCACAAACAGTCAAACACTAATACTAAAGTAATTTAAATATTTAAAAAAAACACTAACTACAACAAAAAAAAAATGTACTAAAAACAACAACCACCATTAACAAAGGCAAGTCAACAACAATGCTCCTCTGTTTAGTCTAGGTAATCTATTACATAAGAACACATAATATACTGTACATTCACCAGTTTGGAATTTGCAAGGTCCACACATATCATTCACCTTCTTCTTCAGAAGTTGTGTTTAATTTCTTTACATAATCAATGAAAGGTCTCCATATATTCTCAAACACATTTTCCTTTGATTTCAGTATGTATGTTATTCTTTCTAGTGGAAGGTTTGTTAACATCTGTCTTAACCACTGAGTCACATTTGGTCTATGAGTCTTTTTCCACAGTAGTGCAATACATTTTTTGGCATTAAGCAAACCGAGGTCTATGAATGGTCTTTCACGCTTATTAAAGTTATGTTTTTCTGGATACAGACCCAACAAAAAACAGTTTAGGGTTCAATGTGAATTGTTTTGAAATTATTTTTTCAATTGTTACCCTCACCTCTTCCCAAAACATTCTGATTTTTCTACATTCCCATAAACAGTGAAATAGGGTTCCTTTACTTTCCATACATTTTGTGCATGTATCTGGTATGTTTTTGTTATATCTATTTAACTCCACTGGTGTAACATACATCCACATTAACCATTTAAAATGTATCAGTTTAAGACATACATTTATTGATTTGGTTTGAGCTTCTGCACAAGCCATTTCCCATTGTTCCTCTGAAATTTCAATTTGCAGGTCTTCTTTCCAATAATTCAGTCTTTTCTGTGAGTTTTCACTTGAGAATAGTGTCAATGAGTTATAAAACTCTGAAATTATACCCTTTCTCTTATTAACTTTCGTCAAAATTTTTTCCAAGGATGAGTAAGTAGGTCGGGTGAGAGTATTATTTTGATTTGATCGAATAAAATTTCTAAGCTGAAGATATTTAACCCCTTGACGCCTGTGGTCGCGAATTCGCATCAAACCGCTTCCGCTCCAAATGCAACCAAAATACCGTCTGTATTCCTCCACTTCCGGTTGGAGCACTTCCAACACATACCTAGGAACCTTTTGCAAGCATTAGTTTCTTGTAGGAACGGTCAGAGACGGAGCACCATCCATTTCCTGATTGCTAGGGTTAGGGTTAGGTTTAGGGTTAGGGTTATAGTTTGGCAGTCATGAGAGTTGAAAATACTGAAAATAACTTTGTTGCATAAATAAAAGACTCTTCATACTTGAGATGGGAACAGGTGCTTTTTTTTACCTTTTTTTTACCATAGATGCCTGTTGTCGCTAATTTGCATCATACCTAAAATTATATCTATTTTATGTGCTATAGTCGAAATAACTTTCTCAACTTAATTTAGCATCTACTTGAAAGCAAAAACACAAGTGAAAATTTTTTTTCATAATTGGAAATAAATTCAGGCGTTAAGGGGTTAAAAAAATGTGTTCTATTAAGATTGAATTTAATCCTCAGTTCTTCAAAAGACATTATGTTATCTGAACGTGACAAATATAAGTCTTGAATCTTTTGAATCCCTTTTAAATTCCATACTTTAAATACAGCATCCGCTCTCCCTGGTGTTGTGACAGTAAGTGTGGTTCTTTTAAATATTTTTTGGTTTCACACCATATTTTGATCATGTGCTTTACAATTGGATTTTTAACTTGTTTCTATAATTTTTTAGCCGAGTCTGAGTATATGAATAAGGGAAGAGGTAAAGGCAAATTGTATGATTCCATTTCAGTCCAGTGAGGAGGATCATTTGATGAAAAATAATATGTCATAGACCTCAGTTGTGCTGACCAGTAATACAACATAAAGCTTGGACATTTCAGACCTCCACGATCAAATGGTAAATATAGTAAGGACAAACATAATCTAGCCTTCCTATTGTTCCATATAAATTCTACTAACTTTTTTTTAATTCTTGAGAATAGATCTGAAGGTGGTGGTAAAGGAATGTTTTGAAATAAATAAAGTATTTTTGGTAAGATATTACTTTTAAGTATATTAATTCTCCTGATCATCGACATTGGTAGTGACATCCATCTCTGAAGTAACTCATTAATATCTGTCATTAAGGCTTCATAGTTGGCACTGGCGACTGATTTTAGCTTAGGCAAAATTTGAATTCCTAAATATTTAAACTGATTTACAACATTAAATTGATTTACCTCAGGAGCTGGGTGATTTCTCTGGGTCTCATTTAGCATTAATATTGAAGATTTTGTTTTATTTATTTTATATCCTGATATTTCCCCAAAGTTCTTAATTAAATTTAACAAGGTCGGAATTGATTTTTTAAAATTCGACATGAACAAAATTATGTCATCGGCATACAGGGAGATTTTATGTTCTGTTGGTCCTACTTTAATTCCATATATTTGTGGATGTAAACGTACTGCCATCGCTAAAGGTTCAATTGCCATAGTAAACAATAAGGGTGAAAGTGGACAGCCTTGTCGACATCCTCTGTTGATTTTTATTGATTTTGAGATATTGCTGTTTGTTAGGATTTCTGCTGTAGCATTATTGTATATTATCTGGACCCATTTTATGAAATTATTTCCAAGTCCAAACCTTTGTAGGACTTCAAAAAGACAGGGCCATTTGACCCTATCAAAGGACTTTTCGGCGTCCAATGATAGGAGAGCTGTATCCGGTGCTTCTTTATTGTAATAAATAATATTAAATAGTCTTCTTACATTATGGAAGCCTTGTCTTCCAATTATAAAGCCATTCTGATCTTGGTTAATAATATTTGGTAATATTTCTTGTAGTCGTTTTGCTAAAATTTTACAGATTATCTTAAGATCAGCATTTAATAGGCTTATTGGTCTCATGTTTTCACATTTATTAGGGGGTTTACCTGGTTTTGGCAACAGTATAATTAAGGCATTATTCATGTATGGTGGTAAATTACCATTTTGAAATGCTTCTAAAACCATTTCCAAAAGTGGTTTTATTAATTTATTCTTAAATTTTTTATAGAGGTCAACTGGAAGACCATCTGGTCCTGCTCTTTTTCCTGATTTCATATTATCAATGGCTTGCCCAACTTCTTCTTGACTAATTTTAGACTCCAATATCTCCCCGTTTTCATTTGGAATACTCGGTATAGATAATCCACCCAAAAACCCATTTAGTTTTGTTAAGTCAGTTTCCTTTTTTGTAACAGGCACTATTAATTTCTAAAGGATCTATAACTACCTGTCCGTTACTTATAATACTGGTAATTGGTGTTTTAAATTCTAATTGTTTAATCTGCCATGCCAATAATTTTCCTGATTTTTCACCTTGTTCATAAAAAGTTTACTTCAATCTTAGAAGACTCGAGGCAGCTCTATTCGCTGATTTTTTGTCATATTCAGCTCTCAGAATCAGTAATTCGTTCTCTAACTGTGGGTTACTTCCTGCATACACCTTTTCTTGAAGAATTTTTATTTTACATTGCAATTTGACTCTCTCCTCTTGAGTCTTCTTAGACTATGAACCTGTATAACTAATAATATGCCCCCTAATAAAAGCTTTGAAAGCCTCCCACTTTATACATGCCGTTGTTTGTGTAGTATTAATATCAAAGAACTCATCTATCTGTTTTTCTATGTACTTAAATTCCTCATCCTGAAGCCATTTATGCTGAAAATGCCACCTACCTGGATCCTTTGTCAATTTCTTATCTACATATATTAGACAACAGGGTGCATGATCAGAGATCACAATGTTATCATAGAAACAGTTTTGAATCTTGGACCTTAATTCTGTAGAGATCAATAAGTAGTCGATACGTGAGAATGTCTTATAGGTATTAGAATAACAAGAATAGGCTTTGACTTGTGGTTTCATTTCTCTCCATATATCTAGCAATCTCAATTCTTTCATAAAATGATTAATGGTCATCCTGCATCCATTGTGCGTACAGTCCAGTCCTGTTGATCTATCTATACTGGGATTCAATGTACAATTAAAATCCCCTGCTATTATATGTTGCCCTGTAAGTGATGATAGAGTAAGGAATAAATTAACAAAGAAGTTTTGATCATCAATATTGGGGTCGTATAAGTTCACCAGATTTATATTTTCTAATAACAAAGATTCTTGGATGATTAGATATCTTCCAAATTTGTCTCCAATTACATTTTTCACTTGAAATGGGACTGTTTTATGTATGAGAATCATAACTCCCCTAGCTCGGGATGAAAATGATGAGGTGAACACGTTACCTTGCCATCTTCTCCTAATTCTTTTTACATCCTCCTCTATTAGATGAGTTTCTTGTAAAAATACAATTTTTGAATCTGTCTTTTATTTTATTCATAACTTGTTTAAGTTTTTTTTAGATTTTGCAGACCTCTGCAATTCCATGAAGTTAAATTAAGATTAACGCTTTGATCTATGACCAATAAGGAGTTTGAGATTACCTTGCGATATGAACATGCTCATACAGAGAAGCAGAAACATGGATGGTTGAACAGTCATCCTACAAACTACACAAAAACAAATTCCCTTTCCCCACATTCGTGGTAATCCCCCCCAAAATCAAAAAAATTCCGTCTCCCGTTATAGCTAGTGACTGTTCCACACCTGTGAGGATCAGTCAAACCACTCTCTCTTTCTCCTCTCAATCACCCTGACTCTACTACTATTTTAAATGACATTAACTCTCTTCTGTAGTTTTTTCAACATAACTTCAAAGTTTTATAGCAACTTTGTACATCATAGCTTTTTTTTTTTAAATACAGTCTGTATTGTGTAGACTTGTTACATGTTTCAGATCAATCAGATGCCTGTACAAATGCTTAAATGCTCTACCTTTGTCATGTTCATGCTTAGCTCCCACCAGTTTCCTCTTGGATCTGCTTAATGAGCACCTGTGCCTCTTGAGGGGTCTTGAAGATGTGGGTTCTCCCTTTATATGTGACCAGCAGTCTTGCCGGATGAATCACTCCGTGACGAATCCCGAGGTTGCGCAGCTCTTTGCGGGCGAGATCGAACTGCCTCCTTAATTGTTGAATTCCTGTGGCCAAATCTGGGTAGAACCGCACCTGTTGGTCCTGGTATTTAATTTCCCCTTTAGCTCGCGTTGCGTTGGAGACCGTCATCTTATCCCTGTAGTTGAGGAACTTCATAATCAGCGTCCTCGGTGGTGTCTTATCTCTCGGTGGGCCAATTCGGTGAGCACTCTCTAAAACAACCGATGACTGCAGATCCACGTTGTTCAGCGCTTCTGGAATCCACTTTTCCAAAAAGAACATGGGTCCCGTCCCTCCGCTCCCTCCGGGAGGCCCACCAGCCTCAAATTATTCCGTCACGAGCGGGATTCCAAGTCCAGGACGTTATCTTCCAGACATTTCCATTTTAATTCCAGTGTTTGCAACTTTGATTGTAGGCTGGTGATGTCATCTTCAGCGCTTGAAATTCAGAGCTCCGCCTGCGATACTCGTTCCATACAGTCGCTTATTTAATTTCTCATTCCTTCTATCGCTGCTATAATTCCATCAAATTTAGAAGAAAACTCTGTTCTCATGGAGCTGATGGCAGCGAGCACTGCGCTTGTCCCCTCCTCAGCAGCTCCCGCTACGCCGCTGGCTACATCCTCCGCCATCGTCCCTGGAGTTTTTTCTGCTTCGCCACGAGCGTGGAAGTCTGTTAGCTTGGGTTGTTTTGTCAAATTGCTTTTTCCTCCGCCTAATTTCCCAGCCTTGGTCTTTACCATATCCGCGCCTAAACGCTGGGATGGGTTTTTGTTCCAATTAAGAGAGTTTTAGTAAACTTTTTATTTTTAGGAGCAGAGCAGTGTGAAACATGTCTTCCTACGTGGCCGCCATAACCGGAAGTTGGTAGACTGTTTTAACAAGAAAATAAATTGTGAGCTGCTTCATCTGTTGCATGTTAAACACTGTCACGGCACCCCAGCAATCCAGGAAAACCCAGTACAATCTGGGCTCTCTCTGTTGTCTGTTACCTCAGTGGCAACTTGTGTCCGGTCTGCTTTTCCATCTAGCGGCAGGTTACAGAGAGGCAGTGGAGATATGTTTTTGTGCTCGTGCAGCCTGTTGCAGTACCCATTTCTCCATCCTATTGATTTGATGGGTGGACATTAGAACATGCCATTGAAACTTGTTGTGGCTCTCCAACGTAACCTGGAAGGGCTTAGCGTCTTCTTCTGCTTTTTCAGTTGAAATGTGGCAGTGGGTGACAGCGTGCACCCCCGCCTGGATGGTGAAGCCACTACATTTTATAGAATAAGCTCCCATTGAAAAGGACTGCTGAGTTATCAATTAACTGACAACTAATTAAATTTAGTTGACTAAATTCTTATCAACAATTAATCAAAAGTCAATTAATCATTAACACCCCTAATGCAAATATTTTCAAACCACGGGCTGTTCAAGAGACTAAACATGTTCAGCCATGGATAAAGGCACACAAACACAAAACAGTGAATTTTTTTGTAGTAGCCACTAATTATTCCAACTAGTGCATTGCCCGTAGAACGCAAGTATTCCTGTCTAAAACAGGTATCCCAATTAGGCTTTATAGGCCCAACTGTAGGCTGTGTTTGAAAGTGGAATACAAAGAGGTGTAGGCTATATATCGGCAATCAAAGGGGGTAAATGGCACTAAGATTTATTTGACTGTGCGAATATTAATTACAGAATACCTAAATATTGAAAATGAATGGGACATCCAATATTTGCGACTGTTTCAGATCCCTTGTTTGTCAGATCACTTATTTGTGTGATCTTTTATCACTTATATTCAAGATAATAGTGTATCTTGCACTTTGGGGAATGGGAGTTATTCAGTCATCATAATTATTTTAGTTTATCACTGTTCAGTGATGAGTTAAGTGTAATACTGAATTTCTTCTGTGTATCGTCAATAAACTCATGCAGTACTATAGCAGTACTATAACAGGACACGTTTACAAATATTTGAGACCCATTGTAGTGAATCATTTTATACTTTAGCAATGTTTTGTTATTAAAAGGTTTTTTGGGTTTTTTTTAAACTGTAATCAACCAAATTAACTACAAAACACCCAATATTATTATTATACACAGCAGAGGGACCCGTTTGACTGCAACCGTTGCATCAGCATTGCCCATTTGTCAGTAAATATTTAACTAAAAATGATTTATTTCGTTATTTGGACGTTATTGTGTCCTGCGTTTTTGCCCTGTCACACCTAGACGATTTAGGCAGCGTTTGCAAAACGGATGAAAAATTTGGAGAATATGCTGGTTACGTCGAATCCGTTACGATTAAGTTTTGTCTAAGTTAAGAGCACACTGAAATACGGCGGAGTTCACAGAGCTCCTCTGAAAATTTTCAGCATGCTACAACTTTTCCGACATATCCAGCATATGGCTGATACGTCCCGCATTCGCAGAGCAAAGGTTGTAGGGAAGTTATGCGTTCGTTTACACACGTTACTTGTCAGCAACTCATAGTTACTCAAAAGTTGTAATACGTTGAGATTAATGTCTAGCGTACCCAAAAATTATTTCTAACATATGAGTAATGGTCTTTGAACCTATGTGTAACCTATTGAACAAGTTTCTAACTTGGAGCTACCCTATAATGACATATTTGCAGCGTTGGTTCACAGGAAAAACCCGTACAGAGCTCTGCTCAGCTGCTGCCTGCAGTGTGCCCACGCACAGAGAGAGAGAGAGAGAGAGAGAGAGAGACACACACACACACACACACACACACACACACACGTACTTGTTCATACAACGGGACCTGTCAGGATGTGTCTGAGCTTTCTATTGAAAATAACTTTTTTTTAATCCTTCATAATATGAAACTCTAGCGTGCCTTTGAGCCAGGTCGTGTCGGGCTGCTGCTTCTCCCACCATGTTCTATGTTAGATACACGTGTTCTTTGTCAGACCCGGGTCCCCGCTGATGCTCCACCCAGTCTGCTCGCGTGCTTAGCGTTCTACACATATGATGAATTATCCTTTAGACCTATGCAATCATGGCAACTTTATGGTATAATTTTTTTTAAGCATTAAATCTTCAGTATCATCTTTTTCTTGGCAAATTTGTCATTTTTCACTTCCTTGTTTTGTTCAGTGAACACTGTGATGATTGATTGGATAATACGTGGCATCACGACCAATCAGCATGGTCTTGATGCTGCATATTATCCAATCAGCATGGTCGTGATGCCGCATATTATCCAATCAGCATGGTCATGATGCCGCGTATTAGCCAATCAGCATGGCCGTGATGCAGCGTATTAGCCAGTCAGTATGGAGTCAATCCGAAACCCCGCCTACACTTCCTGAAGCCAGGGCATGAGGAGACAGAGCAGTGATAGAGCGGTGGCTAAACTTTTATTTATAAAAATTCCATGTTTTGACTGAGCGATTCTATACTTGAGGAATGCACACCTTTGTAACCTCAGCAAAGCACATAAAATCTTAGGCCAGTCTGAAGAACGGTTCAGGAGATATGCGTGGAACAAACACACAGATAGACACACTAGTGGTGTTGGCGTTATCACGTTAATCGCCTGTTAACGCTTTGCCCCCTTAATGGCGACAAATGTTGTGATCGCAGTTAACGGTAGTTAACGGCAGAAAGCGTAAACAGTACTTTTGGCCTAGCGGCTCTCCGTACCAAAGCCGCTCTGGCCACAGACACTGTGCACGCCATGCAGACATTGCAAAGTCAAACAAGCTGAACTGCAGTCATGGAAATCCCCAAAGTGCTGGCATGTTTAAGTTTACAACATTATCTGTCGGAGCTCTCACCTGGATAATTGTTACAGCCTCCTCCAAAACTTCACCTGGATGTTGGGTTGTTCTTCTGTGGAAGCTGGCTAGCTGACTAGTAGCTACATGATAGGTTGTAGCTCTCCAGCAGCTGACATGGACAGAAATTCGCCTGTTGTCATCCTCATAGCTTTGGGTCCAACTGTTGGTGAGTACCAGTCTAAAAAAAAAAAAATTGTCAAGCTGTGTTCATAATGTCCGTTCACTCCCCTGCCAATCTTGCAGCATGGTGGGCTGTCATCACGGGCGAGATAGTTGTTTATGTTTGCAATTTTTCTGCTAAAAGGGAAATTGTGTCCATTGTGACACACGAGGTCCATGGTTTTGTGATGATCTGCTTAAAAGTTGTGGATGTTTGCTATGGCAGAAAGAGCAAACTCCATTTGTGGCTGCTGCCTGGTTGGATGCTGAGTTGTGTTGCAGTGATAATGAGCCCTGGCATTCCGTTGTTTGCACATGCAGTCTACTTTGAGAATTTTCTGGAGAATATTCTGGATAGTTTTTGTCATTTTGGACAGGTTGAGAGCTTTAATAAACCTGCACGTGAAGACAGTAAGCATATTTGTCCATTCCCATGTTCATAACAGTATGACAAACTTGAAAATATTACCGACTTAAGGTACACTGTATCTGAATGAAAAAACATGCGATAAACGTGTTATTAATTGCAATTAACTCAACGTTCCAAAAGATTAATCACAATTAAAAAGTTTAATCGTCCAACACCACAAACACAGAGAGAGAGAAAGAGAGAGAGCGCGAGCGAGAGAGAGAGAGAAATGCTGCATTTATAGATGGATGTACCACTTCACTGTGAATGATCCGTTTTGTTGCCAGCTGTTGTGGGTCACATGACCTTTGGAACGCGAGTCATCTGCTGAGTCGGGGCCCTGGCAGTGTACGAGATTGCTCAACGTGAAACTTCCTTCACGTAATAGTGATTGAGCTAACAATTCTGAGTAAAGATAAGAGAACAGTTCCCACTGAGTCCAAGTGGGTTTTTTTCTCCTCCGGTGCTTTTAACAAAGCAGCAACAGTTTAGGGAGCATTTACACGGCCACTGTTTGGTGGGGACCAAAGAACTATGAGCGGATAGTTCGGTTCTTTTGGTGCAGTCTGAACGTGCGTTCAAACTTTGGTGCGCACCAAACAAGCGAAGTCTGGTCCGCCTGAAAACAGGGGTCTCAGTTCACTTGCAAACAAAGTCTGGTACACTTCGCTTGCAGTGTTAATGTAAACGGATTATCTAGAGGACCAAAGGGTCCTCTAGAAAGGGTGGAACTGCCCCTCGGTGTTTGCGTAACCATAGCAACACACTGTCTGAGATGAGGAAGTAACGTTTACAGTAGCACATTTTTGGTAGAAAATAATCAAGACAACCGTGGGGATCCAAGAAATCCTTTTACCGGAGAAAGCCGAGGAGAAAAGTTAAAAAATGTTTCATTTGTGGCAGACAAACAACCTGGCTGAAGGGAACAGATTTCAGTTTTCAGTCCTGGCCAATCGATGAGCCAGATTTTTCTTCTTCAACGAGATTTTTTTCTTCCTGGTCAGTGGTGGTTTCGGCTATAGCACCCTAAATGAGCAGTTGCTGTAACTGTGTGACATTGTCCAGGCAGTTTGGTCCACTGCAGTGTGAATGCAAACCAAATCAAACGAAGGTGCAAAAATTCTCGGCATCCCCACCCCCCAAATGGAACCAAGACCCCAAGACTATCCTGGTGTGAATGCAGCCTTAGACAAACACTGGAACTAGGCAATAATTTCTGTTAAAAGGGTGTTAGAGTCCAGCTGAGTTCAAGCATTTATTTGACTTTCATCCCCATTAGTGTTCCATTTAATACTGCAAATGTTTTCAATAAGAATGATTCCACTAGCACATCTCAGGATTCTGTATCTTGTCTAATATTTATGGCGATGCAGATTCCACCCACTTCTTTTCTCAAATCGGTGATCAGCTATGACCAACGCTGATTGTAAAGTTAACATTTTAAAGGCACTATATAAGACTGCTTTCAACTTAGCCTGTTTCTGGCTCTCATAGACTTCTAACTTCTTCTTTAAGAGGCTCCTCTGTCCTCCACTCATTACCTGTATTAATGGCACCTGTTTGAACTCGTTATCAGTATAAAAGACACCTGTCCACAACCTCAAACAGTCAGACTCCAAACTCCACTATGGCCAAGACCAAAGAGCTGTCAAAGGACACCAGAAACAAAATTGTAGACCTGCACCAGGCTGGGAAGACTGAATCTGCAATAGGTAAGCAGTTTGGTGTGAAGAAATCAACTGTGGGAGCAATTATTAGAAAATGGGAGACATACAAGACCACTGATAATCTCCCTCGATCTGGGGCTCCACACAAGAGCTCACCCCGTGGGGTCAAAATTATCATGAGAACGGAGAGCAAAAATCCCAGAACCACATGTTGGGACCTAGTGAATGACCTGCAGAGAGCTGGGACCAAAGTAACAAAGGCTACATCAGAAACACACTACGCCGCCAGGGACTCAAATCCTGCAGTGACAGACGTGTCCCCCTGCTTAAGCCAGTACATGTCCAGGCCCGTCTGAAGTTTGCTAGAGAGCATTTGGATGATCCACAAGAGGACTGGGAGAATGTCATATGGTCAGATGGAACCAAAATAGAACTTTTTGGTAAAAACTCAACTTGTCGTGTTTGGAGGAGAAAGAACATAACTACAGTGAAGCATGGGGGTGGAAACATCATACTTTGGGGCTGTTTTTCTGCAAAGGGACCAGGACGACTGATCCGTGTAAAGGAAAGAATGAATGGGGCCATGTATCGTGAGATTTTGAGTGAAAACCTCCTTCCACCAGCAAGGGCATTGACGTAAGAGACGTAACGTGGCTGGGTCTTTCAGCATGACAATGATCCCAAACACACTGCCCGGGCAACGAAGGAGTGGCTTCGTAAGAAGCATTTCAAGGTCCTGGAGTGGCCTAGCCAGTCTTCAGATCTCAACCCCATAGAAAATCTTTGGAGGGAATTGAAAGTCCGTGTTGCACAGCGACAGCCCCAAAATATCACTGCTCTAGAGGAGATCTGCATGGAGGAATGGGCCAAAATACCAGCAACAGTGTGTGAAAACCTTGTGAAAACTTAGAGAAAACGTTTGACCTCTGTCACTGCCAACAAAGGGTATATAACAAAGTATTGAGATGAACTTTTGTTATTGACCAAATACTTATTTTACCAAGGAATTTACCAATTAATTCATTAAAAATCCTTCAATGTGATTTTCTGGATTTTTTTTTCTCATTTTGTCTCTCATAGTTGAGGTATACCTATGATGAAAATTGGAGACCTCTCTCATCTTTTAAGTGGGAGAACTTGCACAACTGCCCCCTCATGGATCGTCACCTTATCGTGGTGGGGGGGGTTGCGTGCCCCAGTGATCCCAGGAGCTATGTTGTCCGGGGCAATTTGCCTCTGATAGGGTCTCCCAAGACAAACTGGTCCTGGGTGAAGGGCCAGACTAAGAACGATCCAACAGACTCATGATAAATTGTATATCAAGGATTCAGTGTACCCCGCCCGGTATGGGGTTACCGGGGCCCCACCCTGGAGCCAGGCCTGGGGGAGGGGCTCGAAGGCTAGCGTCTGGTGGCCGGGTTTCCACCCATGGGACCCGGCCGGGCTCAGCCCGAAGGAGTTACATGGGTCCGCCCTCCAGTGGGCTCACCACCTGCAGGAGGGATCATGGGGGTCCGGTGCTATGTGGATCAGGTGGCGGTCAAAGGCGGAGACCTTGGCGGACTGATCCCAAGCTTTCTAAACTGGCTTTTGGTACGTGGAATGTCACCTCTCTGGTGGGGAAGGAGCCTGAGCTGGTGTACGAGGTTGAGAGATACCGGCTAGATATAGTCGGCCTCACCTCAACATACAGCTCCGGTTCCGGAACCAGTCTCCTGGAGAGGGGCTGGAGCTTGGCCTTTTCTGGAGTTGCCCCGGGCGAGAGGTGACGAGCAAGGGTGGGTATTCTTGTATCGCCCCACCTTGCTGCCTCTATATTGGAGTTTTCCCCGGTGGACGAAAGGGTTGCTTCCCTGCGCCTTCGGGTTGGGAAACGGGTCCTGACCATCATTTGTGCCTATGCACCAAATGATGGTTCAGAGTACCCACCCTTTTTGGAGTCTGTGACTGGGGTGCTGGAGGGTGCTCCTCTTGGAGACTCCATTGTCCTACTGGGGGACTTCAATGCGCACGTGGGCAACGACAGTGAAACCTGGAGGGGGGTGATTGGGAGGAACGGCCTGCCCGATCTGAACCCGAGTGGTGTTCAGTTATTGGACTTCTGTGCTAACCACAATCTGTCCATAACGAACATCATGTTCAAGCATAAGGGTGTCCATATGTGCACCTGGCACCAGGACACCCTAGGTTGCAGGTCGATGATCGATTTTGTTATTGTATCATCAGACCTGTGACCGTATGTCTTGGACACCCGAGTAAAGAGAGGTGCAGAGCTGTCAACTGATCACCACTTGGTGGTGAGTTGGACCCGATGGCAGGGGAGGAAGCCATTCAGACCTGGTAGACCCAAACGTATAGTGAGGGTGTGCTGGGAGCATCTGGCTGAGGCCCCTGTCCGGGAGGTCTTCAACTCCCACCTCCGGAAGAACTTCAACCACATTCCGAGGGAGTCTGGAGACATGGAGTCTGAATGGGCCATGTTCTCCACCTCTGTTGTTGAAGCGGCGGCCCAGAGCTGCGGCCGCAAGGTGGTCGGTGCATCTCGTGGTGGCAACCCCCGAACCAAGTGGTGGACACCAGTGGTAAGGGGGGCCATTAAGCTGAAGGAGTCCTATCAAGCTTGGTTGGCTTGTGGGACTCCCGAAGCAGCTGAGGTGTATCGGCAGGCCAAGCGGAGTGCAGCTCGGGTGGTTGCTGAAGCAAAAACCCGGGTATGGGAGGAGTTCGGTGAGGCCATGGAACAAGACTTTTGGTCGGCCTCAAAGAGATTCTGGCAAACTGTCCGGCGGCTCAGGAGGGGAAAGCAGCTCCCCGTCCACACCGTGTATGGTGCGGATGGGACACTGTTGACTTCGACTGGGGATATCGTCGGGCGGTGGAAGGAATACTTCGAGGATCTCCTCAATCACACTGATACGCCTTCCACAGAGGAAGCAGGGTTTGGGGACAAGGGGGATGACTCGCCTATCAAATCCAAGATGGCGCCCACAGCGGTCGACATGGTGCTTCGCTGCGCTCTTTGTTTGTTTTTGTTTGTCAATTGTGTGTCTGCTTGCACTTATACCCGTGAAGAACTTTTAAATATCAGGACTTTGACCCCCACGGACCTCCTCCCAGTTTTTCTAGCCCCTGCCGCTGATCTGGTTTATTGTTTGGCTCGGAAAGTGAGACGGCGGAAGAGAGGAAGACGAGCGGGCGCTCTCGTACGACTTCGCAGGAGAGGCTCGCGAACGGCGCTGCCTGGCATATTTCTGTCCAATACCAACTCTCTCTCTAACAAGGTGGATGAACTGAGACTGCTGATGCGTTTTAAGGACCTCGCCTCCTCAGCTGTCCTCTGCTTTACTGAGACCTGGCTCCGGGAAAATATACCGGACAGCGCGCTGCGCCTCGACGGCTTCCAGCTCTTCCGTGCTGATCGTGACACAGAGCTTTCCGGCAAGACCACAGGAGGCGGTGTCTGCTTCTACATCAACTGTAGCTGGTGCTCTGATGTAACGGTAATTTCCAAACACTGTTCTCCTGCCTTGGAATTTCTTGTTATCAACTGCAAGCCTTTTTATTCCCCGCGGGAGTTTGCTTCTTTTATACTGATCGCTGTGTACGCCCCTCCCGACGCGGACACGCGCGAAGCTCAGCGCGTGCTCGCGGATCACATTCAACACACAGAGCGGAGTTTTCCAGACTCGCTGATTATTGTGGCTGGCGACTTTAATCAGTGCAATCTGAGCCACGATCTCCCCCGCTACAAACAGTTTATTAAATGCCCCACCAGAGGATTAAACACACTGGATCACTGTTACACCACAGTGAAAGACGCATATCGCGCTGTCCCTCGAGCTGCGCTGGGATTATCTGATCACGTGATGGTTCACCTCATTCCCACATACAGACAGAGATTGAAGCTCACTAAACCTGTTGTGAGCACTACGAAGATACGGACCAGTGATGCTGAGGAGAAGCTGGAAACGTGCATGGAAATATCTGACTGGGGCATGCTTAAAGGAGCCACGCATGATCTGGATGAGTACACGGACACTGTGAACTCATATATCCACTTTTGTGAAGAGAACATTCTTCCATCACGCACCAGGGTGAGTTACTCTAATGACAAACCCTGGTTCACAGCTAAGCTCAGACAGATCAGGAAGGAGAAGGAAGCAGCGCTGAAAAGTGGAGACAGGGACTGCTACAGGGAGGTTAAATACCGGTTTAACAGAGAGCTGAAGAGGGCTAAATCTGTGTACTCAGAGAGACTCCAGCAGCAGTTCACTGCTAATGATTCGGCTTCCGTGTGGAGAGGACTGAGGCAGATCACCAACTATCGGCCTCAGGCTCCTAAAGGTCAGGATGACAAAGCCCTTTGTCAGAGACTGTCCCAACACTATGCCCGTTTTGACACCTCGTCATCTGTGTCCAACTCCCCCCCTCCCTCCAGCTCCACAGCCTCCACATTCCCTACTTCATTTAAGGCACCCCCCCCCACCTCCCCCCCTCCCCTTATCATCAGTGAGCAGGATGTGCTCAAACAGTTCTCCAGACTGAACCCGCGCAAGGCCCCCGGCCCAGACGGCGTGTCTCCCTCCACCCTGAGACTCTGTGCGAAACAGCTGGCTCCTGTATTCACAGACATTTTTAACACCTCCCTTAAGTTATGCCACGTGCCATCCTGCCTCAAATCCTCCACCATCATCCCTGTCCCCAAGAAGCCACGGATCACTGGACTTAATGACTACAGACCTGTAGCGCTCACCTCTGTAGTCATGAAGTCCTTTGAGCGCCTGGTCCTGTCCCACCTCAAGTCCATCACCACCCCTCTCCTGGACCCGCTGCAGTTTGCCTACCGAGCCAACAGGTCTGTAGACGATGCAGTCAACCTGGCCCTCCACTCCATCCTGCAGCACCTGGACTCCCCGGGAACCTACGCCAGGATCCTGTTTGTGGACTTCAGCTCCGCATTCAACACCATCCGCCCCGCTCTGCTCCGGGACAAGCTGTCCCTGCTCAACGTGCCTGACTCCCTCTGCAGGTGGATCATCGACTTCCTGACGGACCGGAGGCAGCATGTGCGGCTGGGAAAGACTGTCTCAGACTATACTAGCATCAGCACCGGATCACCCCAGGGCTGTGTACTTTCCCCCCTACTCTTCTCCCTTTACACCAACTCCTGCACCTCCAGCCACCAGTCTGTCAAGTTGATCAAGTTTGCGGACGACACCACCCTCATCGGGCTCATCTCCAACGGCGACGAGTCCGCCTACAGGAGAGAGGTGGCCCAGCTGGCGTCCTGGTGCAGCAATAACAACCTGCAGCTGAACGCTCTGAAGACAGTGGAGATGATTGTAGACTTCAGGAAAGTCACTACTCCTCTGCCCCCCCTCACCCTCTCAGGCTCTCCCATCACCACTGCTGATTCCTTCCGCTTCCTAGGCACTACCATCACCAGGGACCTCAAATGGGAGCTGACCATCAGCTCACTCATCAAAAAAGCCCAGCAGAGGATGTTCTTCCTGCGGCAGCTGAGGAAGCTCAAGCTACCCACCAAGATGTTAGTGCAGTTCTACACAGCCATCATCGAGTCCATCCTCACCACCTCCATAACCGTGTGGTACGCAGGAGCCACTGCCAGGGACAGACTAAGGCTGCAGCGCGTCGTGCGCACTGCTGAGAAGGTGATCGGCTGCAAGCTCCCATCTCTCCAGGATCTGTACATCTCCAGGACCCGGAGGCGTGCTGGCCGGATCATAGCCGATCCCTCACACCCTGGTCATGTACTGTTTGCCCCCCTCCCCTCTGGTAGAAGACTTCGGTCCATCCAGACTAAAACCTCCCGTCACATGAACAGCTTCTTCCCCTCTGCCATTAGACTGCTGAACACTAAGTGACTCTCGTGCACCATGTACAGCAGCTCAACCAGACTCATGTCAATCATCACTGTTTTCTTCCTGCATTACCGACTGCACTATATAGTTCTCCACAGTATCTGCTGCTGGCTAATATATATTTTAACTGTTGACCAGTATCACTTAATCTTATCCTACACTTTATTACATGTATAGTTTATTTCTCTTATCTTATCATGTTTAATGTTGCAGCATTGTACCGAGACAAATTCCTAGTTTGTGTACTACATGAACAATGGCAATAAACCTGATTCTGATTCTGATTCTGATTCTATCACAGGGGCTGAGGTTGCCAAGGTGGTTAAAAATCTCCTTGGTGGCCGGGCCCCAGGGGTGGACGAGATTCGCCCTGAGTACCTCAAGGCCCTGGATGTTGTTGGGTTGTCATGGTTGACACGCCTCTGCAACATTGTGTGGAGGTCGGGGGCAGTGCCTTTGGCATGGCAAACAGGGGTGGTGGTTCCTCTCTTCAAAAAAGGGGACCGGAGGGTGTGCTCCAACTTTAGAGGGATCACACTCCTCAGCCTCCCTGGGAAGGTCTATGCCAAGGTACTGGAGAGGAGAGTCCGGCCGTTGGTCGAACCTCGGATTCAGGAGGAGCAATGTGGTTTTCGTCCTGGCCGTGGCACATCGGACCAGCTCTTTACCCTCTCGAGAATTCTTGAGGGTTCGTGGGAGTTTGCCCAACCAGTTTACATGCGTTTTGTGCACTTGGAGAAGGCATTTGACCGCGTCCCTTGTGGATTTTTGTGGGGGGTGCTTCGGGAATATGGGGTATCGGGCTTGTTGTTATGAGCTATTCGGTCTCTGTACGACCGTTGTGAGAGTTTGGTTCGTATTGCCAACACTCGGTCGGAGTCATTCCCAGTGAGAGTTGGACTCCGCCAGGGCTGCCCTTTGTCACCGATCCTGTTCATAATTTTTATGGACAGGATTTCTAGGCACAGCCAGGGAATGGAGGGTGTCATGCTTGGTGACCACAGGATCTCATCTCTGTTGTTTGCAGATGATGTTGTCCTGTTGGCTTCATCCAGCAATGACTTACAGCTCTTGCTGGGACGGTTTGCCGCTGAGTGTGAAGCGGCTGGGATGAGAATCAGCACCTCCAAGTCCGAGTCCATGGTCCTCAGCCGGAAAAAGGTGGATTGTCCTCTCCGGGTTGGGGACAGGCTCCTGCCCCAAGTGGAGGAGTTTAAGTATCTTGGGGTCTTATTCACGAGTGAGGGGAAAATGGAGCGAGAGATCGACAGACGGATTGGAGCAGCATCTGCAGTGATGCGGACGTTGTACCGGTCTGTTGTGGTGAAGAGGGAGCTTAGTTCTAAGGCAAAGCTGTCGATTTACCAGTCAATCTACGTTCCTACTCTCACCTATGGTCACGAGCTTTGGGTAATGACCGAAAGAACGAGATCGTGGATACAAGCGGCTGAAATGAGCTTTCTCCGTAGGATTGCTGGACTCACCCTCAGAGATAGGGTGAGGAGCTCAGTCATCCGGGAGAGGCTCAGAGTAGAACCGCTGCTCCTCCACATTGAAAGGAGTCAGTTGAGGTGGTATGGGCATCTGATTAGGATGCCTCCTGGACGCCTCCCACTTGAGGTGTTTCAGGCACGTCCCACTGGGAGGAGACCCCGGGGCAGACCCAGGACTCGGTGGAGAGACTATGTCTCCCAGCTGGTCTGGGAACGCCTTAGTATCCCCTCTGAAGAGCTGGAGCAGGTGGCAGGGGAGAGGGAAGTCTGGGCTTCTCTGCTTGAACTGCTGCCTCCACGACCCGGACCTCCGGAAAAGCGGTAGAAGATGGATGGATGGATGGAACTTGCACAATTGGTGGCTGACTAAATACTTTTTTACCCCACTGTATATAAATGGCCTGAGTAGACGAAAAAAGTGAGCATGAACAGCGCCGCGTGCGTACCGGGCTAGTCCAAAGTGTACGCGGACCAAAGCGGGCTCGAGGGGAAATGCAGCACGAAGGACGCTTTACAATGCTTATCAAAAGGAGCTCTGGAAAGCTTCCATAAGCTGCTCAAGTGGCCATGTGCTTCTACCTGAACATGCTGCTGATTGGCTGAAATGAATAACAAAGACATGTGATTAGCCAAACAAACCGTATATGTACATCAGCTGTGGTATCCACGCCCCTGAAACTAGGAAGTGGTCTCGATGATACTTCCCTCTGAAACTACTCTATTTCAAATACAAAGTTTACAGTTTTAAAATCTCCCACACTGTTATTTGAAGCATGGAGTAGCTTCTTCATGATTTCATCTAGCATATTTTGCAAAAATCACAAATTTTTCCAAAAAAAGCAAAAAGGATTTCTGTGTTTTTTAGGAATCACGTCAGGCCGACTTGTTGCTGGTTTACTCGTGGTGGGTCACATATTCAGGAGTGTTTAGTGATTTCTGTTTATGGACTAACAATCTACTGTGTAAAAATATTTCTGAGCTTCCCATTAACCTCAGTGAAAACTATGATGTAAATAAAGACAAAGTAAAGGTCAGTATAGTTTCATTAACAGAACATTTTAAAGCAGTATGCAAGGCATATTTTCTGCAAGCAGTGTTTTTCAATCTTTTTTGAACCACGGAACCCTTTTGAGACTGAAAAAAAAAAAAAATCCTGTGGAACCACAAAAATCTACAATGTTATAAAATGACACACTGTGGCCTAGTATGCCATACCGTATCTATCCATCCATCCATCTTCTTCCGCTTAATCCTTTTTGGGTCGCGGGGGGGCTGGAGCCTATCCCAGCACCTTTGGGCAAGAGGCAGGGTACACCCTGGACAGATAATGACAATTTAATCTTGTAATTTGTTTAAAGTCTGTGTGCAACATGGTGCGGTTACACATAAGTTCAATGGAAAAACACAAACACGCTCCTTCGCTTAGGTTGATGCGAGTGCACACGCCAGTTCACATCCACGCAGGTTGAATTTTGTTCAACTTCGGCTAGGAGTTCACTTGATGTTTTAGGCCTTGGTCTTGAAATTAGTTTGAAAATAAGATCTCTCTCATCAGATGCATGCTCCTGCGAAGGGGGTTATTTTCAAGGCAGACGTGCTTTTCTCGGTTCAACACCGGCGGACCTCTGTATTAACAGTTTATTCACACACACAGACACACACACACACACACTCACTCTATCAACAACATGAATGAATGATTTACAGTACGAGTTATCCACAGCATGAATTGCAATATACAATAAGCTTCTTTTTCCCCACATTGATATGGAGTGTGAAAGGGTCACCCCAAGCAAGCTATTTGAAGCTTTTAGTAGTATTCCAATCAAACATTGGTGGAAATACCATGGAAAGGAGTACACCGAATTTATTCAGGGCACAAGCTGCATATTGGGTTTGTGTCGTTTTGGCCGATAACCAAATTTAAAAATTTCAAATCGGGCATTAAAAAAAACAATTTACAGCTTTTTTTAAATAGACAAAGTTACTAAAATTTGCACTTTTCCCCCATATACTGTACATAATTAACATGCTTATGGTAAATTTCTGACTTTTTATTGTAAAACTGCACCTTTTCAAATGGTGACTTTGTTTTTGTGGGGTTTTAGCCCAATAAGTGCAAAAACTATCAATATTTTTATATGTAAAATTAATCAATAGCAACGAGGCAGTGAGACTGGTGGTACTGCAAATGCCTGTAATGACATGACTAACATTTAATATTAAACTAAAATAAATTGAAGACACATTTTTGTCAGTGTATATCAAACCCTGGTACCAAGTTTCAAAACATTTCGAACAAAACTGAAGGAGAAGGGGGAACTTTTGGAATTATCTCTCTTTGGCTAGTAACCTAATCCCTGAATGTGGGCCGGTCTTTCTTTCTTTCCCAGATTGTTCTCTTGTGTTTTATGTTATTAATTTTTGGGAGCAATCACCACCTTAACCCTTCCCTCACTGGTATGTTAACCTTGCTCTGTAATCAGCCATTTTTTTATTTACCCTTCTTTGGGATTGATGTGACACCTGGAACATCAGTATGTGTTGTACCAACCTGTATAAAGTCAATAAAAACTTTAATTACAAAAAAAAAAACACTGTAGAAGAAGTTGATTTCACAAGACAGTTACTGTCTCTTAACTGAGGTGAAATAGGGCATCATAAGTCAGGGGCTATAGCTAATGCAAAAAATCATTCAATCAGAACCAAATTGCAATATGCACTTCAACAGCTTGTATCAAACCTGGTACTAAGTTTTAAAACAACCAGAACAAAACTGTAGGAGGAGTTGATTTCACACAAGTGGGACAGACCGGCGGACGGCCCCATAATATAATCCTCCTTCGGTCTTCGCTCAAAGGGGTCTTTGACTGGCGGGAAATTAAAACAAAAAAACTATCATCTATCCCTATAGAGTCATTTGTCAATGCTTCCTTTCCTATTGCCTCCCTGATATTATTTGAAACAGCAGTCAGTAAACCTTTTATTATTGCAGAATCAAGCCTTAAAGTGTCTGTGACACGACTTAGGAACTATGGCTCAATATTCAGTATGAATTTATCTTCAATCGTCCATATAATTGGTTCTTTTGATTTAGAACGCTAAATAAGTGGAAAAATATTTTCAAGTGAATTCAAATTTAGCACCATGTTGAACTAACGTGATCTCCTGAGACTCGCCTCGTTTCCAGATATGACATCATGAGGTGAAGTTCCTTTTGGCTGATCCGTGTGCTATCAATGTAAACAAGCTGTTTAGCTTCTATATCAGTGAAGAAATGCAGAAACGTTGCTTGGCGGCTGGGTGTTCTACTTGCTCCAGTGAATGTATAAGCCTGTTCTCATTCCCAAAAGATCCAGATCTTCTTAAAAAATGTGCGAAGCAAGTACAGAGAACAAGGGACAAATGGCAACCAACACCATCTCCTGTACTCTGCAGCGATCATTTCACTCCAGACAGTTTTGAAGAGGCGCCTGCTGTAGAGGAATCTTTAGGCTTGAAAGTTTGTTACAAACGGGTTCTAAAACCGACTGCCATACCTACGGTTTTCAAACAAAAACCCACAGCTCAAGACAATATCAAAACAGTGCAGAGAAGCAACAGCGTCAAAACTCGGCCGGAAAAGAGTTTGTGTAATTGATTTTTTTTCCCACCTAAGGCGATCATGATTTTATTATATTTTTTCTGCCGAAAGTAAAATCCTCCTCTATGAATTTTGAAGCCGAGTGTTGACTTTACTCCAAATGGAACAATTTTGTGTTAAAAAAACGTTATATTCCTTTCTTCAGTTTTCATTTTTATAAATCTCATTGCCTACCGAAACTGAATATCTGAGTTTTTGTTTTTTTTTAATTTGAACCCCAAAACTGAACCCAAAATTTCTGTAAACCGAACGATTAAATAACGATCACCTTATGTGGAAAAAAAAAAAAAATCAATTACACAAACTCTTTTCTGGGCGAGTTTTGACACTGTTGCTTCTCTGCGCTGTTTTGAAACAGACATTCGCCCATATCAAAACAGCGCAGAGATACGGACGATTGTTGCGCAGAGATACGGACAATCGTCCATATCAAAACTGCGCAGAGATACGGACGATCACCCATATCAAAACAGCGCAGAGATACTGACAATTGTTGCGCAGAGATACGGACGATCGCCTATATCAAAACAGTGCAGAGAAGCAACAGTGTCAAAACTCGCCCAGAAAAGAGTTTGTGTAATTTATTTTTTTTTCCCCCCACATAAGGCGATGGTGATTTTATTATATTTTTTCCGCCGAAAGTAAAATCCTCCCCTATGAATTTTGAAGCCGAGTGTTGACTTTACTCTAAATGGAACGACTGTGTTAAAAAAAAGTTATTTTCAGTTTTCATTTTTTATAAATCTCATTGCCCACTGAAACTGAATATCTGAGCTTTTTTTTTTTTTTAATTTCCCCGATCTATCTGTATATTACCATTCAGTGTTTTGAAGGCAACCGATGTCCATCTCTAACCCTTCACCATCGGACCCTTCATCCTCTGAAACGTGTGAGTCATCTTCGCTTCCTGAATGATATGGTTTAAATAAATAGGGTTGCAGTCCTTTGTTAGAACCAACTCGCTCTCCTTCATCACTCGATCCTGCTTCTTCCTCAAAAAACATCGACAAATCGCTCAAATCTTCGCTGAAATCGCTCACAACTTCCTCCACTTCAGTGTACTCAGCCATGCTTGTTTACATCTTTGATTCACCTCATTACGTCACAAAATGGCGGCGGCGTTTGACCCAATTTTGACAAACGACCATCGCAATAGTCTGCATCACGATGTAATTTATGGTAGTATATGGAAACAAAATTTTATTGAATTTTTTTGTCGACACAGAATAAAAACACAGTAGTTCTTCTTTCTAATGATGTCTTGGTTGAATTATGTCACAGACTCTTTAACCTCGCCATATAAAAACCTAAACTGGTTTTGTTTTTAAGAGGCCACTTCAGTCTGAAAGCAGTTATTCAGCAGCTGCTTGTGGCCTTCTACAAGATGCAAACAGGAAGTGAAACCATGCAAGTCAAACCATGACATATCACACAGATACAGCTTTATTTAAACCTATTAGATCAGCTTTTTTACAAGAATAAGTTTCAGTTTGTTTTACGAGCACAGGAACATCATCTGCATACCTGCAGCTCAAAATAAACAGGAAGTAAGGAAACAGTGTTCCTCAAACCATTTCAGGAATTTATTTTCTTTTTCTAGCAACTATACTCCTCCATTTTGTGCATACCAGAGCTATAGGCAAGATGCATTTGTGTCTATATAACAGAATCCATGTGAAATCCTTCAGTCAGTGATGAATTGACATCCTCTAGCTATAAAAGACAAGCAATTCATAGCATTAATTTAAAAAAGGTAATAAACAGCAAAACAAAACAGTGGTTTCAGTCACTTAGAATAAGGTTGAAACATGTAACAAATAAATGGAAGAGGAGGCGATTAAAAGTGACAGTGACCACACAACTGTGCGCCTGTTGTGTCACAGCTGAATTGGGTAAGAGCAACGCCTTACAGCGGTGGCTTATTATGTGGCTGCTTTCACAGCTGTGGGAAGACCATTTAACCACAATTACACAAGGCATTGTGTGGTTACACTGTATGTCAATTGTTTTAAGCATATAGTCTACTCATATGGTATATTTAACTTCAGAGGCCTGCTATTCCCCCATGCTGATCATACTATAGGTGGACATTACTACCAATTCAAATCAAGCAGAAGTTTGACTTCTTATCATGACTTATCCTCAATATAATACTTATTAGGGGTAGGCAATATTGCCTAAAAATGATATATTTCTGTGAATTTTCATAACGATACTTTTCCCGATATTAGAGAATACAGGGTTTTTTCTTTCAAATTTATGTGAAAAGGACAGTTTCACAGCCCAGTGTTATTTACCTTCAACATATTCAACTAAAGTGAAACCTGACAGTGAAACCTGGAGGGGGGGTGATTGGGAGGAACGGCCTGCCCGATCTGAACCCAAGTGGTGTTCAGTTATTGGACTTCTGTGCTAACCACAGTTTGTCCATAACAAACACCACGTTCAAGCATAAGGGTGTCCACATGTGCACCTGGCACCAGGACACCCTAGGTCACAGGTCGATGATCGATTTTGTTACTGTGTCATCAGACCTGCGACCATATGTCTTGGACACTCGGGTAAAGAGAGGTGCAGAGCTGTCAACTGATCACCACCTGGTGGTGAGTTGGATCCGATGGCAGGGGAGGAAGCCATTCAGACCTGGTAGACCCAAACGTATAGTGAGGGTATGCTGGGAACGTCTGGCTGAGGCCCCTGTCCAGGAGGTCTTCAACTCCCACCTCCGGAAGAACTTCAACCACATTCCGAGGGAGTCTGGAGACATGGACTCTGAATGGGCCATGTTCTCCACCTCTGTTGTTGAAGTGGCGGCCCAGAGCTGCGGCCGCAAGGTGGTCAGTGCATCTTGTGGTGGCAACCCCTGATCCAAGTGGTGGACACCAGTGGTGAGGGGAGCCATTAAGCTGAAGAAAGAGTCCTATCAAGCTTGGTTGGCTTGTGGGACTCCCGAAGCAGCTGAGGTGTACAGGCAGGCCAAGCGGAGTGCAGCTCGGGTGGTTGCTGAAGCAAAAACCCGGGTATGGGAGGAGTTCGGTGAGGCCATGGAACAAGACTTTCGGTCGGCCTCAAAGAGATTCTGGCAAACTGTCCGGCAGCTCAGGAGGGGAAAGCAGCTCCCTGTCCACACTGTGTATGGTGCGGATGGGGCACTGTTGACTTCGACTGGGGATATCGTCGGGCGGTGGAAGGAATACTTCAAGGATCTCCTCAATCCCACTGATACGCCTTCCACAAAGGAAGCAGGGTTCGTGGACGAAGGGGATGACTCGCCTATCACAGGGGCTGAGGTCGCCAAGGTGGTTAAAAATCTCCTTGGTGGCCAGGCCCCAGGGGTAGACGAGATTCGCCCCGAGTACCTCAAGGCCCTGGATGTTGTTGGGCTGTCATGGTTGACACGCCTCTGCAACATTGCGTGGAGGTCGGGGGCAGTGCCTTTGACATGGCAAACCGGGGTGGTGGTTCCTCTTCAAAAAAGGGGACCGGAGGGTGTGCTCCAACTTTAGAGGGATCACACTCCTCAGCCTCCCTGGGAAGGTCTATGCCAAGGTACTGGAGAGGAGAGTCCGGCCGTTGGTCGAACCTCGGATTCAGGAGGAGCAATGTGGTTTTCGTCCTGGCCGTGGCACATCGGACCAGCTCTTTACCCTCTCAAGAATTCTCAAGGGTTCGTGGGAGTTTGCCCAACCAGTTTACATGTGTTTTGTGGACTTGGAGAAGGCATTTGACCACGTACCTCGTGGTTTTTTGTGGGGGGGTGCTTCGGGAGTATAGGGTATCGGGCTTGTTGTTACGAGCTATTCGGTCTCTGTACGACCGTTGTGAGAGTTTGGTTCGTATTACCAACACTCGGTCGGACTTATTCCCAGTGAGAGTTGGACTTCACCAGGGCTGCCCTTTGTCACGGATCCTGTTCATAATTTTTATGGACAGGATTTCTAGGCGCAGCCAGGGAATGGAGGGTGTCATGCTTGGTGACCACAGGATCTCATCTCTGTTGTTTGCAGATGATGTTGTCCTGTTGGCTTCATCCAGCAATGACCTACAGCTCTTGCTGGGACGGTTTGCCGCTGAGCGTGAAGCGGCTGGGATGAGAATCAGCACCTCCAAGTCCGAGTCCATGGTCCTCAGCCGGAAAAAGGTGGATTGTCCTCTCTGGGTTGGGGACAGGCTCCTACCCCAAGTGGAGGAGTTTAAGTATCTTGGGGTCTTATTCACGAGTGAGGGGAAAATGGAGCGAGAGATTGACAGACGGATTGGAGCAGCATCTGCAGTGATGCGGACGTTATACCGGTCTGTTGTGGTGAAGAGGGAGCTGAGTTCTAAGGCAAAGCTGTCGATTTACCAGTCAATCTACGTTCCTACTCTCACCTATGGTCATGAGCTATGGGTAATGACCGAAAGAACAAGATCGCGGATACAAGCGGCTGAAATCAGCTTTCTCTGTAGGATTGCTGGACTCACCCTAAGAGATAGGGTGAGGAGCTCAGTCATCCGGGAGAGGCTCAGAGTAGAACCGCTGCTCCTCCACACTGAAAGGAGTCAGTTGAGGTGGTATGGGCATCTGATTAGGATGCCTCCAGGACGCCTCCCACTTGAGGTGTTTCGGGCACGTCTCACTGGGAGGAGACCCCGGGGCAGACCCAGGACTCGGTGGAGAGACTATGTCTCCCAGCTGGTCTGGGAACGCCTTGGTATCCTCTCTGAAGAGCTGGAGCAGGTGGCTGGGGAGAGGGAAGTCTGGGCTTCCCTGCTTGAACTGCTGCCTCCGCGACCCGGACCTCTGGAAAAGCGGTAGAAGATGGCTGGATGGATATTCAACTAAAACAAAGCAAAAACTCTTATTGCTCCAGTTTATAAACATCAGCTCAGATTTAGTTTAAACTATTTTTTTGTCCTGTATCAAATATTACAAGAAAATAATACAAATCATTACATTTTAAGTGCATACAGATGTCAGGTTTTATGCTCAATCAGTTTACTTGCCTCGTAACTCTCATTGCATGGGCCTCTCCTGGGGCTTTTTGGTTCTCGTCACACTGAACAGCAGTTTTTTTTCCCCCTCTTCAGGGCATTGAATAAAATCAAGATGAACCAGCCAAAACGGAATGAAAATACAACTACAGACACTTCAAGTGGCACACTGTTGGACGTTAATGCCACTCCAGCGGTGTTGTTGATGTGCGGAAAAAATGCTGGCAGATTATCTACATTGCTGCACTGTTTTTGTTTTTTTTAAACATGGCAGCAGTCTGAAACAGCCTTAAAACTTAAATATTTCCACTCAACTGGATGCAGATGCTCCGACTTCGGAACAGCAACTTCACGCGCCATGTTTGTTTTGCCATTTCTGTGGTAATGTGCAACTTCCGTTGGCAGTGAAACGGTGTGAAGTCATCACACAGCAGACCCCATATAGAACAGAATAGAATAAGCTTTCTTGTCATTGTACAGTACAAAGAAATTGTGGGTGCTCCACCAGGCTACTGTGCAATAGAATAAGAGAGAAGGATTAGATAAAACACGGTTATAGAACACACTATTAAACCCATCACTAAAAATAAAAAAAAATAGCCCAGGATTATGGAAATATACACAGGTATGGTAGTGGCTTCGCGGGTGGAACTATGTACATAAGAGTGTGGGGTGCAGAACACACAACTGAACACATGATTGAATAAAATGGCCCAAGGATTATGGAAAATATGCATAGTTGTAGTCGTGGTTTCATGGATGGGTCAATATACATGAAAGTGTAGAGTGTAAAGACAGGTGTGTTATTGTGATGATTAAAAAAGAATATTACGATAATTCATTTTTACACCAGTATCAAAATTTATACTAGTATTACCATGAATGATACAATATGGCACACCCCCAATGCTAATGTGTGCGTATTTTCACCAACATCTGAAAAGAGAATGTCTTGAAAATATAGGTAAGTTTAGTGAGAAATGTTTTGAATTTTGTAATATGAAACTTAAGAGCATATAATTTTTAAAGAGTATACCAATTAAGTGTGACCTGATTAATCAAGCTGAAAATGTAAGATGACTGTTTAGTGTACTTACTGCCACAGCTATCATGGAGTCGTCTGGTTTCCATTCCGCCTTCTGGTAGAAACCAAACTGGGTTGCCGCCTTTGCAGACTCAATGTAGCTGACGATTAAAACACTGGGCTGTGGGTGGGAGACAGGGATATGGGAAAGGAAATGAGGACTTTAAATATTCTCCAGTTCCCACACAGTACCTCCGACTGACAGATTAAAGCTTACTGTGGAGAAAACAGCACAATAAACCACCTTTATCAATTAAGATTGAAACTTCCCATGAACAAGAAACCATCTCATCTTCCAAAAGTGATCATGTTGTATCCAGGTAAGGGATTATGGGTCCAATTCAAGTATGACATAATGGCAGAAACTTCTTTAAACGTGCCATATGACAGACAAAAAAAAAAAAAAAAAGACCCACACATGTCACAGTTTTGATTGACAGCAACATTTGAGGGGGAAAACAATATTTTGGGAAAGAAGCAATTTTATAAAATAATAGCCTCTGTCTAGAGCAGGGGTGGGCAGTGAGGGCCATTCCACTGCAGGTTTTTTGTTCCACCCAGTCTCTTCAGCAGGTGTGTGCTCTGACCAGCTTCAAGGATTGCTAATCATTGAAAACACCTGCTGAAGAGACTGGGTGGAACAGAAAACCTGCAGTAGAATGGCCCTCCATGGCACATGATTGCCCACCCCTGGTCTAGAGCATAATTTGAAGGCTACTGCATGGAGAGATATTGTGGTTAGCAATGTTATAGAGCTTCAACATTCATTCATCCATCTTTTACCGCTTAATCCTTTTCAGGTCGTGGGGGAAGGCTTGAGCCTATCCGAGCATCTTTGGGCGAGAGGCAGGGTACACCCTGGACAGATCGCCAGTCCATCACAGGGCCAACACAGAGAGGCAGACAACCATTCACTCTCACATTCATACCCAAGGACAATTTAGAATCCCCAATACATCCCCAATCCAGCTAATTAACCTAACCTGCATGTCTTTGGCCTCTGGGAGGAAATGGAGTACCCAGAGAAAAGAGTTAGGGTTAGGGAAGGATCACCGTTGGTGAGGGGGTGGGACTGAACCCACGACGGTCAAGGGTGGAATCGATCCTGTGACCTTCTTGCTGTGCTGCCACAGTGCTACCCACTTCGCCACCGACCTGAGCTTCAACATATAATTGCAAAAATAGCTTTTTTCCACCCAAGCAGGCCTACAAGACTGTGTGGTGAGAAAGAATTAAAAAAAAAAAAATGTATAGGATGACCTATAAACTTCATATGACGTCTGCAAAGTCAAGTGACCAAAAACACAGGAAACTGAATGCTGCTATCTTTTAAACTTGCTGACAAATAAAACTTCTGCTGTTTTGGGATGTCTATGTCAATATTTCTATGGATTTTAGCAATGAAAAGGCCAACCGTTCACATAATCCCTGTTGAATACCACAGGAAACTCCGCAACAGATTTATTTTCCCTGTTCCACAAATGAGAACACTACAACATCTGACTGGTGTTAACCATGCATCTCTTACCTGGTGCAGCCGAGAAAACACTGTATACATTTGTACTCAGCAAATAAAAGCATGTTCAGGCTTCAGTTGTACCAAGGAACAAAACTAACAGACAATCCTGTGTACATGTGAGCTTCACCTTAAGCCAGGGGTGTCAAATCATGTGCCATGGAGGGCCAAGACCTCGCAGGCTTTACCTCCAACCAGTGTCTTCAACAGCAGATTCCACTGAATTTCTTCTACTGACTGCTGATCAGTGAAAACACCTGCTGAAGAGACTGGATAGAAGAGAAAACCTGCAGGGTCTTGGCCCTCCATGGCACATGATTGGACACCCCTGCCTTAAGCTGAATGAATACATAACCTTGGGCATTAACTTAGCGAGTGTTAAAACTAGGAGCGGGTTCAAAAGATCGATTCAAATTGATTCACGTTTGACTGGGCTGATATCAAGCCACAAAATCCGCAGATCTATCTTTTAATATAATGCTTTTACAGTCTGCGAAATATAAAATGCAAGCAGCGGGCTGAAGTCTCACGTGATGAACAATCGCGCAAGAGTTCCCTGTGCCGCATGCTCACATTACTTCTGTGTTTACATCTGGCAGCCACAGAGCGGACTTGCCAAAGTTAATTTATCAACAAAGTCGCCACTAAAGACTGCTCAACAGTTTCTGAATATTTTTCATAAAGTGGGGATAAACGATTTTATACTACATGCAGCGTTGGAACATAAAAGTCAACAATTAATAAATACTTTCAAATGGAAAACACACGAAGAACGGACAACAAACCAGACAGTGAGGGAGGAATTCGAGAGGAGACTCTTGCAGCTGCCAAAGTAAAATATTGTTGTTGTTTTTTTGATTTTTTTTTTAAACATTTGTGTCGTAAATTAATCATTCATCCAGCATGATGGTGTTTTCTTTTACAAACTATAGATACAGTAGTTAACTGCTGATTAAGCGCTGTAAATAAACGCAGAATAAAGGTATATTTTTAGTCGGGGCTTCATGACAGAGGCAGCTGCCTTCATGTAACATTTGTATTGAATGACACATTTAATTTCGGACTTCTAGCACTTAAGTGACAGATTTGAAGATGATGATGATAATAATAATAACAATAATGACAACAATAAAATAATGGAAGCACTAAGGTGCTGATGCCTCGGTGCCTGTGGCATGGTAGCATGGGGGGCTGTAAAAAAGTCACAGTGCCACTTCTAGTGAGTGGGCATATTTAATTCAATACCTTTTTTCGCAGCTGCATTGAAGGTAAAGGTGAGTTAAATTTGTTTTTATTTTGAAAACAAAGCCTTATCTGGAAATTGTGGCAAATTAAAAGTCGAGAAAATATGGCAATACAATGATACAAGCCTTTAGTTTCAGTTGATTTTGAGTGGGTGAGCTGAAAAGCTGGTAACAGACAGACAGAGACAGATACACACAGACACATGGAGTGATTACCGTATGCCTACATTGCCTTTGCACTGAGGCATAAAAATACAGAAGAACAAGAATAAAATTAGGAGTACAAAGAAAAAGCTGGAGTAACAGATTATATTAATTGAATGCATGTATAGTTACACGATGGCATGCAATAGGTAAACGTATCAAAATTTCCAAAAAGTAAAAGCATAATTCATTCATTCATTCATCTTCTTCTGCTTAATCATTTTCGGGTTGCGGCGGGACTGGAGCCTAATGAATATTAAATCAGAACAGTTTGGAATGTTTCACACTGATGTGTGATGAATATTGAGAGTTTCTTAAATAATCATGCAAACAACTAAGTTTGTCCAAACATTATTTTATTGAAATTCAGTAGCAGTTTCTGGTATAAACAGTAAACATGTAATATTCTTATTTAGCTTACAGCCTGTTATCGTCACAGCTGCTCTAACTGCTGGCCCTCAGGTTCACCATCGTGGACCTCAGAGAGACAAAGAGGAAAGAAAAATTTAGGTAACACCACAAACGCTGGGGCTCACATTAACTGCCATCACCCCGAGTTGAAAGAAGTGGAAAAAAGTTGTAAGTCCTCCTCCCGAACAATGCACCACTTTAGCAAACTCCCAGCAAATTCTGAATGGGCAAAAAATAAATAAATAAATAAATAAATAAAAAATCATGAAATCTTGTAACAGCACTTTATTTTGTTTTATAAGTTTAATTTGTTTAAGTCTCCGAAGAATTTAGATACTTTAGTTTGTATTTGTGCAGGTTTAAAATTAATGTGTGGGCGACACACATTGTGGGCTCACATTTCCACAGAGATATGACTGCATGCGTATTGGGGGTTTCACGTCTGGAAGGACAAAGGACTCGAATCTGCAGAAGATAACGAGGAGGTGTGAGATTGGTCTTTTTGTCCCACAGAAGATGCCCCGGAGAGATTTCCGGTTCATCAAGGAATGAGAGACAATGGTGAAGGTTCAAAGGGATGCTTTGTGACTGTATGTTTACTGAAAACACCATGTGACTTGAGTTCTGATGCTGGAAACATATAAAAGGGTGATGTGATATAATTCTTTCTCTTCTTCCTGCTTTGAGAATGCTAGACGATGTGTTCTGTCAAATAAAGCTGAACTTAAGAACTAAACTCAGCCTCATCATTCGAGCACATCCTCTACACTGGTGACCTACGACAAAGAATGAGCAGACAGAATTCTCCCGAGCGGGGCTCGGCGGAAGCCAGCCTGATGGCCGCCTCCACGATCCAGCTGCCCGATTTCTGGCAGCACAGTCCGCGCTCATGGTTTAGCGCAGTCGAGGCGCAGTTCAACCTCCGGAGAATCTCCAACGACGACACAAGATTCTACCATGTGGTAGCGAAGCTGGACAGCAACACGGTCCAGAGAGTGGAGGATCTGGTTAATCATCCACCAGACAGCGACAAGTACAGCGTATTGAAGGACGCGCTGATCAGCCATTTCACCCCTTCGGTCCAACAGCGAGCAGAGGGGCTCCTGACGTTGACGGAGTCAGAGAACGATAGACCTGCGGACCTGATGGTGAAGATGCTGAGGCTCAAAGACTCTGAGGATGGCAAATTCATTTTCGCCCACCTTTTCCTTCGGACCCTACCGCCAGCAGTGAGAGTGGCCCTAACAGAGTCGCCCCGATTGGCCAGGCGAGACTACCATGGGCTGAGCAAAGAGGCGCAGCGGCTTGTCGACGCCCACAAGCGGAACGTGGTTTCGGCCGCGGCAGCTAGCCCAGGAACGGCGTGCAGAGACAGCGCAGGTCCAGCGGCCGCGGCGCCAGACGCACCAACTACGGCGGCGATGGGGGCCAGGCGACGCGGAGCGGAGGACGGCCGGTGTTTCTACCACTGCCGTTTTGCAGAGAGAGCGCACAGGTGCGTCCCGCCGTGCAACTTCAAGCGCCAGGGAAACGCCAAGACCGAGGGCCGGTAGCAGCTGCGACCCTCGGCGACGAGAACAAGCTGCTTTACCTGACGGATGCACACTCGGGAAACAGTTCCTCGTGGACACAGGCTCCCAGCTGAGTTTCGTCACACCCACCTACGCAGAACGGCTGATGCCGTCTAAAGCTCCCTGGGTGTCAGTGTCAGCAGCGAACGGCTCCGCGATTAAAACGTTCGGTGAGAGGACCATGCTTCTGTCCTTACAGGGCCGTTCATTTGAGTGGACATTTATTGTAGCAGCAGTCAGTTTCAACATGTTAGGGGCTGATTTTTTGTGCTCACATGGTTTATTGGTTGACCTTGCTAATAGACGTCTGATTAATGCACTGTCCTTTCATTCTATTCCCTGCACAGCTTGGGTGGCCCCGCCGACTGCACATGCCAGCGTCTCAGCTGCGGGTAGTAAGTTTCACACATTGCTCGCTCAGTTCCCAGCACTCACAGTCCCCACGTTTTCGGCAACGGTGGCTAAACATGGGGTGGAGCATTTTATCACCACCACCGGGCCTCCGGTCTTTGCAAAAGCTCGGCGTTTGGACCCAGCTAAACTGGCCATCGCGCGCGAGGAGTTCACTAATCTGGAAAAACTGGGCATTGTTAGACGCTCCAAAAGCTCCTGGGCTTCGCCGCTACACATGGTCCCAAAGGCTGACGGCTCGTGGCGACCTTGCGGCGATTTCCGCAGGTTGAACAACGTTTCAGCTCATGACCGCTACCCGATTCTGCACATTCAGGATTTTTCTGTTCATTTGGCGGGGGCGCGCATTTTTTCTAAAATAGACTTGGTGCGCAGTTACCACCAGGTTCCAGTGCGCGGGCAGGATGTACCCAAAACAGCAGTCATAACTCCTTTCGGCCTTTTTGAGTTTTTGCGCATGCCTTTTGGCCTCAAGGGGGCCGCGCAGACTTTCCAACGCATGATGGATGCAGTTTTACGCGACCTGCCTTTTGTGTTCGTTTATTTGGACGATATTTTAGTAGCCAGCGCGTCCGAGGGCGAGCACGAAAAACATCTCACAGCAGTTTTTCGGAGGCTGGCAGAGCACGGGTTAATAGTTAACCCAGCGAAGTGCCAGTTTGGGGTGGCGCAGATTGATTTTTTGGGGCATCGCGTTTCGGCAGAAGGAGCGGTTCCTCTGCCAGATAAGGTGCGTGCCATAACGGATTTTCTGCAACCTCAAACGGTCAAGGCGCTTCAGGAGTTTCTAGGGATGGTTAATTTTTTACAACCGGTTCCTCCCAAGCGCAGCACGGCTCATGCAGCCATTGTACACCGCGTTAAAAAAACAAAAGCCTGCAAATAAAGTTGAATGGTCTCCGGAGCGGGAGCGCGCTTTTGCCCAGGTCAAATCAGCCCTGGCAAACGCAGTTTTGATAGCGCACCCAGTTCCAACGGCCCGCATGGCGCTCACCACTGACGCTTCCGATGTAGCGGTGGGGGCGGTAGTTGAACAGTTTGTGGCAGGTACCTGGCAACCTCTCGCGTTTTTCAGCAGGACTTTGCGCGATAGTGAGCGTAAATACAGTGCGTTTGACAGGGAGCTTTTGGCCCTACACTTGGCCATCCGCCATTTTCAGTTCTGGTTGGAGGGGCGACGTTTCACCGCGTTTGTGGATCATAAACTGCTAACGTTTGCGATGGCCAAAATTTCAGAACCCTGGTCAGGCCGACAACAAAGGCAACTAGCCGCAATATCGGAGTTCACTACTGATATTCAGCATGTCGCGGGTAAACACAATGTTGTGGCAGACTGTCTCTCGCGCGCGGTAGCAACACCAAGCCCCACGGGGGCAGACTCTGTAGCAGTGGCCGCGAGCCCGGGCAGCGGCCCGGGCAGCGACGCGGGAGCGCGCGCAGCCCCGGTCTGTGTAGGGTTAGATTATGCAACCATGGCTGCGGAGCAGGTTAACGACGCGGACGTGCGCGCGCTCCAGTCTGGACCAACAGGGTTAAGGCTGGAGCACAGGGAGCAACAAAGTGGTATGCCCCCACTAATCTGCGATGTCTCCACGGGACGGCCCCGCCCCGTGGTGCCAGCCGCGTGGCGTCGCCGCGTTTTTGACTCGGTCCATTCTCTTGCGCACCCGGGGGTGTGCGCATCGATTAAGTTGGTGGGGAAGAAATTTGTTTGGCCCGGGTTGCGCAAACAGGTCAAGGAATGGGCGGCAGAATGCGTAGCGTGTCAGCGAGCCAAAATACACAGACACACTAAGGCTCCGTTGGAACCTTTTCACATCCCCGCTAAGCGTTTTGATCACGTGCATGTTGACTTGGTGGGCCCGCTCCCACCATCACACGGGCACACATCTTTTGACGATGGTGGATCACACCACGCGTTGGCCAGAGGCGATTCCTCTGACATCAACCACAGCGGAAGAAGTTGCGCGAGCATTTTTAGCAGCGTGGGTTGCGCGTTTCGGTGTACCGTCGGACATAACGTCCAACAGGGGTCCCCAATATATTTCCGAACTATGGTCATTGATGGCCCGCAGTTTGGGGGTGAAGATTCATCGCACGCACCACCGCGTATAACTCCCAGGCTAATGGTTTATGCGAACGCTTTCACAGGTCATTGAAAGCAGCCCTCAGAGCGTCGCTGATGGATACAAATTGGGTGGACAAACTTCCATGGGTTTTATTGGGGTTGCGTTCTGCACCTAATGAAGATTTGCATGCTTCCCCGGCTGAATTAGTTTTTGCACAACCTCTCCGTTTGCCGGGGGAATTTCTCCCCGATAACCCCGCATCAAATGGCCCCCCTGCTCAGCCGTGGCAGAGCGACTCGGGAGCAAACACGCTCCCTGGCCCGGTCCATCACAGTTTCCCACACGTTTTTGTGCCAAAGGCTTTAAAAAATGCAGAGTTTGTTTTTGTTAGACATGATGCTCAGCGTCCAAGTTTGCGGCCGTTTTATGACGGACCGTTCAGAGTGCTGGAGACCGGGCAGAAGCATTTTCTGCTAGATTTAGGGGGCAGAAGGGAGTTGATTTGCATAAACAGGCTCAAACCCGCTTTTGTTTTGGCTGATGAGGAAGTGCAGCTCGCGAGGCCCCCCCCCCCGCCGTGGCAGGCCGCCGAAAGGACATTCTCCAGAATCTTCACAGAAAGGTGCTAACAGCTTTAATCCACAGATGCAGAGAGATGTTGCAGGGGTAGCAAAGCCAGGTTGCAGCAGATTTGGCAGAAGGTTAAAACCCAGGCAGTTGGTGGATTGATTAGCGATATATGGAGTGTTTTTCCTTTTTTTTTTTTCCTTTGAAAGACAAAAGTAAAATAGAAAGATGTCTTTACCTTCTTTACATGTTTCAACTGCACTGCAGCCTTCATCAGAAGAGTCAGCTGATTGCTGCCAGGTGACATTTATCAGCTGATTTTCGTAGGCGGGGCCAGCTCAGCAGATCTGTCAGATCCACCGAGCCGGCCCCGCCTCCCGCCGTCAGCTATCAGTCGTCAGGACATTATATGAACGAGCCACCATCATCACGGAACAAGAAGACAGACAGGAAGAGGAAAACCACATAAAACATGCACTTATACGTTGCCAATATCCAGTATGGGCCATAAACAAAGGGAAACAGCAAGTCAAAAACAAAGAAAATAAACAGGACACAAGACACAGAACAAAAGCTGAAATCAAAAACAAGGAAACCATAACTATACCATACATACGAGGGATCACGGAACCAATTCAAAGGATCATGAAAAAATACAAAATAAACACAGCAGTCAAACCACACAAAAAATTAAGACAGTTATTAGTACACCCCAAGGACAGAATAGAACAAGACAATAAATGCAATGTATTATATGAAATATCATGCAGATCATGTAACAAAACCTACATTGGAGAAACCGGAAGATTATTCACCACAAGAAAAAAAGAACACCAAAAGGAATGTGAGAAGGAAACGCAAGGACGACTCACAAGATCACAAAAAGAAAAAGCAGAACAAGAAACATTAAAATCAGCTATATCGGACCACTGCAAAAGAAATAATCACATCATGGACTGGGACAACACAAAAATTATTGGATCGGAGAGCAACAGACACAAACGTTGGATCAAGGAGGCAATAGAGATCAGAAAGCGGGGAAAAGACACCATGAACCGAGATGAGGGGGCCTTTATGCTTTCTCACACCTGGGACCACATTCTCCAGAGACCATCTGACGGCGGGAGGCGGGGCCGGCTCGGTGGATCTGACAGATCTGCTGAGCTGGCCCCGCCTACGAAAATCAGCTGATAAATGTCACCTGGCAGCAATGAGCTGACTCTTCTGATGAAGGCTGCAGTGCAGTTGAAACATGTAAAGAAGGTAAAGACATCTTTCTATTTTACTTTTGTCTTTCAAAGGAAAAAAAAAAAAGAAAAAAAAAAAAAAGGAAAAATAATTGAAAGAAGACAAAATGAACCTGTTTGACGTAGATATATGGAGTGTTTTGTGTTTTTCTTTTTTTTTTTAATGCCATGCAGGTTTTGCCCTTACTAGACGTTTGGGGGGGGGGGGTAGTGTGGGTGACACACATTGTGGGCTCACATTTCCACAGAGATATGACTGCATGCGTATTGGGGGTTTCACGTCTGGAAGGACAAAGGACTCGAATCTGCAGAAGATAACGAGGAGGTGTGAGATTGGTCTTTTTGTCCCACAGAAGATGCCCCGGAGAGATTTCCAGTTCATCAAGGAATGAGAGACAATGGTGAAGGTTCAAAGGGATGCTTTGTGACTGTATGTTTACTGAAAACACCATGTGACTTGAGTTCTGATGCTGGAAACATATAAAAGGGTGATGTGATATAATTCTTTCTCTTCTTCCTGCTTTGAGAATGCTAGACGATGTGTTCTGTCAAATAAAGCTGAACTTAAGAACTAAACTCAGCCTCATCATTCGAGCACATCCTCTACACATGTTACTTATCTTTTGCATCAATTGCATTCAGTTCTTGTTGAATTTGTTCATTGCATTAAGTTACTGTATAAGTAACTGTACACTGACTGCATACAGTCAGGTAGCATTACTAATGGATGTTCAAAGTATTTGTGATAGAATTTACTTTTGTTTTTTAATGAGTAGTCTATATTTCTAGAATGTTGGAGGGCGACCAAACCTACACACTGTGTAAAAGCTGTGAGGAACTGTGATGTGCTGAAAAGGAAAATTTTCAAAAATTATTTCACTTGTGTACGACTTCATTTTTGAAACTCACAAGTTTTCAAGAAATAAAAAAGCAGTGACTAACCTAAGCCTACTTTTTTCATTTAACAATATTTTATTGCAAATCAGTTGATGTAATTTTTAAAAAAAAATATAACCCTCAAAACATCAACACACTGTACTTTGCTTTCAAGCTTACCTTAGCATTTTTTGCAGTGCAGTGGACTTTTTTCCCTGAGACTAGTGGGTTTTCGTACTGAACTGAGAGCCAAATGTGAATTGAAGATAGTTTTGAATCAAAAATCAATTCTGAATCGAATCGTGACCGCAAAAATCGGAATCAGATTGAATTGTGTGACTTCGAAAGATTCACAGCCCTATCAGCCACAATAGGTCACGGTCTCTCACCTGGTTTCCATGGGGCCAGACTTCTGTGAGTGGGATCCACAAACTCGTCTTTATCCAATTGTAGCACCTCTCTTAGCAGCTCTGACACCAAGGTTGTGGCGCTCGCACCGGTTGTTTCAGCCACCCCCAGTATTCTGATGTTGCACCTTCGCATTCTCCCCCTTCACATTTGTCTCTGAGAACCACCACCTCTGCTTTCAATTCAATTATCGTACTTTGGAGGGCTGTCACCTCGTATGACCATGCAGACAGGCCGGTTTCAACCACCTGGACAGTAGCCTTCACTTGGTGCATGTCAGAATGAATCGCTTGTTATTTCCGCCGTAACGGCTTGCACCTCGTTCCTGAGAGAGTTTAAATCCTCGGCAAGCGCATTTTTCATTTCTGATTTTATCACAGCTGAAATTTCAGTCTTCAATGAGTGGAGAATTTCGGTCTTTAGGGAGTCGACATCCATTTCTAACTTATCTGGCGGTGAAGAGGCAGTCTCAGTCGGGGCGTCAGTGGAACTCGAGCATGAGGATGTGTTAGGCCTGGTGTTGGATGATCCGCGTAGATTTGCCGTCATTTACCCAGATTTAAACCTTCACACAATTTAAAAAATATGTTCAGAGCAGAATTCCAGCAACATAATGTGCTTATAAAATGAAGGTGTAAAAAAAAAAAAAAAAATAGAGTTTCAACAGGAGCTCAAACGAAACACGTTCTTACTCCATTGTCAGCTCAGCAGCGCCCCCTTGATGACAGGCCAAAATTGCGGGAAAGTTGCAGTGATTGGACAAAGTTGCACAGTCATGCAAAAGTGGCAGTGATACACTGATTTTGTGGGAATTGCCCCGATCCCAACATCGCAAAATCCTGGGGGGACTGATAATTGTTTTTTAAGTTTTAGCATTTTTACACTGTGAAAATTGGATCTAAACAGGAGCCGATTACACTCCGCTTTGGCCCTGAATGTTGTGCTGTGCTCCCTCGCTCTCTAAAAGGAGAGGTCAGACCACTGACTAATTAAGGCAAGTGCATGGCAACTCAGAAATATTTCACATACCCCCACATCAAAAGAACTGAACCATGACTTAATCCCCACACACTTTTAATAAAATTGTCTTAATGCATATGTAACCTAAAGGACAGGACTGCCATAATCAATTATATGTTGACCCTGAATTCTTTTTTTTTTTTCCCCAAGGAAGGAAGTTAACAGATAAAAACAAAACCCTAGCTGGGAAGGTACCTACAGCAGCAATACGTTTCATGTAATTCCTACTCTGCACCTTATACCTACTTGGTGTAAAGCGATAGCTGGTTTAACTATTTTTAGCCAGCGGTATCCCTTTCACAGAATTAAAATTTTATATATCAGTGATACAGACACCACAGAGGGAACAAAACCTGCTCTCAAAAGTCAGGTGGACATAATGGTACTGAAGTACAGCTCTATACTATACTGCTCTATGCAGTTTTAAAGTACTGGAGTTCCTTTTGTTTCTGTACATCACTGAACTGGGTTAACTGAAATAATTTCAGTTAACCCAGTCCAGTGATGTACAGAAACAATGAAAATGAGGTACTGCTTTATTTTTCAGTGCTGCAATTTGCAAGCCCACATAAAAACAGACTATAACTCGATGAAAAGATTGAGCTAGGGAAGATAAAGGATCCATTAAATTAAGGTGTAAATGTTTTTCTCATAAAGTATACTGAAACAATCTACTCTTTGCACATTTTGGCATGGTTCTTGACTATATGCATTTGTTTTTATTTTATAATTTGCAGCTGGTCAAGTTTTTTTGTTTTAAATTTTGTGTACTTTATTGATCCCCACAGGGGAAATTCAGGGCATCCACCTGGATGGATGAAGCAGCCATGGTATGGCGCCAATCCCTTCACCAATCACACACACATTCACACCTAGGGCCATTTTAGAGTCTCCAATTAATCTAACCATGTTTTTGGCCTGTGGAAGGAAACCTGAGAAATCCTGGCATAAACTCATGCAGACACAGGGAGAACATGCAAACTCCACACAGATTACCGTTGGTCAGGGGGTGGGATGGAACCCGGGATCCCATGGCCAAGGGTGAAGTTGCTGTGCTGCCACAGTGCTAACCACTGCGCTGCCGCACCGCCCATAAAGTTACATGTTTTTACTGTGTACTTTCTGTGAAAGCATCCATCTGTGATGTGACTGTTGCACTTTTGTATGTATTGTTAACATTTGGAAAACTTGCTGTATCACACAGCCCTGTAGGCTCCCAAGCACGCATACTGCCCATGAAAATACAGAAAGACCAACCAGAACAATAAAATGGCCCTGAAACACTTCAGTTTAGATGACACCAGCCCAAATAAACAAGCACACCTTGTTTTTGCTGAGCTAAAACTGACATGGTTTTTAGGGAGGAATGGTTGACTTGAACTAATTTGCGTCCCCTGAATTATTTTCCCATGCAACCTGACAAATACAAATCAGTTGGTATAAGTGAAGAAATTATTTCACACACTGTTATTTTCAATCATACATGGGCTTAACAAACTGATATTTGTCACAACCATCTAAATCCAAGGATGATACTCTACACACATATGCGCACAGCATGTAAATCTGCAGTAGTGTGACTGAACAGAAGTGCCAACAGAAGTGCTGTGACAGACTGTTCGGGGTGCTATGGGAAATTGTCTAATTTTACATAATTGGTCCAAAATTTGCAAATAATTTGCTTTTGTTGTGCATCTGTCCCTGTAGTGGCTCTTCCATGTCCATGGGTGGAAGCATGAATGTAATCTTTTTTCTCCTTTTTGAGGAAAAACCCTACAGAGTCGGGGTCACCCTCACAACCCCTGCACCCACTCTGCTCACTCCGTGGAAATCCCCCCTCAAAAAAAAAAAACAAAAAAACACTGCCATGTGTGATCTCACGACATCACCTGGAGGGGGACACCAGCTGGAAAAATGTCACTACCTCCTCCAGAAACCGCAACCCAATGTCGGCTCCTATCAGCACCAAACAAGCAGTGGCCAAAACTGTCATGCTGGCCCATCCATCCATCCACCCACCCCCATTAAGTCTCATTTTCAAACTAGTTTAATTCTCCTGGTAACAATGGAATATCAACACTGATTTGTATCTAATCGCATCACATTTCACACAAAGTATAGACAAATTACAACGTGAGTGCAGAAGGACCGCTCATGGCTACTTCCTGACAGCTGCACAATTCCAAAAAGTTTGGAAGAATAAATAGAAAACCCAATTCCAATGCTCCAGTATGTGAGCATTTTAGACTAAAGCCAAATGAGCGAGAAGAGAACAGTAATGTCAGTAAGCCAGTATGTGGCCTATATTTGAAAAGAGTTGTAACGAAAACTAAAAGATGCATTAAAAACAACCATCCCACTCAATTTTTCCTAGTGGGAACAAAACTGTACTAAGACACGCAGAGCCTCCATTTCCCTAGTCTGGTACAAAGGAGCCTTTGACTAATAATGTAGATAGAAACACGACAGCAATAAATGAAAATTTTACTATTAAAATTTCATTGTCTGACAAAATTTGTTGTTACAGGCCTAATTACAAGACTAAATGGCCATTAGATATGCTGTAATAGGCTTCAATGTGTCATTTTATAACAATTTGGATTGGCAGGGTGCAGCAAGATTTTTTTGAATGTAAGAAGGGTGCTGTGTCTCAAAAAAGGTTGAAAAAACACTGGAATAGAAGTACAAGACAAACTGGACACAAGACTACACCAGGTGGCAAATAAGGCGCTTTTCCACTTGGAACCCAAAGGCCCCGTTTGGCCCCGATCGGCCTCCATTGTCCGGTTTCCCACTCGGAACCCAAAGGCCTCACAGTTCCCTTTTTCGGAACAGTTCCAGTTTAACTGACACTTTTTTCGGCACCGTAAAAAGCAGGTCCGAAGGCTCCCGGCCCCGTTTCGTCACGCCACTGCTGGTCATTCATTGGTCTGTGCGTAGCGTCATGAGAGTGGGCGTTACGTGGGCGTTACACTGACTTTCCAGAATCGCTTGCTGGTCGCCATTTGCAATTTTTCATCAGTGAGCCCGCGAACAAGTGATATTATAAACCACAACGAGAGAATGGCTTCACAGAAATCAGCAGAAATCCAACACCGCAGTCCAGCAGAGTTTCCTGTGCGTTTCGGCTGATGAGAGAATGCAGAGGGAAGCAGACTGAGCTTGCAGTGGTGCGCACAAACAGACGCACCAGAAATTACACGGAGACGCACCGGGAATTAGACCCAGCCACCTGAATTGAATTGAATGGGCAGCCGAGACGCACCCAACTTCAGCAGTTGAAGCCGTGATATTGTGATATACAGGACGGTAAGTGATCTGATATTCATGCTTTATGTTATTTTTTCCAACAGTGGAAAGTTCACTTAGGACAGACGAAAACTTAATCATGTTTAAACGATGACCTAGCTTAATGCTATGTCCGTCCTTGTATGTTGTTTTTTGTGTTGACAATATCTGATGAAATAGTTAGTTGTAATCATGGTTAAAAGTTTTTTATTTATTTATTTTTTTTTAGATTATGCTTCCACACCGACGGAGCTCACCTCCCGCGATACGAGCACCCGGCTTCTGCTACGGATCTAGATCATCCGGCACCAGAACCAAGTCCAGCTCGCTCACAGTTTGGCACCGTCAACACTTTCACGCACAGGTAAAGCCCAATAGTCAAATAATATAATTATATTATATTGTAGTAATGTAATACTCACGGTACAGTTTATTGTTTCATGTAAAGCACATCAAAAAAGTCCAGCAATGCAATTGCATATTTAATCACAGGCATGGAAAAGCTAATGAGCTGTTGTAGCACAAAACTCATTATTTGAAAGTCAGCGTGCTTCATTTTCATGATTCAGTTGAGCCTACTGTATAAATGCATTCAGAATTTTTTCCATCCATCCATCTTCTACCGCTTCTCCCGTGTCACAGGGGCAGCAGTTCAAGCAGAGAAGCCCAGACTTCCCTCTCCCCAGCCACCTGCTCCAGCTCTTCAGAGATGATAGACCAGCTGGGTCTCTCCACCATAGAATTTGGGTCACCTCTAGAATTTTTTGACCACCATAAAAAGCTAGGCATTTGAAACATAAACCCAGCTTTTACTAAATGTATTGTACAAATACACAGTTGTGATACTCATAAAAAAAAGTAATTTTTTCAAACCCAGCACTTGACTTTCACCAGTGTGTGTCCCTTGTACAGGTACATCTCAAAATAACTGCAATGTCATGGTACAGTGTGTTTTTTTGTGACTCACAAAAGACAGTTAAAGTCATATAAGATGGTATCTGTCATAATCTTGACAATCCATATGGGTTTTATGTCAGGAAAGTTTCCTGGCCAAATCAAACACAGTGATGCCTTGTCCATTACACCAGGTTTTGATTGTTTAGGCACTGTGGGGCGATGGTCACTCCAGCTGGAAAATGAAATCCGTTTCTCCATAAATCCTCATACTTTTGAGAACACTCCTCTTTTTTCAACATCTATTTTTAACATAACCATCGATTTTTCGAGAAAAGTAATTTTGGATATTCATGCGCTGTGAGCCAATAAATGATTAAAATACTTCACTGTCTGATTAATGATTCTGTATAATATATGGGTCTCACTTTCTGACATGTGTCAAAAAATATTTAACTTTTGTATTAATTTTTGGGGACGTACTGCTACATGTTTTGAGGTTGATTTTACTGACACCAGCTCACATTTCTGTCTTGTAGGGAAGAGGAAGCGGAGCAACACAAAACAAGACCTTTCAACTATTTTTGCATCGATGCAAGAAGCAGAAAGGGAACAGCACTGTGAGCAGAGGGAGCTCCAGCGGCAACAGTTGAAACTCAATTCACTGCTTGTGGATGAGGTCCGTCAGTCCAGGGAAGCTGAAGTTGCTGTACGAAGGGAGGAAATTGCGCAGAATGCTGCCCTCAATAACACTCTCATGGCAGTCTTTGAAACCCTCGCACGGCGTGTGTGACCCGTTTTCCCAACCATTATTATGTATATACTGTACATTAATCAATGACCAGTGTTAATAACGTTGAATAAACCCGTGACTGTTGACATCATGTGTTGTCTGTTACTACTAAGTTTTACACGATCTTAAAACCCTTAAAAAGGTTGTGAAAAATTTGTCATTGCAGTGTGTTATGGAGTCCAATAACTGCCGACACATACATTAAAAGCCAGCCACTACTGACCAAGCTTTTATATCCATGTGCAACAACAGGGACACCTAATATTTTAAGTTCTGTATTTGGAAATGTTCATATTGCCAACCCAGGTAATGGTTTTATCTGCACAAAATATTCAACTTAGCCATTGTAAGGATGGGTGAGTGTGGGGTGTACAGCAACAACTGTTTTGGTGCGCCTCACCCAATTCTGTACTCAGCATTAACAAGTACACTTTAAAGAAAATGTGGACTTGTAATTTTGTAAGATATTTTTTATTAGATGGCTGTCCCAGTACTTGTAACTGTGATATTAAAGATCCACATGTCCACATTAAATATACGAAAAAATTGCATCATTGCAATGGCACAAGGTTACATGAGATGAGTAATGCATAATAATACACAGCAGCCTCACCACCAAAATGATATTAAATAGCTCTTGGACTACTAATTGGTCCAGGGAAAATGGTGCAGCCTCAAGGGGAGTGTAGCACCGCCTCCAACTCCCTCAAAACCCCGCCTCCAACTCCCTCCTTCTCCCACCCATACTACAGTGAGCCTTGTGCTGTGGAAAACCACCAGTGCCGGAACAGGACTGTTCGGTCCAAGGCCAAACGAGGCCTTTGGGTTCCAAGTGGAAAAGTGCCTATAACCCGCACATACCCAGCGAAGGAACACCGCATTCATTCTTTATCGCTCGTGTTGCTTAGTGGCACTTTTCGCTGTTCTCTTGTGCCTTTTTGTGCAAAATAGTGCTTGTGACGCCCTTGGGGGAGGGGGTGACGCTACTTCGCGGTTTTTCACTTTTCGCGGTCGGTTCTGGTCCCCATTAAACGCTTTAAGTGAGGGATCACTGTATTCCCCGGCGGCGGACCTCGCCTCTGCATCGCCGTCTGCCAGCTGCTGTCACAGGTGCATTAGGTCTCTGTCTCCCAGGCTCGCCCTTGTGCACGCCTGCCACCTGCCACACTCCTGCATCCTCCTCTGTCTCGTCACCAATCCTGAATGCCTCTTCACTCTGAAAACTCTGGTTTTCTTGACTGCTGGAACTGCTATCATCTGCCATTGTTGTTTTGTTTAGGGATCACACTCGTGACGTCACGCAGCGTCGTCTGCACTACTTCCGGTTTGTTTGGCACTGCCAGCCAGAGGCAAAAGTTTATCGGCTTATAGCTTGGCCATCGCACGGCCTAAAAATTTCTTTTATGTGTTGAAAAATACAATAGGTAATAAGGAATTAATCTGCTATTCTACTTTTTGCGCCAAAAGGTGGGTTCAGTTATACTTTAAATCAATGAAAATTTGAGTGGGGAGCTAGAGCCTGCAGCCTGCCATTTTGGCCTGATTTAACCCATATTTCAGAATGGTCATAATTTGAAAATCAAAGACACAAAACGTAATGTAATAAAATACATCTGATAACTAACTTTATTCATTATCACTACTTGACAAATTAAAATTATTAAAAATCAAATAAATTACAGTAAGAGCCAACTTGCTCCTGTGATCCATTTTAATTAATTTATTTATTTATTTTGTGTGTATGTGCCACCATCATGCCCTTTTGCAGCTTTAATAAATTTTTTTCAGACAAAACTAAGAAACAATGGTGTGATAATGTTTCCAGTTAGCACAACTGAGCATCATTTAGCATTTGCCATTTTATAATTAGACATCTGATGCAGCACGATGGAAAACAGTCCCACATCCCTGACAAACAGGAGTAGCAGCTATTTGATCAAAATGGTAGTTTGGAGTTAGCAACCACCGGACAGCCTAGCCACCCACCACACACTTGTTCCGCTGCACGCACTGCGGAGGAGAGGCAGGGCGCTGACAAGTAGTGAGTGAGGAGCTTTGATCAAGAAACGGTATGTGCATTTTAAGTCACAATATAAATGATAGTGTATTCTATGAAACGACAGACTGTTTTAAATCGTCATCCATGGGCGGTGCAGTGGCGCAGTGGTTAGCACTGCGCCAGCACAGCAACTCACCCTTGGCCATGGGATCCCTGGTTCAATCCCAGCCCCTGACCAACAGTGATCTGTGTGGAGTTTGCATGTTCTCCCCGTATCTGCGTGGGTTTATTCCGGGAATTCTCTGGTTTCCTCCCACAGGCCAAAAACATGCAGGTTAGGTTAACTGGAGACTCCAAAGTGGCCCTAGGTGTGAATGTGTGCGTGAATGGTTACGGGATAGCGCCGTACCGTGGCTGCTTCATCCATCCAGGTGGATGCCCTCAATTTCCCCTCTGGGGATCAATAAAGTATACAAAATTAAAAATTAAATTAAATATATATCATATCGCACAGCCCTAATACACATACACACACACACACACACACACACACACACACACACACACACACACACACGTGCGCACAGAGTGGGTATAAAAAGTCTACACACCCCTATTCAAATGCCAGTTTTTGTGATATAAAAAAAATGAGACCAAGATAAATCATTTCAAAACTTTTTTCCACCATTAATGTGACCTATAATCTGTACAACCCAATTGAAAAACAAACAAATCTTTTAAGAGGAACAATAAAAAAAACTGACAATAACCCGGTTGCATAAATATGCACACCCTGTTGTAACTGGGGATGTGGCTGTGTTCAGAATTAACCAATCACATTCAAACTCATGTTAAATGGGAGTCAGCACACACCTGCAATCATTTAAAGTGCCTCTGATTAACCCCAAATAAAGTTCAGCTGTCCTAGTAGGCTTTTCCTGACATTTTTGTAGTCACATCTTACAGCACAAGCCATGGTCCGCAGAGAGCTTCTAAAGCATCAGAGGGATCTCATTGTTCAAAGGTATCAGTCAAGAGAAGGGTACAAAAGAATTTCCAAGGCATTAAATATACAGTGGGGTAAAAAAATATTTAGTCAGCCACCAATTGTGCAAGTTTTCCCACTTAAAAGATGAGAGAGGTCTCCAATTTTCATCACAGGTATACCTCAACTATGAGAGACAAAATGAGAAAAAAAAATCCACAAAATCACATTGAAGGATTTTTAAAGAATTTATTTGCAAATTATGGTGGAAAATAAGTATTTGGTCACCTACAAACAAGCAAGATTTCTGGCTCTCACAGACCTCTAACAACTTCTTTAAGAGGCTCCTCTGTCCTCCAGTCATTACCTGTATTAATGGCACCTGTTTGAATTCGTTATCAGTATAAAAGACACCTGTCCACAACCTCAAACAGTCAGACTCCAAACTCCACTATGGCCAAGACCAAAGAGCTGTCAAAGGACACCAGAAACAAAATTGTAGACCCGCACCAGGCTGGGAAGACTGAATCTGCAATAGGTAAGCAGCTTGGTGTGAAGAAATCAACTGTGGGAGCAATTATTAGAAAATGGAAGACATACAAGACCACTGATAATCTCCCTCGATCTGGGGCTCCACGCAAGATCTCACCCCGTGCGGTCAAAATGATCACGAGAACAGTGAGCAAAAATCCCAGAACCACACGAGGGGACCTAGTGAATGACCTGCAGAGAGCTGGGACCAAAGTAACAAAGGCTACCATCAGTAACACACTACACCGCCAGGGACTCAAATCCTGCAGTGCCAGACGTGTCCCCCTGCTTAAGCCAGTACATGTCCAGGCCCGTCTGAAGTTTGCTAGAGGGCATTTGGATGATCCAGAAGAGGATTGGGAGAATTTCATATGGTCAGATGAAACCAAAATAGAACTTTTTGGTAAAAACTCAACTTGTCGTGTTTGGAGGAGAAAGAACACCATACCTACTGTGAAGCATGGGGGTGGAAACATCATGCTTTGGGGCTGTTTTTCTGCATAGGGACCAGGACGACTGATCCGTGTAAAGGAAAGAATGAATGGGGCCATGTATTGTGAGATTTTGAGTGAAAACCTACTTCCGTCAGCAAGGGCATTGAAGATGAAACGTGGCTGGGTCTTTCAGCATGACGATGATCCCAAACACACCGCCCGGGCAATGAAGGAGTGGCTTCGTAGGAAGTATTTCAAGGTTCTGGAGTGGCCTAGCCAGTCTCCAGATCTCAACCCCATAGAAAATCTTTGGAGGGAGTTGAAAGTCCGTGTTGCCCAGCGACAGCCCCAAAACATCACTGCTCTAGAGGAGATCTGCATGGAGGAATGGGCCAAAATACCAGCAACAGTGTGTGAAAACCTTGTGAAGACTTACAGAAAACATTTGACCCCTGTCATTGCCAACAAAGGGTACATAAAGTATTGAGATGAACTTTTGTTATTGACCAAATACTTATTTTCCACCATAATTTGCAAATAAATTCTTTAAAAATCCTTCAATGTGATTTTCTGGATTTTTTTTTCCTCATTTTGTCTCTCATAGTTGAGGTATACCTATGATGAAAATTGGAGACCTCTCATCTTTTAAGTGGGAGAACTTGCACAACTGGTGGCTGACTAAGTACTTTTTTACCCCACTGTACCATGGAAGACAGTGAAGACTGTTATCATCAAGTGGAAAAAATATGGCACAACAGTGACATTACCAAGAACTGGACATCCCTCAAAAATTGATGAAAAGATGAGAAGAAAATTGGTCAGGGCGGCTGCCAAGAGTCCGACAGCAACACTGAAGGAACTGCAGGAATTTCTGACAAGCACTGGCTGTTTAGTACATGTGACAACAATCTCTTGTCTTCTTCATATGTCTGGGCTATGGGCTAGGGTGGCAAGACGGAAGCCTTATCTTACGAAGAAAAATATCCAAGCCCGGCTACATTTTGCAAAAACACATTTGAAATCTTCAAAACACGTGGGAAAATGTGTTATGATCCAATAAAACTAAGGTTGAACCTTTTGGCCATAATTCAAAAAGGTATATCTGGTGCAAACACAACACTGCTCATCACCAATAAAACACCATACTGTACCTACAGTGAAGCATGGTGGTGGCAGCATCATGCTTTGGGGCTGTTTTTCTTCAGCTGGAACTGGGGCCTGAGTCAAGATGGAGGGGAATTATGAACAGCTCCAAATACCAGTCAGTGTTGGCACAAAACCTTCAGGCTTCTTTTAGAAAGCTGAAGATGAAGAGAAACTTCATCTTTCAGCATGACAATGACCCAAAGCACACATCCAAATCAGCAAAAGAATGGCTTCACCAAAAGAAGATTAAGGTTTTGGAATGGCCCAGCCAGAGTCCAGACCTGAATCCAATGGAACATCTGTGGGGTGATCTGACGAGGGCTGTGCACAGGAGATGCCCTCGCAGTCTGACAGATTTGGAGCGTTTTTGCAAAGAAGAGTGGGCAAATACTGCCACACCATGATGCGCCATGCTGATAGACTCCTACCCAAAAAGACTGAGTGCTGCAACAAAAGCCAAAGGTGCTGCAACAAAGTATTAGTTTAAGGGTGTGCATATTTATGCAACCAGGTTGTTGTAAGTTTTTTATTATTTATTTTTCCCCTTAAAAGATTTCAGTTTGTTTTTCAATTGGGCTGTACAGGTTATAGGTCACATTAATGGTGGAAAAAGTTTTGAAATGATTTATCTTGGTCTTTTTTTTTTTTACATCACAAAAACCTGGCATTTGAACAGGGGTATGTAGATTTTTTTATATCCTCTCTCTCTGTCTGTCTGTGTGAGTGAGTGAGTGAGTGAGTGAGTGAGTGAGTGAGTGAGTGAGTGAGTGAGTGAGTGAGTGAGTGAGTGAGTGAGTGAGTGAGTGAGTGAAGATATGTCATCAGTGGAAGACAACACCATGCAAGATCCATCCTTCTACCGCTTAATCCTTTTTGGGTCGCTGGAGGGGGCTGTACAAGCCAGTGTCTTTGGGCAAGAGGTAGGGTACACCCTGGACAGATCGCCAGTCCATCATAAGACCAACACAGAGAGACAAACAATCATTCACACTCACATTCATACCTAAGGACAATTTAGAATCCCCATTTGATACCAATTAACCTAACCTGCATGTCTTTGGACTATGGGAGGAAACCGGAGTACCCTGAGAAAAACCCACGCAGACACAGGGAGAACATGAAAACTCCACACAGAAGAGTCACCGATGGCCAGGGGGTGGGATCAAACCCACAATGGTCAAGGGTGGAATCGATACCGTGACCTTCTTGCTGTGCTGCCACAGCGCTAACCACTGTTCCACTGAGCTGCCCACACTGCAAGATATCACAATACATTTGAGATACCCTGCCTAATGATGATATCACAGTGGCCCTCATTTTCTAAAAGTGTGTAGAAATCAGCACACATTTGAGTGTAAATATGATCATAGGAAAAGGTCTACATGGTATTTATAAAACCACGCATATCTGGTCAATCTCATCTTACGATCGTTTACTCTTTGATAAATCTGATGGATGGAGCCGAGCATCATTTGAATTCCATACCAATGTTTCGCCTCCAGAATTTACGACACAGGGGAACAAGAGACAGCAAAAAGAGAAACTTTTCCAAAGTAGAAATGGACTATATTATAAGAGAAGTGAAACATAATTCTATAGTTTGTTAACCTTGAGTTGCTTTAAATTAGGGCTGCAACTAACGATTATTTTGGTACTCGACTAATCTAACGACTATTTTTTCAATTAGTCGACTAATCGCAATTATTTTTCTCATGTCCACCATCTCTGCTTCCTGTTGGGGCTCTAGTGCATGTTTTACCTCACCCGGTGTTTAAGCCTGCACTTCTGTGAAAGCACCTTGCTGTCAGTCCCTGTTTTAATACAACATTTTATAAGCAGCTTCCAGAGCTAAATACAAAAACAATAAAGCTGTATTAATTATCACAAGTTTAAGGTTATATATCAGTTTATCACAGGCAGCATAATGCCTCATGTCAATTAAACAACTGATTCAATATCTTACAACTGAATTACTGATCTGCTCCAACCCACAAACTAACATTAGGTGGAAGTTTACTGTAAGTGCGTTTTTCACAAAAAACAGTGCATCTGGAAAGTATTCACAGCGCTTCACTTTTTCCACATTTTGTTGTGCTACAGCCTTATTCCAAAAGGGATTAAATTCATTTTTCCCCTCAAAACTCTACACAGAATACCCCATAACAACAATGTGAATTTTTTTTTTTTGAGATTTTTGCAAATTTATTACAAATAAAAAACTAAGAAATGTGCATGCACATGTACATAAGTATTCACAGCCTTTGCTATGAAGCTCAAAACTGAGCTCAGGTGCATCCTGTTTCCACTGATCATCGTTGAGATGTTTCTACACTGTAACTGGAGTCCACCTGTGGTCAATTCAGTTGATTGGACATGATTTGGAAAGGCACACATCTGTCTATATAAGGTCCCACAGTTGACAGTGCATGTCAGAGCACAAACCAAGCATGAAGTCAAAGGAATTGTCTGTAGATCTCCGAGACAGGATTGTCTCAAGGCGCAAATCTGGGGAAGGGTACAGAAAAATTTCTGCTGCTTTGAAGGTCCCAGTGAACACAGTGGCCTCCATCATCTGTAAATGAAACAAGTTCGGAACCACCAGGAATCTTCCTCGAGCTGGCCAGCCATCTAAACTGAGCGATCGGGGGAGAAGGGCCTTAGTCAGGGAGGTGACCAAGAAGCTGATGGTCACTCTGCCAGAGCTCCAGCGTTCCTCTGTGAAGAAAGGAGAACCTTCCAGAAGGACAACCATCTCTGCAGCAATCCACCAATCAGGCCTGCATGGTAGAGTGGCCAGACGGAAGCCACTCCTTAGTAAAAGGCACATGGAGGTCTGAAATGTCTAAACTTTATGTTGTATTACTGGTCAGCACAACTGAGGTCTATGACATTATTTTTCATCAAATGATCCTCCTCACTGGACTGAAATGGAATCATACAATTTACCTTTACCTCTTTCCTTATTCATATATTTAGACTCGGCTAAAAAATTACAGAAACAAGTTAAAAATCCAATTGTAAAGCACATGATCAAAATATGGTGTGAAACCATCTGAAACGTCATCACCCAGGAGCCGCAGCATTAACATCTGCTTGGTAAGTTTTAGCAAGTAAAGAAAGTTGGTGCCGCTTATTTTCAATGGCCAACTGTTTCAAGCTTTAGAAAACTGACAGTACTGTTAGAACATGCTGTTTTTGTTAGCTTACCTGTTTGACAGTAAGCTCTCTGGTTGCTGCGGGGTGAGCAGTTTAAGTCATGGCTAATGTGTTAAATGCAGTAAATGACTGAATTGCAGAAGTCACTATTTCTTTTTCATCTTCGTTAATATTAGCCCTCATTCTGAATATTAGTACATCTGGGTTAATTAGAATATCCCAATTTGTAATTTTAATAAATAAAAACATACAACCATAATCATCAAAATTAAATCAAACTGCTTGAAATGTCACTCTTAAGTGTATTGAACACTGACTATGAAGGTTTACCTTTCTGAATTACAGTGCATCCGGAAAGTATTCACTTTTTCCACATTTTGTTGTTACAGCCTTATTTCAAAAGGGATTAAATTCATTTTTTTTCCCTCAAAATTCTACACACAATACCCCAATGTGAAAAAAGGTTTTGGGTTTTTTGGGTTTTTTTTTTTAGATTTTTGCAAATTTATTAAAAATAAAAGTCTAAGAAATCACATGTACATAAGTATTTACAGCCTTTGCTCAATACTTTGTTGATTCACCTTTGACAGCCTCAAGATTTTTTTTTTTTGAATATGATGCCACAAGCTTGGCACACCTATCTTTGGGCAGTTTTGCCTATTCCTCTTTGCAGCACCTCTCAAGCTCCATCAGGTTGGATGGGAAACGTTAGTGCGCAGTCATTTTCAGAGCTCTCCAGAGATGTTCAATTGGATTCAAGTCTGGGCTTTGGCTGGGCCACTCAAGGACATTCACAGAGTTGTCCTGAAGCCACTCCTTCGATATCTTGGCTGTGTGCTTACGGTTGTTGTCCTGCTGAAAGATGAACCATCGCCCCAGACTGAGGTCAAGAGCACTCCGGGTTTTCATCCAGGATGTCTCTGTACATTGCTGCATTCATCTTTCCCTTTATCCTGACTAGTCCCCCATTTTCTTCCGCTGAAAAACATCCTCACAGCATGATGCTGCCACAGCCATTGGCGTGGTTTTGAGTGGTGTCTGGTTTCCTCCAAACATGACGCCTGGCATTCACTCCAGAGAGTTCAATCTTTGTCTCATCAGACCAGAGGATTTTGTTTCTCATGGCCTGAGAGTCCTTCAGGTGCCTTTTGACAAACTCCAGGCGGGCTGCCATGTGCCTTTTTTCCCCCCCACAATATTTTTTATTGAACCTTTTTTTTTTTTTTTTTTTTTTTTTTACACACATGGCACAGACAGTCAAACACTAACACTAAAGTAATTTAAAAATTAAAAAAAAAAAACACTAAACAACAAAAAAACTAGAAAAGCACTCGGAGAGCGCAGACCTCCGCCAAGTGCCACAGTTCCCCCCATACAGTGTTTGTGTGTACGTTGTCAGATTCCTTGACCATGAAAACATCTGAGTAGCAATTGGATTCACAATGATAGGATTAGTGGTTCAGTAGTAAAAGCATTACCTCCTTGGCGGAGGTAATAAACTGAAGTGTTGGTGTTGTGTCCATGTCCTGCATCTGCAAACTCCCAGGCTGGGGGTGTTGCAATTGAATGAACAAATGAATTAATCTTTATTTCGAATAGATTAAGAGTACAGGTTAAAAGAAAGTGAATAATGTAACAAAGGGGGTAATAAAATCCAACAAGGTCAAATTAGACAATAGCTCCTCTGATTATACAGTTCAACATAAGTTATCCGAAATATGTGATGGCTGAATCCGCAGCTTATATTGCCCACCCATGTTCCATGCAAGAATTCAAAAGAAAAAACAAAAGAAGTCATGACACAACTGCGTACAACCCACAGGCCAATGGGTTATGTGAGCATTTTAGATCACTGAAAGCAGCACTGAGGGCTTCACTGACGGATGCCAATTAGGTAGACGGGTTGGCGTGGGTTTTATTCAAAAATCAAACGTTTATTTCAAACTCAGGGTTCATATTAAATGCAGAACTAAAAGGAGTAGAAAATAAATAAATAAATAAATAAAAGTATATACAGATCAGCAGACAGTCGGCGGTCTTGTAACAACAATAACATACAATACTGGACTCAGTATAAAATGGAACGCCACCACTTCCAAATGCTGAAGTGTGAGTGACGAGTTGACAATTGCTGATATAAGATGATTGTTACATGGCAGCAACCTTGTCATCAAACTGTAAACATCGTTACGTATCAACTCGCCAAAAGACGGAATGTTCACAGACACAAACATCTTGCTTGCAGTCGATCTTCGTGGTACATCTAATCTTTATCTTTATTGGGGTTGCGCTCCGCGGCCAAAGATGATTTGGAAAATTCCCCGGCAGAGAGCTTCTTTTTGCGGAGCTACTATGGCTGACCGGGGAATTTCTGCCAAATAATCCAGCGGCGGACAGCTGGCTGTCTGAGCTTTTGCAGCGTTGCGCAAACACAGGCACACAGCACGCTGCCGAGCAGCTCGTTTTTGCGCAGCGCCTATGGCTGCCCGGGGAATTTCTGCCAAATAATCCGGCAGCGGACAGCTGCCCGTCTCAGCTTTTGCAGCGTCGCGCAAACACAGGCACGGTGTTTTCCGCGTGCTTTTGTGCCTAAAACGTTGAAGAAGGCGGAGTTTATGTTGGTCAGACACGATGACCAGCGCCCTCCATTGCGCCTGCGCACATGTTGAAAATAGCCGTATGTCACAGTGTTAAAGAATGCTTTAAAAAATTCCTGTATCCAGACGGTGATCCGGATCATCCCCAAAATTTAATCAGTTCTCCCTTGTACCATTTCCAACAACGCCTGAAAGTTTCATGGAAATCCGTCCAAGACTTTTTGAGTTATCTTGCTAACCAACAGACAGACAGACAGACAAACCCCGGCAAAAACATAACCTCCTCCTGGCCTTTCGGCCTGGCGGAGGTAAATATACTAAAAACAACAACAACCATTAACAAAAGCAAATCAACAACAATGCTCCTCTGTTTAGTCTAGGTAATCTATTACATAAGTATACATAATATACATTCACCAGTTTGGAATTTGCAAGGTCCACACATATCATTCACCTTCTTCTTCAGAAGTTATGTTTAATTTCTTTACATAATCAATGAAAGGTCTCCATATATTCTCAAACACTTTTTCCTTTGATTTCAGTATGTATGTTATTTTTTCTAGTGGAAGGTTTGTTAACATCTGTCTTAACCACTGAGTCACATCTGGTCTATGAGTCTTTTTCCACAGTAGTGCAATACATTTTTTGGCATTAAGCACACTGAGGTCTATGAATGCTCTTTCACTCTTATTAAAGTTATGTTTTTTTTGGATACAGACCCAACAAAAACAGTTTATGGGTTCAGTGTGAATTGTTTTTGTTTTTTTTTTATTTAAGTTTTTGTAAAGGGTATACAGGTCGTTACAGCAATGCAGTGTTTACATTTTCATCACATGTTCCCTTATTTTCAGATATCTGACAACATTGGAAGATTAATTCTTACAACACCCCTTTTTTTTTTTTAAAGTGAAAGAAAAAGTGAAATTAAAGAGAAAAAAAAACAAGAAACAAATAAAAAAAAAAAAAAAACAAACCAGTAAAAAACAAACAAAAAGAAAAAGTAAGTAAATAAAGATAAAAGAGCATCTGAGTAGCGTTGGAACAGAGAGCGGAACCATTATTGAAATGGTATTTGTCAAAGATTAGATCTAATGGAAGACACATATGCGGTCCAGGGTTGCCAAAAGTTCATGAACACATCCATGTCCTGTCTCAGTGCGAATGTCAACTTTTCCATCGAGTAAATGTCTTGGATCACGTTAGTCCAATCTTCAGGTGTAGGACAGTCCTTCAACATCCATTTTTTAGTTAGAGCTTTTTTGCTTGCCAATATTAAAACATTGAATAAGTATTTTTCTCCTCGTCTTTCCAGTGAGTCCGGTAGTAAACCCAAATACAAAGTTACAAAAGAAAAGGGAACTGTAATTTTGAATATTTTCCCCAATATTGTCTGTACCTTGGTCCAATATTGGTGGATAACTGGGCATGACCAAAACACATGAAAATGATTTGCAGTCTTTTCACCACACAAGCGCCAACAGTTCAATCCCTTATGGGTAAATTTGTTTTGTGCAGGTGTTCTGAAAAATCTTGCCAAGTTTTTCCATCCAAATTCTCTCCACTGCAGGGATGAGGTACTTTTCCATTGCTGTTTATTTAGCTTTTCCCATATTTCCAGTTGTAAAGTGAAATTCCCCTCTTTTTCCCATCTCTCTTTTATATAAGATGTGTTGTCTCCTTTTAAGTCTTGAAGACCTTGGTATATTTTAGAAATGTATCTGATCCCTGGGATCCCTTTATATGCCATTAAGAAGACCTTCAGAACACCTGACTGGGCCCTTTCCAAAACCTCCTTTTTAAGTATATTGTTTATGTGGTGTCTAAGCTGGAAGAACCTGTAAAGGTCTTGATTTATTAGGCCTTGTTTTTTCAAATCTTCAAAACTTCTTAAGATTTGCCCTTTAAAAAAATCGTAATATTTTATCAGCCCTTTCTCCTTCCACTTTTTAAATCTGGTGTCTGTTTTATTAGGAGTAAAGTCCTGATCATAGGCGATCCATTGCAGAAGTCGATAGGGCTCTTTAGTTTGATTCTCTCTGACTATCTTAAACCAAATTTTTAGCGGGGTCTCTATCCACGGGTTAGTGTTATTCAAAAGCTTAGGTAAGACATTGTTCCCTATTATCGCCTGTAGGGGGATGTCACTTGTTATTTGGCATTCGATCTCCTTCCATTGTGCAGTGTAGACTGGGTTACATATCTCTACTAAAGTTTTAATTTGTGCGGCTTTAAAGTAGTCCCTGATATTTGGCAGCGCGAGCCCACCTTTGTCTTTGTTTAGCTGTAGGGTTCTATATCTGATTCTAGGTCTCTTGCCCTGCCATATGAATCTTGAGATCCTTCTGTCCAGCTCCTGCCATGTTTTTTTGGGAGGTTCTACCGGTATTGTTTGGAAAAGGTATAGAAGACGTGGAAGTATATTCATTTTGACTGCTTCAATTCTTTGTGCAGTACCCAAGAATGGTATCATATTCCATCTTGCTAGGTCAGATTTTATTTTTGTCACCAGTGGATCATAGTTTAGTGATATAATTTTGTTGAGTTGTTTCGGGATATTGACCCCCAGATATTTCATAGATTCCGACTCCCAGTTAGTTTTGAGTTTGCTTAGTGAATAATGATTTGGGTCATAGTTGAATGTTAAAACTTGGGTTTTATGCATATTTAATTTGTACCCCGATAAATCTCCATACTCTGAAAAAACTGAGGTTAGTTCTGGTAAAGAAGTGTCCGGCTGCCCTAGGTATATTAAAATGTCATCAGCAAAGAGTGCTATTTTATGTTCCTTCTGACCAAGTGTAATACCTTGAATTTTTTGGTTTTGTCTTATCCATTGGCTCAGAGGTTCTATGAAGATTGCAAAGAGCAGTGGAGACAGGGGGCAGCCCTGACGACATCCTCTTTCCAGTTCAAAAGATGATGATAAATTACCGTTAATCCTTATTTTAGCTGTTGGTTTTTTATATAATGCCTGTATAGTTCTAATGAAGTTGTTATGAAAATTGAAACTGGATAAGATTCTATATAGAAAAGACCAGTCAACCGAATCGAATGCTTTTTCAGCATCTAATCCCAATATGACTGCATTTAAGTTATATTTTTTTATATGATGAATTATGTGTAAAGTGCGTCGAATGTTGTCTTGTGTCTGTCTTTGTCTTATAAAACCTGTTTGGTCTAAATGAATTAGGTCTGTCAGTATATTTTCTAACCTTTTGGCAAGGATAATGGTAAAAAGCTTATAGTCCTGATTTAGTACACTGATTGGTCTGTAGTTGGAGCACTCTAGTTTATCCTTTTCAGGTTTAGGTATAACTGCAATGACCCCTTCTCTCCAGGAGGGGGGGATTTCCCCTGTGTGGAGGACATAATTAAATGTTTTCAGGAGGAGAGGAGATAGTTGCTGTTTAAAGGTTTTGTACCACTCTGCTGTATAGCCATCAGCTCCTGGGGATTTGTTAGCTTTAAGTTTCATAATTGCTTTTTCCAATTCTTTAGGATGTATTTCTGACAGTGGTGTTTTATTTTGTGACTCCGTAAGTTGGGGAAGGTTTAATGTGTTTAGGAATGCCTCGGATGCGTTTTTATGTTTTTTGTGGGAGTATAAGTTCTTATAGTAATTCTCGAAGTTTTTAAGAATATCCTGAATTCTGAATTTTATTTCCTTTGATACTGGGTCTCTGATTTTGTAGATTGCTCTTTCTGTTTGATGTTTCCTCAATTTATAGGCTAGCAATTTTGCCGATTTACTGCCTGCTTCATAGTATTTTTGTTTCAGAAATGTAAGTTTCTTCTGGATTTCTATTGTGTAGATCTCATTTATTTGGTTTTTAATTTCCTTAATCTTGAGCGAGTCAGTAGAATGAGTGTTGCCTTTGTGTTCTTTTTCTAGGTTCCTAAGTTCTGACTCTAATGTGGATAGTTTTTCTTGTCTTAGTTTCTTTTGGGTTGCCAGTTTTGCAATAATCTTTCCTCTTATTACAGCTTTACATGCATCCCACAGTATTAAAGGGGATACTTCTCCATTATCGTTATCTTCCAAATATCTGAGAATATCTGATTCCAATTCATCTTTCAATGGTCCTTTCAGGACATTTGAATTTAACCTCCAAGAAAATGTATTATTTGTGTATTTTTGGATATTTAAGTCCATGTAGATCGGACTGTGGTCGGAGAGATCCATCAGTCCTATTTTACATGTTTTTACTCTTCCAATGTCTCTATTAAACATAAAAAAATAGTCAATCCTTGAGTAAGATGAATGTGGAGTTGAGTAAAATGTATAGTCTTTTACACTGGGGTTGAGTTCCCTCCACACGTCACAGATTCCCAATTCTTTTAGTAGCATCCGAGTCTTCCTGTTTTGGGTGTTATTTTGATGTGGGGAATTACCAGAAGCATCCCAGTATGGATTCAGTCTAAGATTGAAGTCCCCACCACATATCACTAAACCTTGAGCTTTAGTTATCATTAGGTCGAATACATTTTTATAAAATTTCCAGTTAGCCCCTGGGGGAGCATACACATTCAGCAGGGTGATATCTTCTCCCTCTAGCCGCCCAGTTACCAAACTGTATCTCCCTTCTTTATCTTTGTGTTCTGATTTTTTTTCAAATGTAATTTTGGTTGATATCAATGTCGCTACTCCCCTCCTCCTCCCTGATTTATATGAAGATGAAGAGATCATTTTAAACCCTTGTCTACTGAGTTTATTGTGTTCCACGTCTGTTAGGTGGGTTTCTTGTAAAAGTATTATTCCTGCTTTGTCTTTTTTCATTTTGCCTAGAATCTTGGATCTTTTAACTGGATTCAGGATTCCTTTTACATTATATGAAATTATTTTGGTTACACCCTGTTTCTCCATTGTGTTGTTTTGTTTAGTATAACTGTGTGGTGGCCCTCTTTTGTGCTACTCAGAAACTGAAAGAACATTAAAAACAAGAAAAACATTAAGAACATAGTGTAAAAAACTTTAAAACAAAAAGCTGTCATAAGAACTTCCTGAGCTGAGGTCTTTTTAAAGACCCTGTAAGAGCCTTGATGGAGTGAAGGCTCTGAGGGAAATTCCTCAAACTCTGTTACGTGTTGAGGGCCCTCTCTTACCACTGAAAGTAGTCCCATGCTTTTAACGTGAGTTTCAGAACCCAATCCAAACTTGTAATGATTTTTTTTTTTCCTTTTATGCCTAAACCCTGTGAAATTGTGTGCACCCTCCCACCCCCATCACATCAAACATTCACGCAAAAACAGTATTTGTTAGTATGAGGAGAACATGTGGATTATTGTCACATTTCTATTTTAACAAGTTTTTTTTTTTTTATTACAAAGACTTATTTGTTTCAAATAATATGATTGTTCCATGAAATGTTTTACCACATGCTGAATATGCATCTCCTTTAATGTTTGTTACCTTGTATGAGGGGGGATGGATGTGCGGATTGATTCAAGAGAAAAAAAAAAAAAAAAAAAAGGTCGCTATTCCAACCTGAAAACGGATAGTTTATCCGCGACGCTCTGGTGCTGGGTTTCCCGCTGCTGGTCCGTGGATTTTGAAGGTCTTTGTGTTGTCCATGTTTGCGCTTTGATCTTCTCACTCGGGTCTGCTGGGGGTTTAAATACCGTTACCGGGAGGCCTCTTTTCGCCATGTCAGCTGTTGCTTCTTCCGCCGAATTATAGAGACACGTTTCATCGCCGTAGAAGACCCTTAACTTCGCAGGAAATGGTGTCTGAAAGCGCAATTTCTTCTCTCTTAACACCTTTTTCGCGTCATTGTATTCCCTGCGCTTTTTAAGGACCTCCGGGGCGTAATCGTGTTCCACGTAGACTTTTCTCTCCTGGTGCATAAATCCTTTTTTCTGCCAGGCCAGTCTTACAACCTCTTGTTTTATTTTGAAATTGGAAAATCTTACCAACACCGAACGTGGGGGCGCTTCCGCCGCCGGCCTAGCGGCTAATGAACGATGTGCCTTTTCTATCTTCAAGTCGGTGGTTTGTGGAATATCCAATTTCTCTCTTAGTAAGGATTCCACGCATTCTGCCATTGAGTTAAAACCATTTTCGGTTCCTTCTATCAGACCATGAATTCTTATGTTGTCTCTTCTTTGTTTTCCTTCTTGGTCGGTTAGCTTAGCCTCTATAGCTGCTTGTCTTTTGCGTAGGTCTAGCACAGAATCTTCGAGCACTTTTATTCGATCCTCTGTTTCCAAGATTCGGTTCTCGGCCTAGTCCACTCTGCTGTTTGTCCTTTTCAATTCTTCTCTGAATTCCCGAAATTCGGCCGTAACATCTCGGCGAAATCGTCGTAGCTCCTCAAATAGTGATTTCAGGCTAACCCTTTTGTTAGCTATCACCAGTTCCTCGTCTTCTGAACGGAGATCTTCCAGTTCGGATTCTCCGGCCGATACGTGTCCTGGCCTGGAGAATTTCAGTTTCTTCTGTTTTCCTTTAGACATGATGATTTTGTCTTTTGATTTTCACTCCTCCAAAAATCCGTTAAGTTTGATTTTCAAGGTGTTATCCTAGATTGGGTCTGAGAACTTCAGTGTTAAGCTGCAGTCGCCATGGCGTCCAGACTGGAAGTCGCAGTGTGAATTGTTTTGAAATTATTTTTTCAATTGTTACCCTCACCTCTTCCCAAAACATTGATTTTTCTACATTCCCATAAACAATGAAATAGGGTTCCTTTACTTTCGATACATTTTGTGCATGTATCTGGTATGTTTTTGTTATATCTATTGAACTCCACTGGTGTAACATACATCTGCATTAACCATTTAAAATGTATCAGTTTAAGACGTACATTTATTGAGGTGGTTTGAGCTTCTGCACAAGCCATTTCCCATTGTTCCTCTGAAATTTCAATTTGCAGGTCTTCTTTCCAATAATTCAGTCTTTTCTGTGAGTTTTCACTTGAGAATAGTGTCAATGAGTTATAAAACTCTGAAATAATACCCTTTCTCTTATTATCTTTGGTCAAAATTTTTTCCAAGGATGAATAAGTAGGTCGGGTGAGAGCATTATTTTGATTTGATCGAATAAAATTTCTAAGCTGAAGATATTTTCAAAAATGTGTTCTATTAAGATTGAATTTAATCCTCAGTTCTTCAAAAGACATTATGTTATCTGAACATGACAAATATAAATCTTGAATCTTTTGAATCCCTTTTAAATTCCATACTTTAAATACAGTATCCGCTCTCCCTGGTGTAAAATATTGATTACCCCATATTGGGCTAAATTGTGATAGTGAGTGTGGTTCTTTTAAATATTTTTTGGTTTCACACCATATTTTGATCATGTGCTTTACAACTGGATTTTTAACTTGTTTCTGTAATTTTCTAGCCGAGTCTGAGTATATGAATAAGGGAAGAGGTAAAGGTAAATTGTATGATTCCATTTCAGTCCAGTGAGGAATATCATTTGATGAAAAATAATATGTCATAGACCTCAGTTGTGCTGACCAGTAATACAACATAAAGTTTGGACATTTCAGACCTCCACGATCAAATGGTAAATATAGTAAGGACAAACGTAATCTAGCCTTCCTATTGTTCCATATAAATTCCACTAACTTTTTTTTAATTCTTGAGAATAGATCTGAAGGTGGTGGTAAAGGAATGTTTTGAAATAAATAAAGTATTTTTGGTAAGATATTACTTTCAAGTATATTAATTCTCCCGATCATCGACATTGGTAGTGACATCCATCTCTGAAGTAACTCATTAATATCTGTCATTAAGGCTTCATAGTTGGCACTGGCGACTGATTCTAGCTTAGGCAAAATTTGAATTCCTAAATATTTAAACTGATTTACAACATTGAATTGATTTACCTCAGGAGTTGGGTGATTTCTCTGGGTCTCATTTAGCATTAATATTGAAGATTTAGTTTTACTTATTTTATATCCTGATATTTCCCCAAAGTTCTTTATTAAATTTAACAAGGTCGGAATTGATTTTTTAAAATTCAACATAAACAATTATGTCATCAGCATACAGGGAGATTTTATGTTCTGTTGGTCCTACTTTAATTCCATATATTTGTGGATGTAAACATACTGCCATTGCTAAAGGTTCAATTGCCATAGTAAACAATAAAGGTGAAAGTGGACAACCTTGTCGACATCCTCTGTTGATTTTTATTGATTTTGAGATATTGCTGTTTGTTAGGATTTCTGCTGTAGCATTATTGTATATTATCTGGACCCATTTTATGAAATTATTTTCAAGTCCAAACCTTTGTAGGACTTCAAAAAGATAGGGCCATTCGACCCTATCAAAGGCCTTTTCGGCGTCCAATGATAAGAGAGCTGTATCCGGTGCTTCTTTATTGGAATAAATAATATTAAATAGTCTTCTTACATTATGGAAGCCTTGTCTTCCCATTATAAAGCCATTCTGATCTCGGTTAATAATATTTGGTAATATTTCTTGTAGTCGTTTTGCTAAAATTTTACAGATTATTTTAAGATCAGCATTTAATAGGCTTATTGGTCTCATGTTTTCACATTTATTAGGGGGTTTGCCTAGTTTTGGCAACAGTATAATTAAGGCATTATTCATGTATGGTGGTAAATTACCATTTTGAAATGCTTCTAAAACCATTTCCAAAAGTGGTTTTATTAATTTTTTATAGAGGTCAACTGGAAGACCATCTGGTCCTGCTCTTTTCCCCGATTTCATATTATCAATGTCTTGCCCAACTTCTTCTTGACTAATTTTAGACTCCAGTATCTCCATATTTTCATTTGGAATACACGGTATAGATAATCCACCCAAAAACCCATTTAGTTTTGTTAAGTCAGTTTCATTTTTTGTATCATATATTTTTTCATAGTAATCTCTAAAGGCACTATTAATTTCTAAAGGATCTATAACCACCTGTCCGTTACTTATAATACTGGTAATTGGTGTTTTAGATTCTAATTGTTTAATCTGCCATGCCAATAATTTTCCTGATTTTTCACCTTGTTCATAAAAAGTTTGCTTCAATCTTAGAAGACTCGAGGCAGCTCTATTCACTGATTTTTTTTTTTATCATATTCAGCTCTCAGAATCAGTAATTTGTTCTCTAACTGTGGGTTACTTCCTGCATACACTTTTTCTTGAAGAATTTTTATTTTACGTTCCAATTGGACTCTCTCCTCTCGAGTCTTCTTAGATTTTGAACCTGTGTAACTAATAATATGCCCCCTAATAAAAGCTTTGAAAGCCTCCCACTTTATACATGCCGTTGTTTGTGTAGTATTAATATCAAAGAACTCATCTGTTTTTCTATGTACTTAACAAATTCCTCATCCTGAAGCCATTTATGCTGAAAATGCCACCTACCTGGATCCTTTGTCAATTTCTTATCTACATACATTAGACAGCAGGGTGCATGATCAGAGATCACAATGTTATCATAGAAACAGTTTTGAATCTTGGACCTTAATTCTGTAGAGACTCAAAAAGTAGTCAATACGTGAGAATGTCTTATAGGTATTAGAATAACAAGAATAGGCTTTGACTTGTGGTTTCATTTCTCTCCATATATCTAGTAATCTCAATTCTTTCATAAAATGATTAATGGTCATCCTGCATCCATTGTGCGTACAGTCCAGTCCTGTTGACCTATCTATACTGGGATTCAATGTACAATTAAAATCCCCTGCTATTATATGTTGCCCTGTAAGTGATGATAAAATAAGGAATAAATTGACAAAGAAGTTTTGATCATCAATATTGGGGCCGTATAAGTTCACCAGATTTATATTTTCTAATAACAAAGATCCTTGGATGATTAGATATCTTCCAAATTTGTCTCCAATTACATTTTTCACTTGAAATGGGACTGTTTTGTGTATGAGAGTCATAACTCCCCTGGCTCGGGATGAAAATGATGAGGTGAACACATTTCCTTGCCATCTTCTCCTATTTCTTTTTACATCCTCCTCTATTAGATGAGTTTCTTGTAAAAATACAATTTTTGAATCTATATCTTTTATTTTATTCATAACTTGTTTAAGTTTTTTTAGATTTTGTAGACCTCTGCAATTCCATGAAGTTAAATTAAGATTAACGGTTTGATCTATGATCAACAAGGAGTTTGAGATTACCTTGCAATATGAACATGCTCATACAGAGAAGCAAAAACATGGATGATAGAACATTCATCCTACAAACCAAGCAAAAACAAAAACAAATTCCCCTTCCCCACATTCGTGGTTATCCCCCCAAAATCAAAAAAAAAATTCCGTCTCCCGTTATAGCTAGTGACTGTTCCACACCTGCGAGGATCAGTCAAACCACTCTCTCTTTCTCCTCTCAATCACCCTGACTCTACTACTATTTTTATGACATTAACTCTCTTCTGTAGTTTTTTCAACATAACTTCAAAGTTTTATAGCAACTTTGTACATCATAGCTTTTTTTTTTTTTTTTTTTTTTAAATACAGTCTGTATTTTGTAGACATGTTATATGTTTCAGATCAATCAGATGCCTGTACAAATGCTTAAAAGTTCTACCTTTGTCATGTTCATGCTTAGCTCCCACCAGTCTCCTCTTGGATCTGCTTAATAAGCTCCTGCGCCTCTTGAGGGGTCTTGAAGGTGTGCGTTCTCCCCTTATATGTGACCAGCAGTCTTGCCGGATGAATCACTCCGTGACGAATCCCGAGGTTGCGCAGCTCTTTGCAGGCGGGGTCGAACTGCCTCCTTAATTGTTGAATTCCTGTAGCGAAGTCTGGGTAGAACCGCACCTGTTGATCCTGGTATTTGATTTACCCTTTAGCTTGCGCCGCGTTGGTGACCGTCATCTTGTCTCTGTAGTTGAGGAACTTCATAATCAGCGTCCTCGGTGGTGTCTTTTTATCTCTCGGTGGGCCGATTCGGTGAGCGCTCTCTAAGACGACCAATGACTGCAGATCCGCGTTGTTCAGCGCTTCTGGAATCCACTTTTCCAAAAAGGAACATGAGTCCCATCCCTCCGCTCCCTCCGGGAGGCCCACCAGCCTCAAATTATTCCGTCGCGAACGGGATTCCAAATCCAGGACATTATCTTCCAGACGTTTACATTTTAATTTTAATGTTTGCACCTTTGATTGTAGGCTGGTGATGTCATCTTCAGCGCTTGAAATTCGGAGCTCCGCCTGCGATACTCGTTCCATACAGTCGCTTATTTCCTTTCTCATTCCTTCTATCGCTGCTATAATCCCATCAAATTTAGATGAAAACTCTGCTCTCAGAGTTGATGGCAGTGAGCACTGCGTTTGTGCTCTCCCCAGCAGTTCCCGCTCCACCACTGGCTCCATCCTCCGCCATAGTCTCTGGAGTTTTTTGTGCTTCGCCTCGAGCGTGGAAGTCTGTTAGCTTGGGTTGTTTTGTCGAATTACTTTTTCCGCCACCTGATTTCCCAGCCTTGGTCTTTACCATATCCGCGCCTAAGCGCTGGGATGGGTTTTTGTTCTAATTAAGAGAGTTTAGGCAAACTTTTTATTTTTAGGAGCAGAGCAGTGTGAAAACACGTCTTCCTACGTGGCCGCCATAACCGGAAGTCCAAAACGATTTTGAGCCATTTTACTCAATAGAACCAAACTGAAATGACCAAATCTTCTCAGGAAATGACTTGAAACCCTTTTCGTAGTTAAAATAGAAACAAAAAATAAACCAAATTATTAAACCCTACTGTGGTGTGGGGATTTAAAAATGTGATTATAAATTTTACTTTGAAATATATTTTCCTTTTTTTTATCCCCTTAAGATCTGTGAAGACTGGGTTTCCACTCCAAGATCCATCCTGCACTGAGATGGTTGTGAAGGGAAGAGGTTGTCAGTGGAGGAGCCATCCCTGGTTCGTTGTGGATTTCAGCACAGAAGACCTCAAATTTTTCAGGGATCTTAATTTTCAAATTCAAGATTCAAGAAGGTTCTGCCATAATTTTCTCCATACTCTAACATGTATTCAGTGCAATTTAGTTGTTGTAATGGCCAATCAGTTTAGTTTATTGGTTTGTCAGGAACCATGTACAGAAAAAAACCCATTAAACACTGGGTAAAGATGCGCCGTACCAGATTATAGCGTTCTCACTAATTTCCATCTGTAGTCCCTGAGGCAGGCAGGATGATATTAAAAGAAAAACAGCACATATAGAAAGCAAATCAAGTCGGATTTCAGAGTCTGCTGTCCCTGAAACAAGCAGGGAGTAAGTTTAAAAGGTAAAAAGGTAAGAGAAACAGCACACGTATGATTTTGTTTGTTGCTAAAATGCATGGTAGTTATTTTCCCTACATTCAGAGTGAGGCATGATTGATTAAGCTATTTTGACACTTTCTCCACTGCTGTCATTAACTTGTCAAACACTTGTTCAGCATCCTTCCCATGTGTGAAGAAGATGGTCATCTGCATACATCTGAATTTTTATGTAATTTTCACATACTGATGGCAAATCATTAATATAAAAAGTAAACAGCAGTGAGCCTAAAATTGAACGTTGTGGTGCATGCCTTTGATTGGGATACAGTATTGTTGATGCGCACACATTGAAAGCGACCAGACAGATATGATTTTAACCAGATAAGGGTATTCATCGACAGTTTTTTTTCCACGTATAAAAAAAATAAAAGGAAAGGAGGTTTGAGGCCTTCTAATGTGCAGATTCCTTTTGCAACTTGCTGTAATGCTTTAATGTTTTTATGTAAATCACTCTGAATTGTGTTATACATAAAATGTGCTATACAATAAACTTGCCTTGTCTATTACCCTGATAGTTCAGAAAGAAGGACTGAGTGATTCAAAGATTTTTATTTGTCAATACTACTATACGCACTGGACATACAGCAGAATTGAATTGGCGTTTCTCTCTCTCTTCAGTGGTGTGCACAATATAATAAAAGAAAAAGGAATATGGCTGGAAAACAACAGCAGTCTATGTACAGTAATACTACCCGTAGTGCAAATGGTGACAAAAGATAGACCCAGACCTTCCATAGTGCAAATAAATATAAACGATAAATGATGAGATCCAATGTGCCAACAGCTGAGGTAGTTATTGTGCAAGTGAGTGTGTGAAGGTCGGGGGGGGGGGGGGAGACAGAGTTCAGGGTCCTGATGGCCTGATGAACAAAGCTGTTTAGCAGTCTTGTGGAGTGGGCCCGCAGGCTCTGGTACCTTTTCCCCGAGGGCAGGGGGCTGAAGAGGGAGTATGAGGAGTGGGAGGTGTCGCCTGCAATGTTGATGGCTCTGCGGGTGAGGTAGATAGATGTCTGAGAGGGGAGGCAGGGGGCACCGATGATCTTGCCAGCTGCTTTCACTGTGCGTTGCAGTGTCTTCCGGCAGGAGGAGGGGCAGCTTCCATACCACACCATGATGCAGCTGGTGAGGATGCTCTTAATGGTGCCCCCGGTTGAATGAGCACATGATGGAGGGTGGGATTCATGCTCTCCTCAGTTTGCAGAGGAAATGGAGGCAAGTTTGAGCCTTCTTGGCCAGTGATGTGGTATTGTTGGACCAGGAGAGGTCCTCAAAGATGTGCATCCCCCAGGAACTTGGTGCTGCTCACTCTCTCCACAGCTGCTCTGTGCATCCCCCAGGAACTTGGTGCTGCTCACTCTCTCCACAGCTGCTCCATCGATGATCAGAGGGGGATGCTGTGTGTCCCCTCCTGAAGTCAGCCACAATCTCCTTGGTTTTTCCCACATTCAGGAAGAGGTTGGTGGTGATGAGGCCCACCACTGTTGTGTCATCCGCAAACTTGATGATGTGGTTGGTGTTGTAGGCTGGTACACAGTCATGAGGCTGAGCACACACCCTTGTGAGGCCCCTGCGCTCAGTGTGATGGTCTGGGAGGTGTTGCTGCCAACCTGCACATTCTGTGGCCTCCCTGTGAGAAAGTCCAGTACCTAGTTACAGAGAGAGGTTTTGAGTCCCAAGTGTCTGAGTTTTTGTATTATGTGCTGGGGATGATTGTGTTGAATGCTGAACTGAAGTCCAAGAACAACATTCGCACAAGTCCAGGTGGGTGAGGGCTGGGTGGAGAGCAGCAGCGATGGCATCCTTTGTGGATCTGTTTGACCTGTATGCAAACTGAGATGGGTCGTGGGAGGGAGGGAGGATGAACTTGATGTTCTGCATGACCAGCCGCTCGAAGCACTTCCTTATGATGGGGGTCAGTGCTATGGGCCGGTAATTGTTGTAGCTGGATGGGACGGGCTTCTTTGGGACTGGTATTATAGTGGCAGTTTTGAAACATGTGGGGACAACAGCTTGAGTCAGGGAGATTTTGAAGATGTCAGCCAGGACATTCTTGAGCTCCTCTGCACAGTCCTTCAGAAAGCAACCCGGTATGTTGTCTGGTCCAGCTGCCTTGCGTGGGTTGATCCTGCAGAGGGTCCGCTTCATGCTAGCTGGACAGGTTGGCCCTAGCTGTTGTTAGTCCTGAAGTATCACCGGCCCTGAAGGCTGTGTCCCGAGCCCTCAGGAGCCTGTGGACCTCTGCTGTCATCCATGGCTTTTGGTTGGCATGAACAGTGATGGTTTTGCAGTGACTGACATCATCAATGGATTTAGTTATGTACGCTACAACAACCTCAGTGTACTCCTCTGTGTTTGTGTGTCCATTGTGAGTGGCTGCGTGCTTGAAAGTGTCCTAGTCTGTAGTGCTGAAGCAGTCTTTCAGAGCATCAGAGCTCTTGCCACACACGTACCTACTTTTTTGATGGTCTGATTGTTTTTACTCTGGGTTTGTATTCCGGCCTTAACAAGATGGTGCTGTGATTGGAGAGACCCTGGTGGGGAAGGGGGGAGGCTCTGTATGCTTTCTTGTGAGTTGTATACACCAGGTCCAGCAAACTGTCTCCTCTTGTTGGAAAGTCTATATGTTGGTGTAGCTTTGATAGGAGGGCCTTTAAATCTGCATGGTTGAAGTCTCCTGCTGTGATGAGGAATCTGTCTGGATGTGCCATTTGTGTCTCACTGATGGCCTGACAAGAGTTCTTTTAGTGCTTTACTTCTCTCACTGATGCCAGTGGGCGGGGCATACACAGCAGCTAGTAGGACAGATAAAAATTCTCTCGGAATGTAAAAGGGTCTGCACTTGATGATCATCAACTCCACCAATGGAGAACAGTGTTTGTGTACAACAGTTCCATCACGACACCAAGTATCACTGATGTAAACACACATGCCTCCCCCGCGTGTCTTCCCTCCTTCCATGAACATTGTCACTACGATAGCATTTTAGCCCTGCTAACTGAATGGTAGAGTCCGGTATATTGTCATTTAGCCACATTTCCAAAAAGATGAAAACAGCAGTTCCACACATCATGTTGCGTAGTCCTCAAGAGCTGTATGTGGTCTATTTTGTTGTCTAGTGAGTGTACGTTGGCCAGAATGAGGGAAGGAATTGCGAGTCTGTGTGGGCTAGCAGTTAGCTTCATTCAAATACCTCCACGTTTACCTTTCTTTTGTCGCCCCTCACACCGTCTACAGCGTCTCCATTTGGGATGAGACACAGCAGTCGAGTCAGGGGGTGTGGAGGTCTGGTGGAGGAGACCTAGGCCACAGAGTTCCTCTGTAATGCTATGATCCAGGATGTAATGTTTGGTCATATTCCTTATCTTGAAAAGGCTGTGGTAACTGTAGCTTGTGTGCAGCATCATATATGCACATTAAACACATGAATATACACTTAGGTGCAATATAAACAACACTAAATGGCACAAAACACGGAGAAGGGAGGCCGCTGCGTGTTCATGTGCCACCTAGCGCTAAAATTGACCATATTGACCTGATTGACCACATCAAAGGCTTTACGCAAGTCTAAAAAGATGGCTCCTACCACCCCCCACCCCCATCCAGATTTTCTTTAATCGTTTCAATAAAGCAACAAAATGCAGTCTCCGCTGAGTTGAATTCTTTTATTTATCTTTTTTATTTAAGTTCTCAGCAAGAATACAATGTTGGTCATTTTTTTGACAATTTTACTGAGCATTTAATTCTAAATAAATCAGTTTAACAGGAATTTTTTGGCAATCCTGTGCTTTTCTTGTGGTGTTACATAGAATAGCATCACTGTAAGCTATGGAAAAGTAGCTATTTTAAAATCTGTACTTCCTCACACAATTTTCAGTGCAAAAAAAATTCTAAAAAATGTTGCAGCTCTTATTGCAACTTTTTGGAAAAGCTCAGACAAATTCAGGCTTTTGGGACCGCAACAATCACAAAACAGTCCATGAAATCCTGGAGGGACTGAAATACAGTGAGATTATGGCTACGGTCACACTGCAGGTTTTAATGCCCAATTCCGATTTTTTTGCACAAATGTAACCCATATCTGATTTTTTTAATGACTGTCTGAACAACACAGATCTGATTTTTTTCACACCAGATCCAGGCCACTTTCATATGTGGTCCTAATTCTGAGTCGTATCTGATATTTTCCAAAGCGACCGCTGTCTGAATGGTCATGTCGCATTTCATCTGACTTTTTCCTCATTGAAGTGAGACAGACGCAACAATTCTGCGGTGGCGGATGCCGCAGGCATGTGGGACACAGCTGATTTGTGCTCTCTTTTTAATCATCTCCTTCCCTTTATCACTGGATTGTAATTTTTGTCGGCTCAGACTGCACAATAACTTCAAAATTGGGTTTGGGGCTGAAGCCATAGACATTACATGCGCACAGTAACAGCACATTTATAAAAAAAAAAAAAAAAAAGTGGTCATCTGGGATGTAGAGGAATGAAAGTGGCCTAATTTATTTTGTGCATAAACATTTCTGAATGTTCTTTAACATTTATTTTGCTGCACTGCATCAAAGGTGAAGAAGTTCTGTCCCCTCAATCGTTCGGTGCTCATATTTACTTCCTCAAACACAGCACTGTGTCTGACGATGTGTTTTCTTCTGCACATGCAGGTCACTTCATGGCTGGAGACTGTTAATACTCCAGTCTGATGGGGGTCGCATTTAAATTATTATAATGTGAATGCCTACACAAAAAAAAAAAAAAAAAAAAAAAAAATCGGATCTCAGCAAAAAATCGGAATTGAGCATCAAGACCTGCAGTGTGACTGTAGCCTATGAATACATGCTTCATGCATTGAATTTGTTTACTTACTCTGGGTTGTTAACTTGACACTACACACCCTTTGCACTAAAGAAAGTACTTGTTAGCACTTTGTGAAATCATAAGTTAAATCAGAAAGAGTGCATTATTGTAAGCGATTTGGAGTCAGTTCTTTAGAGTATTCCTTCCTGGTACAATTTGCAGCATTAGGTCTCTTAAGATTTTTTTTTTCCCCTGACAAGTAAAGCAGCTATTAAAATGGTAATTTCCCTGACTGAATCGGGATCAGATTGAATCGATTCAGAACCCCAAGAATTGGAATCAAATCGATTCTGGAAATCAGTGATGATTCCAAGCCTTACTGTGCAATAGGGGTGCAACTAACAATTATTTTGGTAGTCGACTAATCTAACAACTATTTTTTCGATCAGTCACCTAATCGCCAATTATTTCTGTCATGTCCGCCAGCTCAGCTTCCTGCTGACACAGCTCCTGTTCGGGGCTCTAGGTCATGTTTTACCTCACCTGTTTAAGCCTGCACACCTGTGAAAATCACTTTGTTGTCAGTCTCTGCCTTAATATAATGTAGCCTATTATAAAAAGCAGGGATGAGCCGATACCACTTTTTCAAGACCGATACTGTGACTTTGAGTATCGGTCGATACTGATCCAAACTCGATACTGTCCCTCTTATTTAAAACAACAGTACAGAACATACTTTGGCAATGACTGGTTGCATTTTGCATACATAAAAACATAAATTTAAAAGTCAAAGAATATATTACAAATTTGACTCAGTTCAGCAATGCTGCTGCTTTAATTTTTAAACTTTGCAACATTGGCAGCATTTCACTGGTCAGCACTATGTAAACATGCATTCTGAAGTTTTAAGTGCAAGTTTATTCCAAAACATCAAAGCTGAGTATTTAAGTAAACATGCAGATGAAATTCAAAGTGCAACTGTGCATGAGGTAAAAAATGCAGTAGATCGGCAATAAGGAACTAACCCTTTAAGTTGTATTTTTGTCATCCATTATTATTATTATCGTCATCATCATCATAAGTATTCTCCTGGTGCTCAGTTTATTTAGTAGTTTATTCTCTGTCCATAGGTGTTAGGTTTGCTCTTATTTTTTTTTTATCTCTGTTTCACTTCATATAACCTTGTTAGTGCTTGTTAGCCCTGCTTCCAATTCAGGTTATAATTTGCTATTTATGTTTCAGTCACCTACCTCTTATCAGCTGTAACTGTTTATCAAAGGGTAAGCCCATGTTATGTCTTCATTCCTGCTCCTCTGGTTTTCACTTTGTTTCCTTCTTTTAGTTTCACTTTTAGCTTATTCCAGCAGTAAAACAGCGGTGCTGCTGCACAACACACTTGCTTCTGCTCGATTCTTGACAGAATTCAGCATACTTCTTTGCCATGATAGTTCTGCATGTGTTTTATCAAGCTGATGGTGTAAAATTGTAAATGCTGGTACCACAGAGCAACATACTGAGGCGAGTCCCATACACAGGCTCCAGTAATTTGACACTCGTTGCCTGTGTTTACAGAAGCCGTGCACAGCACGGCTGACAATAGGATCATGCCTTCATTTTATTATTATTAATGTATCGGATTGGTAAATTACTTTTATTTCTTACTGATGCCGATCCAGCGGCTGGATCGAACCCGATAACGATGCGACAGATCGGATCAGCTCATCCCTAATAAAAAGTTCTCATAGCCAAATAAAATAATGACCCATCAAACATGAGTTGGAAACTTGAACTTGACAGCTTATTCAGAAGTGTTTGAAGCAACACAGTTAAATAATAGATGTTAAAGTGTAAAAACTCAAATAGCAGCTCTGCTGCTCCATAAAGGCTGCTGAAACTGCGTGTTAAAAATAAACTAGGGTAATATTCAACTTCATTAAAGTAAAAAAAGAAAATAACAAGCTAGTCCATCCTGTTTGAAACCTTGCTGGGTTATAGTTGTAATTTATTGGTTTATTTGTCAGGAACCATGTACAGAAAAAAAACATTAAACACGGGGTAAAGATGCTCTGTACCAAATTATAGCATTCTCACTAATTTCCATCTGTAGCTCCTGAGGCAGGCAATAAGATATTAAAAGAAAAACACCACATATAGAAAGCAATTCAGGTCAGATTTCAGAATCTGTTGTCCCTGAAACAAGGAGGGAGTAAGTTTAAAAGGTAAAAAGATAAGACAACAGCACACATGAAAACGATTTAAGCAGGGTTTCCTCTGGCAACATTTCTGGGTGGCGGCTTGAATTTATTCCGCCACTCTATGTGGAAATATAAATTTATGAAAAAAACATTAAGGAATGACGGTCCACGAAGGCACACCAGCAACGCGTGTGACTGTCATCTGCATGGAGTTCAGAAGTGCCTTGCCCGCGTGACCGCTCCAGTCGCCAGGCTAAGTGTCTCACTAGTATCACTGTCCCAAGAAAAACATGAGCTTATTAAAGTACTTTAAACACAGAAAAAAGCAGAAGAGGTATGTAAGCAGTGAAGGCATTTATCATGATTTTTAACCCGCTGGTAACAGGAGCAATAATGGAAGAGTCGCTTAGCTACCAGATGTGGTTAGGCGCTCGAGTAGGTTCATTTTATCTTCTTTTTAATTATTATTTTTTTTGTTTTACTTATTTCAGACAAGAATAAAAAGGTGTTTTTACCTTTACCTTAGTCAATATTAACTAATTTATGTTCATTATTACGTATCTGGTAAGTTAAGATGACCAAAATTCACTAAGTCAATGACTTTAACCCATCCACAGCCTTCAGACAAACTAAACATGCCAACATTTGGATTTCAAAATATGGGAGGTTTTTCCTGCTGTCTGGGTGGTGAAGAGATTTCTTTTTTTAAAAAAAAAAGCTATAAATATATAGAAATATTAACAGAAATAACTGCATCTTTGGTCATTTAAGTTAATTTTTTTCATTAAAATTTTTTTTTCTTCTTTGAAATCAGTTAAATTATTGTTCTGTTCTGGCTCTGCAAAACTATGGTCAAAAATTGTTAAGGAAAAAGTAAAAAAAAAAAAATACCACAGTCTCTTTCAAATTTATTAAAAAACCCAGCAATTTTATTTAAAAAAAAAATAGACAAAAAATTGCCATAAAATAATCCACAAATTTATAATAAAGTCTCAAATGTACAAGAAAAGTCAATTTTATAAGAGGAAATGACAAATTTGAGGAAAATGGTTTCAAATTTAGATACATTTACAGAGAAAAGTAGAAAACTATAAGAAAATTGTAATAAATTTTGGAGAAAAAACTCAAATCTTCAAGACTGAAGTCATTACTCAAGCTTTTAAGTGGGTGCTCTTTGTACCCTTAACTCAACTAGAAATTTTTGGTTGTCTACTTTTAAATATTAATTTCAAAGCACTGCTTTTACACGAGTAGAATTTCTGGCTACTATACCCACCTTTGATCATATAATTTAAGTATGCATGAGTAAATTACTATTATGAATGTTTTTTCCCCTCCCTACTCTCTCAATGGAAAAAGAAACACTAGAATAAAAATACAAAAAAATACACATTTTTTGTCATTTATGTAAACCATGACAAAAAAGTCCTGCAGGACAAAACAAGACATTTGATATTTTCTAATCTGTTTGTATTCTAAATTGTCCTTAGGTATGACTGTGAGAGTGAATGGTTGTCTGTCTCTCTGTGTTGGCCCTGCGATGGACTGGCGATCTGTGCAGGGTGTACCCTGCCTCTCGCCCAAAGATGCTGGGATAGGCTCCAGCCCCCCCGCAACCCAAAAAGGATTAAGCGGAAGAAGCTGAATGAATTAATGTATATCACCATAGACAGAGAGAGAACCTGAATCAGACAGGGCTCAGAGAGGACAAGATGAGACAGAACACAGGAGCCAAGGAGAGGAAAGTGTTCAGGCAGAGGGTCCAGTAGAGGTGAGAGCAGAGGAAGGAGAGAAGGATGACACCAATAAAAAACCCACACACAGGACATCTGGGTGGGACCCCAACTGGCCCAATATTTCAACATTCAAGCCTCGGTTGTACAATACTTCAAAAGGGAAGGTCCATATGCAAAGTTAGTGTGCAATTAAAAAAAAAAAGAAAGAAAGAAATTGTATAAAATTAACATATTCCAGTTACAATAGTGTCATGTGTTTTCTGCCCCCTCCCCCCGAAAAATATGCTGTCACACGCACCAAGGTCTTTAAGCCAAAAGAAAAACTGTTGAGTACAATTTCAAATCCCATTTAAGGGAGAGTGTCAATGCTGGCAGGCTTGATTATTTAAAATCCATTTTTAGTCTCTGTGGAAAAGTCTCTTGTTCTGGTCTTCAATGCAGTGGGGAGCTTGGGTCTAGAAGTTTAAAAGTTTAATTAGGCTTCAGATGAAAATTAAAAGAACTTCTTCCAGTCTAAAAAAAAAACAAAAACATGAAATATCAGTGCAGGAATGTGAGCCTTCACTCCACATACAATGAAATGTTTATCAAGCTGTTTTCTTTGTGATGATTATGGTTATAATTTTTTTAAATTAAAATACAAATCATATTAAATTACAAATCATGGTATTCTAATTACCGAGATGCACTGATATTCAGAATGAAGACTGATATTACGGTGACAATAATAGAGAATACGAAAAAGAATATGTTGCCCCTGTAATTCACCCATTTACTGCAGTTAACATATAGCTAGCATAACGGAAGCAGCTCAGCTGTCAGCAACCATCTTATGACAGATTACTGCCCGACAGCAGGTAAACTATTTAAACGGCACACAATAATAGTGTGGTCAGTTTTCGAAAGCTGAGAGAGTCGTTCATTGAAAATAAGAAGTGCTAGTGTTACTTGCTAACCTTACTGGCGCAGTCTGCTGACAGGTGGCCAAAGACGGAGGAACAGAGGGGAGGAGGGAAAGGATGCAACGCTGTAGTGCAGCTGTGATATGACAAACTTTTTTACAGTCTACTGTATTAATTTTCGGTAAAATCCTCCCATACTTTGGAAACTTTTGGCCTTCTCTGTGATTTTCTCTCTGTGTCGCCATAATGCACTCTTCTTCTTCGCTGGAACAGTTAAATTGAACATTTCCACAGCATGCATATAAGCTTTAAAATTAAATGAGATGAGATGATGAGATTCAACTTTATTGTCAATACACATGTATGAATACAAGGTAACGAAACGTGACTTGGCATTTGGGCACGCTCTGCAGAGCGCATCCAAGGCCGGGGCAGCCGCTAGGCACCAGTCATAAAGAAGAAAGGAAAAAAAAGAAAAAGGGAAGGGATATGACACAGTAGGCGAGAGAAAAAAACATGTTTTATCAAAATGGCGCTCAGTGAGTGAGCGAAATTTTGATTGCAGGCAAAAAAAACCTCAATGCACATTTAGCAGACAGATCACACAATAACAAGCGAGAGAGACCAGTGTTATGTAGTTAGCATATGATCAGTGTGTAATGCAGTGTGGAGATGTGTCAATTGCTGGTGAACAGCAGAGGGCACCCCCTGGCAACGGATAGTCATGTGTTCTACACGGCATGTCCAGAGTTTATCTCTCCTCATGCAGGTGGCAAGTTCTGTAAACACATAAGCGCTGTCCTTGAGGAGCTCAATCTGCAGAACAACAGCCATTGTTTGTCGATGTTTGGGTTAGCAGAGCCACTCTTCCGCTTATCTTCATCAGGAGGAATGTAAATACAGGGTACCAGGACAAGGTCAAATCAAATCTGCACAGTGCACTCAGAGAATAGATTTTTCCTCACCCGTGCAATTCTGTGCTTTCATAATTTCCATATGCAGGCTTAAACTTTAATCCCATGGAGAGCACAGGGCTCCAGATATATTCCTCCACTGAATCACTGTCATTCAGTTCACCGTTTGCCGCTACTCGTGCCCTCCCCAACTGGTCGAATTTGATGAAGGAGCTTGCCGGGTCCGCTTTGATCAGCTCTCTCACCTTCCTTCAATTTCTGATACATCAGGGAACTTCACAGCCAAAAATAGAAGTCCTGAGATCATAACCAATAATGATGTTTCCACAGACGCATGAATTCCAATGTCCATGAGTCTCCTCGCAGGTTTCAATTCTTGGGCTCCCCCTTGGCCCGATTCTTGTTGAAAAATAGTGACAATAGCACATTTAAGCCGCTTCCAAATCCATAATTTCTGTTTAGATTAAGATTCAGCAAAGAAGGGCGACTAAACACAGACAAAAACGCAACATTGCAAAGCTGGGAATAGGTCAGGAAGGCAGACGGGAGGAGGGAAGAAAAAATGTGACTGCTCTCTCCCAGAGCAAGAGAAGAAAAAAAAAAAATGATGTGTCAAAAAGAAAAACCTGCGGTGACAACTTTTTTATGATCCATGTTATTGACAACGTCGACGAATCGTTTCAGCCCTACTGTCCAACACCGCTGATTTGATCAGCTGACCTACAGCTGAGGATTATAATTTGGGTTGTAATGATTTCTTGAATAATTCAAATCAACCTTTATTGTCATGTTGCTGTACATACAACTGTAGTGCAGGCAAGATGAAATTGCGTTTCTCTTGGCATCCATATAAGTAGAAGGAACATAATTTAAGACACACTCACACACACCCTCCCCCCCCCACCCCAACACAGCCATTCACACTTCCCTGAGACATACTTGAAAACTAACCAGAACTATAATATACAAATAATGTACATAATGTCCATAGGTGCAGTAGTATGTATGAGAGATTCCGTATCAACTGTTCAGCATCCTAACAGCTTGTGGAAGGAAGCTGTTGATCAGTCTGGTGGTTCTGCCTCTGATGCTCCGGAATCGTTTGCCAGATGGCAGAAGTTCAAAGTGTTTATGCAGAGGGTGAGAATGGTCCTTGACAATGTTCAGTGCCCTGCTCCTGCAATGGTTCTGAAAAAGTTCTTGGACAGAGGGGAGGGAGACTCCAATTACCCTCTCAGCTCCCTTAACTATCCTCTGCGGGGCTTTTTTGTCTGACATACTGCAGCTGGAGTACCATGTTGCAATGCAGTATGTCAGAACACTCTCCACCACACCTCTGTAGAAGGTCCTGAGGATGCAGATGGGGAGGGAGGCCTGTTTGAGTTTCCTCAAGAAGTGCAGTCTCTGCTGGGCCCGCTTCCTGATCCCCAAGGAATTCTTGCTCCAGGTCAGGTCCTGCGAGATCTGCACTCCGAGGAACTTGATGTTCTCCACTCTCTCCACTAAACGACCGCCGATGCTGAGAGGGATGTGTTCAGGCTGTGACCGCCGGAAGTCGATAATCATCGCCTTCGTTTTGTCCATGTTGAGCACCAGATTGTTCTCCCTGCATCAGCCCTCCAGGTCTCTCACTTCTTCCCTGTACATTGATTTCTCATCCCTCTGAATAAGTCCCACCACCATGGTGTCGTCTGCAAACTTAATAATCTGGTTCCCCTCGTGTCTGGATACACAGTCATGTGTTAGAAGTGTAAACAACAGTGGACTGAGTACGCAGCCTTGAGGGGATCCGGTGCTCAGCGTGATAGAGTTGGAGATGTTATTTCTACCCTGGACAGACTGAGGTCTTTCGGTCAGGAAATCCAGGATCCAGAGACATGTGGCGGTGTTCAGACCAAGAAGGAGTAATTTCTCCATCAGTCTCTGGGGAATAATGGTGTTGAATGCTGAACTGAAATCAATGTACAGGAGTCTGGCGTAGGTGTCTTTCTGATCCAGGTGGGTGATGACAGAGTGCAGGGTGGTGACTACAGCATCCTCCATGGAGCGGTTTGAACAATATGCAAACTGGAGCGGGTCATGTGATGCAGGAAGGCAGGCTGTGATGTGTGGTTTGACAAACTGTTCAAAACACTTCACCACATTTGGTGTCAGTGCAACAGGACGATAATCATTCAGACAGGATACAACTGGTTTCTTTGCCACCAGTACTATGGTAGAGGTCTTAAAGCATCTGGGAACGATGGCCTGACTCAGGGAGAGGTAATAAATGTCAGTCAGGACATCCGCCAACTCGCTCACACAGTCTCAGAGCACACGTCCCGGGATGTTGTCCGGACCTGCAGCTTTACATGGGTTGACCTTGGTTAGGGTCCTCCGTGTGTCCGCTGTGTTGACGGTGATAGCTGGTCCAACCGATGATGGAGATGGGCCAGCCCTCCCTCTGATTGTCGGGTTTGATGCTTCAAAACATGCAAAGAAGTTGTTGAGCCTGTCTGGAAGCGAAGCGTCGTCATCATCGACCCCCTGCCTAGACTTATAGTTCGTCAGCGCCCGAACTCCCTGCCACATCCGCTTGGTGTTCCTAGCGTCACAGAGGCGTCCCTGGATTTTCTCTGCATAGGCACGCTTCGCCGTCTTAATTCCCTTTGAGAGCGCAGACCTGGCTGAGCGGAGGGCGATCCTGTCCTTTGCTCTGAAGGCTGCATCTCTGGCTGTGAACAGCGAGCGCACCTCTGCAGTCATCCAGGGCTTATGGTTGCCCCGTGCAGTGATAGTCTTCATTAAAGTGACATCCTCTGTGCACTTCACGATGTAGCTGGTGACCGTTTCATCCCAAGTAATTCAGTTACAAAAATTTATTGATTCAAAATCTATGATTTGAAGCGTCATTTAATGTAGCACTTCCGGTCACATTTTTTTTTTTGTTACTTATTTGTACCCGTAGGTAGACTTGGTTTGCAGTCTGGTGACAAGCCACCGGCTGCTGGTCGCTGCGTGCGCGAGTGCCCTAAACCTACATGTTTTTTGGTGTGCGGGAAGAAACCGGAGAAATCCCGGAGTAAACCCGTGCAACACGGGGAGAACATGCAAACTCCACACAGCTCACTGTTGGTCGGGGGCTGGGATCGAACCCACGATCTCATGATCCCCGCGATCCCCCAGCCGAGGGTAAAACTGTGCTGCCACAGTGCTAAACCACTGCGCCACCGTGCAGCCATTATGACAAAGTATCTCAAGTATGGGATCATTCCAAGCTCAAACTGAAGGAAAACTTCATGCAGTGTGCATATTCTAAAGCCGAATGGCAAGCTAGCAATGTCTCAGCAGAGACATTAGGCACAAGCAGCAGACTGGGATAAGGTACGTGATTGAGATTTGAAATTAAGATGAACAGAATGTAGTCAGCTATGCTGACTATGTTTATATGGCCAAAGAAGGTATGGCAGCTACCACTAGCAGCAGCAGCTATTAGCGGTAGCTGCTATGTTACAAGTTGAAGCCAACGCTACAAAACAAAACTTTATGGTAATGTTTAACGTTGCGTTCTGTGCAATAAGCACTGCAATAAATGTGTATCTGTGTTATTGAGTGTTTGGTACAGTTACTACTGCTCTTTAGGAAAGAAAGTTCTGTACATGTTGGTCAATGCAAATTTCTTCAATACAAAAAAAAACCAAAACCAATAAATAAAGTATCCGATTACTCGAGTAATCGTTCGATTACATTGACAGACTACTCTATTAGTAAAATAGTTGTTAGCTGCAGCCCTAATTACAATATACACTACCGTTCAAAAGTTTGGGGTCACCCAGACAATTATTTTGCGTTTTCTATGAAAAGTCACACTTATTTACCACCATGAGTTGTAAAATAAATAGAAAATATAGTCAAGACATTGACAAGGTTAGAAATAATGATTTGTATTTGAAATAATTTTTTCCAGATACTCAACCTGCTCAAAGGAAGGTCAGTTTTATAGCTTCTCTAACCAGCTAAACTGTTTTCAGCTGTACTAACATGATTGCACAAGGGTTTTCTAATCATCCATTACCCTTCTGACGCAATGAGCAAACACATTGTACCATTAGAACACTGGAGTGATAGATAGGAAAGCTGAAACTGTGGTTTGATTCAAACAAATTAACGCTCAATTTAAGCAAGACAAAATTTATAGTCTTTAACAACCATCACAACTACCCAGTACCCAAACTCAGTGTAAATGGTGTAGAGATTGAAAGGGTATCCGAAACTAAATTCCTTGGAGTAATAATTGATAACAAACTGTGTTGGAAGCCACATATTAATTATATAAAAGGTAAAGTATCCAAATCAATTGCAATATTACACAGAGTGAAAAATTTGCTGAATCAACCCACACTATACACCTTGTATCATTCATTAATACTCCCATACGTGACATATTGTAATGAAGTATGGGGAAATACATATAAAACAAACATATATCCACTCTTTATGCTTCAAAAGAGAGCTATTAGAATAATCAACAAAGCAGCTTACAGGGAACCAACAAACCCACTTTTTCTTAAACAAAAAACTCTCAAGTTGAAAGATCTGATCGACTTTAAAACCGCAATAATAATGTTCAAAGTGAAGAATCTATCACTGCCCGCAAATATCCAAAAGTTGTTCCAAACAAGGGAGAAACGATATCACTTCAGAGGAACATGTATATTTCAAAAGCCTACAGTGAGAACAACTACCAAGCAACACTGTATTTCAGTGCAAGGTGTCAGATTATGGAACGATTTTGGACCTGAATTAAAATCATGTACAAAGCTTGGACAATTTAAACAAAAACTAAAGGAAGAAATACTCCAAACATATTTACAAGACGACATGTAAACTCACATAAGGATTGACATTTCCAGCCTGTGTTGTGTTATAGCTTAGTTTTTCTTTTTTCTCTGTGACACTATGTCTTAGATTTGTTTTTGAATAGTAACCGCTTAACTTAGACTAGCTCAGTTTTCTTTTTCTCTCAGTCATATTTTGTCTTAGCCTTGTTTTAAATTGTAATCGCTCTTGTCTTGTTTTCTCTTTTTTCTCCTTTGAATTCTTGGATGGAATATGGGTGGGCAATATAAGCTGCGGCTTCAGCCATCACCCATTTCGGATAACTCACGTGGAATTGTATAGTAGAAGGAGTCTTTGTCTAATTTGACCTTGTTATATTATACAGTTTCTTTTAACCTGTAATGTACTATCCGAAAATAAATAAAAATAGTTGCTGGAAATGGGCCTCTATACACCTATGTAGATATTGCACCAAAAACCAGACATTTGCAGCTAGAATAGTCATTTAGCACATTAGCAATGTATATTAGATATTAAAGTGTATTTCTGATTAGTTTAAAGTTATCTTCATTGAAAAAAAACAGTGCTTTTCTTTACAAAAATAAGGAAATTTCTAAGTGACCCCAAACTTTTGAACGGTAGTGTATATCTTTCACCTATTGTTTGACTTAAATGACCGTTTGACTAAATGTTGTCCATTTTGTCATTTTAAAGCATATTTGTCAAACACGAGAATTTATTATTTACTATTTAGAAGAGCAAAAAGATGTCCCCTGTCCAGAACAACTGTCTGATGCACCCTGTGGGCACTGATTCAGCTCAGCCACAACTCTGATATTTCTCAATAATGTGTAGAAACGCACAGGACAAAATAAAATAATTTCCCCACATCTTCTTTGTTATTGTTGTTCTTGCTAATAGGGAGCAGATTTTTTTTTTTTAAACCCAGATGGCAGATCACCTCGACTGAGCACTTCTGTGCTTAAAGCTGTGCTGTGGTTTAGTTAATGGATAATTTGTAAGGGGTAACTATTATGAGATACTGTACGACATAAAAGAAAACTTTGTCCAAGAAATACTTCTTAGAATATTATTTTAACACAGTGCTCACACAGGAGGCTACAGATACGGGGGGAACTAAGTATTGAACACATCAACATTTTTCTCAAACATATTTCTGATGGAGCCATTAACATGAGATTTTCACCAGATACTGTATCAGTAACCACCCAAGTAATCCATACATACAAAGAAATCAAGGCAACTGTGTTCACAAAACAAGTTATATTTAAAAAAGTGGAATGACACAGGGAAAAAGTATTGAAAACAAAGAAAAGAGGCACAAAAGCCAAGAAACAAGCTGAAATCCATCAGAATATAGGAAGCCATCCCCTATCAGTGCAACTTAATTTCAGCTGGTTAAGCCCTGACTGATAGCCTTTAAAAAGGTCTGTGAATATCAGATTGTCACACCACAAAGAACTCATGATGGGTAGAAGCAAAGAGCTCTCTCTAGCCCTTTGCAACCTTATTGTTGGAAAACATAATGATGGCATTGGTTACAGGCGCATTTCCAAACTGCTAAATGTTCCAGTGAGCACTGTTGGGGCCATCATTCGGAAGTGGAAAGAATATCATTTTACCATAAACCGGCCACAACCAGGAGCTCCTCACAAGATTTCTGACAGAGGAGTCAAAAGAGTTATCAGAAGAGTTATCAAAGAGCCAAAGACCACTTGTGGAGAGCTTCAGAAAGACCTGGAGTTAGCAGGTACTGCTGTTTCAAAGAAAACAATAAGTAATGCACTCAACCAACATGGGCTCTATGCTCGCTCACCCCGCAAGACTCCATTGCTGAAGAGAAAGCATGTTGACGCTCATTTAAAGTTTGCACAACATTTGGGCAAGCCAGTAAAATACTGGGAGAATATAGTCTGGTCAGATCAGACCAAAACTTAACTTTTTGGATGCCACAACACAGCATGTTTGGAGGAGAAATGGCACTGCACATCAGCCCAAAAACACCATACCAACAGTGAAGTTTGGAGGTCGAAGCATCATGGTGTGGGGATGTTTTTCAGCACATGGTACAGGCAAACTTCATATAATTGAAGGAAAGATGAATGAACAAATGCACGGGGGGGGGGGGGGAGCTGAAAAGTTCACAGGCTGAAAAGTTCATAGTGGTCAAATTTAATCAAATGTGGTTTATTTATCAACATAGTCTCCACTTCAGTCCACACACTTCTTTCATTGGTGTTGCAGTGCTTGGATCCCCGCAGTTGAAAAATAAACCACATTTGGTCAAATTTGACCACTATGAACTTTTCAGCCCCCCCCCCCCCAGACATCCTTGATAAGAACCTGCTGCCATCTGCCAAGATGCTGAAGACAAGATAAGATAAGCCTTTATTAGTCCCACAATGGGGAAATTCCAGGATTGCAACAGCACAGGGAAAGCAACACTCAGAGCAATAATTTAGAAGATAAGAAAATAAGAGCACTGAATATACATATGTACACATAAATATATATACACACAGTGCGGAGCATTGTAGCTAGATGGACTAAACAGCATAACCGTCTATTTAGTTACCCTACATGGTATGAATATGTATCCATACATATTGTCACCCTCCATAGCGACTGATATTGTCCTAGTTGTATACTGGAGGGGACCATTGTGTAAGTCTGTTGCGTCTTTTGCATTCAACACTATTAGGTTGTCACGTTTTTTTGCCATCTCTGCGAGCAGCCCTGCTTAAGTTTAAAGTCTGACAGCCGTAGGTAGGAAGGACCTGCGAAACCTCTCGGTCACGCATCTAAGATGATGTAGTCTACTGCTAAATGAGCTCCTCAATGTGTTCAGTATGTCCTGCATAGGGTAGGACTCGGACTCCAGCAGAGATGACAGTTTAGCCACCATCCTTCTCTCTCCTATCTCCTCCACTGGGTCAAGGTGTTGCCCCAGGACAGAGCTAGCTTTCTTGATCAGTTTGTTCAGGCTCTTCCTATCGGCTGCTGTAATGCCGTTGCCCCAGCAGACCACTCCAAAAGTGATGGCTGATGCCACCACCGTGTCGTAGAATATCTTCAAGAGCACCCCTTGCACACCAAAAGACCTGAGCCTCCTCAGTAGGAACAGCCTACGCTGTCCCTTCTTGTAGAGTGCGTCGGTATTGTGTGACCAGTCTAGTTTATTGTTCAGATGAACACCCAGGTACTTGTAGGATGTCACCATCTCAATGTCTGTTCCCTGTATGTTTACTGGTGCTGTGAGGGGTTGTCCTTGCCTGCGGCAGTCCACCACCAGTTCCTTAGTTTTCCTCGCGTTGATCTGGAGGCAGTTCCGATGGCACCAGTCCACCAAGTCCTGGATAAGTCCTCTGTACTCAGCTTCATCTCCATTGGAGATGAGGCCGATGATCGCAGAGTCGTCAGAGAACTTCTGTAGATGGCAGTGTGTTGTGTTGTGTGAGAAGTCTGCAGTATAAAGGGTGAACAGGAAGGGAGCCAAAACCGTTCCCTGGTGGGGGGGGGGGGGGGGGGGCGTGCTGCCAATGATCGTGTTGGACACACAATCCCGGGTTCTCACAAACTGTGGCCGGTTAGTGAGGTAGTCCAGGATCCATGATGACAGGTGCTGGTCCACCCCTGTGCACAGCAGCTTGTCCTTCAGGATCATCGGTTGGATGGTGTTGAAAGCACTGGAGAAGTCAAAGAACATGATCCTCACCGCATTCCCAGGCTTCTCCAGGTGGGACAGGGAACGGTGAAGGAGGAAGATCACTGCATCCTCCGCCCCAATGCCATGCTGGTAGGTGAACTGGAGTGGATCCATCACTGGTCCCACCAGGGGGCGGAGGTGAGCAAGGAGCAGTCTCTCCAGGGTCTTCATCATGTGAGACGTCAGGGCCACTGGTCTGTAGCTGTTCAGGTCTTTGCGGTGGGAAGTCTTTGGTACAGGTACCACACAAGATGTTTTCCACAACTGTGGTACCCTCCCCAGCTTCAGGCTCAGGTTGAAGATGTGCTCCACAATCCCACACAGCTGGTCTGCGCAGGACTTGAGGAGCTTCGCGCTGATGCCGTCCGGTCCCGAGGCCTTCCTCGCCTTGATCTTCCTCAGCTCCGTCCTCACCTGGGTCTTAGTGAGGGTCAGGTTGGGGGGCTGTGTGCTGGGAGTGGGGGGGGGGGGGGGGTGTTGGTGGAGTGGGGTGTGGACAGCAGGTCTCGATGACTTTAGAGGCAGCAGTGGTTGGTGTGCAGTCGGGGGGGGGGGGGGGGCGGTTGGTCAAACCTATTAAAAAACAGGTTCAGATTGTTCACCCACTCCCTGCCCCCCGTGGCCTGGGAGGAGGTATTCTGGAGCCCAGAGATGGTTTTAAGGTTTCTCCAGACCCCACTGATGTCGTTCTGTTGCAGCTTGTCCTCCATCTTCTTCCTGAAGCTGTCCTTGCCTTCTCTGATCTTCCTCCTCAGCTCCCTCTGTACGAAATGAAGATGAAACAAGGGTGGACATTTCAGCAAGACAATGATCCCAAACACCCAGCCAAGGAAACTCAACTGGCTCCAGAGAAGGAAAATAAAGCTGCTAGAATGGCCCAGTCAGTCACCCAACCTGATTCTCACTGAAAGTCTATGGAACAAACTGAAGATCAGAGTTCATAGAAGACATCCACGGAACCTTCAAGATTTGAAGACAGTGTGTGTGGAAAAATGGGCTAAAATTACTCCTGGGCAATGCCTGCGCCTAATTTCTCCATACAGGAGGCGTCTGGAAGCTGTTATTACCAACAAAAGCCATGTTTACATGGACATAAGTAGCCTGATTAAAAGCCTGATCGGAATAAAAATGCTTCATGTAAACACGCCAATCTGAATATTCTGACCCGATCATGCTCATTCGGATCAAAATTTTCTTCCGATTGAGACGGGTAGGTTATGCCAATTGTTAATCCGATTGGTGTGCATATCAACACTTATTCCGAAGTTTGGTAAAGAAAATAGGTTTACTGCGCATGGCTGTATGTCAGCCACACGTCGACGTGACGTATTTCCGCCTTAATAATAGCTAGCGGAAGACATGACAGGAGTAAAACAAATCTGGTCTACATCATCCTGCCGTCTCCCTCTGTTCGTCATATGTACAAGTATGTACTGCTGGGCTTGTAGCTTCATTACAGAGACCAGCAGAAGCAAAAGTACAGTCTCAATAACACAATACAGGTCCATTTCAAAAAGAGAAAGACACGAAGCGGGGTTTGTTTACATCGGAAGTTGCTTCTTCTTCTGCAACTTCCGGAATGTTGGATAATTGTGCGCATGTCAAAATGATTTAGCCGTTCAAACATGTGACACATGGGAACGCACGCCCTAATCAGATCAACTTTTCAGGATCCATGTAAACAGTAAAGTTCTGATCTGAATTGTAATCAAATTGAAGAAATTTTGCACATGCAACTGTGGCTAAAGGCTTTTCTACGAAATATTAAATGAATTTCACCAAGCGTACTTAATACTTATCCGCTGTGTCATTCCACTTTATTAAATATACCTTATTTTGTGAACACAGTTGCCTTGATTTCTTTGTATGTATGGATTACTTGGGTTGTTACCGATATCTGGTGAAAATCTCAGGTCAATGGCTCCATCAGAAATATGTTTAATGAGAAAAATGTTGACGTGTTCAATACTTATTTTCCCTACTGTATATACTGTAAATACAGCAATGAAACAACAACTGAAAAAACCCTGCAGCTCAACTGCAACGGTTAAAAATATTTCAGAAACTAAATTCAGTTTTACACATTATGTCAAACAACTTTTTTTTAATTCTACTGCAATCTGTTTTAATATTTGCTGCAGTGACAAAAATATGGATAAAACATTTTAATTACTAACAGCAGCCGCTTTAGTCTTTAAAATAAATCATCAAAACTCTCGTCTAAATACATCACAAGGCAAACTTATCACCTGAAAGGTTGCACTGCTCATTATAATTTGATATGATGAAATAATTCTCCCACATAGCAGGTTTCTCTGCTGTACTGGAGTCGACAATGACTTGAAAAATGTGCGTAACCCCAACTCAGAGCTGACATGGGATTGGCGTGCCCCATACAATCATGTTGAGATTGATAAATACCAACCTGCACGTTGAAATGATCATACGACCACTTTTCTGTCTTACACACATTTGATAAATGAGGGCCAGTAAGTTTATCTGTAAAATAAAGTCAAAGTTGAAAGAAATAGTGTGAACTCAAAGACTCTACTCCCACTCTGTGAACAGTTGGCAAGATAGTAAAGAGAAAAAAACATAATGGACTGAACAGATGTGACAAGTGCATGTCAGGATAAAGGAGTTGCTCAAATCGGCACTGCTGAAACATTCCTTTTCCTGAATGCCTCACCGATATTCAGACTGGCAAACCTCTTAAGAAAAAGGGGGAAACAAAACAAAGTAGCATCCTGTGTGGGCCTCAGGAAATTAACAATGACCCCGATCCATTGTTTTGTACAATTCAATAATATACAGAGTACGGTATAACAATGTTCACAGCTACAGGTTATCAAATCTAATAGTCTGTCTCAACAGCACCACTTCAAAATCTAAGACCAACAATGCTCAGCGGTGTGCAGCTGCAGGAAAAGCCATGAATATACATGTGTATCCAGTACATTTGGCAAAAGTCAAAGATGGACATCAGCCATAAAAATCTATTTCAAAGGACCGGTATACTGGATGAACCGATATGCTGCTTAGCACTAGGTGACTGTAACCAAAACCAATCGGAAAATAAGTCATGTGTGCCTATACTTGCAGCTTTTAGCTTTCAGATTAACACCAACACAAACAACTGCATCATTTATGGTTTTTCCACAACCCAAAGGGAGGATGGCTTAATGGTGTGCAAAGATTTTCAGGATGTGTGGCAAAAGCCAATCAGCACTGAAGCTCTCATGAGTCCCAGAAAGCCTCCAGTACTGCTGGAAATGGTACTCATGCTGATGCATAACCTGAGCAGTGAAACTCAATAAGCTGTGTGTGTCTCAGAACAATGTAATGGACCTGCATACACCAACAGAAAAATTTGTGTTCCTCGGGCAGGTACACAACAGATGAGCATTTATGATTGTAGTTTTGGTCGTGGTTTACAATGGAAATAAACATTGGGGCTGCACGGTGGCGCAGTGGTTTAGCACTGTGGCAGCACAGTTTTACCCTCGGCCGGGGGATCATGAGATCGTGGGTTCGATCCCAGCCCCCGACCAACAGTGAGCTGTGTGGAGTCTGCATGTTCTCCCCGTGTTGCGTGGGTTTACTCCGGGATTTCTCCGGTTTCCTCCCGCACACCAAAAACATGTAGGTTTAGGGCGCTCGTGCATGCAGCGACCAGCAGCCGGTGGCTTGTCACCAGACTGCAAACCAAGTCTACCTACGGGTACAAATAAGTAACAAAAAAAAAAATTAAAAAAAAAAATGTTACGGTATATAGCATCAATGGAGGTAAACGGGTTAGAAATAGGGATGCTTGATCCAATCTCAAGTATTGATCAAGGCTTTTGTCACTTGATCTGTATCGGGTCACTAGGTTCATCTCCAATGAAGTCTGTTGTTTTCCATCAGCCTTACCATAACATGGTAGATGTACAGAGTTGCAGCAGAGAAGGTGTTGCTAACATTTCTGCTGTGTACAGGGTTTCCTCTGGTAACATTTCTGCGTGGTGGGCTGCCATCCTTAGATTTATGCTGCCATGCAAAGGAAATATGAATTTAAGAAAAAAAAATATGTAGAAATGACGCTCTGCAAGCACACATGTGAACAAGGCACATGACTGTCATCCGTGCAGAGTTTGGAAGCGCACCGCCCGCGACCATTCCAGTCAGCAGGCAGTGTCTCTCTAGCATCATTGTTCAAGAGAAACATGAGCTTATTAAAATACTTTAAACGTGGGGAAAAAAAGCAGAAGAGGTACGTAAGCAGTGGAGGCATTTATGGTGGTTTTAACCCACTGGTAACAGGTGCAATAATGAAGAATCGCTTAGCTGACAGCTATGGTTAGGAACTCGAGTACGTTCATTATATCTTCTTTTTAATTTCTAGTTTTTTGTTTTTCTTATTTCAGACAAGAATAAAAAGATGTTTTTACCTTTACCTTAGTTAATATTAATTAACTAATTTATGTTCATTTTTATGTACCTGGCAAGTTAAGATGACCAAAATTCACAAAGTCAATAACTTTAATACGTCAGCAGCCTTCAAACAAACTAAACATGCCAACATTTGGATTTCAAAATAAGGGAGGTTTTTCCTGCTGTCTGGGTGGTGAGGAGATTTCTTTAAAAAAAAAAAACAAAAAAAAAAAACTATAAATATATTGAAATATTATAAAAGAAATAACTGCATCTTTGGTCATTTAAGTTAATTTATTTGTTAATATAATTTTATTAATATTGTTCTTTAAAAAAATCAGAGTTAAATTATTGTTCTGTTCTGGCTCTGCAAAATTATAGTCAAAAATGTAAATTGTTATAAGGAAAAAGTAAAAAATTTTACCAAAGTCTCTTTCAGATTTATTTAAAAAAAAAAAAAACTAATTTTATTTTAAAAATTTGACAAAACTTAGCCATAAAATAATCCACAAATTTATAATAAAGTCTCAAATGTACAAGAAAAGTCAATTTTATAAGACGAAATGACAAATTTGAGGAAAATGGTTTCAAATTTAGATACATTTACAGAGAAAAGTAGAAAACTATAAGAAAATTAAGTTAAATTATTGTTCTGTTCTGGCTCTGCAAAATTATAGTCAAAAATGTAAATTGTTATAAGGAAAAAGTAAAAAATTTTACCAAAGTCTCTTTCAGATTTATTAAAAAAAAAACAAAAAAAAAAACTAATTTTATTTTAAAAATTTGACAAAACTTAGCCATAAAATAATCCACAAATTTATAATAAAGTCTCAAATGTACAAGAAAAGTCAATTTTATAAGACGAAATGACAAATTTGAGGAAAATGGTTTCAAATTTAGATACATTTACAGAGAAAAGTAGAAAACTATGAGAAAATTGTAATAAATTTTGGAGATAAACCTCAAACCTTCAAGACTGAAGTCATTACTCAAGTTTTTAAGTGGGTGCTCTTTGCACCCTTAACTCAACTGGAAGTTTTTGGTTGTCTACTTTTAATTATTAATTTCAAAGCACTGCTTTTACATGAGTAAAATTTCTGACTACTATACCCACCTCTGATCATATAATTTAAGTATGCATGAGAAAATTACTATTATGAATGTTTTTTTCCCCTTCCCTACTCTCTCAACGGAAAAAAGAGACACTAGAATAATGTCATTTATGTAAACCATGACAAAAAAATCATGCAGGACAAAACAAGACATTTGATATTTTCTAACCTGTTTGTACACCACCTTAGGCAGAGAGAGAACCTGAATTACACAGGGCTCAGAGAGGGCAAGATGAGACAGAAGAGAGGAGCCAAGGTGAGGAAAGTGTTCAGGCAGAGGGTCCAGGAGAGGTGAGAGAAGGATACACCAGTAAAAACCAACTGTCCCAATATTCCAACATTCCAAGCCTCGGCTCTACAATACTTCAAATGGCAAGTTCCATAAGCAAAGTTACTGTGCAAAAAAGAAAGAAATAGTATAAAATCAACATATTACAGTTACAACAGTGTCATGTGTTTTCTGCCCACCCCGGAAAAATATGTTGCCACTCGCCAAGGTTTTTAAGCCAGAGGAAACACTGCCCAGGCCACTCTGAGTGAGGCCTCAGCTGCTCTTTCTTGCTGGGTTATAGAGCTGACAGTCCGTAGCTTAACATGAAGATTTCGGATGAACAAGTCTGTCTGACCTCACCTCAGTATTCAGCAACCGTGTCGCTGCAAATCAGGCACATTGGTTTTATGCTGGATTCTGGTAGAATGAACACATATTTTTCTGTCCGTTACTCTTTGAATTCTCTATTTTTCTGATCGTCCCTTTTTTTGTTTTGCTCGCGCCAACTTTGAAAGTGACATGCCATTTGGTATTAGCTACATCACGGCGGCAGTTACAGAACATTATTGCATGTACAGTAACTGCACCGGAGTTGATGGGCGTACATACACGAGAAATGGGCGTGTTCACATGCGAGCAATGAGAATCACACACAATTGATGGCAGCTCTGCAAGACAGGGGAGCAACCTCCCGCAGATCTCAGCAGGCTGGTAGTAGTGTTCAGCAACCCTACTATGTTTGGAAGTGGACTGAATGCACGCGTGCACACACATACAGACAGGCACGCCCTGAGCAACGGTGTTGTGCAACCCGTGTATGCAACACTCAGGCAGCACAGCAAAGTTGGTAAGAAACGTACATAATGTGACACATGTTCGGGTCCAAACTGACTTGTGATTGGGTCCGCCATTTGAGAAGCCCTGCTCTAGAGAGATACTCTGCCTGCTAACTGGAAGAGACGCAGGTGGCTCGCTTCCGAACTCCACGCGGATGATGGTCACGCACATCATTCATGTACGCGCTTGCAGAGCGTCATTCCTACATATTTTTTTTTCTTAAATTCATATTTCCTCAGCGTGGCAGCATAAATCCAAGGATGGCGGCCCACCACACAGAAATGTTATCAGAGGAAACCCTGACTCTCAGATCATCACCAAAATCTAATCATATATTCCCCGTGCCATTACACACCTTTCCTGAAAAAAAAAAAAAAAATTTCCACAATATTTTTTATTGAACCTTTTTTTAACAAACATGACACAAACAATCAAACACTAACACTAAAGTAATTTAATATATATACTAAAAACACCAACAACCACTAACAAAAGCAAGTCATCAACAATGCTCCTCTGTTTAGTCTAGGTAATCCATTACATAAGTATACATATTATACATTCACCAATTTGGAATTTACAAGGTCCACACACATCATTCACCTTCTTCAGAAGTTATGTTTAATTTCTTTACATAATCAATGAAAGGTCTCCATATATTCTCAAACACATTTTCCTTTGATTTCAATATATATGTTATTCTTTCTAGTGGAAGGTTTGTTAACATCTGTCTTAACCACTGAGTCACATCTGGTCTATGAGTCTTTTTCCACAGTAGTGCAATACATTTTTTGGCATTAAGCAAACCGAGGTCTATGAATGCTCTTTCACTCTTATTAAAGTTATGCTTTTCTGGATACAGACCCAACAAAAACAGTTTAGAATTCAATATGAATTGTTTTGAAATTATTTTTTCAATTGTTACCCTCACCTCTTCCCAAAACATTCTAATTTTTCTACATTCCCATAAACAATGAAATAGGGTTCCTTTACTTTCCATACATTTTGTGCATGTATCTGGTATGTTTTTGTGATATCTATTTAACTCCACCGGTGTAACATACATCCGCATTAACCATTTAAAATGTATCAATTTAAGACGTACATTTATTGATTTGGTTTGAGCTTCTGTACAAGCCAATTCCCATTGTTCCTCTGAAATTTCAATTTGCAGGTCTTCTTTCCAATAATTCAGTCTTTTCTGTGAATTTTCACTTGAGGACAGTGTCAATGAGTTATAAAACTCTGAAATAATACCCTTTCTCTTACTATCTTTCGTCAAAATTTTTTCCAAGGATGAAAAAGTAGGTCGGGTGAGAGCATTATTTTGATTTGATCGAATAAAATTCCTAAGCTGAAGATATTTAAAAAAAATGTGTTCTATTAAGATTAAATTTGATCCTCAGTTCTTCAAAAGACATTATGTTATCTGAACGTGACAAATATAAGTCTTAAATCTTTTGAATCCCTTTTAAATTCCATACTTTAAATACAGCATCCGCTCTCCCTGGTGTAAAATATTGATTACCCCATATTGGGCTAAATTGTGATAATAAGTGTGGTTCTTTTAAATATTTTTTTGGTTTCACACCATATTTTGATCATATGCTTTACAATTGGATTTTTTAACTTGTTTCTGTAATTTTTTAGCCGAGTCTGAGTATATGAATAAGGGAAGAGGTAAAGGTAAATTGTATGATTCCATTTCAGTCCAGTGAGGGAGATCCTTTGATGAAAAATAATATGTCATAGACCTCAGTTGTGCTGACCAGTAATACAACATAAAGTTTGGACATTTCAGACCTCCACGATCAAATGGTAAATATAGTAAGGACAGACGTAATCTAGCCTTCCTATTGTTCCATATAAATTCCACTAACTTTTTTTTAATTCTTGAGAGTAGATCTGAAGGTGGTGGTAAAGGAATGCATTGAAATAAATATAGTATTTTGGGTAAGATATTACTTTTAAGTATATTAATTCTCCCGATCATCGACATTGGTAGTGACATCCATCTCTGAAGTAACTCATTAATATCTGTCATTAAGGCTTCATAGTTGGCACTGGCGACTGATTCTAGCTTAGGCACAATTTGAATTCCTAAATATTTAAATTGATTTACAACATTGAATTGATTTACCTCAGGAGCTGGGTGATTTCTCTGGGTCTCATTTAGCATTAATATTGAAGATTTAGTTCTATTTATTTTATATCCTGATATTTCCCCAAAGTTCTTTATTAAATTTAACAAGGTCGGAATTGATTTTTTAAGATTCGACATCCTTTCCTGAAAATTTAATCAAAATCCGTTCATAACATTTTGAGTTATGTTGCTAACAGACAAACCAACGCCACTAAAAACATTACCTCCTCCCTTAGCGGGAGGTAATAATAAAAATACATATTTTGTGACACCATCAAGAATATTTTTATTGTGAAAAATCACAGAAATATTGTGATATCATTTTTTGGCCATACTGTCCACCCCTCATGTCCAAATGTCTAATGATCATAAATTAACCCTTATATTGTGCAGTCAAAACATTCCACAATGAATCTTGAAAGGTAGTGTCCAGCTTATGGTCACTAGTTTAGCCAATGTATCACATCACACAATGCATCACAAACAGAAAAGCAGAAGGAGAGTGTCACATTATAGCATAAACAGCTTCCAAGTATGTTTATCTACAAATATATTAAAATCTACATATCATGTACATTTACTACAAAGGTTACTTTTTAACCAGTCTCTTAAGTTATACTGCCATGATGATAAATACCAACTGACGCAAAGTAAGACAAGCAGTGTCTGAAATCACAATTTTTCAGTGTTCTATTGAGCTTCATATAAAGTCCCCTACGTTTGAATTCCATGTATAGTAAGTAAGGGTAGAAAATGAGTGAATCATTTTGGACACAGCCATTACTTTAATCCAGGGGTGCCCAACCAGGGGCTCCTGGAGCATTCAGGCTTCTTTAGGAAATTTTCTAATTTCACTTCTTAATTGGTCCAAAGATTTGCAAATAATTTCCCATTGTTGTGCAGGTGTTCTGTAGGCACCCTCGCACAACAGCAGCAAATTATTTGCAAATCTTTGGACCAATTAAGAAGTGAAACCGGAAAATTTCCCACAGAAACCTGAACGTTAAAGGAGCGCCAGGTTGGGCACCCCTGCTTTAAGGTTTGGGGTTAATCAGGTCAACTCATGACATTCCTCTACACACAGTGCAGGTCCCGTGGGTACAGACTAGCAAGTTCATCTGCTATAATGAAAATGAACTCAATCTAATATGTTGTGTAGATAACCACAAGAAATTTTTGTAAGGGATAAGGGTCTCTTCAGCTGACACTTTAGTGACTTGTTGAAAATAATGTCGCTGTTAACCGAAAGGGGGTAAAGACTGACAGCTTTTATGCTGCGAGTGAGTTGAATCAGTGGAGCCAACAACCTGTGAAAAATGCCAACTGTAAGAAACTTTTAACGGCAACTGAAACCGACGCTTTGCCAAAGTGAAACATTTATCAGGAGAACTTAAACTCGTGTGGATGAGACTGAAATGTCATCTGATGTTTGTCATAAGCAACATAGTGAGAATCAATTCAAACACAACAAAGTGAACGTGTACTACCGCTACCGTGCGCGCCGCAATGAGTGACAAGTTCACCTGTCGTCTGAGAGGTGTGTACGTGGAACAGCCTGCCAACACAACGAGCTAAAACCCTTTGAATTGCTCATCGTTTTAACTGCAAGGCACCATTTGTTGCTCCTCGTGTTCATCAAGTGGACGCTGAGCAAACGGTGTGCAGTTCACAGAAACACAATCTGTAATTTTAAAACCCGAGACAGCGGGCAGTTTTTGATGGCAGAACCAAGTTCATGATCATGAAGTTTACGTAACTCACCCGGCTGAACCAGATGCTGAGCTGGGTCTCCGAGAGGAGAGCGAAGTAAAACCTCTGGGAGCTGGGCTGGATGTAGAAGGGCTCCTCTTCACTCCTCAGCGGACAAAGCAGCCTCCGGGGCCAGCCGGTTAGAAAATACATCACGGCAAACTCCGCACAGTGCTGCAATGCCAGTCCGCCGCTGCCCTCAATTCCTCCGTTAAGTAGTATATTTAACCCTGGCGTCTCATAGGCAGCCTTTCAAGCGAAAGATCTGAAAATATATACACAGTCCGGATCACGTACTGGTAAAAGATGCCATACAGAGAGCACCAAGCAGCCGACAAGGCTACACAGCTAGCCCCGGGCTAACATTGGCTCTCCAAGTTGAAGCTAACGAAGCAGTCCTATGCTGCGACTGTGTAACCGAAAACAAAAGCACGCAAACCCACGGAGTCGCCGCACAACACCACTCAGCGTGTCACCACAGACACACCGGTCGATTAACTTTTTCTCCCAGTGCCGTATTAGTCCGTACGGTGTCCGGACATGTGTTGTTTAGTAACGGCGAAGCGTCCCGTTTTCACTCCTCCGATCCTTGTCGACGCCATCTTTACAATGATCTGTCCTACTGATCGCTGATTGGCTATGACTGACGAATTTGCGTCCTGTTGACATCTGACGTCACCGCCCTATTATGCACGCGCAAGAGGCAGTACGGCTCAACACTGACCTCTCGTGGTAGAAAAATTAATGTGTGGAATAAATAAGTAAAAATGCAACTTTAGAGTTTATTCCCCATTAAGGGCTGTTCAGAGTCCCTCCGAGGGGATGTTTGTGTTTTGTAGCCTGCGCTTGCGTACACGGCAATATTTAGAGTTGTTTTTGAGCAACTGTAGTGACCGTTCAGCAGCCGCGTTTCGCGCATGCGCAGTGGAAATAACCTGCAGTTTCCATGCCCGTACTGTCGGAAGCAGCCAAGAGCCACCAAACGTTTTAACAGCTGCAATCGAAACACAAAAGAAGAGCTCTGTGGCGGAGGGATTTTTTTTTCTTTAAATTTTTAGTAATTTGTGGATGAAATGTCTTACATATACAGTATATTTGCCATAAAGTGACTTAAACAATTTTCCCCAACCCCAAAACACACCTGTAGCGGCTGCTGCCACAAGCTAGTCATAGTCATAGGGTATTGGACTTAGGCAGCAATGTCGTCCAAGTTATACTGTATTCTGTTCACAGTATTTGTCCAGGTGTGGAGATTGTATGGAAAGACGAGGCTGAGTTTATTACTCAAAATCAGTTTTATTCACAACACATTCTCCAACATCCAAAAGCAGAAGAGAGAGACGTGCCCCCACAGCTGCCCCTTTATACCCCAGGACATCAAAGTCAACAGTCGCATTGTCTTTACATCCCAAATCACAATGCGCCCCCCTTCAGGTCTCCTGTCTCCACCTGAAGTCCTGGTGGTCTCCTCCTGCAGTCCTGGTGGTCAGGAAATCCTTCATGGCCGTCTCCCTGCATACAAAAGGCCAGACTTCACATCCTCCAGCAACCCCTAGGAGGTTCAGACCTTTTGTTCCTCTGAGATGTGCAGTAAACAATAAGCATACAGTAACAAGCATGTGAAGCATATGGAAACCACATATGTGCCCACACAGGTTACTTTTGAAGACATTAAAGGATGGGGCTGTGACGATTTCTGCTGGCAACTTGTTCTATTCCTTGACTGTTTGCTGGGAAAAAAGTTTTTTCCTGGCTTGTAATCTAGAAAATTGTTGGTATAGTTTCATCTCGTGGCCTCTCAGGTGGTGTGATGTAGACTTTGTAAAGTCTAATCGTACTATACTAACAGCGCATGTAAACACCATAAGCTGTTTATTATCTTTATCAATTTACTTGTAACCATGTAAACATGGTCATTGTTTAGAATCTACTAACTTTCAATTAGGTCCCCTCTGAGTCTTCTCTCCAGTGTTGTGACGTTCATCTTTCTCAGTCTCTCTTCATAGGGTAGATGTCTGATGCTAGCTACTAATTTGGTGGAATGTCTCTGGATGCTCTCCAAAATCCAGATATCTTTCAGACAGAATGTGTTTCAAACTTGCACAGCATATTCTAGACGTGGCCCAACAAATCATCCAAGGCTTCAAAACTTCTAAGGAGAAACACAAAGTGTGGAGAGTGTGAAAAGATGAGGCTGAGTTTATTTCTCAATTCAGGTTTATTAACATTCACGTATCTCCAACATCCTCTCAAACAGAAAAGAGAACCATCCTCCCACATCTGCCCTTTTTATACCTGGGACATCAAAGTACAGAGTCACATTGTCTTTAAATCCCAAGACACAATACATCGCCCCCCAGGTCTTCTCCTCTCCACCTAAAACCCTGGTGGTCAGGAAGTCTCTCAAGGCCATCTCTAGAGATCACATTTCACACCCTCCTGTTATCCCCAAGAGACTCAGACTTATTGTTCATTCTAAGACGTGAGGCAACAGTAATATATATATGCAGCCTAAGCAACTCAAATATGTGTGCCACATGACCCCCCCCCCCAAACATCGAAGATGAAACAATACAACACAGTCTGCACATCATGATAAAATCACAAACATCAGTCCACGCGCTGTTTGGGCTTCAACCGTCTCCCGAACTTGCTGTAAGCGGGCTTTACCACTCCCGCAGCGCCATCCTGCTGTGAATCTGCTATCTGAGGATGAGAACTGTTAGTCAATCCCTGTGGGGGCTCTGGGGCATGCTCCCTGGGAGGTCTGCCGCGTCGAGGAGCTCTCGCCAACTGCACAGCTTCGTCAGCCATCACAAAAGCAGGTTTGAGTCTGTCTATGCCAATTGTTTCCCTCCTGCCCCCCAAATCTAGCAAAAAATGCTTATCACCTGTTTCCAGCCCTCTAAATGGGCCATCATAAGGTGGTTGCAGGGTTGGGCGCTGAGCATCGTGTCTGACAAAAACAAACTCGGCATTTTTTAAAGCCTTAGGTACAAAAATGCGCGGAAAAGCGTGATGAACGGGGCCAGGAAGCGTGCTCGCTCCCGTGTCGCTCAGTAACCGCTGAGCAGGGGGGCACTCTGGCGCAGGATTATCCGGGAGAAACTCCCCGGGCAGCCGGAGCGGCTGCGCAAACACAACTCAGCTGGGGAGGCTTTTAAGTCCTCTTTAGTTGCAGAACGCAACCCCAATAAAACCCACGGTAGTCTGTTTACCCAATTTTCATCCGTAAGCGACGCTCTGAGGGCTGCTTTCAATGACCTATGGAAACGTTCACATAAACCATTAGCCTGGGGGTGGTACGCGGTAGTGCGGTGGATCGTTACCCCCAGGCTGTGGGCCATCGCTGACCAAAGCTCGGAAACAAATTGAGGACCTCTGTCGGACGTAATATCCGACGGAACTCCGAAACGCTCTGTAGCGTTGTTCAACCTGCAGAAATCACCGCAAGGTCGCCACGAGCCGTCAGCTTTAGGGACCATGTGGAGCGGGGAAGCCCATGGGCTATTTGAACGCCGGATAATGCCCAACTTTTCGAGGTTGGCGAACTCCTCGCGCGCTATGGTCAGTTTAGTTGCATCCAAGCGCCGAGCTTTTGCAAAAACGGGGGGACCGGCGGTAGTAATAAAATGCTCCACTCCGTGTTTAGCGACGGCTGCTGAAAATGTGGGAACCATGAGTGCTGGAAACTGAGTGAGTAGAGTGTGGAACTTACCGCCTGCCGTAGCGACGTTGGCTTGTGCTGTGGGCCTGGTCACTCAAGCTGCACAGGGGATAGAGTAAAACGAGAGTGCATTAACCAAGCGTCTATTAGGAAGATCAACCAACAGCCCATGTGAGCACAGGAAATCGGCACCTAACATGTTGAAACTCACCGCAGCTATATTAAATGTCCACTCATATGTACGGCTGTGCAGGGACAGAAGCAGAGTCCTTTCACCGAAGGTCTTAATGCTCGAGCCGTTCGCCGCTGATGCTCCATGACTCCCGGGGCCTGCCAGCCGGTCAGCATAAGTTGGCGTGATGAAACTCACTTGGGAGCCTGTGTCCACGAGGAATTGCCTCCCAGAATGCGCATCCGTCAAGTAGAGCAGCTTGTTCTGTTCACCGAGGGCCGCGGCTGCTACCGACCCCCAGCTCTGGCGTTTCCCGAGCTCTTGAACTGACACGGTGGTATATACTTGCGTGCCCTCTCTGCGAAGCGGCGATGGTAAAAACAGAGGTCGTCTCCTCCGCGATGTTTGGTCTTCACTGCCGCCGTTGTCGGTGGGTCTGCCTCCGCCGCCTCTGGCCCCCTGCCATTCCCGGCCGTCGTGCCGAGGTCTGTCGCTGCTGCGGTGGCCGTGTGCTGTCTGGTGGCGTTGAGAATCCGCTGTGCCTCCTGGGCCAGCGCGCGGAAGTCCCGCTGGGCCACAAACCGTGAACCTGCCAGGATCGCCCTCGTCTCTGACGGTAGGGTTCTCAGGAAAATGTGGGTGAAGAGGAAATCGTCGTCGTCTGAGCCTCTCAGCCTCAGCATGTCTTCCATCAGGTCGACAGGCGTGCTTTCTCCCAAGTCGTTCAGGGCCAGGAGTCTCTCTGCTCTCTCCTGGGCTGAGGGAGTGAAACGCTGAATGAGCGCAGCCTTCAACCCGCCATATTTGTCGCCAGCAGGTGGGCGCTGCACCAGGCTCTGCACATGTCGAGCTGTGCGGTTGTCGAGCTTGGCGATAACGTGGTAGAATTTTGTGTCATCTGCCGTTATTCCCCCGAGAGCGAACTGAGCTTCGGCCAAGAGGAACCAGGAGTCCGGGTTGTCCTGCCAGAATTCTGGTAGTTTGACTGAGACTGCGTTTGCCCGGCTGGTTCCTGGCGAGTCCGGTTCAGGGGAATTGCTTCTGCTCATGATATGTCTTAAGGTCACCAGTGTGGAGAGCGTGAAAAGATGAGGCTGAGTTTATTTCTCAATTCAGGTTTATTAACATTCATGTATCTCCAACATCCTCTCAAACAGAAAAGAGAACCATCCTCCCACATCTGCCCTTTTTATACCTGGGACATCAAAGTACAGAGTCACATTGTCTTTAAATCCCAAGACACAATACATCGCCCCCCAGGTCTTCTCCTCTCCACCTAAAACCCTGGTGGTCAGGAAGTCTCTCAAGGCCATCTCTAGAGATCACATTTTACACCCTCCTGTTATCCCCAGGAGACCCAGACTTATTGTTTATTCTAAGACGTGAGGCAACAGTAATATACATATGCAGCCTAAGCAACTCAAATATGTGTGCCACAAAAGCAACAAAACAGGTAGGAAAAAAAATTGCTGTTTTGGTGTTCTGGGTGAAAAATTGACAGATGAGCCACTTCACAGTAGAAGAATGCACAACGTATATTTTAAGGTTACGTGAAAGACATGTTTTAATAGCGAAACACGTGTTATATATGGAAACCCGCAATGACCAACAGAGAGTGTTGTCTGTTTAGAACATTGTGGAAGATGAAAGCAGATGAGACAGCGAGCTGAACGACACATGAACTTTATTCACCTCCCAACATAAAACACAGAAAACTTCTTTCCCTGAGTGCCTGAGCAAACTCCTCTTTACACTTTGATTCCTGCCTCTGACAAACAGGGTAAACACATTAACATTCAGACTGAAAGACATGTACACACATTAACATGACATTGACACACACGTCACAGAGCAGATCTTGCTACCATACATTTGCACTCCTGCATCCTCAGGTGTCAACCTGGTGCGGCGGGGGGCGAAAGGCACATCTTGGTTTGGTTGGCTCCTCTCACCTTTTTCCATTAGCATCTCTAACTATCTTCCCCCCCACCAACCCCCTTGTCCTGGGTGGAGTGCCATGTGTATTGTGTCCACCACAACGTGAACTTTATTACACACTGTACAACAACTTACAGCAGGGTCTGTTAACGGGAGGCTGAGCGCTATAGAGCCAAAAGCCGAGAGCCAAGAAGCCTAAGATGGCCAACCCTCACATTATATCAGCTCAGCGTAATGACGCCACCAAACGGCTGCATCATCACACCAATGCCAACCAACCCTGTGGTTCCTTACACCACAACATCCACATCTGTTTACCCTCACCAGTTAATCCCTGTCCAGGATGGCAGGAGTTTCCTGCCGCATGTGCAGTTCACTGCAGCGACAGGTTAAAGGATTAACCAGGTTCTCTGAAACATGAGTGAGGTACTGTATCTCACTGTGGGACACACTCCCCTGTTGTGTCCCCAGAAGCCCTATAACACTACGCCAGTCTTGACTGGCAAGAAGCGTGACGTCTGCTCTTCAGAGGAGGAGCCACCTCCTCCTATAAGAGCCTGACCGTGACGCACGTTCCCCAGTCTTTGTAAGCTCACCTCTTCCTCACGCCAGGCAAGGAGGGGGGTCTGGTGAGATACCTCACTCATGTTTAGAAAACCTAGTTAATCCTTTAACCTGTCATTCTCTTTCAACATTCATTTCGGTATCTCACTATGGGATGTCGTAGCTCCCGTCTTGCCAGACCAGCTTACTCTCAGACCACGTAATATTACAACATGCTAGATGTTGATCCTACACTCAAAACACTGTGTGACAGCGACAGTGTAGAACATCCAGCCTGTAAAATTTTGTGAAGGTTTGCAGAGACGCCCAGCTGGCGGCTGCACAAACCTCTTCCACAGAGACACCACGAAAGAGTGCCCACGAAGCGGTCATGCCACGTGTGAAATGAGCATGCAAACCTGGCGGGGGCTCAAGGCCTCTGCACTCATATGCTTCAACGACTGCCTCCACGATCCAGTGCGCTAGACGCTGCTTTGTGATGGGTTTTCCCAAACTGGATGTGGCCCATGACACAAACAGCTGATCAGATTTCCTAAACTCAGCTGTTCTGGCCACGTGTGCACGTAGTGCACGGACAGGGCAGAGTGTGTTAAACCTCTTCTGCTCCTCACCAGAAAAGGGAGGATGACAACTCATTCGGGTGGTAGGAAACTGCAGGATTGAAAATTTTTGGCATAAAGGCGGGGTTAGGTTTGAGTACAACCTTAGAATCCCCTGCCAAAAACTGCATACATGCCGGGTTAACTGGCAAGGCATGGATGTCACTCACACGCTTAGTTGATGCTAGCTAATAGTAGGACAGTTTTCAAGGAGAGTGTCTTGAGATCCACCTGATGAAGGGGCTCAAAAGGCGGGCGTGATAAACTATCCAGCATGATAGTGAGGTCCCATGGGGTCGTTAGAGTCCTTGTGACCGGTTGTAAATGCCGCGCTCCTCTCATAAATTGACAAATAAGCGGGTGGCATCCCACGGTCTTGTTTCCAAAGCCAATGTGGCATGCTGAAATAGCAGCCAAATACACATTGACTGTGGAGAAGACAAGACCTTTATTCGACAGCCCCTGCAGGAATGTCAGAATAACAGGAATGGGGCTCTGACAGGCCACCACTCCTGCCTTTACGCACCAGTTTTCAAATGCACGCCAACTGCAGTCAAATGCAAAGTGCATAGAGGACACCCTGGCATTCTGAATAGTGGTGATGACATTAGGAGAAAGTCCGCTAGTGGCCAGGTTCATCCTCTCACCGGCCAGGCCCATAGGGCCATTCGCTCAGGGTGAGGATGAAAAATCTCACCCTGTGCCTGTGACAGGAGATCCCTCCACAGAGGCAGGACCCATGGCTGTACCCATGGTACAGCATCTGGAATATCTCCACAAGCCAGGTTTTCCATGGCCAGCGGGGGGCTATCAGGATCAGAGTTAAGTTCCTCTCTCAGATTCAGGTGAGAGTAGGAGTGATCAGTTCTAATGGAGAAAAGGCATACAGGGGAATGCGTGGCCATTCGTGCGCCAACACATCCAACCCCAGCGGAGCCTGTTGATCTGTGAGGGAATAAAACAGTGGGCACTGAGCATTTTCTGCCGCTGCAAAGAAATCGTCCTCGGCTAGGCCATATCTCTCCATATTTGGGCCAGTACCTTGCTGTGGAATTTCCAATTCTTGTAGCAGGGGTTGCCCCTTGATAACAGATCAGCTCCCCGATTCAAAATGCCTGGTATGTGGGTAGCTCTCAGGGATAGTAATCGAGTGCTGCTCCACATAATCAGTCTGTGTGCCAACGTGTGCAGATGAGGAGAGTGTAGCCCTCCCTGCCTGTTGATGAATGACACCACAGTCGCATTGTCTGTTCTGACTAAAACATGGTGACCCTTTAAATGGGGCAGAAATTGTTTTAAAGCCAGAAAAACAGCCATGAGTTCCAGACAGTGAACTGATTGCATTTGTGGGCTCCATGTGCCGTTCACTGTTCTGCCTTCGTGTGTGGCTCTCCAGCCCAGACGAGAGGCATCTGTTGTGGTCACCTTTCTCACCGACACCATACCCACGGTGATACCAGTTAGCAAGAAAACCAGGCGCTTCCATGTGATCAGCATGCGGGTGCAGGCTGAGGTGACCAGAACCCTGTGGTGACCGTGACACATCGGGTCCAGCCCGAGCGACGCAACCTGTTATATATTAATATGACGTATTATTGTGTGATGAAGGTGGCGGCAGAACCGGAAGGGTGGAGCCACCACCCTGAGTATAAAAGGTTGATGCGGAAGAGGCACGGTCTCTTTTGACCTTTGCCTCTGCTTGTACAGGAGCGCCTTGTCATACTGTGAGTCACTAATAAAGTCAAGTTCTATTGTACCTCCGCCCTCGTTATTGGATTACAGATTATGGACATAACATTTGGCGACGAGGATAAAAGTATAGATAAAGGTATTTCGGGCATTCTACTCTACTTGTCTAACCTATGTCCTATCTCCTCCACTCTCCGAGCGGATAAGAGCAATGAGACGGCGCTGCGTCGCGCTCGTCCCCCTACCCCTCCTCCGCTGTATCCTGACCTTGGTAAAATGGCAACGGCCACGTCCTCCACCGAAGAGTCTCCTCCTCCTCCTCCTCCTCCCACCGACGTCAGACCGAAAGTCAAGAAGGACAAGGACTGGGGTACCAGAGAACAGCCACACAGGGGGGCCAAAGAGCTAAGTAAATATGCACTATCTTACCATACAGTTCCACACTCCCCCACAATTCCACCTATTAAGCCTGAGAATTATGATGTATATGCTGTCACTGAACAATACCCCATGACTGAACTTTCAAATCCAGCTTATGCAGGGCCACCTGGGTATGATAAGGCCAACCCACTTTCAACCCACAATCTTAGTCTACAGACCATGGACTGATACTGATTTCTCTGAGGCAGTTAAAGAAATCCCACATCCAAAAGATAAACCCACAGTTTTTTGAAGGGATGGCAAACCTTCTTGACAGCTTCAAATTAAGTGGTCATGAGACAGAACGTGCTTATAGAAAAGTTTTAAAAGTTGATTGGTGTGCAGTGTCGGGTGATTGGAGCTCAAAAGATACCACAGGTCATGTTTTGCCTCCAACAAATGCAGTGTTACAACAATGGGTGCGAGAACTAAATGACCACATTGGAAATAAATGGCAAGTGAAGCATGATTGGACCAGAATTCAAACTAAACTCAAAATAAAGGTGACGGTGTGGAAGCTTATGTCACCATGGGGTGAGACGCCGGCTCGGCGCTCAGCCCATGCTCCTTTTATCCCTGCCTCTCATTGGGCAGTGCCTCAGCTGGTTCCCAGCTGTCAGTGTCACGGGACGGCTGGGGCCAATTAATCCTCATCAGCTGGGGTGCTGTTAATGAGTATAAAGAGGAGCAGCTTCGATCATTCGGGGCTGCGACATAAGCACTGCTAGGCTGAAGCCCCTTCGTCTGGTGTCAGCCTCAATTCCCCTTGCAGCATTCCGGTGTTTGTATCCCGCTGTGAGTATGCACGCCTTGTTACCCCCATGTCCGGTACGAGCTACCTACCCCTGCGCTGTGCAGCCTGAGAATGTACGTCTGTATGAGTGTCTGTGCTCTCCTCATCCCTTATCCCTTACCCAGAATAAAACATCTCGACTCACTGGCTTGTCCCTGGCTCTGATTGCCCGGCTCCCTAGAGCCGGATATGACAGTATGTCGCAGCCAGAAGAGTTGCCGGCGGCCGTGAGTCGCTGTGGAAATGTACCTTTCTGTCCGGGTGTCAGCGCTGCTAGCATGCCGTTTCCCAGGAGTCACTTCCGGCGCCAGGGCGACGGGCTGAGGTCCATCTCGGAGGCAGTCGACGGGACGTTCTTCACCCTGCACGACGCCTCCAACGCGAGACGCTGGCATCCGGGCCGTGCTGAGGAACTCCTGGACTGTCACCCTCACTCTCTGTACCATCTGGAGGACAGTGCCAGGATAGACGCTGCAGGTACACAGCGAAAGAAGCTCCACGGGGTGGATGGAAATCCCGGCAGGGAGTCGAAGTGGGCGACGTCTTTCCCCGCTTTGGAGTCCCGTTCCTGCCGCGATTCCAGTCCGGGAGTTCGCGCCAACCAGAGGACTTCCCCCGACCTGCGCCACGTCACTCGGGATTCCCTTCGAGGAGCCGCAGCTGACAGCAGTTATGTCCGGGGTCGAGTGGCTGTCGCGAGCTCTACTGTGTTCCCTGTCACCACCTTCAGGCATGTGGCGGCGGCAGTGAGATTGATGGTGAGGACTTCAGGGCTACGAAGCCTTCCCGTGCTCGACGCCTTCCTCGTCTCGATCTCCGATCTGGAGCGGCGAATCCTGGGTTTCCCCCTCGCTTCGTCCCCTGGGAGTAGTCGTCATCACATCGCCGAGTCACCTCTGCACGAACCTCGTCCGGATCCAGTTCTGGGTCATCGTCAGGACCGTTCCTCCCACGCAGCTGTCATCCCTTCGCCTCGTCAGTGTGGAGATTCTACAGCCTCGTCCCCTGAGCCTCGTTTCCCCGCTGTCATTCCTGGACATTCGGGCTGGCTCACCCCGGCTGTTTCCCCCTCCTCCTCGACGCGCTTCCTGACCGCTGTGTGTGCCTGGAATCCCGGCCTGGTGAGCTCTCTGCTGGAGACAACGCGAGCGACCCTCAGACGAATTCCCGGGGGGTCCTCCGTTATCGCCGGGCGGGGAGAGGAAGAAGCAGATTCCACTACAGCAGGCGATACTCAACCTCCAGGGGGCAGGCAAGTCATTGTTTTTTCACACCTGCTTAATGATTTGCTCTGTCACATCCCTGGAGGAGAAGTTCAGGGTTCGCAGCTCCCTGAACTCTCCCCACCTGCTGTAACCTGTATGCCTAATCCCGCATCCTCTGTGTCTCTCTCCGCCGAGCGGTCCCCGGCTCCGGGTCAACGTGGTGGGATATGGAGAGGGCCTGTGGTTCCGCAGCTACATTGCGGACGGAGGAGGGGGACTGACTGCTGCGTGGAGTCTACGCTGACGACTGAGCGTCCCTGGGTCTCCACGGAGGAGCGGTTCGGTCCAGCGGGACGAGATTCTTCTGGCTTCACGCCGAGTGGGTCGTCGGCGGGGTTACCTGCGCTGGAGGAATCTCAAGCTGCGCTGACCATCGTGCTGGCTGCGGGGCCCGACGCGGCTAGATGGGAGCCTGACAACGACCTCCTGACGACGGATCCTGGATCTTCGCAGTCCTGGACGGCGTCAGAACCCGAGATCAGGCGAGTGCTCTCCTTTCTTTTCTTTCTTTTTATCTTTGAGCACTTCAGCCTATCTCCAGGGGAGACGAGCAGGGTGCAGCCGCCCGCTGCGTCTGAGCTCGTCTCGCCGGGTTCTGGCGCTGCCGGTGATCCTGATCCCGGTTCTGTTTTCTCTTCTGAGCCTTCTTCCAGGGTCACCGGCGAGGAGTTGCTGTTCCTCGTGGTGCTGGAGGGTCCGGGTTCAACGTTGGAGGTCGGTTCTGGTGCAGTGTCCAACGTGGGTTCGCCCGAGACCCAATCGGGGTCCAACGTGGGTTCGCCTGAGGCCCGATCGGGGTCCGACGTGGGTGCTGCCCCAGTGTTGTCCAGGTCCGGTGAGGAGGTGGCCGTTTCCCTGAGGCCCGCCGCCCTCGTCATCGGCTCTCCCCTGAGCCTCTTCCACCGGGATCCGCTCTGACCCTTCGTCCGTCTCAACGGTCCTGGTGGTTGAGTGATGCGGGTCGACGACCCGACCCGCAAAACTTTCGGTTCGGCGATCTGGTTTCCCCCCACTGGTCTGTGTTTGCCTTTGGGCGGCCTGGTTCGGCAGCCGTTGGACTGGATTCCTGGGATCTGGGCCCAGAGTTCGCCGTCCGAACATTTCTCTTCCCCGGGTTGCCAACTGGACAATGGGCGGGGAGATTACCAGAACAATTCCGGCCGTTTTGGACTCTGCCTGCCGTCTCCTCGGGTGTCCTTTACTTCTTTTATTATTATTGAGGTCACTCGGGTGTAGTTTCTTTGTCCATTAGGGGAATATATGTTTTTGTGCTGTGTGTTGTTTTTTTTTAACCATACTCAGCATTTTTATCGTATTGTTATCCTGTTACCCTGTCACCTTTTTTCCTCTTGGTGACTCACCTTGTGTATCGCGCTGTGTATTGCATTTTCTTATCTTTACTCAGCGTTTTCATTCATCCTTGCCTTGGCCTCGTCGGTGCATCATGGAGTATGCATGTGGTTTCCTGTTCAACCATACTCTGTGATCACCCCATTCTGTCTTATTATCCTCGTGGGGGGCCTTCCCTGTCCCCGGCTTTAACATTGACTGTGTTGGTTATTGTTTGAAGTAATGTGTTTCATCCCCACTTAACCGTACTTCATTATTACCCATTTGTCCTTGTCACCTCTGTTTCTTTAGGTGATCTTTTATATATTCAGTGCTGTGTGTTTTGTTTTCTTTAGTATCCATGCACAGCGTTTTTCATCTTTTGTCCTGACCTTTGTCTTGTTGGTGCATTATGGAGTAGTGTGTTTTGTTCCCCTTAACTATACTCTGTGATTGCTTTATTCATTCCTGCCACCTTTTTGGTGGGTTTTTGGTTTTCTTTTTTTTGCCCCGATCTATACGTTATTTGTATGCTGTCTGTAGTCATATTTGGTATTTTCCCTACCTGTGTCCTAACTCAGTTTTCTCCCTAACTGTGCTCTGGGTTAATCCTTTTCCCTGTGTTGTAGGGTATTGTATTTGGGTTTTTTTTTCTCTGCCCTGCTGCCCTACATTGGTCTATTGTTTTTTTTTTTTTTTTTTTTTTTTTTTGTCCTTCCCTTTGCATCTTCCCCTCCGGTCCTGCCTCCCTTCCGCCCGCCCTAGGTGGGGAGGGGGGGGGGGGGCTGGGATGTTCCTGGTCGTTCGGGAGCCCGACCGTGAGGGGGAGGCTCTGTCACCATGGGGTGAGACGCCGGCTCGGCGCTCAGCCCATGCTCCTTTTATCCCTGCCTCTCATTGGGCAGTGCCTCAGCTGGTTCCCAGCTGTCAGTGTCACGGGACGGCTGGGGCCAATTAATCCTCATCAGCTGGGGCGCTGTTAATGAGTATAAAGAGGAGCAGCTTCGATCATTCGGGGCTGCGACATAAGCACTGCTAGGCTGAAGCCCCTTCGTCTGGTGTCAGCCTCAACTCCCCTTGCAGCATTCCGGTGTTTGTATCCCGCTGTGAGTATGCACGCCTTGTTACCCCCATGTCCGGTACGAGCTACCTACCCCTGCGCTGTGCAGCCTGAGAATGTACGTCTGTATGAGTGTCTGTGCTCTCCTCATCCCTTATCCCTTACCCAGAATAAAACATCTCGACTCACTGGCTTGTCCCTGGCTCTGATTGCCCGGCTCCCTAGAGCCGGATATGACAGCTTACAGGAGCAGATTGCAAGACATTTTTGATAACCATTCCGGTTTAATTAAGCCTACTAATGATACAGGTGCAGAACCTTATTGGCAGCATTTGAAAAGTGTTTTCTTACAAAACATGCACCCACATTTGGCACACTACATCCACAAACATCTGGTTACATATCACACTTGTGCATTTGGTGATGTGCTAACATATGCTAAAGATGCAGAGTGATTGGAAGCGAAGAAGGTGGAAAAGGAGGAAAGCGACTCCTCGCCAGCTCCTGCTCCGGTTCCAGCTCCCGCTACACCGGCTAACAAACGTCGCCTCCTGGCACAAAACTCTACTCCCCTCCATGACACAGCTGTACCTAAGCAGAGGGAGGAGAGCCACCCGGTGAATACGCTGCGAGGTTCCCATTACTGTCCAGCCATGGGCCGCCAGAAGAATTCCTTCACCTCCCAGCCAGCAGTTTTTTCTCCGCCATATCAGAGTGGTGTGACAGGAGTCTCTGCCTCCGGGGTTTCCTCGTCAGCTGTTTCGCCAGCTCCTTCCCCCCGGATCGTCGTGCCCCCCCCCCCCCCCCCGCTACGGCGCAATCTCTCACTGCTGGGAGCTCAGCTGTTTCTTCCCTGGCTTTGCCCGTGACTTTGCCTGCTGGGGCGGCTCCTCCTCATCTTTCAGAGGGGCCCACAACCTCCACAGTTATGGATAGGGAGAAAATTGAGCCTGCTGCAGCAGTCGCCACCATTCTCCAAGAGAACAGGCAAGTGTTTTTTCATTCTAAATCTCATTTTGGTGAATTACCTTGTCTGATTCCTGGGGGTGAAGCTCAGGTTTTTCAGTCCACTGAGCTTTCACCACCTGCTGCAGCCACAAAGAATTTATTGCCTCTGTGTCTCTTCCTATACCCCCTGAGTGTCCGCCGAGTCCAGGATCGTGCCGCCGGATGGAGGAGGAGCCTGCGGGCCTGGAGATCCTGGTTCCAGCCCCACAGGCGCAACACCGACAGAGGAGGAGGGCTGTCTGCACCCCTGTGCCTGAGCCAACGATGAAGCATCCCCGGGTGTCACCGGAGCAGAGTTCAGCCCCAGCAAGAAGCGAACCTCCCGTCGCCGCACCGAGTGAGCCATCGGTGTGGGTTACATCGCCGGGGGGCTCCAGGACTGTCAAGACCATCATACCAGCTGCGGAGGCCACCGCAGTCCAGTGGGAACCCGAGATGTGCCTCCTGAGGATCGAGCTTGAATCGCCGCTACTGCCCGGATCGCTGGAGTCCTGGACGGCAGTGGAGCTCGAGATCAGGCAAGTGCTCTATGTTGTCTTTCTGTTTTGGAGCAATCTTGCCTGTCTCTTGGGGAGGAGAGCCGGGTGCAGCTGCCTGCTGCATCCGAGCTCACCTCGCCAGGCTCTGCCGCTGTCAGTGACCCTGACCCTCTTGGTCTCTCTTCTGTCTCTGAGCCTTCTTCCAGGGTCACCGGAGATGATCCAGCTCCGCTGGAGGTTGCCAAGGGTCTGGGTTCGCCTCTGGAGGTCGTCCAGGGCACAGCTTCCCCCCTGCCCGAAGCCATCATTTGGGTCCCTCCTCGGGTTGATTCGCCGTGGGTGCTGCGTCCAGGTCGGGGACCTTCGTGGATGCTGCGCCCCAGTATCAGTGCTATGTGGGTGCTGGACTCCTGCATGGGTCTGTCGTGGGCGCTATGCTCCAGCCCGGGTTCCACCGTGGGTGCAGTGAAGCTCCAGCCTGGAGCCACTGCGGGTGCTTCGGAGCTCCAGTCTGGGGTCACCGTGGGTGCAGCATTGGCCCGGTCGGGGTCCACCGAGGGTGTAGCTAAGCTCCAACCTGGAGCCATCGCGGGTGCTTCGGCGCTTCAGTCTGGGGCTGCCGGGGGTGCTTTGTCAGCCCAGTCAGGGTCCACCGAGGGTGCAGCTAAGCTCCAGCCTGGAGCCATCGCGGGTGCTTCGGAGCTTCAGTCTGGGGCTGCCGCGGGTGCTTCATTGGCCCAGCTGGGGTCTACCGTGGGTTCTGCTAAACTCCAGTCTGACGCTGTCATGGTTCCCCTCCCTTCTCCTTCACCAGACGCCGTTGGGGTCCCCCTCCTCTAGTCCGGCTTCCTGCTATTCTGCCTCCCGGTGGGAAAGCAGTCTCCTGTTTCACCCCTGCGGTCCTGGTGGCTTAAGAACTCTGGCCGGCCGCCTGAAAGACTGAGCCACCGGATTGGGTGCATGTTCTTAGGCAGGCTACCTGACTCAGTCCATCGAGCCGTTCGGCGGTCCTGGGATTTCGGTTGGCCCCCCAAACTTTTTTCTTCCAATTGGGGTCTCTGGAGGCTTGGTTGGCCACCTGGCCTTTTCCATTTGATGGTCGAGTGGAGCCAGGACCCCGGGAGGCCGCCTGAACTCTTTCTTTATTCATTATGTATGACCCAGTTTTCTTTGTGCGCTGTTTATTAGATTATGGTTCTGGGTTTGCAAGTTGTGTTGGTTTTTGTGTCTCTCCCTCCGGGCCTGGATCCCCCCACTGCCCTCCCGGGGTTGGTTTTGTGTCTATTACTGTTTGAGGGGGGGGGGGGGTGTTCTCCTTTCCCTTTTTGATGTTACTGTGGGGTGTCTGGGGACCTACCCCTTAAGGGAGGGGCACTGTAATGATGCCGAGCACGGATCTGTTCTGCGCTTGGGTTTTTGTTATTATTCTTTTTCTGTGTATATATTTAGTTCTGTTCCTCTGTTGTTTGAGTTGTACTTTTATTTTGACAGCGCCGCGACAGGACTTCCGCCTGTCAGTCTGTTCGTGGCCTGTCACAGCTGTCAATGGTTTACTGATTGCTTTCATTCAACACCTGTTTGTCCTTTGTGTTTAGTAGCACTATTTAAGCTTGCCAGCGAGGCGTAGTCCTTGCTGCGTCCTCGCTTCACTCAGGCTGGAGTCCCCTACCCTGACTCCAGTCCATTTTCGGCAGAAGGTTTCATCCTCACCAGTTTATGTAAGTTGTTATATTGACTCTCCACTCTTTATGTACTTGATATCACCCCACTGGGGTTCATCCTTAGTTTTTGTATGTCTGTCCCTCGAGACGAGTGTCTGTATTGATTATTATTTCTTATTAAATCACTGAACTCACTGCAGGCGAGTGGTGTCTCATTAATGCTCTTAATGGGCCAAACATAACAGGTACGGTCAAAAGTGCGGGAAAACTAGGTCGCAAATTGGTCAGACGTTGGTAGTGCATCCCTTCGGCTATCGATAACAGCCCATGCCCAACTAAAAGCGCGGTCCTAAAGCAGAAGAGTGAACTGATGAATTTTGGAGACATCATCCAGGAACTCCCTTCACCTGCTCAAAGTAAAGCCAAATATGACACAAAAAATCTTTACATTTCCCCACCTCCCCTGTATACGGGGCAGGAGGGGAAATGGAAAGCGTTCGGCGGATAATTCTAGAAGGCGGAAGAGCAAGTGGAGGCAGACCAGCTGGAGCAGACGTGCGGCCCAAATGATCAGAAATGACACTCAGCTGCTATGTAATAGTCTGCAGCAGCTGAGTGTGTTCAGCCACCTGCCTCTCTGTAACATCGAGGCGGTGGAGCGCGGTATGCTCTGTTGATGAGGCACCTGCCAGGCTGTGACCCAGGCTGGCTCGTTCTGTCATATTGACTGGACAATCAGCCTGCGTGCAAAGTGTAATCACCAAAACAACACACACAAAGAACATTTGACCCTTTATTGAATTTTCAAAACCGCAAACTTGGGAGAAAAGTCAGTCACTCGCCAGAGAAGCAGCAAACATGCAGAGGGTGAGACAAGGCTGATTAGTGAGAAATGGAGGGGAATAATCGAAGTCTAATTTACACCACTTACGTGGGAGGAGAGGAGTAACTGGCACAGAACCCAGCGAAGGAGAGGAACCAGCAGGTCGGAACTGCCGGTAGGGGAATGAGGCGCGGGGTCTGACCGGGTGGAGTAGATGAGCTGCATCGTGGAAGAGCAACCGGCTGGCGAGTGCACCAAATCCCTGAAGACGCACCGCGACGTTGGCAGCAACCTGGAAGAGAAGGAAAGGGAAACGTGTGGAAAGTAAAGTCACCCAAAACACAACCGCTTACTTGATGAGCTGTGTGCTTGATGCAGTATACCCAAACAAGCTAGCATTGAATCACCGAAGAGCACTTCCTTATAAACGCTGGCTCAGCAGGAAACAGCAGGTGAGTCTGATGAGGAGACAGGTGAAACGGGAAGGAGGGGGCGAGCGCTTGCCAGCACATGACATCAAAGACACGACCAACCCCTGTTTACATGATTGCTGACCCCAAGGGGGGAGCCGAGGCTTCCCCTACCTCTATCTTTTACTAGGGTACACCATGTGGGGGAGGAGGACGACGACAGAGGAGAGGGCGGGGTCATGGAGCCGCCTACCCACAACCATGGGGGCATGAAGTTTGCCACCAATGTGGACAGCGAGGGCACTGGCGAAGGGTTTGCCCGAGCGCCTGCTGCAGTGGGGAGAGGGGGAAGGACTTCACATCCAGCCGCCGCCACACCATCCACGGGACCACAACATGTGACTAGCCGACCTGAAGCTATGTACAACACATGACACTGACACTGACAGCAATACAGCAGACATTTTTCATTTACCTGATTTTGACTTGATGCTAACAATGCAGTGTTTACCTGAAGTGACACTGGAGGTTCATGGCATCCCCATAAGGTTTCTCTGTGATATAGGAGCATGCAAATCAGTGATTGCAGGGACAGACGTCGAAGGTTTCACAAAATCAGATCAAACAGTAACTGTCAAATCCGCAAACAGTAAACTAAAAACAAAGCACCTCTCCAAAACTGTAAAGGTAAAACATCCTGTCACAGGTGACATTGCAGAAGGTTCATTCATATTATCACAGGCATGTCCCGTTAACCTTTTGGGCAGAGATTTGCTCACAGCTCTCAACATTGTCATAATCCCAACAGAGAACGGTATGAAAGCATCACATTTCCCACATGTGGCAGGAGTGAATGTATTGCAGGATTTCAATGTGCCAAGGTACTGTTACTCCCTGCGTTTGGTTTTGGTCGGGCCAAGCGCGGTGACATCAGACCTGCACATGAAAGCTATGCAATATTTTGAGTCCAATATCCCTACTACAAAGCAGGCCACAGACAAATATCGTTGCAGTATGTATGACAGACATCTGACTGGCCCAGATCCAAATTATGAAAAAATATTCCTTGCAAACCCATCCTCCAGACTGGTCATTAAAAATCTGTACTGGTTTCCAAGGGGCTATGTGGGAGCATCTGTTGCATTTTGTGATGAAGACAGCAGACACTTTAAACACTGGGAGGCTCCCCACATCCCACTAATCAAACCCAAACACATCCACTGGAAGGATGTTGGATGCTTTGTAACGACAGCAGAGGAATGTGGTCAATCTTGGAAACAAAGTTCTGATCCAAAGGTTCAATATTCCTCAAAACTGGACGCCTACTTACTGCCTTTGAACTGGGTGACCACAGTGCAGAAAGAAGTCCATATTGATGTCCCCAGCTCACCCATGTGATCACTTTTTACGTTAACAGAAGGAGAGGAACACACACTCTCACAAATTCCAAATTCACTGTGGTCAACAGTGAAGGCAGATGTAGGCTGAATAAAAAATGCAGAATTGGTTAAAATAAATGCTAAATCTCATTATAGGCCTTACCAAAGACAGCATCCTCTACATCCTGAAGCCCAAGAAGGCATTAAACTGGTCATAGAGGACCTGAAAGCAGCAGGTGTCATTATCCCATGGCCAAATTCTCCATGTAACACACCTTTGTTTCCTGTGAGGAAGACTGGACCATCCTCTGGATGGTGAATGATCCAAGACCTTCAGGCGGTAAACAAAGCAATTATCCCAAGAGCTGTTTCAGTCCCCCACCCACACACTCTGTTGAACGATCTACAACCACAAATGAAATATTTCACAGTGATAGACATCAGCAATGCTTTCTTTCAACATACAGTACCAATACATCCAGATCATCAGTTTTGGTTTGCATTCACATTTGAAAACAAGAGGTACACATTCACCAGATTACCACAAGGTTACTGTGAATCACCAATCATTTTCTCACAGGCAATGTCAGCAAATTTGGCACAGTTTATTCTGCCTAATGGGTGCCAGTTGCTCCTTTACATTGACGACATTTTGCTGGCATCACCTGATGAAGAAGCATGCAAAAAAAAGACACCATTGCCTTACTGAAAATTTTAGCAGAACAAGGTCACAAAGTCAACAAAGAAAAATTATAGTTGTGGAAAAAACAAGTCAAATATTTAGGCCACATTTTGTCAGCAGAAGGCAGATATGTTGACCCAGCTCATAAACAAGCTATTTTGTCAGCACCAAAACCCATCACAAAAAGAGACATGATGTCATTTCTGGGTACTTTAAATTATTGTCGCTCTTGGATTGCAAATTATTCATTTGAAGTGCAACCCTTCTGATCTGATCCCATCTACAAAACACCCATGGTGGACAGAACTGAGTGGACTCCTGAGGCAGAAGAGGCATTTGTTAAAATGAAAAAAAAAAAACTTTTGGTCAGCACTGATGTCCTGGCGCTCCCCAATTACAAGAAGCCATTTATACAAATGGCTGATTGTAGAGAGGGACGCATGACGTCAGTGTGCCTTGAACCAAGTGGCACTAAAATGCATCCAGTAGCATATTACTCCACAAGACTTGACCCTGTCGCGAGGGCACTGCCGCCATGTGTGCAGGCTGTCATAGCCGCCTCCATGGCAGTGCAGGCCTCATCAGGGCTCGTTCTTTTTCATCCCTTGACCCTGAAGGTCACACACGCAGTATCAGTTATCATCACAAAGTAAAATATCAGTCCTCTCACTATCCAGACACCTTGCATGCATGACAGTGCTATTATCACAGCCTCATTTAACCATTGAACGTTGCACGGTAACAAATCCAGCAAGCTTTTTGCCAATCTCAACAGAAGGTGAACCCCATGACTGTTTGGCAGAAATTGAGAGAAACATTACCATGCCCCGATTTACAGGACACACCTTTGGAGAAGTGTGATCTCACACTATTTGTGGACGGCTCCTCCAATCATGACTACACTGGTTCAAACTTATCTGGTTTTGCAGTTGTCACCCATGATACCATTTTAAGAGCACAAAAACTCCCATCACATTATTCTGCACAGGCAGCTGAATTAGTTGCTCTAATTGAAGCTTGTAAATTAGGCCAAGGGAAAGCACTCATGCTGTACATTGACAGTCAGTATGCATTCTCCATCATCCATCACTTTGTACAACAGTGGAAGAAAAGAGGCATGATTACATCAACAGGGAAGCCAATCCAACACAAGGACCTCATTTTAAAACTGGTAGACAGTGTAAAACTTCCATCTAAATTAGCTATATGCACATGTGCAGCACACACCAATGGCACAGATCCAGTTTCTAAGGGTAATAGGTTTGCAGATCAAACAGCTAAGGCCACTGCTCTCGAACTTAGTGGAAAAGACACAACACCAGGTTTTCTTTTGACACTGACAGAAAATTTATCATATGACATTCTCACTGAGGTCCAGAAAACAGCACCACAAGCCAAAATTTACTGATGGATCCAGAAGGGAGCGATTTTTGACAATACCTCCAATCTTTACAAATGCAGCAAAAACAAAACCATTTTACCACACAAACTGTTCCACCAGGCCTCCACTTTGCTACATGGGGTTTCCCATGTATCAAAGGGAGGTATGATCTCTATGCCAATTTGCTACTCAGTTTTGTAAGAAATGCCTAATTTGTGTAGAAAACAATGCTCAAGGGAACTTGAGGCCTGAAAAAGGCACCTTCCCTGCATCAAGTTATCCATTTCAAAACATTTGCATGGATTTCATAGAGTTAGATAAATGTGAAGGCAAAAAATATTGTTTGATTATTTGTGACATGTTTACCAAATGGACAGAAGCCTTCCCTTGCACTCACCCAAATTCTGCTACAGTAGCACAGAAACTGTTAGCAGAAATTGTGCCCAGATTTGGAATACCTGAAAAGATTTACTCAGATAATTGAACACATTTTGTAAATCAGATTATATCACACTGAGGCACAGTACTCATCATTAACCTAAAAAACAGCTTACCATCCACAATCTGCAGGATTGGTGGAACGTACAAAGAGAACCATTAAAGAAAGGCTTAGAAAAACAATGGCAGAAACAGGACACAATTGGATATATTGCCTACCCCTAGTTTTGTTTTACATGAGGATAGTTCTCACCAAAGGGGGGTTATCCCCATTTGAAATAATGTACTGTATGGCAAATCCTACCTACTCCCACCATTAAGGCCATTTAATCCAGGTGATGAGGAAGTATGCTTAGTTGATTACATGCGAAGAATGTTGACTGACGAAGATATTGTTCATACTGCTCTTCCCAGGAGGGACCAAGGGGAAGCACCCATCTTGGCCAAGCCGGGGGATCTGGTCCTTATCAAAGTCATCAAAAAGAAAAACTGGGCCGATGCTCCCTGGCAAGGACCATGCAAAGTCATCCTGGTGACACTAACAGCCGTGAAAGTCAAAGGACGTGACTCCTGGGTGCATTTGACACATTGCAAAATATACCCCATTCAAAACCCCCTAGCAAGAAACTAATTAATCCCCATTCCCTCAGCAAGACCGTTTCTATTTTAATCCCCATTGCAAACTACATAAAAAAATCCTCAACAAGTGAATATTTTACGTTTAACTGTTTTTCTATATGGATGTCGGCTGACAGTTTATCCCAGTAACAACTTGTATAGCAAGACAACAGTTGTTTATCATGGAGAGACAAAATGTCAGAGAGAGAAGGTTGGCAACTGAAGGATGCGAATGGTACACATGTTTTTTCATCATCATCATCCTTGTGGTTGTCACGATCTGAGCGCAGGGGGATTTCACCAGGCTCAGTCTGTGTCCACCTGGTGCCCCTTCCCAAATTACCCTCTGCTTCGGAAACAGCGAACCTCCTCACTACCCACGTCATCTGCCTGCACGGCATTCCTGTGGACATTGTGTCTGACCGGGGTCCTCAATTCACCTCCCAAGTCTGGAAATCCTTGTGCCGCTCTCTAGGCACCACCGTCAGCCTTACCTATGGATACCATCCTCAGAGCAACGGGCAGGCTGAGCGCTCCAACCAATCCCTGGAGGCCACCCTTAGGTGCATAGCACCCTGCAACCCCAGCACTTGGAGCACCCATCTGACCTGGGTGGAATATTCTCATAATTCTGCAATCTCAACGGCCACTGGACTGACCCCATTCGAGGCATTCATGGGGTACACTCCTCCCCATTACCGATGGCGGAGAGGGACGTGGCTGTACCATTGGTGGGGACCCATGCACGTCAGTGTCACCAGCTCTGGAAGGCCACTCGTGCTGCCCTCGTCCGTTTGGCTGAACGCAACTGCCAGTACGCAGACCGCAGGCATACTCCTGCTCCCAAGTATTCCATCGGGCAGCAAGTGTGGTTGTCAGCAGACCAGGTGCCCTTGAAGACGGAGTCCAGGAAACTCTCTCCTCATTTCCTGGGCCCATTTCCGATCTCCAGGTTCATTAATGACGTCACGGTCCACCTCAAGCTCCCGCCGGCGATGCGGATTCACCCCACCTTCCATGTTTCTAAAATGAAGCCCCTCTCCGCCAGCCCTCTCTGCCCTCCCCCGAAGCTGCCTCCTTCCCCTCGGGTCCTCGACGGTCAAACCACCTACACGGTCCAGAGAATTTTGGACGTCTGCCATCGGGGCCAGGGGCTTCAATATCTTGTCCACTGGAAGGGCTACAGACCAGAAGAAAGATTGTGGATCCCCGGTTCCTACTTTTACGACAAGGGGATGGTCCGTGCCTTTCATAAGGCACATCCCAACAAGCCCGGTTATTATGAAGGCAGGACTGTGATTAAAGATATTACAGGTTTGGTTGCAGTTCTCAGACTGACCACTGGGGGCGCGGCCGTTTTGTGAGGAAGGAACTTATTACACTGTTCATTAGTTTGCCCTGAGTATCGTTGATGGTAGCATATGTCCCTTTAGTTGTCCTTTTTATTAGAGTGTGCGTCCATGAGACAGGTGAGTGATTTGTAGAAGATTACTAAGACGTTTAGCATGGTTATTGTTCACCGGGATAATTTTAAGGACATGATATTCCGCTGTTCACCATTGTTAGCTATAGACTAAGGGGCTAAGCTACACTATGTTCTTGTTACTGTATTATTATTTTAGTTGTTGGTTCTTAGGTCTATATATACTGTATATTGTTTAAAGTAGTTACCTGTATTTGAGCTTGTGTAATTATCGGTATATTGTAAATGAGAGAAACACTTCTCTCATTTGTCTTTGTTTACTTTAACAATTAGTGTAGTAGTTAAGGCTTTGAGGCCTACCTATAAGGGCAGCACGTGACTGCTATTTAATATTGGATTTGACTAATATTATTTTCGTTTATTATAGGCTGTTATATTTCCACCAATGCTTTAGTTATTTTCCTGGTTATTTATGTTATTGAAGTATTAGGTAGAATTTATATCTGATATGCTCTTCCCTTTTATTTGTTACAGAACCACACACACACACCCACACATGTTGGAACAAGTGTTGAAGCAAGTCTGAATAAAGATCATAGAGAATTCATCCAGCCCAGTTCATGGCATTCTAACCGATGCCCACTCTGCGATCACAACGATCACAACTATACAGAACCAGATAGATAATTCTCCATAACAAATTTTGGTGCCGAAACCCAGGATCTGGTGATTACGGAGTGAAGATGGAGTATGGTCCGCGGAGAGGTGGTGTCCGTCCAAGAAGGGCAGTGCGACCACCAGGATGGATGAACGATTATGAGGGATACACGCTGCCACCTGCCCCACAAGAGCAGTACAGGGCCACAGAGGGATACGCCGAGATGACGCCCCTTCCGCAACACCCAGGACAGATTAGTGACCCATCTCCTGGCTATCTTGGAACCCCCTTCATCGGACCAGTATTATCCAGTGCCCCCCACGGCTTTATGAACATGGTACAGCAGCTACATGAGGACAACAGGCGTCTGCAGATGATGTTTACAGATCTGAGAAGACAGATAGACCGTGGTACTACTACACTGGCTGCTACAAGTCTGCAACCTGTGGAACCAGGAAGCACTAACATCTCGGCTAATGGTTCGTGGCTCTACACAGATACGCCCACCCAAGCCTCTCTACATCAAGATGCCCTACCTGCAGCAATAGGAGGTGCACAAGAGGAAGAGGAGTGGCCACAACCTCCACCACCAATTTATTTCCCTAGGAATCATCCTGATCTTCCACATGTGCAATTTGCTCTACCCCAGCAACCACCAGGCATTGTCCAAGAGCTTAGCCAGCATCTACAAGAGTTACGAGTGCAACAAGATGCGGCGGCAGTAACTACAAATACAGACACTCAGACCCATATGCAGCAGTCTGCCCTGGCATCTCAAACTCTTGGCCCTTTGAAGGGCAACATTCTGTCTCCAGAGCGAGTGTCTACTCCCACTCAATCTCTCATTCCGAAGGAGAAGATCTACAGAGGCCCAAAGCCCTCAATCCCAGAATTCACCCAGGCTGATCCTAGGCAGTTCGCTCGGCTAAGACTGGCTTTGGACAACATCCTCCCAACTGACGCAACAGAGAGATTTAAGTGTCAAGTGCTCTGTGATCACCTTAAATTTGAGGATGCTCTTCTTCTTGCGGACTCATACAGTAACTCTCTTTGTCCATACACAGACACAATGGCTTCTCTCATTAAGCACTATGGTCAGCCACACCACCTGTCCCTCCAAAGAATAGCAGAGCTGATGGATGAGCCCAATATTCGTCCCAGTGACACGGCAGGCTTCAGAAGGTTTGCTCTCAGAGTTCGAGCATTAGTTGGGATGCTTGAGCAGCTTGGAGAAGATGGACGAGTAGAGCTACAGTGTGGGTCTCATGTGGTGAGACTCACAAGGAAGCTACCTCAAGACCTCCGAGCTGCCTTCCGCCGCTACCTCTACCCACAAAATAGTGGAGTGCCATCATTAAGAGACTTTGCAGAGTGGCTGGAATATGAGCTGGTCATACAAGAGGGTGGTGATGAAGCGGACAGAGATAACAAGAGAGACAGCGGTAGTTCAAAGAGAGATAAAAGAGCTGCTAAGAGAGCTACAACGGTCCTCCTCGGCGCAACGCAAGATAGTGAATCAAAAGAGTCTCCAGCTCAAACTCATCACACCTCAGATGCACAGGACAAGCCCAAAGCATACTGCCCCTACTGCAGTAATACCCTACATTTTCTGGATCAGTGTGCTAACTTCAAGCAACTGACAAAGGATCAGAAGACTAACTGGATTAAGTCTAACAACTGCTGCTGGCGTTGTGGTCGGCGCCACCAAGCGGCCCAATGCCGACTTAAAGTGCAATGTAAAATATGCAAAGGGAAGCATCTGGATGTAGCCAGACATGTCATGGCTTTGCGCTGCTCCTCTGTGAAGTCCTCACAAGGGGGAAGTGGATGATCTGGCCATTGCTGTGGGGGGAGCAACAAGAAGGGAGGTCCACATGCCCAGCGGGACTGACTTGTGAGCTCTTGTAATCTTCTACCTCTGGTGAGGTCATCTGCGGGGTTGTCCATTGTTGTCACATAATGCCAAGTCTGGTTGTCCGTTAACTCTTGGATCTCTGTGATCCGGGTGCCCACAAATACCTTGAAGTGGCAGGAGTCAGACTTGATCCAGGTCAGGACGGTCGTGGAATCTGTCCACATTACAACTTTGGACAATGGTACGGTTAGCTCTCTGGTCAGTAAGCTGGTGAGCTGTGCCCCTGTGAGAGCTGCGCATAACTCAAGGCATGGCACAGAAAGCTGACGTTTGGGAGCCACCCTGGATCGTGCGGTCAGGAATGCAACTTCCACCTGCCCATGAGTGTCCTCTGTGCGAAGATATGCCACACTGCCATATGCATGTAGAGAGGCATCGCAGAAGATGTGTAACTCTCTGCTGCATTCAGGCCTGTCAAGGGCTGGGCTGACGTAGCAACGAGGGAGGCAGATGTTGTCCAGTTGTGGCAGTTCCGCTTCCCATTCTTTCCACGCAGTAAGTAGATCACTAGGGAGTAGAGGGTCATCCCACTCACGTTTCTTGCTCCACAGTTGCTGGACAAGTACTTTAGCCCTTGTGGTGAATGGGATGAGGAACCCTAATGGGTCGTATTGACTCGCCAATACTCTGTAAATGTTCCTCATTGTGAGAGGACTACTCTCTAGCTGTTTAGACTTGTAGTGACGAGTGTCAGAACAACATGACCAACGCAAGCCTAAAGCAGGCTCTTGAGGGTTCATCTCAGTGTGATTCAGCCATTGTTCACTGCTCTCTGACCTCAGCTCCGCTGGAAGGTGACTGAGGAGGTCAGGCTCACTGCTGGCCCACTGTCGAAGTTCAAATCCACCTTCCTTTAGCAGTGTGCTCAACCTATCCATAACATTGTTGGCTGTGTCCAGGGAGGGGAAGCTCTGCAACCAATTGTCCACATAGAAGTGCTTCTCGATGGAGTCACGCAGGTCATCTGTGGTCATGAACGTGTCTTTGGAGAGCGTAGATTGCGCAGCATGGTGAACATGTGGTTCCAAATGGGAGAACCTGCCATTCATACACCTTGGGAGGAGCATCTCTCTGCAGATCACGCCAGAGGAAGCGTAATAGTGGACGATCTTCCGGTAGAAGCCTCACCTGGTGGAACATCCCCCTGATGTCACTGCTAAGGGCAATGGAGTGCTCTCTAAACCGTATCAGGACACCAAGTAGGGAGGCGCCAAGGTTTGGACCAGGTAACAGCAGCTCGTTCAGGTTCTGGTCTTTGTAAGTGAAGGAGCAATTAAACACGACACGATTCTTATTGCTGTGTGTCACCATATGGTGAGGGATGAACCATGATTCTGATGAAGACCTTACTTGCTCATCACTCACTTCTTTGATATATCCTGCTGTCACCAACTTCGTGATTTCCGTTTCATAGGCTTTAGCCTTTTCAGGGTCTCGACTCAAGCGTTTTTCAGTGCCTCGCAGGCTGGGGAGGACTGCTTTGGGTGGCACGGACAGAGTAGGCATGTTATTGACACGCAAAAGAGGGGTTGCATATCTCTGAGTGCCTTCCACCCTCACCCTGATTGTCTTTGCTTCCAGAAGGTCCATAACCTGTTGCTCTCTCAGAGACCGTGTAACCAGCCTTTCATTCCTGTATGGCAGAACATCAAGTTGCCATAGCTTCTCTACATGACTGAAGAGCTCTGCTGAAAGGGAGGCTGTGGACAAGAACAGACATTGTTTGGGCTGATAGTTCGGGCAAGAAGAGTTGACAGGTCCTTGTAGTGTCCAACCCAACCTGGTCTTAACTGCAGCAGGGCCTCCAGGTGGACTTAAACGTACAGGTTGGATGGGAGTAACCAGATGGGGACAGTCAGAGCCAATCAGCAGCAATGGCTGGGCATTTGTGAACGACTCCAATGGTAGCTTCTTCAAGTGTCTGTGCTTCTGCTGAAGTGATTTCACAGGGTACGAATGCTCAGCCAGCCCTAAGTCATCTGCGGTGAAGGCCTTATTGATGGTGAAGGTCTTCGATGGGTGGCTCACAGGCGAAACTTTAACCGTCACTGATGCCCCATGCAGTGTTCTCAGTCAATGACCTACTAAAGGAAACTGCAACCCGCCTTCATGGGGCGGCCAGTACATCAGGAGGGAGCCCATCGGCAGACGATTTCAAGGAGGCTGAGCTCCGCATTCTAAGATCTGCTCAAAGAGACAGTTTTTCTGACGAAGTCCGGTGTCTTTCAGCAGCAAAACCAATACCTACCTCAAACCGCCTCTACACACTCGCCCCTGAATTTGATCAGTCACTTAAGCTCATCAGGGTAGGCGGGAGGCTCAGACGCTGCCCTAATCTGGAAGCTGATGTTAAACATCCTGTTGTCCTGGATCCCTCACTTCCCCAAGTGTTGTACCATGATTCTGAGCTTATTGGACGCTGTCATTGGAGAGCTTGTCAAGTATTGAGTGACCATTTTTGGACGCAGTTTTTACGCCACTATCTGCCAACTCTCCAGACCAGGTCCAAATGGCAAAGGGACACCTCCCCCATTCAAATTGGCACAGTTGTACTGATAGTGGACCCCCAACTTCCAAGAGCATCCTGGCCAGTTGGTGAGATCAGTAAAGTTTTTCCAGGACCTGATGGCTTAATCCGATCGGCTGAAGTCAAGGTTAAGGACCGCACCTATGTGAGACCTGTAAGTCGGCTCATTCACCTCCCAGCTGTACCAGACCAAGATAGACAGTGAACAATCTTCAAACTTGCCGGACCAAGTTTGGGGGCGGCTGTGTTATGAAGGCAGGACTATGATTAAAGATATTACAGGTTTGGTTGCAGTTCTTAGACTGACCACTGGGGGCGCAGCCGTTTTTTGAGGAAGGAACTTATTACACTGTTCATTAGTTTGCCCTGAGTATCGTTGATGGTAGCATATGTCCCTTTAGTTGTCCTTTTTATTAGAGTGTGCGTCCATGAGACAGGTGAGTGATTTGGAGAAGATTATTAAGACGTTTAGCATGGTTATTGTTCACCGGGATAATTTTAAGGACATGATATTCCGCTGTTCACCATTGTTAGCTATAGACTAAGGGGCTAAGCTACACTATGTTCTTGTTACTGTATTATTATTTTAGTTGTTGGTTCTTAGGTCTATATATATATTGTTTAAAGTAGTTACTGTAGAAGAGCTTGAAAGAACGAGGCGATGTGATATATAAACCAAAGTTTATTATCAGCTCCTCTAACAAGTCTCATCTAGGTGTAGCAGCAGAAGAAGGAAAGAGAGCGAACACCTTCGGCTCTACGAACTTATACTCGCACATAACAAAAGACATGCATATCAAAAGCTGACATCCCTCATTATCTTACTCCCCCCATTGTCTTCGTACTCCTCCGCCTGGCCCTGGGGGGTCAGGGCAACCCATCCGGTCTCCGCCGCAGTGCCTCGGATGCTCTTTGATCTTCACTGGCGGTTGAGACTCTTTGTCCTGTTCTGAGGTGTGAAGTCGCCTTACATATGTAATCACCAAACATTCTCACATGCTTAAACATATGTAGGTTATGGAATATATGATTAATATAGACCACAGCCCCCCCCCCCAAACGACTAAGAAAAGGACAATAGAAAAATTCACAGTTTAAGATAATTATTATGACATACTAACTGCTACACCTCTTGCCACAGAAGAAACTTTCCAGCAGCCATGCTTCTAAGAGAGTTCAGTGGTAATCATAACAGCATAGTAAAATCACAAGTCAGTCCTAAACTGTTACAGCACAATTAGTGAACAACTGTTGAGTAGTTTGCATCAGTTTCTGTGCCGTCTGGGTTTTAATCTTCTCCCAAATCTGCTGTGGGTCTGCTTGGCCGTCCTGCTGGGGCCTTCCTGTAAGGAATCTGCAGCTTGGGAAGGAGAGTGATTATTTGTTCCCTGCAAGGGGGCTGAGTCTTTTCTCTTGGGGGGTCTACCCCGCCGAGGTGCTCTCGCCAACCGTGCAGGCTCGTCTCTCAACAAGAAGGCTGGTTTAAGTCTGTCAATGCTGACTGTTTCTTTTCTATCCCCAAAATCAAGCACAAAGTGTTTATCACCAGGTTCCAGCACTCTGAATGGCCCATCGTATAGTGGGCGGAAAGTTGGTTTTAAAGCTTCCTGCCTAACAAAAACGAATTCAGCGTTCTTTAAAGCTTGTGGGACAAAAACCCGTGGAAAAGAGTGATGTGCCGGTCCGGGGAGAGAGTCCGGTCCGTTGCTGCCTAAAAACGTCGGGGCAGGGAGATGCCCTGGCTCTGGGTTCTCTGGTAAAAATTCACCCGGGAGCCTGAGAGGTTGTGCAAAAACTAATTCTGCTGGAGAGGCGTCTAGACGTCTAGATCCTCTTTGGGCACAGCACGCAACCCCAATAAAACCCAGGGAAGTTTATTTACCCAATTTGTATCCGCTAGTGAGGCTCTGAGGGCGGCCTTTAAAGATCTGTGAAAACGCTTGCATAACCCATTAGCCTGAGGGTGATAAGCGGTGGTGCGGTGAATTGTCGCCCCTAAGCTGCTGGCCATGGCTGACCAAAGCTCCGAGACAAATTGAGGCCCCCTATCGGACGTGATGTCCGATGGGATGCTGAAACGTGCCACTCAGTTTGTCAAAAAAATGCGAGCGACTTCCTCCGCTGTGGTTGACGCCAGAGGGACTGCCTCTGGCCAGCGCGTGGTGCGGTCTATCATTGTTAACAGATGTGTGAAACCTTGGGAGGAAGGTAGCGGCCCCACGAGGTCGACATGAACGTGGTCGAACCTTCTAGCAGGGATTGGAAAAGGCTCCAGAGGGGCTTTTGTGTGTTTGTGTATTTTGGCGCGCTGACAAGAAATGCAAGTTTTTGCCCATTCTTTTACATTTTTGCGCAGGCCAGGCCACACAAACTTTTCGGCGACCATTTTAACCAAAGCGCACACACCTGGGTGCGCGAGGGAGTGAATCGAGTCGAAAATACGGCGGCGCCATGCAGCTGGGACTAACGGGCGAGGTCGGCCGGTTGAGATATCGCATATTGGGGGGGCACACCGTCGCGTAAACCCCTTTCCTCCAGCCTTAACCCTGTTGGTCCAGACAGGAGTGCGCGCACGTCCGCGTCACTACTTTGCTTCTCTGCCATGGCTGCATAGTCTATCCCTGCGTGGATTGGTGCTGCGTATGTGTCCGTGTTGGTGAAAAGCTCTGCGGCTGCGGTAGTATAATCTGTCTCCTCGCGCTCTGGCGATGTCACAGCGCGAGAGAGGCAGTCTGCTACCACGTTAAGTTTGCCTGCCACATGTCGAATGTCTGTGGTGAACTCTGAAATCGCAGCTAGCTGTCTTTGTTGCCTGCCTGACCACGGTTCGGAAATTTTAGCCATGGCAAAGGTGAGCGGTTTGTGGTCTACAAAAGCCGTGAAACGCCGCCCTTCTAACCAGAACTGGAAGTGGTGGATGGATAAATGAAGTGCTAGCAGCTCCCTGTCAAAAGTGCTGTATTTACGCTCAGTTTGGTTTAGCGATTTGCTGAAGAATGCCAAAGGTTGCCAGATTCCGCTGACGTGTTGTTCTACAACTGCCCCAATGGCCAGGTCCGAAGCGTCTGTGGTTAGCGCAATGCGGGCCGAGGGATCGGGGTGAACCAACAATGTGGCATTAGCTAGGGCACTTTTTACTTCTGCGAAGGCGCGTTCGCGCTCCGGGGTCCATTCGACCGCGTTGGAAGCTTTTTGTTTTCTGAGCGCGTCATATAGGGGCTGCATGAGCTGAGCTGCGTGGGGGAGGAAATGGTTGTAAAAATTAACCATTCCTAAAAATTCTTGCAGCGATTTGACCGTTTGTGGCCGTGGGAAACTTTTTATCGCGTGAACTTTGTCTGGCAGTGGGACTGCCCCCTTCGGAGAAACTCTGTGTCCTAAAAAATCAATTTGTGACACGCCGGATTTGCATTTGGCTGGATTGATTATTAACCCGTGCTCTTCTAGCCTCTGAAAAACCATAGTGAGATGCCGCTCATGTTCTTCCTCAGACGGGCTGGCTACCAGCATATCGTCAAGGTAGACGAAAACAAAAGGGAGGTCGCGTAATACTGCGTCCATCATCCGCTGAAAGGTTTGAGCAGCGCCTTTGAGGCCGAAAGGCATCCGCAAAAATTCAAAAAGGCCGAAGGGGGTTATTACAGCTGTTTTAGGAATGTCCTCTGCTCGAACTGGGACTTGATGATAGCCGCGGACCAGGTCTATTTTTGAAAAAATGCGCGCACCCGCCAGATGTAGTGAAAAATCTTGAATGTGAGGAATTGGGTAGCGGTCATGCCCTGTCGCATTGTTTAATCTGCGGTAATCGCCGCATGGTCTCCAAGAACCGTCGGATTTCGGGACCATGTGAAGTGGTGACGCCCAGGGGCTTTTCGAGCGTCTGATAATGCCTAATTTTTCGAGGGTAGTAAACTCGTCCCGAGCTATGGCGAGCTTGGTCGCGTCTAAGCGCCGAGCTTTGGTGAATACGGGTGGGCCCGTTGTGGGAATAAAGTGTTCGACCCTGTGTTTAGCCACTGTGGCTGAGAATTTGGGAATTGTGAGTGCTGGAAATTGGGTGAGGAGTTGATCAAACTTACCTCCTGCTGTGGTGACGCTGGCCTGCACGGGTGGTGGAGAAACTCGAGCTGCGCAGGGAATAGAAGCAAAGGACAGTGCATTAACCAAGCGTCTGTTCGCTAGATCAACTAATAACCCATGTGCACACAAAAAATCTGCGCCCAACAAGTTAAAACTCACCGCCGCTACAACAAATGTCCATCTGTAGTTGCGGCCGTGGATGCGGAGGGGCAGGCTCTTTTCGCCAAAAGTGTCGATGCTGGAGCCGTTGGCTGCCACCGCTCCATTGCCCCGGGTGCCCATGGCCCGATCTGCTTGGGAGGGCATGACAAAACTTAGTTGAGCTCCCGTGTCAATAAGGAACTGCTTGCCGGTGTGTCCGTCCGTCACATATAACACCTTGCTTTTTTCGCCGAGAACCGCTGCTGTTAACGGCTCTCGGCTTTGGCGTTTCCCGAAATCGTGAATTTGCAGGGGGGAACGCATTTGTGAGCCTTCTCGGCGAAGCGGTGGTGGTAATAACAAACGTCGCTCCGTCTGTTACATTTTGGCCGTGTCGCTGTCACCGCGGGCTGGTTCTGCTCGGTGGTTTGTGGCTCCCCGTGGCTCCGGGCATCAGCGTTGAAGTCTGCGGATGCTGCTGTGGGTGTCTGCTCCTTGCAGGCGTTGACGAGCCGTTGACGAGCCGTTGAGCTTCGTGAGCTAGCACGCGAAAGTCTTGCTGGGTGCTGCATCGCATGTTGGCAAGCGTCCCTCTCATGTGTGGCGGCAGCGTACTGAGGAATATGAATTGGAAGAGGAAGTTGTCATTGTCCTCTTCTTTAAGCTGCAGCAAGTCCTCCATGAGGGCCTTGGGTCTGCATCCTCTGTGGCCGTAGACTGCCAGGATCCTCTCGGCTCTCTCTTCGGCTGAGGGGACGTAATTTGCCATGATGGTTGCTTTCAGTACTTTATATTTGTCTTGGGCCGGCGGCCGCTGGATAATGCTCCGCACACACCTCGAAGTGGTGGCGTCGAGTTTGGCGACGATGTGATAGAACTTCTTATCGTCAGCCGTGATGCCCGCCAGTGTAAACTGGGCTTCAGCTTGCTGAAACCACGAGGCGGAGTCTTCCTGCCAGAAGTCCGGCAGCTTGACAGTGACGGCGTTTGTGTGGACCGTCATTGATGTGTCCGCAGGGTGAGAGTGCCTTGCTTCGGCTCTCTCAGCGGCGCTGGTGCTCGGTTGAGCCCTCTCTATCACTTCTGCCGAGGGGGAACGTCGTCCATCTGTTCCCCTGTCTGCGTGGGCGCCGGCGTCTGCCTGGGTCGCTACAGATGAGTCGATCGTGGGGGAACGCCTCTGGTCCATGCTCGCGTCAGGGTCGCCAGTGTAGAAGAGCTTGAAAGAACGAGGCGATGTGATATATAAACCAAAGTTTATTATCAGCTCCTCTAACAAGTCTCATCTAGGTGCAGCAGCAGAAGAAGGAAAGAGAGCGAACACCTTCGGCTCTACGAACTTATACTCGCACATAACAAAAGACATGCATATCAAAAGCTGACATCCCTCATTATCTTACTCCCCCCATTGTCTTCGTACTCCTCTGCCTGGCCCTGGGGGGTCAGGGCAACCCATCTGGTCTCCACCGCAGTGCCTCGGATGCTCTTTGATCTTCACTGGCGGTTGAGACTCTTTGTCCTGTTCTGAGGTGTGAAGTCGCCTTACATATGTAATCACCAAACATTCTCACATGCTTAAACATATGTAGGTTATGGAATATATGATTAATATAGACCACAGTTACCTGTATTTGAGCTTGTATAATTATGGGTATATTGCCTCAAATCCTCCACCATCATCCCTGTCCCCAAGAAGCCACGGATCACTGGACTTAACGACTACAGACCTGTAGCGCTCACCTCTGTAGTCATGAAGTCCTTTGAGCGCCTGGTCCTGCCCCACCTCAAGTCCATCACCACCCCCCTCCTGGACCCGCTGCAGTTTGCCTACCGAGCCAACAGGTCTGTAGACGACGCAGTCAACCTGGCCCTCCACTCCATCCTGCAGCACCTGGACTCCCCGGGAACCTACGCCAGGATCCTGTTTGTGGACTTCAGCTCCGCATTCAACACCATCCGCCCCGCTCTGCTCCGGGACAAGCTGTCCCTGCTCAACGTGCCTGACTCCCTCTGCAGGTGGATCACCGACTTCCTGACGGACCGGAGGCAGCATGTGCGGCTGGGAAAGACTGTCTCAGACTCTGCTAGCATCAGCACCGGATCACCCCAGGGCTGTGTACTTCCCCCCCTACTCTTCTCCCTTTATACCAACTCCTGCACCTCCAGCCACCAGTCTGTCAAGTTGATCAAGTTTGCGGACGACACCACCCTCATCGGGCTCATCTCCAACGGCGACGAGTCCGCCTACAGGAGAGAGGTGGCCCAGCTGGTGTCCTGGTGCAACAACAACAACCTGCAGCTGAACGCTCTGAAGACAGTGGAGATGATTGTGGACTTCAGGAAAGTCACAACCCCTCTGCCCCCCCTCACCCTCACAGGCTTTCCCATCACCACTGCAGATTCCTTCCGCTTCCTAGGCACCACCATCACCAGGGACCTCAAGAGGGAGCCGACCATCAGCTCCCTCATCAAAAAGGCCCAGCAGAGGATGTTCTTTCTGCGGCAGCTGAGGAAGCTCAAGCTTCCCACCAAGATGTTAGTGCAGTTCTACACAGCCATCATCGAGTCCATCTTCACCACCTCCATAACCGTGTGGTACGCAGGAGCCACTGCCAGGGACAGACTAAGGCTGCAGCGCGTCGTGCGCACTGCTGAGAAGGTGATCGGCTGCAAGCTCCCATCTCTCCAGGATCTGTACATCTCCAGGACCCGGAGGCGTGCTGGCCGGATCATAGCCGATCCCTCACACCCTGGTCACGTACTGTTTGCCCCTCTCCCCTCAGATAGAAGACTTTGGTCCATCCAGACTAAAACCTCCCGTCACATGAACAGCTTCTTCCCCTCTGCCATCAGACTGCTGAACACTAAGTGACTTGTTGACTCTCGTGCACTATGTACAGCAGCTCAACCAGACTCATGTCAATCACTGTTTTCTTCCTGCATTACCGACTGCACTATATGGTTCTCCACATTATCTGCTGCTCGCTAATATATTTAAACTGCTGACTAGTATTACTCACTCTTATTCTACACTTTATTGCATGTATAGTTTATTTCTTTTATTTTATCATGTTTTTTGTTGCAGCATTGCACCGAGACAAATTCCTAGTTTGTGTACTACATGAACAATGGCAATAAATCTGATTCTGATTCTGATTCTGATTGTAAATGAGAGAAGTGTGCCTTTGTTTACTTTAACAATTAGTGTAGTAGTTAAGGCTTTGAGGCCTACCTATAAGGGCAGCACGTGACTGCTATTTAATATTGGATTTGACTAATATTATTTTCGTTTATTATAGGCTGTTATAGTTCCACCAATGCTTTAGTTATTTTCCTGGTTATTTATGTTATTGAAGTATTAGGTAGAATTTATATCTGATATGCTCTTCCCTTTTATTTGTTACAGAACCACACACACACACACCCACACATGTTGGAACAAGTGTTGAAGCAAGTCTGAATAAAGATCATAGAGAATTCATCCAGCCCAGTTCATGGCATTCTAACTGATGCTCGCTCCGCGATCACAACGATCACAACTATACAGAACCAGATAGATAATTCTCCATAATACCGGTGGACCGCCAGGAGGCGCTCCTTGGGGGGGGGGGGGGCACTGTCATGTTCTGGTGAGCGCACTCTCCCCCTCCCTTCCTGTTCAACTTTCCCCGACTCTGCAGGCAATCACCTCACCTGCGTGATGAGATGCACCTGCTGCCTCTACCTCACCAGCGCTCAAAAGGACCTTCACGTCAATGCTTCAGTGCTGGCTCATTGGGTATACTACCTACTACAAGCAAGTAAGTTATATTCTCTCTCTCAGAGGAAATTTATTAATTCCTCTTGTCCTCTCTTCCACAGGTTGCTACCATCTTCGTGGTGCGTCTCCGGGATTGTTGTGCGCTCATCTGCCTCATCATCATCACCACCTCAGCAGCCATAGCCACCCGGTCAGACACCTTACCCAGCTCTACTCCTGCCTTCCAGCTTCTACTCCTGGTTCGCCGTTGGTGCTGGGTTTCGCTGCCGGATTCTCTGTGTCTCCCACGTGAGCGCAGTTCTGTTTTCCCTTTTCAGTCTCCCTCCATATCTAACCTGCTCTCGTCTCTCCTTCCAGGCTGGATTTTCCTCTGGCAAGTGACGTCTTTCATTAACGAAGCTTTCCCTTTTGAATTAATAAAATCCAAATTAATTTGTTTCTCTGTGTCATCGTGTGTTTTCTCTGGTGTCACTCCCTGCTCGTGAGTTGTCAATTATTACCAATCATGACAGTTACTGGTGAACAAACCTGGTTAAGTTGGGTACTCTCTTCATGGAGAAGTCTCATCATGAGCCTGTTAATGATTTTGGTGATATTATTTTTAGCCTTTTCTTGTGTCATTCCCTGTATTCGTAGTATGATGATGAGACTTGTTCATGTTAACTTAGTGATGTATCATGGTGCAGTTGCCGGGGATGGTGGGGATGATGAACAAACAGCATGATCTCAAGGTGTCTCTCTATGACCCAAGTAGTGTAAAAGTATGAATGACATGCAGAAAACTGAAAGGAGTTGCATGATCATGATGTGAAGTTGAAATGTACTACTTGTAAATACATTTATAAAGTTTGAAACATTATTTTTACTTTTATTTTGTTTTTATGTTATTCTTATTTCTGTTTTTACATCTTATCATTACACTTTATTATTATGATTATTGTTTTGTTTTATCCTTTATGTTTGTTTTTATATAAGCTGCAATGACACATATCTACAACACACATATACCCTTATTATATCCTTTTATTATTATTTTATCATCATTCTGTTTTCACTGTTTTACCATTGATGATTTTCTTTATTAATTAGTGAGTTTATTGTTCCATTTCTCCTCCTAAAGGACTAAAATGTTTAGCTGGTGCCTGGGGCAGCAATGCCGATGGCGGACTTTCCCCGTCGATAGCTAGTTAGGATCTGTTGCACGCAAATGCATTGGAGCTTAGCATAGCTGCTAGATGGGGTTTTAGATGCCATAAACCATTCTTTTTTTTTGATGCCTTGCATGGCATCAAAGGGGGGAGAATGATAGAAAAAATTCATATTTATCTTATATTTGAGACTTGCTTTGTCTCAGAGTCTGCCTCAGAGTCTGTGTAAAAGTGTCAAGGATGCAGCTGCATTAGTTATCATTTTGTTTTTAGTCTATTCTATGCAACTCCCGTGTGACTGGTACTGAGTGAGAGTCATGGTTCCTGAGAAAGAAATAATCTGTACACCAAGTTTTGACCAGATGTACTGGACCAATCATAATGGACAATTGCTCCTCCACCTCTCAGATAACGAAGGGCTTAAAGAACTGAGTGATGTGTGTTTGAGTCAGAATGGTGCACGAATAGGCTCTGAGACTATTTTTGTATTGTTTTCCACTGGCCAGTGTAATTAAATTTGCTGAAACCCTGATCCTGCCTGGTTTTTGACTGAAGGTTTAGAAGAATTTTTCTAACAGTTTGAAGCGTTCCAGACCCGACAAGTGAAGAGCATGTGCGCTACTTGTTCACAACCTCGGGATTGAGGGCCAGCGTGTCATGCGCACACTCGGCACTTCAGACTCTTTTGAAGACATTGTCAAGCTGCTAACAAGCCACTTTCATACCCCGGATAGCGTGGCTGTCTGGAGGATTCACTTTTGGCAGCAACATCAATGTGTGGGTGAACCTATACATCAGTTTGTCGCCGACTTAAGGCAATTAGCTAGCGAGTGTTGTTTTGGGCTGCTGGAGGATGAATTGGTATTTGACCAGCTTGCGGAGCACACAAGTAGCGCTGCTATACGGGCTAGGCTACTCACAGCGCCGAGTGACCTAATACTAGCCAGGGCTATTGAGCTAGCTCTCCAGTTGGAGGCTGCAGACAAGCTAGCTTCGGAGCTAAACTGGCGCCAGTCACAACGGCTCCCGCCGGAGCCTCCCACCACGGCAAATGTAGTGGACTCGGATAGCTTGGACGATAACACTACGGAAGCCAATACTGCCAGCCGAAGGTCTGCCCCGGGAAAACCCCTTTGCAGGGGTTGTGGGTCCGCGGTGCACCGAAATAAGGCTTAGGACTCGCTGGCTAGAGGGAAACGATGTAGCAGATATGGATGCTTGACCATTATGCTAGAGTATGCGGTGTATCTGAGAGCCCACTGAAGAAATCACTCCGTTTGCCCCGACAACTATCCATACGATGTCTTCCAGTACCAGTGGGTACACTTTCTGTGCAGTGGAACTGGACAGCATGGAGGTACCGCTGCTGCTCGATATGGGGGTGGAGGGGTTGTTGCTGAATTGGGCCATAGTGAGGAAGTTTTCCCCCTCTACAGAGTAAGAGGTAACTCAGCGCCGCTTTATGGTTATGGAGGTGGCAGGCTGTGCACAGTTGGGATGTTGGAGTTCATGGTTCGGTATAAGTCTGCAACGATGGCTGACTTCACGTTCCATGTGATGGCCCGAGGTGACAACATCATGGGCTGTGACTTATTTTGAGGACTGGGTTTTGCCATTAAAGACAACGCTGGGGAAGAATGGTCGGGTTGTGGCCAGTGGAACTGTCCGGTTCCGGTGGTTGATGATGACGTTGCATGGGATGAAGAACTAACGGACACCACGGCGGTCAAGCAGGATCAGTCTCACTCAGGTTCGGCGCAGGAGGGTCTCAGTGCTGGCGCTTGGGAAACAGTAGAGGGGGCTACCGAGTGTGGCGGTGAGGTGCCTGCGCTGGCAAGTGACATCGATGTGCTAGCCCCAGATTCCACCGGAGCTTGGCCGCAGAGGGATGGAGGATCTTCAGCTACGATGGCAACCGCTACGACCGCTTCAGAAGAGGACGGGGCCAGACTGACGAGCATGGGAAAACTGTGTGCTCAGCAGCACCATGTCAGGCCGAGCTGAGCCCCTCTTATAGTTATGGACTTGGTTTGGGTTTGAAGAGAGGAACGTCTATGGTGAAGATGGGCCAGATGACAGCCAGTGAAACATCAGGAGCGTCTGCGCATAGTGGCTAAACTGGGCACGGCCTACTTCCAGCCGTCTGATGGCTCGGCGAGGCACATTAATCAGCTTCGGCATGTCCGGGAAGAGGCTTCTGGTGACAGGGCTGGATGAGAGTGGGAGTCAGTGGTGATGAGGAGAGGCGCTTTCATCCATGGAGATCAGCCATTGTCCCAGGGGGCTGCTGCTTCCAAGGGTGCGCTTGCTGAGGGGCTGCCCCCCCCCCCATGCCGGTTCTGCTCCTCCTACCCATGGAGCAGTGCTGTAAATTTTGTGTTAATAGTTTTGATGTTCTAATGTTTATGTATGTTGTAAAATGGGATTTTTTGTGTGTTTTATTAGTTTAGGAACACGACATTGATTTTAGTTTATTAATGGACTTTTCTTTTAGCTTATCAGGTGGCAGAATAATCCACTGTGTCATGTGGGCAGGACGGTAGCCCACCCGTCCTTCCTATTTTAGGTTTTGTTGTGTGACTGTGTTAGGTCATTTAGATACTGTCATGACCCGAGCACTATGCCTTTGTGCTCGGGTTATTCTTGTCAGGGTTTGACAGCGGCATTATTATTCTAGCTCTCCGAGCTCTTATTGTGATAGTGCTCGGGGAGGCTTCCGCTGAGCTGTCAAACCCTCAACAGCTGTGCTGCATTTGTGGTCGTTAGCGCTCAGGCTACTTTAACCCGTGCTGGCGGCCGCATCGGCGCAACAGTGTCTGTTAACACTCCGTCACGCTACGGATGCTTAGGATTTATTCCTACCACGTCTGCTTGGTTTGACCGTCGTGCCCCTGGACTAGTAAGTGTGCTGTTTAGCCTTACCCCTCCCGGTGTGTATCGATCTTTGTGAGTCTCTGCCTTAGCAGCCGGTGTTATTATTATCACCAACCTCGTCTGTCTGTACTTGACTGTCTCCTCCTCTGGACCTGTAGTGTGCTGTTTAGCCCTATGCCTCCCGTTGTGAGTAGACTCTTGTGTCATTGTCTCAGCAGCTTGTGTTGTCACTATTTTCACCGTTAATAAAACTCTCACTAAACTCTCTGGTGACTGTGTGGCGTCTTATGGTGGCTCGCGAGAGCCACCCATGACAGTACACTGCTGCCAAAACGGCGTTTACGGTGACGCCAACCCGAGACGCAATTCACCAGGGAGTTTTGAGTTTTTTGGACGCTGCTGAAGACGTCCTTCGTCATCTCCCTTCCCACTGGGCCGACCACCCGGAAGTCGACGCGAGGAGGGAAGATATCGCTGCACAACGCAAGATTTTCCTGATGCTGGAGGAGGAATGCGGCGCAAGGCAGGAGAGGAGGCACTCCTGCTCTTGGCCTACAGATCTTGATCCCGTCCTTAATCCAGTCCGGGAGTTTGCACCATCTGGGGCCCGGCGGAGGCGTCGGCGCCGCGGTCGAGCACGTCTTCAGCAAGCTCCTGCTCCGGATCTGGTTCCAGGCCGCCAGAATGACCCGCTCAATCAGCCAGCTGCTGAGAGTGAGCTGAGTCCTGTGCCGGTGAGCTCCGTCCATGGGTCCTGGGTTACCATCCAGCGAGCGAGGGAAGGAGCAACGTCCTCTACAGCTGGCACCATCTTCCCTGCAGGAGACAGGCAAGTTCAATTTCACTTACCTATCCATCATAGTGATCTGTCTTGTCTGACTCCTGGGGGTGAAGCTCGGGGTTCGCAGCTCCCCGAGTTTCCTTCTCCAGCTGTAGCCAGTCATACTGAACCTGCTGCCTCTGTGTTTCCTCCTGCGGAGCGGTCCTCGGCGTCAGTCCCACGCCGTCAAACGAGGGGGAGGCCTGCGGCTCTGGGAGATATCCCGGCCCTGCAGCCTAGTGTTGGACAGAGGAGGAGAACGGACTGCGGTGAGGAGCCAGAGCCGACGAGTGAGCGTCCCCAGGGTTCCTCAGAGATGCAGCCCGAGTCAGCAGGTCGAGGGTCCTCTGCCCCCACGCCATACGGGTTATTGGTGTGGACGCCAGCACGAGAGGATCCAGCTGCAGAGACCATCAGGCCAGCTGTGGAACCCGACGCAGCCGAGTTGGAGCCTGACGACGAGCGTCTGTCTGAACCTGGATCGACGAAGTCCTGGACGGCTCCAGAGCCCGAGTGCAGGCAAGTGCTCTTCCTTGTTTTCCTTTATGGTGTGTTAGAGCATTTTTGCCTGCCTCATGGGGAGGCAAGCGAGGGGCAGCCGTCTGCTGCACCCGAGCTCGTCTCGCTGGGCTCTGGCGCTGCCGGTGGAACTGATCCCGGTCCTCTCTTGTTCTCTGAGCCTCTCCACAGCGTTACTAGTCTGGAATCTGTCAAGATCACGGGACTGGAGGTTCCAGGTTCGGGGATGAGGTCGTCGCCGAGGTGACCCAGTAGGGGTCCGACGCGTGGGCCGAGGTGACCCAGTCGGGGTCCGACTCAGGTGTGGCTGTGACCCAATCGGGGTCCGATGAGGTCCAGTGGGGGTCCAGCTCAGGTGTGGCTGTGACCCAGTCGGGGTCCGACGTGGGTGCAGCGGTGACCCAATCGGGGTCCGACGAGGTCCAGTGGGGGTCCAGCGCAGGTGCGGCTGCGACCCAATCAGGATTCGAGGAGGTTCAATTTTTTGATTGTTCCCCTCTCAGGAGCCACCAGCTGGGGGCCGTTGGAGGTTTTTGTCTGGCAGACTTGCGCTCTCATGTATTGTCGTCATTAGGCGGGCTGCATGCTATTCCTCCACTGTCCTGGTGGTTGTGGGATGTGGGTCGGCCACCCGAGGAACTGCTTTGTGCGTTCGGTGTCTTGTGTTGGTCGCCCGATAAACTGTGGTTGCTACTAGGTGACCTGGTTCGGCCACCAGAGGACTTGTTTCTGGGGGCCTGGGACTGGGGCAGGCCGCCTGACCATGTACTGTTTTGTGGGACTATCCGTGGGCCATCGGAGGCAGGGAGGTCGCCGGAGCTCTGCCTGGGGGGCGTTGGATCTCCGCCGATCATCTTTTGTTTTGGCCCATACGGTGTCAGGGTCATGTCAAGTTATGTAAAGCAATTTTTATTGCCTCATGTGTTTTGAAATCCATTGTCTAGTCATGTCAAGTTATGTAAAGCAATTTTTTTATTGCCCCATGTGTTTTGAAAGCCATAGTCAAGTCATGTCAAGTTACGTATGTCACCATGGGATGAGACGCCGTCTCGGTGCTCAGCCCATGTTTCTCCTCATCCCTGCTTCTCATTGAGCAGCGTCTCAGCAGGCTCCCAGCTGGCAGCATTACGGGACGGCTGGGGCCAATTAGTTCTCATCAGCTGGGCGCTGCCAATGAGAATAAATAGGAGCAGCCTCGATCACTCAGGGCTGCGACATAAGCACTGCTAGGCTGAAGCCCCTTCGTCTGGTGTCAGTCTCTACTCCTCTTACAGCATTCCTGTGATTGTTACCCGCTGTGAGTATGTATGCCTTGTTACCCCTACGTCCGGTGCGAGCTCCCTGCTCCTGCGCTGTGCAACTCGTGAGTGTACCTCTGTATGAGTACCTGTGCTTTCCTCATCCCTCACCCCTTACCTTTAATAAAACATCACGACTCACTGGCTCGCCCTTGGCTCTCATTGCGTGGCTCCCTAGAGCCCCGCGTGACAACGTAGAGTTATTTTCATTGCCTCATGTGTTTTGAAAGCCATAGTCAAGCCATGTCAAGTTATGTAAAGCAATTTTTTTTTATTATTGCCTCATGCGTGTTTACAGTCCATAGTTATGTCAAGTTATGTTTAGCAATTTAGATTGCCTCATATGTGTTTTTAGTCCATAGTCGGGGTTTTGTTTATTTGTTTTTTTTTGTTTCGTCCTCCCCTCTTCCTTTTGAGGGGCTATGGTCAAGTTTTGTTTTTTGTTTTGTTCTCCCCTCTTTCTTTTGAGGGGCCATAGTTTGGTGTTCTCGTTTCTTAGTTTCCAGGTGTGTGCATTTATTTCTTGTTTCTCTTTCATAGTTACCATGTGTTAGTGTGCTTTTTTTTTTTCTTGGTCATAGTCATGTGTTTGCATTTACGTCTTGTTTTTTTTTCCCATAGTTATCATGTTTGCATTTATTTATTGTTTCGGTTTCCAGGGTCATTGTGTGTTTGGGTTTATTTTTTTTTGGCTAGGTTATGTACACTGGAGTTAGACGGGTTGTCTGTGGTCTCGGAGGGAAAACTTTCAGTGTCAGGTGTTTTTGTTTGCTTTGTTTGTTTTCCCTTGTATTGTAGTCATGTCTTGTTTTGTTGTGTTTTTTTTCTCTGGTCTTTTTTCCTCTCGTCATTGTTCTGGGGAAAATGGGATGGATATGTCAGGTGATGTATTCTTTTCCTTTTCTGTTTAGGGTTTTGTTAGGTTTTGTTTGGCTCCCTCCTTGCCTGTTTCTCAATCCACTCGCCCTGTGGTGGTGGTGGTGGTGGGGGGGCAGGTGTTACTAGACGTTCAGAGCCCGTCAAGTGAGGGGGGACTACTGTCATGACCTGAGCACTATGCCTTTGTGCTCGGGTTATTCTTGTCAGGGTTTGACAGCGGCATTATTATTCTAGCTCTCCGAGCTCTTATTGTGATAGTGCTTGGGGAGGCTTCCGCTGAGCTGTCAAACCCCTCAACAGCTGTGCTGCATTTGTGGTCGTTAGCGCTCAGGCTACTTTAACCCACGCTGGCGGCCGCATCGGCGCAGCAGTGTCTGTTAACACTCCGTCACGCTACGGATGCTTAGGATTTATTCCTACCACGTCTGCTTGGTTTGACCGTCGTGCCCCTGGACTAGTAAGTGTGCTGTTTAGCCTTACCCCTCCCGGTGTGTATCGATCTTTGTGAGTCTCTGCCTTAGCAGCCGGTATTATTATTATCACCAACCTCGTCTGTCTGTACTTGACTGTCTCCTCCTCTGGACCTGTAGTGTGCTGTTTAGCCCTATGCCTCCCGTTGTGAGGCTCTTGTGTCATTGTCTCAGCAGCTTGTGTTGTCACTATTTTCACCGTTAATAAAACTCTCACTAAACTCTCTGGTGACTGTGTGGCGTCTTATGGTGGCCCGCGAGAGCCACCCGTGACAGATACATCAGTTTTTGTTTTGTTAGTGCATGATTCGGGTCCCAAATTGGAGGGGGGGGATAATTGAGTGAGTGGTTTTGGATTTTTCTAAGGGGGGGGAGGAAATGTGGTGTTGGTGTTTGACACCTTATTGTGAAGTGTGGTGTAGTGGAGGGCACTTCCTGTTCCGCCACTGCACTGCCCTATTAATAGCAGAGGGCATCCATGATGCGGCCTCTTCGACCATTGCCCTCTGCGTGGTGTCTACCGTGTGTCTGCTGTTATTACCAATGTTCAGTAAAGCTGTGTTTGTCCAGCCATCTGGTCTCATCCTTTATAGAGATATTTCACCATACATAACAAGGTGCCCCAGACACCGGCTCTCGTGGGTCACAGAAACCTCTCACGGTCAGGGCGCAGCCAGCCAGCCTCAAGTTAAACTCAATAAGCAGGGACCAGAAAGAATTGAATTCAGCTAATTGGTTTTTAGAGGAGGCAGACATTCTCTCCAGACTATCATCTAATAGGAGGTTCTTATAGTGAGTTGTACATAAATTATTTCTTGATTTCCAATTCATGAGGATAGTTTTCTTTGCAATGTACAAGGCAGTGAGAACCAGGAGCAGCGGTTCTACTCTGAGCCTCTTCTGGATGACTGAAGTCCTCACCCTATCTTTAAGGGTGAGTCCAGCAATCCTATGGAGAAAGCTCATTTCAGCCGCTTCTATCCGCAATCTTCATTCTGTCGGTCATTACAAAGCTCATGACCATAGGTGAGGGTAGGAACGTAGATTGACAGGTAAATTGACAGCATTGCTTTAGAGCTCAGCTTCCTCTTCACCACAACAGACCGGTACAACGTCTGCATCACTGTAGATGCTGTTCCGATCCATCTGTCAATCTCTTGCTCCATTCTCCCATCACTCGTGAATGAGACCGCAAGATACTTAAACTCCTCCATGGGGCAGGAGCTTGACCCCAACCTGGAGAGGACAATCCACCCTTTTCTGGCTCAGGACCATGGACTCGGACTTGGAGGTGGTGATTCGCATCCCAGCTGCTTCATACTCAGTAGCAAACTGTCCCAGTAAGACCTGTAGGTCATTGCTCAATGAAACCAACAGGACATCATCCGCAAACAGTGGAGATGAGATCCTGTGGTCACCGAGCATGATCACCCTTCGTTCCTTGGCTGTGCCTAGATATCACGTCTATAAAAATTATGAACAGGATAGGTGACAAAGGGCAGCCTTAGCGGAGTCCAACTCTCACTAGAAACGAGTTTGACTGAGTGTTGGTAGTACAAACCAAACTCTTGCAACGGTCGTATAGGGACGCATAACTCATAGCAACAAGCCTGATACACCATACTCCCACAGTATGACAGATGAATATGTTCAATTCAAATTTACATAATATATTTAATGACTCGAAGTATATTTCACAATACAGTATATCAACAATTCTTGGCAAACCCAACATTTACACATCATAATGGTTTCTTTATTCAAACTTTTTTTGATTTTACACTTTCTCAATTACATATTTCCAAATGGCTCACACCACGATGCATTTAAAGTCCTCTGGTGCAACTTGTATATCAGCCATTCAGTTTTATTTAAAAACTAGAAAAGCACTCAGAGAGGGCATACCTCCACCAAGGCTCCTTCCATCCATCATGGATCACCTCCAAAATGTTATGAGTTCGTGTGTAGGCCACGAGACAGTTCTGGTGAAAATTGCAGGAAAGTCTGTCCAGTAGTTTTGGAGGATTCTTGCAAACACACTGTGAGAAGAGCCTTGGTGGAGGTATGCATTCTCGGATCATCACCAAAATGTTATGAGTTGCTCTCTAGGCCAAGGACAGTCTCTGACAAAAGTTTCATCCAAATCCATCCAGTAGTTTTGGAGTACTCTCTCTAAAACTTTGTGAGAAGATAAGTGTTATGAACTGGTCCCTATGGGGCAGAAAGGCAGAGCCAAACGCTGAATTGTTTAGTGACATTTATTAACCAAAAGATTCAAACAATGCACTAACATAAAAATGCAAATAAAACAACTAACAGGAATGGCACTCCAGAACATGAAAAGCTCTGGAGGGAAGGAGAGAGGAATAGTCCAAAGTTCTTTGAAATCAAAAAATAAACATTGCACACAGGACACTGCTATCCATGAAAATGCAGCAAAAACAACTTACAAGGTTGGTAACTCAGAGCAGGGCATGCTCTGGGGAAGAGAGAGGAATAATCCAAGGAGAAAGTCCATGTAATGCTGCCGCAGTAAAACAATGAACTTGCAGAGCTTAAATACTGGGCAGACAAAAGAGCAGCAGGTGTGGCTGAGCAGTCAGGGTGACCTAATTAACAATCACTCACAGCTGAGAACTGGCCAGACAGCAAATGAATGGTGGGTGTGTCTGGGAGAGGGAAAGGCTCATGTCACAACCCCAAAAATAACAGAACCGGATGAGAAAATAATAACAGACAGAAAATACTCAAAAATACATAAAGAGTCTGAGCACAGGTCAGACACATGACAGAGCCCCACCTCCCAAGGGGTGGCTATCAGACACCCCAAGGTAACACTACAGGAACCCCCCCAGGAGAGGGGAATGACAAAAACTACCCCGGGTGGGAGGTGGGGGAGAACAGGTTAGGTGGGAACTAAAGGCTGGAGTCTGCTCAGGACCACACCCACGCTACACCGGGCCTCTGGGCCAAAGAACCCAGCTGTTCGGGTGGCTAGCTGAAGTCCCAACGGCTCAGTCTATCGGGCAGCTGGCCTGAGTAGCCACCAGGACCGCAGAAGTGACCCAGGAGGTGGCCTCCCCATAGGAGGACCCACAGCAATGTTAGGCGGCGGTGGAGGAACCACGATGGTGTCAAGCAGAGGTGAGGAGGCCTCGACACCGTTGACGGTTCCAGACTGGAGCGCCACAGCACCCTTGGTGGCTCCGGGCTGGAGCACTGCAGCACCCTCGGTGGGCCCGGACTGGGCCAATGCTGCACCCACGGTGACTCTGGGCTGAAGCAGAGTTGCACCCGCGGTGGCTCTGGGCTGAAGCAGAGCTGCACCCGCGGTGGCTTCGGCTGGAACAGAGCTGCACCCGCGGTGGCTTTGGCTGGAACATTGTAGCACCTGCGGTGGCTCCAGGCTGGAGCATTGCAGCACCTGCGGTGGCTCTGGGCTGGAGCAGAGATGCTCCCTCGATGGGACCGGACTGACCCATTGCTTCACCCTCGGTGGAACCAGGCTGGACTAGCGCCGCACCCTCGGTGGCTCCGGACAGGAGCAATGCCTCACCCTCGGTGGCTCTGGATGAGACCAATGCCGCACCCTCGGTGGCTCCGGATGAGACCAATGCCGCACCCTTGGTGGCTTCGGACGGGACCAACACCGTACCCTCGGTGACCTCCGCCGGAGGGAAAGCAGCACCCACGGGGGTCCTGGGCTGGGACGGAGTGTCCGCGATGACCTCAGTGAGAGGAGCTGAACCCACGATGGCTTCAGGTGGCGAACCTGGACTCACAGAGACTTCTGGTTCAGGTAGCTCTTCTTCGGCGACCCTGGGAGAAGGCTCAGGAAAAACAAGCAGAAAAACGGGGTTAGGGTCACTGGCAGCAGCGGAGGCGAGGTGAGCTCAGGTGCAGCTGATGGCTGCACTTGGCTCTCCTCCCCATGAGCCAGGCAAGACCTCTCCAAAAGACAAATAATAGAAACAGAAGAGGGCACTTGCCTGAACTCGAGCTCAACCACTGTCCAGGACTCTGTCGATCCAAGCAACGATGCTCTGGGCTCAGTCCTCTGGAGGTTAGATTGTAACTCTGCTGTGGCAGCCTCTGCAGCAGGCATGATGGTGTTGGCAGTCTCGTTTCCCCCAGATGAAGTGGACCACGCAGGTGGCTCACCCGACATGGCTGCTGGGGGTCGGCTCCGTGCTGGCACTGGGATGAGATCGTCCAGGGCCACGAACCCTTCCATCGTCCTGCGGCTCAGTTCTGGGGCTGGCGGACACTCAGGAACCACAGGAGGGGACACGGAGAGGACAGGTGAAGATTTATAAACTGCAGCAGGTGAAGAGAACTCAGGGGACTGCGGACCCCGAGTCTCCCTACCAGGGATCAGGCAAGGCATATTATCATAAAGTGTAGTGGAATGAAATGAAAGTTGCCTGCTCTCCTGGTGGACCATGGTCTCTGCTGCAGCAGGTGAGCAGTAATCCTTCTCCATGTCTATGATAAACTGGGCCCCTCAGTGGATTGTGGAGGAACCGCCCCTGTAGACATGGAAATGGGCATAGCCGGGGAAACCCTGGAGGACCTCTCGGTAGCAGGAGGAGACGTTGAGGGGATGGAAATTACAACTGCAGCGGAGAGAGCGCAGGTTGGCAAAACAGTCGGTGAAGGGGGAGAGAGGAGAGCCTCTGCTGCGGGAATTGTTGGGCTCGACGTCTGGAAAATGGCTGCCGAAGAGGAGGAAGGCTTCCCCTGGCGACAGCGTTGCTGAGGGGCTGGCGACGCACATACTGGAACTGGAGATGAGGCTGGCGATTCGGGAGGCAGAAACGTAGGCTCACTGTAGGAACGAAGAGGCTTTGGAGCTGAGGAGCGCTCCACCTCTGGTCCCACTGGTGAAATCATCTCCAATTCATGATCCAAGTCTGGGAGAAGCCATGATTTAACCTCCAGGTGGAGGTCGGTCTCAGCTAACAAAGTCTGCCTGCGCTCTCCCAGTTCCTCGGCTGATGGAGTGGCCCAGGGCTTGGGAGAAGAAGGAGGGCCGCTGCCACAGAGTGGCGAGAGGCTGGAGGTTTCTTCTTGCGCGAGCGCTTGCTCTTTGTCGGTGCAGATGCTGGCATCGGAGTAGCCTCCCCCGGTTCATTGCTTGATTGTGAAGGGAGGAATATGGAAAGTAGATCGGTGAGCTACGGGCGGTCCCACAGGCTAGGGCATGCCTCAAGAACCTGCGCCGCGCCCTCCCCACACTCTCGGGCTGCCTCGGGGTTACGAGAGGCTTAAGCCTTTAATAAGATTCACTCCAGCACACTCACTGTCCACCGCTCCATCACATTCAGTCCCACGGTGAACTTTTCCGGGAACACGGTGAACTTCCAATCAGGGGTGAGTAAAGAAAAGACACAAAATAGGTGACTAATGTCCACTAAAACAACAGCTGGATTGTGGTGGACACAATATACAGTGTGTGGGGGATTGTCCCTCACACCCAGAAAGCAGAACAATAGACCTAAGGAGAAAGAGCCTCGAGAGATAATCAGACTGGACTGTTAAGTGATGGGCCCCCCGAGGAAAGAAAGAATAACCTGGCACCGCTGAGACCAGAAGACAGCGGTCAAAGCGTGAATATGGGCATGCCTATGCTAATGTGTCACACAATGCCTTTGTACACACACATGCATAATGCACCAGCCCAGCTCTCTATGCATGATTATTAAAGCTATAACAGCGGAATGCAGAGAGAGTTGAGGAGGCTTCTACAGGGGACTCGGCCCCAGTAAGCTGTACATATATGTTAGAAGGTTAATAAAGATTATCTGTCGTCCTACGCTTGTGCCTCGCCTCCACATCCTTCCTTTTTACCCTCTACATTGGTGACCTGATGTGAGATGGACTGTCTACTCCCTTTCACCGCGCTGTGGACTCCGGAGTACCAGGGATCGCTTGCATTCTTTTCATCCACACTGGAGCGCGTGCGCCTGTTCCTCTCTCCATGTTGGCAACCTCAAGGGCCGGAGGGAGCGAGCGGCGCGGGGACCGAGACGCACCAGGATCAGTGAGACGAGCACACCACAGAAACAGCCTGACAGGGGAAGAGCAGCGCCATCTACGTTGTTTGAATCAAGCTCCCCGACCCTGGCTTCACCTCCCGACAGTGGGGTTTCGGCGCACAGAAGCACCATGCGCACGCCACAGGATTACGAGGACAGCGCAACTTAAAGCTATGTGGCCACGGACACGCACGCCACACACCAGGGACCAACTGGCTCCAAGAACTTATACATTGTCCTCAGCCGCTTTACATTCCTGGGGACCACGGCCGATTGCCATCCTCGGATCCTTTAAGTTTTGCACATCGCACCTAAAGCAGCCGGGCAGCCTCGCCCACAGGACTTGTATTTATTTCTCAGCTGCTGCGCATCAATGGGGAATTAAGCCGATTGCTTTCCCTGGAGCCTATGACTGCCCCCACACCTAAAGCAGAATTGCCAGTTTCCCTGACACAGCTTAAGTTTTTTTCACTGCCGCTACACACCCTCGGGAAATTGGGCCGTTCGCCTTCCCCAGATCCTTGCAGGACCGGGCCCGTACGAGGAGGAGTTGACAGAGACTTTTTTTTTTCACAGCCGCTGCAGATCACCGGAGGGTTTACCGGGAAAGCCCCTCACCCGAGGCTGATCGGCACTCAATTTTTGCACAGCCCAGACGCTTTTAACGTCCTGGGCCGGCACTCCATTGTTTTCCCCCACCTCCCCCTCGTCCTCTACATCGTTTTTCCCGCACCTCTCTCCCAAAAGCCTACCTATTGCCGGCTTTGTTCCATCAGCACGACGCACACTGGGCCCCGTGCGCCCACAAACTTCGGCCGTTCAGTGTGTGGGAACTTGGAGCGGCGACCCCCCCGCTGCAGCCGTCATGGGCGCTGACTTGAGCCCAAAAACTGGGGGGTTCCAGACCCTTCTGGGTGTTCGTGGGGGGGGGGAGCTTTGTGGTGGACACAATATACAGTGTGTGGGGGATTGTCCCTTACACCCAGAAAGCAGAACAATGGACCTAAGGAGAAAGAGCCCCGGGGGTAATCAGACTAGACTGTTAAGTGATGTGCCCCCCGAGGAAAGAAAGAATAGCCCGGCGCTGCTGAGACCAGAAGACAGCGGTCAAAGCGTGAATATGGGCATGAATATGTTAATGTGTCACACAATGCCTTTGTACACACACATGCATAATGCACCAACCCAGCTCTCTATGATTATTAAAGCTATAAAAGCGGAATGCAGAGAGAGTTGGGGAGGCTTTTACAGGGGACTCGGCCCCAGCGGCCATGCTGGGGCCATAAGCTGTACATATACAGTATGTTAGAAGGTTAATAAAGATTCTGTGTCGTCCTACCCTCGTGCCTCGCCTCCACATCCTCCCCTTTTACCCTCTACAGGATTATATTATTCTGGTGACAGCATTCTGTCATGAACTGGTCCCTACGGGGCAGAAAGGCAGATCCAAACGCTGAACTGTTTAGTGACATTTATTAACCAAAAGATTCAAACAGTGCACTAACATAAAAATTTAAACAAAACAACTAAGGAATGGAACTCCAGAGCATGGAAAGCTCTGGGGGGAAGGAGAGAAGAATAGTCCAAAATTCTTTGAAATCAAAAAAATAAACATTGCACACAGGACACTGCTATCCATGAAAATGCAACAAAAACAACTTACAAGGTTGGCAATCCAGAGCAGGGCATGCTCTGGGGAAGAGAGAGGAATAGTCCAAGAAGAAAGTCCATGTAATGCTGCCGCAGTGAAACAAAGAACTTGCAAAGCTTAAATACTGGGCAGTCAAAAGAGCAGCAGGTGTGGCTGAGCAGTCAGGGTGACCTAATTAACAATCACTCACAGCTGAGAACTGGCCAGACAGCAAATGAATGGTGGGTGTGTCTGGGAGAGGGAAAGGATCATGTTGTGGAGAGTGCAAATAACGGAGTCAGACATCATGCAGCAGACGACTTTATTCACTCTCACATCAGTCATACACAGAAAAAGCATTCTCTCTATACACCAGGGTCTCTCCTTTTATATCATCCGCCCATCTCACATCTGCATGACATCTCACATCACAATACATTCAACCCTTCTCCCCCCAGCTACTCCTTCCTGCTACCTCACCATAATCTCTCCCATCTCTATACCTATTGTCCTCATCTGTTTACCCTCTGCATCAACTCTGAGATGCTTATTCCAGTGTCTACCCCCCCCCCCCCCCGGAATCTCAGACAGAGTTTCAGTCCTCATGTCCTTTTGGCTTCAGTCTCCTCCCGTATCTGCTGTAACGGGGGTTCTCCGCCTCCGCGGCGCTGCTGTGCCGGTGGGGAGCTCCTGGGGGTGTGTCTGTCTGCGGGTGGGCAATGGCGAGGGGGGGGGAACTTCGACTTTCCCGTGTGGCTGCTCTGATGAATCGTTTACCTGGGGAGTTCTCCGTGGGGGTCTTCCACGCCGAGGGGCCCGAGCCAACATCACTTGCTCGTCCGCCACCACAAAGGCGGGCTTAAGTCTATCTATACATATTTTCTTCCGACAACCCCCCAAGTCTAACAAAAAATGTTTGTCCCCTGGTTCCAGCACTCTGAACGGGCCATCGTAGGGTGGGCGCAATGGGGGGCGGTGAGCATCGTACCTGACAAACACGAACGCCGCGTTCTTCAAAGTTTTTGGCACAAAAGCGCGTGGAAAACAGTGGTGGGCTGGGCCTGGCAGCGTGCCTGTATCTGCGCTATGCTGCAAACGCTGAGACGGACAGTTGTCCGGCGTGGGATTATCTGGTAAAAATTCCCCGGGGAGCCGCAGTGGCTGAGAAAAAACAAGCTCTACTGGGGAAGCCTCCAAATCCTGTTTTGGTGCGGAACGCAACCCCAACAAAACCCACAGCAACCGGCTTACCCAATTTGCATCCGTCAGCGAAGCCCTGAGCGCTGCTTTCAGTGACCTATGGAAACGCTCGCATAACCAATTGGCCTGTGGGTTGTACGCGGTTGTGCGATGAATTGCAACACCCAGGCTACGGGTCATCGCGGACCAGAGGTCGGAAACAAACTGCAGGCCCCTATCAGACGTGATGTCTGACGGGATGCCAAAACGTGCCACCCATGTTGTCAAAAAAGCGCGCCCCACATCCGCAGACGCGGTTGCTGCCAGCGGGACTGCTTCTGGCCAGCGTGTGGTGCGGTCCACCACTGTCAGAAGGTGCATGAACCCCTGCGATGGCAGGAGGGGGCCCATGAGGTCCACGTGAACATGGTCGAACCTCTTAGCCGGTATATGAAACGGCTCCAAAGGGGCCTTCGTGTGTCTGTGTACCTTGGCTTGTTGGCACGCTACGCAGGCTGCAGGCCACTCTTTCACTTGTTTGCGCAGGCCTGGCCAAACGAACTTCACTCCCACCATTTTGACTGACGTGCGCACTCCTGGGTGCGCCAGAGCGTGAACTGACTCAAACATTCGGCGGCGCCAAGCAACTGGGACCACCGGGCGCGGGCGTCCCGTGGAGACGTTGCAGATTGGTGGGGGGGGGGCTGCTGTCTTGCAGCACTCTGCTTTCCAGCCTTAACCCTGTTGGTCCAGACTGGAGCGCGCACACGTCCGCATCGCCAATCTGCTCTGCGGCCATGGCTGTATAATCTATCCCTACGCAGACCGGGGCCACTACTACGCGCCAAAGGCAGTCCGCCACCACATTCAGTTTACACGACACATGTTGAATATCGGTCATAAACTCCGAGATCACGGCTAGCTGTCTCTGCTGCCGGCCCAACCATGGTTCAGAAACCTTGGCCATCGCGAACGTTAGCGGCTTGTGGTCCACAAACGTGGTGAAGCTGCGCCCTTCCATCCAGAACTGGAAGTGGCATATGGCCAGGTGGAGGGCCAGCAACTCCCTGTCGAACGCGCTGTATTTACGCTCACTGTCGCGCAAAGCCCTGCTGAAAAAAGTGAGCGGCTGCCAAGAACCGGCGACGCGTTGCTCCACGACGGCCCCTATGGCCACATCCGAGGCATCGGTAGTGAGCGCTATCCGGGCCGCCGGGTCCGGGTGTGCCAACAGTGCGGTGTTTGCCAGGGCTGTTTTAACCTCAGAGAATGCCTGCTCCCGCTCCGGAGTCCATTCAACTCTGTCCGCCGGTTTCTTGAGCGTGGCGTACAATGACTGCATGAGCTGAGCTGCGCGGGGGAGGAACTGGTTATAAAAGTTAACTATCCCCAAAAACTCTTGCAGCGCCCTGACCGTCTGAAGCCAGGGAAAATTCGCCACGGCGCGCACCTTGTCGGGCAAGGGTATCGCTCCCTCCGGTGAGACGCGGTGCCCCAAAAAGTCAATCCCCGTCATGCCGAACTGGCATTTCGCCAGGTTGATTATTAACCCGTGCTCTTCCAACCTCCGGAAAACCGTCCTGAGGTGGGTTACGTGTTTGTCCTCGGACGCGCTAGACACCAGGATATCATCCAGGTAGACAAACACAAACGGCAGCTCGCACAACACCGCATCCATCATGCGTTGGAATGTCTGTGCTGCGCCTTTCAATCCGAAGGGCATGCGTAAAAACTCAAACAAGTCAGACGGAGTTATTACCGCTGTTTTGGGTATGTCTTCCGCGCGCACCGGGACCTGGTGGTAACCACAGACCAGGTCTATTTTTGAAAAAATGCATGCCCCGGCGAGGTGAACGGAAAAATCCTGAATATGGGGAATCAGGTAGCGGTCGTGCGCTGTGGCGTTATTCAACCTGCAGAAATCTCTGCATGGTCGCCACGATCCCTCGGCCTTAGGGACCATGTGTAGTGGGGATGCCCATGGGCTGTTTGAGCGCCTGATGATGCCCAACCTTTCCAAGTTGGCAAACTCCTTGCGCGCTATGGCCAGTTTAGCTGCGTCCAGGTGCCGAGGTCATGTGAAAACAGGTGGCCCAGTGGTGGTGATAAAGTGTTCCACCCCGTGTTTAGTGCTGGCCGCCGAAAACGTCGGGACCGTAAGTGCTGGGAACTGAGTGAGCATTGTGTGGAACTTACCGCCTGGAGCTGGGACGTTGGCTTGTGTTATTGGCCTGGCCCCTCAAGCTGTACAGGGCAGAGAATCAAAAGACATTGCATTAACCAGGTGTCTATTAGCAACATCGACTAGCAGCCCGTATGCACACAGAAAGCAGCTCCCAGGACTGGGAAACTCAATGCCGCTATGACAAAAGTCTACTTGTACATACGGCCGTGTAGGGATAAAGTCAGTGTTCTCTCACCAAAAGTCTTAATGTCCGAGCCGTTTATGGCTACCAGCTGGGGGCCGCTAGCTCTCGCTAGTTGGTCGGCGTAGGACGGCAGGATGAGGCTCTTTTGGGAGCCGGTGTCTATGAGGAACCGTGTCCCTGAGCGCGAGTCCATCACCTAGAGCAGCTTGTTCTCTTCACCGGTGGTCGCAGCATCTACCGACTGCCGGCCTTGGCGTTTCCTGAACGCTTGAATTGGCATGGTGGCACACATCTGCATGCGTTCTCTCCAAAGCGGCGGTGGTAGAAGCAGAGAGTGTCTCTTTGGCGCTTCCTGGCCCCCGCTGCCGCTACCGTCACCGGCTCCTCGCCTCCGCTGGTCGTCTCGCTGGGTTCCGACGCCGCTGCGTTCACTGTGAGGGCTCTGGTGGTGAGGATGATCCGATCTGCCTCCTGGAATAGCACACGGTAGTTCTGCGCGGCCAGCAACGGCGAATTGGCAAGAACCGCTCTTGCCTCTGTTGGGAGGTTCAGGAGGAAAAGGTGAGCAAACAGAAAATGCCCGTCGTCCGTGCTCATCAATGCCAACATCTTCTCCATCAGTTCGACCACTGACCCATCTCCTAACTTGGAGCACCTCAGGAGCCTCTCTGCTCTCTCACAGTCTGAGAGCGTGTAGCGCCGGGTCAGCGCGGCCTTGAGAGCCCCGTATTTGTCGTGGGCTGGAGGCTGTTGGAGCAGGCTCGCTACTTGCTGAGACGTGGGAGTGTCCAGCGCTGCGACCACATAGTAATATCTGGTGTTGTCTGCCGTTATTCCCCGGAGGGCAAACTGAGCCTCGGTGTGGTGGAACCAAGACCGCGGGTCGTGCAGCCAAAAGTCCGGTAGTTTGACCGAAACAGCGCTCGCGTTGCTGGGGCTTTCCGTCTGGGCCGACTCTGGGGTTCTTGGTTCGTGTTCCATAATTTGTCAAGGGTCACCAGTGTGGAGAGTGCAAATAACGGAGTCAGACATCGTGCAGCAGACAACTTTATTCACTCTCACATCAGTCATACACAGAAAAAGCATTCTCTCTATACACCAGGGTCTCTCCTTTTATATCATCCGCCCATTTTACATCTGCATGACATCTCACATCATAATACATTCAACCCTTCTCCCCCCAGCTACTCCTTCCTGCTACCTCACCATAATCTCTCCCATCTCAATACCTATTGTCCTCATCTGTTTACCCTCTGCATCCAGTCTGAGATGCTTATTCCAGTGTCTACAATGTCACAACCCCAAAAATAACAGAACCGGACGACAAAATAATAACAGACAGAAAAATACATAAAGAGTCTGAGCACAGCTCAGACACATGACAATAAGAGCCTTGGTGGAGGTATGCGTTCTCAGATCATCACCAAAATGTTATAGGTTCCTGTCTAGCCCAGGGACCACCTCTGTTGAAAATTTCATCCCAATCCATCCAGTAGTTTTTGTGTAATCCTGCTGCACGAATACAAACAAGGTCCTTGGTGGAGGTGTGCACTCTCAGATCAGGGCTACCTCTGGTGAAATTTTCATCTTAATCCGTCCAGTAGTTTTTGCATAATCCTGTTAACAAACAGACAGACAGGCAAACTACCCTGGTTACATTACCTCCTTGGCGGAGGTAAAAATACTTTCCAAGTCTGGGGGGGGGGGGGGGGGTAATTTTATACTATTGCTTCAATAGGTGGCGGTAAAACTCCAACTTGGAGACAAACCGTCAGAAAACAGAAGAGAAGAAGAGAAAAAAGGCAAGCATGGCTGCTGACATGAGATTACCAAGTTTTAGAAAAACGGTGTCGCTTTCCGCCCCTAAATTAGATCGTAAAGACCTGGTGGTCCCGGGCGATGTTATCACTTCAGACACCGGGTTCATGAGGTAGGTTCATGTTTTTGGTTTTCGGGAGAGAAATCCAGCTGTGCAGCATGTGTTGATTGGGGTTCTCCTGTTTGGCTTGTAAAGCTAGTTTAAGGAAATATGATATTCTTTACAGTCATCGGGCGACTGGTTACAATCGGCATTATAAAAAGCTGCAACTGAATTTTAACCAGGTCTGGGGTCTAAAACCTTCTACTCTGGGCTACATGTGGCTCTTTTGCCCATAAACAGTGACTCTGTGTACCTTTCACTTACATGCATATATGCATGGATGTATACACGTACGTACATGCAATTCAGTTTATTTTCTTTCTGAACATTTAAAATACATACAAAAGAAAACCAATAAACTGAACTTTAAATTTAGTCTTATGTTACTGTGCAGTCAGAAAATGGTTTAGGCTGAAGCAAGCTTATTCACAAATAATTTAAAAATTATTTGAAATACAGGAAAAACTCCTGTAGGTAAGGCTCCTTCTGTCCCTCATGGATCACCTCCATAACGTAATGGGTTTGTGTGTAGGCCATGAGCCAGTTCTGGTGAAAATTGCATCAAAGTCTATCCAGGAGTTTTGGAGTATTCTTGCTAACACACTGTGTGAAGAATAAGAGCCTTGGCGAAGGTATGCATTCTCAGATCATCACCAAAATGTAATGGGTTCCTCTCTAGTCCAAGGACCACCTTTGGTGAAAATTTCATCCAGATCCATCCAGTAGATTTTGTGCAGTCCTGCTGCACAAATACAAACAAGGTCCTTGGTGGAGGTATGCACTCTCAGATCATCACCAAAATTTAATGGGTTCATCCTTGGCTCAAGGGCTGCCTCTGGTGAAAATTTAATAAAAATGATTTTGCATAATCCTGCTAACAAACACACAAACTGCCCCGATTACATTACCTCCTTGGCAGAGGTAAAAAGTCACATTTCAGTGAAGTTACATATTTACATTAACAAAAGTAGATTTTTTTTCAGTTCATTTCAAACACTTTATTCATCCATGAGGGGCAATTAAAAGGCACAGAGAGCACAACTATAAACATCATCATCATCATCATCATAGCAGTCTGTCGCAGGCGGCAATGACTGTTTCATTTTGGTCTGATCAGATTCCTCCATGCAGCTCTGTCCTTCGCCCTGCGCTGCCAGGAATTCCTGGCCTTGTTAACCCGGGCGACGTCTGAGCCAGTATGAGTTGCTTTCTGACTGACCATTTCACAAGGCATAAAAAACATCACAAACAAACAACACTAAATATACTGTCTGTAGACACGTGAGATAAAGTGCCATGTGCCGTTCAGTCTTAGGGAAACTGTCTGTGGGAGAAGGGGCAGGGAGAGATTGCAATGCTGAAGCAGAGAAGAATTGGAGTTTAAAAGCCGGACTGCTGTAGGGACAAAAGTGGCTCTCCTCCTCTGTGTCCTACATCCTGGACAACGCAGTCTACGTCCTGATGGAAGCCACTCAAACACAGGATATAAAATGTGTGAGGGGTCTTGGAGGATCCAATAAGCAATATTCAGTATCTGCTGTTCGCAGAGGGCAGTCAGAGCTCTAACAGGATGTCCAATAATTTTAGAACAGGTCTTAATTGTTGTGTTTAAGCGTGTCCAATCCTGCAGATCGTCCCTCAAGAACAAGCCACACATTTACCAGGAAAAGACCATTAATTTACCAAAAGCTCCAAATTTACAAAAAGTTAATTACAAATTTATATTAAATAGCCACAAGTTGCAAGTAAAATATTTTTTTAAAAATGAGGGAAAACACACAGAAAAACATGCAAAGTTACAGGAAGGGTTTGCAAGAACAGTAGCAAATTTGAGAGAAAGCCGCATATCTGCATATTAATCTGAGATTAAAAAGACTCATTGTTAACATTCCCATTTATTGCTATTACTTATTGTTTATATTTTGCAGCTCCTATCTATCTATCTATCTATCTATCTATCTATCTGCAAAAAGACAATCATTAAGCAATTTTTCATATCAAAGATAACCCGAGTAAATACAAGCTGCAGTTTTTAAATGGTGGTTACATTTATTAAGAGAACAAAGCCATTCAAACCTACTTGGCCCTATGTGAAAAGTAAATGAAACCTAGTTATTAAACCTAGTAAATGATTGTGCCACCCTTGGTGGCAACAACTGTAATCAAACATTTGTTACATCGTGTATTAACTGTGATTAACCATATTTTTGGAAAGCTGAGTTAAATTTCACTAGCCACACCCAGGCCCAATTACTGCCAGACCTGTTGAATAAGTAAATCACTGAAATAGAACTTGTCTGACAAAGTAAGTAGGCTAAAAGATCTCAAAAATCAACACATCTTGCTGTGATTTAAAGAAATTCAATGACAGATAAGAAACAAAAACTCAGAGCAACATGTTATGAACTGCAGGCCTCAGTTGCCTCAGTTTGCACGCTGGTCCATGATTCAACAATAAGAAAGATACTGGGCAAAAATGGCATCCATGGGAGATTTCCAAGATGAAAACCACTACTGCCCAAACAGAACACAAAGGCTTGTCTCACATTTCCCACAAAACATTTTTTTTTTTTTTTTGTTACTTATTTGTACCCGTAGGTAGATTTGGTTTGCAGTCTGGTGACAAGCCACCAGCTGCTGGTCGCTGCGTGTGCGAGCGCCCTAAACCTACATGTTTTGGTAAGCGGGAGGAAACCGGAGAAATCCCGGAGTAAACCCACGCAACATGGGGAGAACATGCAAACTCCACACAGCTCACTGTTGGTCGGGGGCTGGGATCGAACCCACGATCTCACGATCCCTGCGATCCCCCGGCCGAGGGTAAACTGTGCTGCCACAGTGCTAAACCACTGCGCCACCGTGCATTTTGATGATCCCCAAGACTTTTGGGAAAATATTCTGTGGTCTGACGAGACAAAAGTTGAACTTTTTGGAAGGTGTGCGTCCTTTTACATCTGGTGTAACAGAGCGTTTCATAAAAAGAACATCATACCGAGGCTTCCGGGAAGATGGCGGAGAGACATAACACTTAAACAAAGAGCTCTCCCTAGCCGGATTAAAAATCATCGGTAAATGGCCAACTCGACATAAACGGATCAATAAACTAAGGGATGAAAACACGAAGGAACCGGGCACAAGGACAAAAACAGGGTAAAATTGAAGAATTCCTCTCCAACAACGCAGGAAAAACCACTGTACGCAAAGCCCAAAAAAACGAGATGTCCACAGCAGAGAAAATGGAGGACACCAGACTCGACAACATGAACGCTGGCATCGCCAGTTTGGGTGAAGAGTTAAGAGAATTCAAGCGACAGCTACAACAGGATTTAGCGGCTCTTAAGGAGGAACTGAAAAAAGAAATTAAGGAGGAAATCATGGACCTCCGAAGAGAAATGGAGCGTAAATTAACGGAAAACATGGAGGAGCTGCGCTCCCAGCGGGCGTGTATGACACAAGCGCAGACCCGAATTTCGGAACTAGAAGATTGGAAAAGCGAGGCAAACGAACAACTACAGACCCTGACGACGCAAACGCAGAGGATGCAGGAGAAAATAAACGACTTGGAGAGCAGATCCCGACGAAGCAATATGCGCATCTTTGGAATTCCGGAGGGCATTGAAGGCAACTCGATGACAAAATTCATGGATCAGTTCTTAAAAAAAGAACTGGAAATACCCGGAGAAACGGATCTGCAGATTCAACGGGCGCACAGAACACCGGCACAGAACCCGAAAACAAACGCTACACCCAGGTCAGTTGTGGTAAACTTTGTGAAATATGACATAAAGGAAAGAATCCTGACGCAAGCATGGAAAAAAAAGATACGAATCGGCGACAAACAGGTATTTTTTTGACCATGACTACCCGACAGAAATCGTGCAGCAGCGGAAGAAATATGCCAACATTAAAAAAACGCTGAAAGAGAAAAAAATTAGATTCCAAACGCCGCTAACGAAAATGAGGATTCATTGGGAGGAAGGCACAAGAACCTACAACACGGCCGAAGAGGCAGCGCGGGATATGATGGAGCGGGGCCTTGAGGTGAGCGTGCCGAAGGAGACGGCTGGAGCAGCGGCGGCCCTGAACGCACCACGACAGACGGAGTGGAGACGAGTGAACGGCGGAAGAAGGGGGAGAGACGTGGCGCAGCGGGCCCAGGACAAGCTACAAGGCTTTCAACTGAAAGCCTAGATCATAACAAAGATTAAGAAAGGCACAGAAGAAATGAAGGCCAAGAAGACAAGGTAAAAGAGAAACAGACGGCTAGGAGAGGTTTAAGTGATATTTGTTGGACATTTCTAGACTTATGACTATTACTTTGATAGTAATTAGAAGTCTAGGGAGGGCCCTTCACTCTGTGAAGACAAACCCCCCACCCACCAACAGGGACCAGTGGGCAGAAGAAAGGCCCAAAGTACGGAGGTCGAGATTTTTTAATGTGTTTTTATATAAATATGTGTTATTTTTGTTGTTAAAGGGGCTAGGAGCACAAGTTAAAAAAATGGAAAAACATGAATATGGGTAAAAATCTTAAGATAATGACACTAAACGTGAATGGTCTGAACTCACCTGTTAAAAGGGAAAGAATAATAAGAAAATTCAAGAAGGAAAAAGCTGAAATTATATTTATGCAAGAGACACATTTGAGCAAGACAGAACATGTGAAACTAAAGAGATTTGGCTATAAGAACTCCTACTACAGTTCATTTAAGGGAGGAGCAAAAAGGGGGGTTATGATACTAATCTCAAACAAAATACAATTTGAAAGTGAACAGGAAATCCAGGATAAAGAAGGCAGGTATGTAATAATAAAGGGAAGAATAGATGGTATGCAGATTACATTACTGAACATCTATGCCCCACCAGAAAGTGACAAGGGTTTTTTCAACATCTGTTTGATCTCATAGCAACACACAGTGAAGGAGTCCTAATTTGTGGAGGAGACTTAAATGCTGTCATGGATCATGAAGTTGACACAACAAGTGTTAAGAAGACAAAAAAACATGTAACAAAGTTCATAAGAACCTCACTGGCAGAAATGGGTATGGTAGACATATGGAGGGACCTGCACCCACTCGAAAAAGACTATACACATTATTCAGCAGCCCATAAAGTACACTCTAGAATAGATTACTTCCTTATGAATGAAGGTGACAGACACAGGGTGAGAAATTGTTGGATTGGAGGGGCAGAAATATCAGATCATAATCCTATATACATGGAAATATATTTAAACAATAGAAAACGACAAACAACATGGAAACTTAACGTAGGACTGTTAAATGATGAGAAAATGAAAGAAAGAATAAAAATAAACATAAACGAATATATCCAAGAGAATGACAATGAAGAAGTGGACCCAACAATACTATGGGACGCACTAAAGCAAAAATATTATGAAACCGGGCCAAAAGCCACAAAACTGCTGGCAAAACGGTTAAGAAAACAACAAACAATGAATAATGTATACAAGATTAAAGACCCCACCACAAATAAAACCACAGTTAACCCAGAAAACATCGAAGAAATTTTCCATAATTTCTACCAAGAACTATACTCGCAACCTGAAGAAACAAATACTAAAGATATCAAAAAATTTCTAGACACATTGGACTTGCCATCAATAGGAAATCAACAAAATGAAAAACTAACAGCAGAAATAACAACACAAGAGATCAGAGATGTGATTAAGTCACTTAAAAACGGTAAATCACCAGGTAGTGATGGATACCCTTCTGAGTTTTATAAACTGTTTATAGAAGAACTCACGCCACAACTCCTAAAGTCATTTAATTGGACGCTGAATAACAACAAAATACCTCCATCATGGAACGAAGCAATCATTTCAGTTATTTTAAAACCAGGGAAAGATAAAGAACAATGCGGAAACTATAGACCAATCTCTTTATTAAATGTAGATTATAAAATATACACAACAATTATATGTAAACGAATAAAGACATTCTTGACGGAATTGATAGAAGATGATCAAACTGGATTCATAGAGGGACGCCAAACACATGACAATATCAGGAGAACAATACATATAATTAACCAAATACATAAAGAAAAGAAAAGCGCAGTAATAATGAGTTTAGACGCAGAAAAAGCATTTGACAGGGTTAACTGGAAATTCCTATATAGTGTACTGGAGCGCTTTGGATTTAACGAAAAATCAGTACAATGCATAAGGACGCTATATCAAGAACCTGTGGCAAGAATCAAGATAAACGGTAGCTTAACAGACAAAGTAAATATACAAAGATCAACTAGGCAGGGATGCTGCTTATCGCCCACCTTGTTTGCTCTGTTCATAGAACCATTGGCTCAAGCGATACGACAAAATAAGAAATTAAAAGGTGTAACAATAAAGGGGGCGGAACACAAGATTGGGCTATTTGCAGACGATATTATAGTTTACCTTGAACAACCAGATAAATCAATAATGGAAATGATGAACTTGATAGAAAATTTTGGAAAATTATCAGGATACAAGATAAACATAACAAAAACACAAATACTGACATTCCACTATAACCCTCTAAACCAGATAACTGATAAGATCAAACTAAACTGGAACCAAAAAGAAATAAAATACCTTGGAGTGAACATACCTAAAGACCTAAGCAAAATATATAAAGCAAACTATGATAGGTTGGAACAAGAAATAAAAAAAGATATTGATAGATGGTCAATCTTAAATATGGATCTGAATTCAAAAATTGAGACAGTCAAAATCAGCATACAACCTAGATTACTTTACCTCTTCCAGGCTATACCAACAGAGATTCCAGATGCCCAATTCTCAAAGTGGGACAGGATGATATCGAGATTTGTTTGGGGAGGTAAAAAGCCAAGAGTGAAATATAAAACTCTCCAATTACCAAAAGAGAAAGGAGGCATGGGCCTACAGTGTCTAAAGGAATATTACTACTCAGCACAAATAAGATATATCATATGTTGGTGCGACAAGGGATATGAGGCAAAATGGAAAGAAATGGAAAAGGAAATTGAGGGACTCCCAGTACAAAGCATAATAGGGGATAAAGATGCATATAAGCAAATCAAACAAATAGACCCAATCACTAAATTTACTTTAGAACTGTGGTATAAAATAGTACAAAAATATAATATAAGGGAAGACATAAAACTATTGAAATGGGTAGCATTTGACAGTCAGTTTGAACCGGCAAAACAAGATAGGGGATACAAAAATCTGGTGAACAAGGGAATCACAGCATGGGGCAATATCGGAAAAAAAGATCTCGGGAGCTTTGTAAATATCAGGAGAAAATTTAAATTAGAAAGATCGGAATTTTTCAGATATCTGCAGATGAGAGATTACTATATGAAGAAGATTAGGCATAACTTCCAAACGGATGTGAACGAGATTATACAACTTATTTTAAGCTCATATGCAGGAAATAAAATAAGAATTATTTCAAAACTATATCAGAAACTTATGACAAACAATCATACAAGTAACTATATAAAGGAGAAATGGGAGAAAGAGCTCAATTTAAACATAACAGAAGAAAGCTGGCAGGAAATATGGAAAACACAACACACATCAACAAATTCAAGGACATGGAGGGAATTTGGATGGAAAAACCTGATTCGCTTTTTCATTACACCACAGATTCAAGGAAAATATACAAATACCCAATCTTTATGCTGGAGGGGATGTGGGGCTCAAAATGCAGACCACTCACATATGTTTTGGAAATGCTACAAAATATCATCATTTTGGAAATCTATGCATGTGACAATACAGAGGATATTAGGATATAATATACCAATGAACTGTAACCTGATGTACTTATGTGATCTTAAAAAAGACAATGTTATACAGGCTGAGGACAGATATCTAGTTAAAATCTTGTTGATTGCATGTAAAAAAACTATCACAAAAAAATGGCGATCAGAAGTTCTTCCTGACCAAGAACAATGGACTGACATTGTTGAGGACATACGTATGATGGAAAAACTAACATATCGATGAAGAATGCAAGAAGGAATATGGGAGAAAAAATGGCGGAAATGGACACACTACAAAGTGCAACAACGAGGCAGAAATTGAAAGAATAACCAAAGACACTGAAAAAACCAGAAGAATTAAGAGATGGAAACTAAAAACTTGATGCTCCAACATTTGTCCCCCCCCCCTTTTATTTATTTATTTTTTTTAATTTTTAATTTTTAATTTTTTATCTTTTTTTATTTTTCCCTACCCTAACCCCTTTGTTTTTTAAATGTAGAATGTGATCTGAATGCATTATATATGATGAAAAATGAATAAAAATCTAAGTTACAAAAAAAAAGAACATCATACCAACAATCAAACATGGTGGTGGTAGTGTGATGGTCTGGGGCTGCTTTGCTGCTTCAGGACCTGGATGACATGCCGTAATTGATGGAACCATAAATTCTGCTCTCTACAGGAGCGAGGCTCTTCTGAAGGATGGATGGGGTTTTTTTTGTGCATGGGGAGTTGTTCAGGACTCCTTGTGAGAACTCCTTCTACAAAGATACAGAGTGATGATATAGAGTGAAGTATGTGGCGGTAATGCACCTGTAAGCTGGCTGCCAACTGCCAATCAAATCTAAAAGAAGAACAAAATCCTGAAAGAGAATGTTCGGCCATCAGTTCATGGCGTCAAGCTCAAGCCCTCCAATGTGGCTGAATTAAAACAATTCTGTAAAGAAGAGTGGGCCAGAACTCCTCAGCAGTTTTGTAAAAGACTCCTTGCCAGTTATCACACAGGCTTGATTGCAGTTGATGCCACCCAGGGTGGTTCAACCAGTTATTACATTTGGGGAAAAATACTATTTTCACATAGGTCCAGGTAGGTTTGGACAGCTTGTTTCCCTTAATAAATGAAATCATCATTTAAAAACTTCATTTTGTATTTACTCGGGTTATCTTTGTTGGATATTATTATTTGTTTAATGATCTGAAACATTTAAGTGTGACAAATATGCAAAAATAAAGGAATCAGAAAGGGGCAAATGCTTTTTCACAGCGCTGTATCCAATCATCCATTAACAAAATTTCTTCAAAATGGCTCTATCTACAATTAGCAAGTGCCAACCTTCGGCTTAAGCTTGCCCTTAGAAGAGTTTCAAGTAAAAGTTGAATGAAAACCCAACATTTACATTTTTCACCTTTATTGTCCTGCCAATATACAGTAAGAGTGATGTAGACATTCAAGTCCCATTCATTAAAGAGCAACATGAAAAACAAGCTTACAAGATTCACACATCTAGGTATGCAAACAATAACATCATCTTCTGTTCTTACCACAATAGGGAGAATTTTTATATATTTTTCATATCTCGACAGGATTTGTTCTTCTAACATTTCTGACTGAAGTATGCATCAAAAACAGACATGTCAAAAACTAACTTGTTGTGTGTACATGCACAGAGCCTCAAACAAAGAAAATGAGTTAACAAAGCTTTTAAATCATAGCAATAATATCCATTATTTCCATTTTATGTTTTGTGGAGCCACTTAATGCCAAATAAATATTTTTAGGATTATGTACACGCATTTATTTATCCTCAGGGGTCATGGGACCTATGTTGATGACGACAAACTGACTGCTTCAGTGGCTGGTGAGGTGCAGAGGGTGGACAAACTAATCTGTGTTCGACCTCTTAAAACCAGGTGAGTCACTGGATTCAGCTTGACTATCATAGGTGGACCTAATCATACAGAATTTGCACGTGCATTGCTTGCTTTAGCAGATATGTCTTGTTTTGCTGTTTATTTGCAGATTTAATGGTGAAGTTGGAGATGTTGTTGTTGGCAGGATTACAGAGGTATGGCAGTATATGGTCCGATGTCTATGCTCTGCTATTTTCTTAATGATGTGTTATGACAAGGATGTGTCCAATGGTGCGCAGGTACAGCAGAAACGGTGGAAGGTTGAGACCAACTCTCGGCTGGACTCTGTCCTCTTGTTGTCTTCTGTCAATTTGCCTGGGGGAGAGCTGGTAAGACAATAGAAAATTTGATTTAACTCTGTTAAAGATAGGGGTGGAAATCACCAGAGGCCACATGATGCGATATTGTCATGATACTTTGGCTGCGATTCGATAGTATCACAATCTTGCTATATGCCAAGTATTGTGATATCATACAGTACTAGTAAAAAGTTTGGCCACACCAGCATATTCATTTTCATTGGGTAGGTGTATGAAAAATTTTGACTGGTGCTGTACATTGTGATTCCATCCTGATCTTTGCCTTGTTCAACTTCCACCTAGCTCTCATGAGTCACTCCTTTGCTGTGCTGACCTAACCAGATAGTGAGCATTTAGCACCATCTGGTGGACTAAAAAGTCAGTTAGTTTATATTACTCTGGTACCTAATACGGGAATGGGCGGTGGGGGGTGAAAATTTCACAGTGGTCAAATTTGACCAAATGTGGTTTATTTTTCATCTGCAGGGAGCCAAGCGCTGCGACACCGATGGAAGAAGTGTGTGGGCCAAAGAGGAGACTATGTTGAAAAATAAACCACATTTAGTCAAATTTGACCACTGTGAACTTTTCAGTCCCTTGTTGTAGGTAAATTTGTGTTTGCAACATTAAAGTATTGCGATACTTGTGGCTCTGAATTGATACGATATTACCACTGGTGATACAGTGCATCAATCTCCCCCCAATCACCAGTTAAAGAGGGGATATAACTAAGTAAAATGAAAGCCAAACAGAGTCAACATTTAATTTAAAGAGGACATGAAACGTTACAAATTTTAATCACTATTTAAAACTTGGACCTATATACTAATAATATATTATAGGTATAACATTGTAAGTCCAACTGGATTTAACCCCTTGCACTCTGGTCAATTTCCCTAAAAACGCCAAAAAATAACGTACCCAAAGTAAATCAAAAGCTGTTCTTCAACCCTTGGCAGCATCTTCATGGGGTTAGTCTCATTTAAAAGAAAACACTTTGACTTTTTTGGCAAAAGAGTCATAATCTCTCTAAGTGCTCCGGCCACTGAGTAACAGTCATCTAAACATACTGAACTTGAAGAAAATAAATTTCGCCTGGGTGTTTTTTTGGATACAAATGCTTGCAAATAACACACAGCTGTCAGATCCGGGCTGGAAAATGCAACAGAAATGTAGAACCAAGTGTTATCCAGCTGAGGTCAAAATTTTGTAACAATACCACAAAAAATGAATATATTACACAGCTTTTTTCTTAGGTTGTTCCCAGGCGTTTTTGAACTGTGCCAAATTGTGCCAAATGGCACAGTTTGGAAAAACGTCTGTAACTTTTGAATGATTCAATATAGAAGCTTCATCTTGGGCTCTAATGAAAGGTGACACTCAGGGCTGTGTGTGTGTGTGTGTGGGGGGGGGTTGTTTATTCATTCATTCATGAATGAATGAACAAACAAGCCCCCACACACAAAGAAGCATGCCACGTAAAAAATGTGTGGCTTTTTTTTACAAGAAAAAATAACCTACAGTGCACTAAAAATTATACTAAAATATCTGTAATGTAGAAGATAACAACTCCCCCCCCCCCCCCCCCCCCCCCGCTACAGAGGACAGACATCGTCCATCGCCACATGACGGAACAGTCATGTGGCGATGTGGCGACCGCGGCACACAGTCCCCGCGGTCTACTAAGCACAGTTGTACTAAAATATCTGCAATAATATCTGCAATCTGCTACAGAAGAGTAGCGGGGGGGGGGGCGCGTTCATGGTCTGGACGTGGCGCACGAACCGTGTACCACGGCGCACGGACTGGACACGGTTCGTGCGCCGCGGTCTACTACGCACAGTTGTAATTTACCAATCAGTCAAAAGTCATTTTTGATTACAATTTTCAGGGATAAAGAATAATTTAGCTTATAACACTTACCTGTCCACAACAGCAGTGTCGCTGGCGGACTTCTCTTCCTCATTGTCAGACGAACATGACACTGGTCCGCTTGTTACGGACTCGTGGTTCTGGTCACGCGACCCGGTCAAACCATAATTCCATTATTGCGGTTTTGCGCTTCCATGATTGCGGTTTTGGCGAACGATTTTTCAAAACAAATAAGAACAGTAGTAAGAAAAAAAGACTGGCGAACGCCTGTGTGTCACCCAGCCTTACACAAAACAGATTTTAGGCAAGGGACGCACGCTTTCGAACTTCTGTGCTTCAATTGGCTGGCTGTATTCGCAGCCGTTGGTAGGCGGGTCCTTCTTGCTAGGTTTTCAGTCATTGGTTCTTCAAGGTTTCAGAAACCCAATTCAAGGCTCTTATTAGTCGAATGAGAGGTCAATCACATCTAAACCAATCAAAGCACTCCTTTGGCTTTCTGTTCGCGGCTGTGTCTGTAGTGGAAGAACGGAAATGCAGCTTTTTTCTCCAGTGCGCACTAGGACGCACAGTGATGGCGCCCTCGTGCGCTCTAGGACGCAGAGACGTGTCCGCCCGCGGTACACCGGAGTGCAAGAGGTTAAATAATAAGTCCTCAAAATTCTGTTTTTAATATTTCAAAATCACCATATTGCCCGAACCTCGATGGTTACGCCACTAGATTGGCTGGTCAGGAATGCCTCCATTAGATTATCACTTATAGTTAGCTTGTCAGAAGCTCGATGGAGAAAAAGGAAAACAAAAGGAAGACTCGACAGAAAGAGGGTCATTTTTGTATTGCACCTGGCTGCAGCAATGAATTTTACAGGCTCAAAAATGAGGGAAAGACTGTGCATTTTCATTCATTGTCACTGAAACGGACAGCTATTCTTCGGCGGTGGCTAGCTGCACTCAAACGGGTCAACCCTCCAGTTAGCCGCAATGCTAGGATTTGTAGTGAGCATTTTACAAATGAGGACTACATAGAGGAGAGAGTGTTTGAGTCAAATAAACTCGTGATTCGCCGCACCAACAGGCTAAAAGCAGATGCAGCCCCATCTGTGTTTGATTTTTCTTCTTATCAAGCCAGATGTACAGATTGCCCAACACAGGGTAAAAGCACCGAGGTAGCGGTGCACCATAAAGAAAGAGCCCAGCGGCGATTTCACCAGGCAGAGCAGAGAGAGGTAAAATAAATAGACGTGCCTACTGTACATACTCAGAAGATGTCCCTCAATATATACGAACATTATCCTCTTGATGATCTATCAGTTTTAAGTTGCTATTAAAGCATTTGACTTTTTCAGTGTACACCCAAAACATTTTCCAGATAACACTCATAAATGTGCAGCCAACTATAAAAAACAGTTCAGACTCAGCTGTCTTACCTTGACACCCCAGGACTCCTAATATCCACAGATTTTAAAAAAAAAAAGTGTTAACTGGCATTTTTCCTCCTGGTAAAAAGTAATCCATGCACAGCAGTCACTTCCATGTCCTTTCGTCCTGGATACTATCAGATCTTAGCAGGCTATTTGGCAAGTAACAGCAAAAAAAAAAGTAAAAAAAAAAAGTATTGCATCTCTTCCCTTGATGGGTCGCTCCAAAGTCTCTGCCCGGACTTCACGGAGAGACAGCATGGACACTTCCAGGACGTCCCTCTCACAACACAGAATTTCAAGAGTCCGGTTCATAGTAATGCGCCGTCGATCTGCAAGCAAATGATCCAGACATGCCTCTTGGCAGCAGATGGACTCCTTTACAGTCGGCATCGCAATGCACCAGCCACACGTACAACAGGTCATGTTTCCCAGCCTCTCTGCACCTCGCTGAATTGATGGTTCCTCCTGCTCCGATACCTCCCCATACACCGCTGGAGCTCGCTCTCTCCTTCTCATTGGCTCAAAGGCATAAGCTGTTGAGTGTCTGGGAATATCTTCCACAAACCTTTCAGTCTTGTCTTCTGCCATAATTAACGTGAGATGGTGTTTTCACAGCATTTAGCAAACCACAGTACAGTGTTCCAATGCTAGCTAGCTGGACCAACCAACCTATTGGCGTCACCATCGAGGCTCGGGCAATATGGCGATTTTGAAATATTAAAAACAGAATTTTGAGGACTTATTATTTAAATAACGCTACATAAAAAATCCAAATATTAACAATAAAAATGTACAGTATATACTAATGATAACTACTAATAATAACTAATGATATCTACAATATGAGCACCTCCTTTCTCAAAATGCACAGCAAAATATTAATCAAACCACTGACTCATCTCATTAATCTCTCCATTAGGTCTAGTACATTTCCATCTGGCTGGAAAAAAGCTGTCGTCATACCAGTTCATAAATCAGGCAGTAAAGACGATATATGCAATTACCGCCCAATCTCTATCTTACCAGTCCTATCTAAGGTTCTTGAAAAAGTTGTAGCTACACAGCTGATAGACTACTTACAAGACAGTCAACTTCTTCATCCACATCAATTTGGTTTTAGACCAGGATACTCAACAGAAACAGCAAATTGTTGCCTTATTGAAAACGTCAAACAGTCCTTGGACAGGGGTAATGTGGTAGGAGCTGTTTTTCTAGATCTCAAAAAGGCTTTCGATACTGTAAACCACAGTTTGCTTTTATCCAAAATGGTATCTTTTAACTTCTCCCCAAATACATGAGAATGGTTTGCATCTTATCTCCAGAATAGAGAACAGTGTGTAAAAGTTCACCAGGATAAATCCTCATTTTTAAACAACCGCATGGGTATCCCACAAGGGTCCATTCTTGGTCCTTTACTTTTCAGCATTTTTATTAATGACTTGCCGTTACACTGCTCAGCTGCAACATGCCAACTTTACGCAGATGATGCAGTTATTTACACAGCTGCCAAGACTCCAGCACAGGCTGCAGATGTACTGTCTACAAGTATGGTTGATGTCCAAGAGTGGCTCCTCAAGAACCATCTATTGCTGAACCTTCAGAAAACAGTCTCAATGTGCTTTTCAATCAAAAAATGTAACCTGCAACATTTTAAAGTTAATATACATGATCATGACATCAGTTTAGCTACAGAATTCAAATACCTTGGCATTGTACTAGATCCTCAACTCAAATTTAATCTTCATATAAAGAAAATTTCAAAAACAGTAAAAAAAAATCTGAACTGCTTTAAATTAATTAGATATTACATACCTTACGAAGCAGCTGCACTGTATATGCATTCTATGGTTTTTTCTCATATATCATACTGTTTGACAGTCTGGGCTCAAGCAGCCCCTTCCACAATAAGACATATAGGTTCATTATATAATCAAACCCTAAAAATCTTGGACAAAAAGCCCATTAGGTGGCATCACTGTAATGTTTTAAAAAAATACAACCTATTGAGTTTTGAAAGCTTCATTGACCTCTGTCTTCTGAAATTAACGTTCAAATGTTTCCATAAATCAGCACCCGAGCCACTTGCTGGTTTCGTCCAAAGACAGGACAGCAGCAGAGCCACCAGGAGTTCTGTTAACAATAACTGTAAAATATTCCACCGCAGAACCACATTTGGACAAACAGCTTTCTCTATAAAGGGCAGTCACATCTGGAACACAATGCCAAATGAAATTAAAATAATAACGGACTTTAAAACATTCACTAAAAATGTTAAAAACTGGCTGAAAAATAAACAAGAATGTACTCATGTATGAATTAATTGTCTGCAAAGTGAGAGTGAATGAAGGGAAGGAATAAATGTGTTTGTTTATAGTGAGTGACGGAGGGAGGAAGGCCTGAAATAGGCAAATGTGAGTTATGTTATATGTGTTAAATGTGAGTCAGGCTGTTATATTTGTGTATTTATAATATTTATAATATTTATGTTAAATGTGAGTCAGGCTGTTATATTTGTGTATTTATAATATTTATAATATTTATAATTGTGTATTTATAATTTTTCTGCATTGATGTATGTGGTTACTGTGTATATTTTTTATCTTGATTCTTTTTTCTAAAGCCCATCCAGGGACAAGAGTTGCAAATTAGCTAATAGCTATACACTCTATGTGCAACACATCAGATTGATTGTCTTTGATTAATTGTCTATGTTTATTGCACTGTCCCTGTCAAATAAACTAATCTACTACTACTAATTATAGAAATAAATTAACACATATTAGAAAGAGTAAGAGTATTTACTATGCAGAACTTATAAATGCATCACAGGGTGATTCCAAGAAATCCTGGAGAGTACTAAATAAGGATCTAAATAGGGACCAACCCCCCCCCCCCCCACTTCCGAACAATAACGCGGTCAGTAATCTCACCAGTAATGCCACTCTCGCTGACAAATTTAATAATTATTTTGTCTCTATTGGAGAAAATTTATCTAATAAAATTAACCAACCCCAGGCTGCCTCTTTCAAACACTATCTATCAGGAAATTACCCGAATTCTTTCTTCCTGAAGCCAACTGATTGTGAGGAAGTCTGAAAAATCATCAAGGACATGAAGAACTCAAACTCTGCTGGAGCTGATGAAATTTCCAGCAAAATTTTGAAAAGTATCATTAATCTAATACTGGAACCCCTTACCTACTGCATTAATCTGTCTCTAATCTCCGGAGTAGTGCCACAAATAGCAAAAATTGCAGAAATTATACCAATTTATAAATCAGGTGAAAAGAATGATTTGACTAATTATCGTCCCAATATCCATTCTGCCTACTTTTTCAAAGGTTTTGGAAAGAGTAGTTTATAACAGACTTACCAGTTACCTTGATAAGCTCAACATTATTATCCCATCTCAGTATGGCTTCAGAAAGAAACACTCTGCCTATATGACAATACTTGATCTAATTGAAAAAATAAGTGATGCAATTGAAAGAGGCACCTATGGTATTGGCTTTTTTTAGACCTGTCTAAAGCATTTGATACCATTAACCATGACATCCTAATTAATAAATTACAACATTATGGTATCAGAGGCCTAGCACTAGATTGGTTTATTAATTATCTGTCTGGAAGACTTCAGTATGTTTATATAAATAACCACAAGTCATCATATAAATCCATCGATCATGGGGTTCCCCAGGGTTCCATTTTAGGACCAGTTCTATTCATTTTCTATATATATACACTACCGTTCAAAAGTTTGGGGTCACCCAGACAATTATTTTGTGTTTTCCATGAAAAGGCACACTTATTTACCACCATGAGTTGTAAAATGAATAGAAAATATAGTCAAGAGACATTGACAATGTTAGAAATAATGATTTGTATTTGAAATAATAATTTTTTCCTTCAAACTTTGCTTTCATCAAAGAAACCTCCATTTGCAGCAATTACAGCATTGCAGACCTAACATGATTGCATAAGGGTTTTCTAATCATCCATTAGCCTTCTGACGCAATGAGCAAACACATTGTACCATTAGAACACCGGAGTGATAGTTGCTGGAAATGGGCCTCTACACACCTACGTAGATATTGCACTAAAAACCAGACATTTGCAGCTAGAATAGTCATTTACCACATTAGAAATGTGTAGAGTGTATTTCTGATTACTTTAAAGTTATCTTCATTGAAAAAAAGTGCTTTTCTTTCAAAAATAAGGAAATTTCTAAGTGACCCCAAACTTTTGAACGGTAGTGTATATGACATTGATAACTCCTTGTCTCTACTACATAAAGTACTGTTTGCTGATAACACGAATTTATTTTTTGCTCACCAGAATCCAAATGAACTTGAACAGATAACAAATAGTGAACTTATGAAAATAGACACCTGGCTTCAGTGTAACAAACTTTCACTTAACCACTTGCACTCCGGGCAGTTTTCCTAAAAATGCCAAAAAATAACGTGCCCAAAGTAAATCGAAAGCTGTTCTTCAACCCTTTGCAGCATCTTCATGGGGTTGGTCTCATTTAAAAGAAAACACTTTGAATTTTTTGGCAAAAAAAACATAATCTCTCTACGTGCTCCGGCCACTGAGTTACAGTCATCTAAACATACTGAACTTGAAGAAAAAAAATTTGGACACAGTGTTTTTTTGGATACAAATGCTTGTAAATAACACACAGCTGTCCGATCCGGCTGGAAAATGCAACAGAAATGTAGAACCAAGTGTTATCCAGCTGAGATCCAAATTTGGTAACAATACCACAAAAAATGAATATTTTACACAGCTTTGTTCTCAGGCTGTTCCCAGGCGTTTTGGAACTGTGCCAAATTGTGCCAAATGGCACAGTTTGGAAAAACGTCTGTAACTTTTGAATGATTCAATGTAGAAGCTTCATTTTAGGCTCAAAGGAAAGGTTACACTCAGGGCTGTGTCTGTGTGTGTGTGTGTGGGGGGGGGGGGGTCGTCCCCCCCCCCCCCGCTATCAAGGACAGAGTTCGGCCCTCGCTACATGACAGATTACACTCGTTGCATGTTTCCACAGCAACGCTATCACAGCGGCCCCCCCCCCTCGCTACTGTGTGTGTGTGGGGGGGGTTGTTTCCCCCCCCCCCCGCTTGCTACAGAGGATGGACTTTAGCCATCGCTACACAACGGATTAGCCTTATGTGGTGATGTAGGACAGCAGTGCAGTCACCGCGGCTCCCCCCCCCCTCGCTGCAGAAGAATAGCGGGGGTGGGGGGGCGTTCACAGCCTGTACACTGCCAGCAACCCCTTGTACCGCGGCGCACGAACTTCAGACTTCGTGAACCACACAGCTGTAATTTACTGATCGGTCAAAAGTCATTTTGGATTACAATTTTCAGGGATAGAGAATAATTTAGCTTATAACACCTTACCTCTTCACAGCGGAGTCTTGGCGAACTTGTCTTCCTCATTGTCAGACGAACGCGATGCTGGTCCGCTCTGGTTCTGGTCTCGCGACTCGATCAAAACATAATTCCATTATTGCGGTTTTGTGCTTCCATGATTGCGGTTTTTGGCGAACGATTTTTCAAAACAAATAACAGTAGTAATTAAAAAAAGACTGGCGAAGGCGTGTGTTTCACTCAGCCTTCGTCGTCAGCCTCCGTCGGTCTATAATGACCATGGAAGAAATCATAACGTCTACTCTGCTGGAACCAATACAAAATAATCACCGCCTGTGGCCGAACATGCCGATCCACGAATGGCACTCCCTGTCACACAGGTTGCATTTGTGGATGGTCTCCATGCTGCTGGGTCTGTGGAGCTCTTCCTGTGTCCTTTTTTGATCCGCTGCAGCAGCCAGTCTTCACCCAGCCTTAAAAAAAAAACAGCTCACGAACTTCTCTGCTTTAATTGGCTCACTGCATTCAAAGCGTTGGGAGGCGGGTCCTCCTTCCTAGGTTTTCATTCATTGGTTCTTCAAGGTTTCAGAAACCCAATTCAAGGCTCTTATTAGTCGAATGAGAGGTCAATCAGATGAACTAATCTGTTCGCGGCTGTGTTTGCAGATTTTTTTTTCAGTGGCGCTTGGAGGCCACACCACCTACACCACCACCATCAATATCCTTATCATGCGTCGGGCGCACGAGTGCGCTCTCGTGCGCCCTCGTGCGCCCTAGGACGCAGAGACTTGCCCGCCCGCGGAACAACGGAGTGCAAGTGGTTTTAATATCAGTAAAACTAATTATATTGTATTCCGTTCCAATTAAAAGCCAGACACCAAGGAACTTTGCCCCAAAATTAATGGACAGAATATTACAAGAGTTAGCTCTATAAAATTCTTGGGGGTCCTCATTGATGAATTTCTCAATTTCAAATGTCACATTGACGATCTAACCAAGAAACTGGCCAAATACACTGCTCTGTTTTTTAAAGTGAGACATTTTCTACCACTTTCAGCACTTCTCACTCTATATAAAACTTTATTTGAGCCTCACTTACATTACTGCAATATCATATGGTATAACACATTTCCAACTCACCTAAAAAAGCTAGCAATTCTCCAAAAGAAAGTCATACGTGCCTTATCATGGTCTGAATATAATTCTCCTACTAGTCATCTCTTCCATCATTATAATCTTCTAAGACTTGCTGAGCATAATTACTTCCAGAATGTCTGTATAATGTAGCAGGTTGTCCACAAACTCAACTATAAATTATGTGAACTCATTCCAACCTTCCTTCCTGTGCACACTTATACCACTAGAAATAAAAACCAAATTACTGGGAAAAAACGAAGACTAAAATCCACCAGGTTTTAGTATTGTGTGCAGCGGACCGCAGATTTGGAATGAGCTTGATGATAATCTAAAAATGTCACCTTCCATCTCCATCTTCAAGAAAAAACTAAAAACGCAACTCCTATCATTATATAATTAATCTGCTATTTGTTACACAAACTTGCTTACTGATGAGTTGTTATGCCATTGTAATTTTGTTTTATATGTTGATTCACTCCAATAGTATTTAATACTATTGGAGTGTTACTCCAATACTTACTTGTTACTAATAGTATTACTATTGTAATACTATTTACCGGAGTGGTGGCTCAGTTGGTAGAGCATCCGCCCCACACCCGGGAGGCAGGGGTTCAAATCCCGGCCGGGTCATGCTAAAGACCATATAAAAGTGGAACTTCCTGCCATCCAGCTTGGTGCTCAGCAATAAATGGAATGGAGGAGGGAACTCTGTGGCGGCGCCTTGCATGGCAGCGGCCCTCTGATTCTGCACTTGGGGTGTGTGTGATTTACACTGTAGATAGGTAAAGCATAATCTCGTTCTGCTTTACATGATTGGTTGTATGGTTGAATGACAATAAGGGTGAAAATAAATAAAAATAAATAAATAATAACTTGACTATATATCTTGAACTCACCTACTGTTTCATTGTAAACAAATGCTGGGATTATGTGCTATGTCTTTCATATGTTTAGTTGTTCTTTCACCCAAAGACATTAGACTGACTTCCATCATTATTTCATTGTAGAATTGGGCTCCCTATTAAAAGCTTTAAATAGCTTATTTGGGATGACCCATTCACACTCCAAAACAATGTAAAAAAAAGCCTATTGTATACTGCTAATCACGCTGTTGATAACTCATATTGTAATTCATTCATGCTGTTGATAATGTGTGATGTGTGTGTGCATAAACTAAATTAAACTAAACTAAACTAAACTAAATCCAGTTGCACTTACAGTGTTATACCTATAATATATTATTAGTATATAGATCCAAGTTTTAAATAGTGATTAAAACATGTTGCGCTTCATTTCCTCTAAAAAAATTGACTAAGGTTTGGACAGACAAAATACTGTACATGTTATTCATGTGCTGATAATAAGGGCTTACAGAAGGCATCTTATGGAAAAGTGCTAAAAGAAAACACAGCATGTTTACTATTGATGTCCAAGTAACAGAAAGTCTACCATTAAGAGGGCTTGAAGCTCTTATTTTAAAGAGTCCACCTTTCAACAGTCTTGCTTAAAGTTAAATAACAGTTAAGCTGCATTCAGACCAAGTGCAAAGTGAAAATTCGCACCCCTACACTCGTGCAAGTAAAACCTTGCGGAGAGGCGGAGTTGCCTTCATAACTTATGCAGTTGCTTTATCTGTTGTGGAAATCCCCAAAACGCCATCACGTTTAGGTTTACAAGGTTATCCGATGGGGCACACAGCTGGGAAAATGTCATTGTCTCCTGCAGAAACTGCACCTGGATGATGGTTGTGTTATGTCGGTAGTAAGGAGCCAAGGACGAGGCCAGGTGTCGAACTAAACACACGTTTATTGAGAGGCACTTTGTAGCACACAGGCGCAGCCGTCAGGCAGAGAGGTGACAAAGAGATCACCCCTCCTGCCCACTGCCCTCTTATAGCGACAGGTGGTGGCGGAACAGGAAGGTGGAGCCGCCACCCGTACCACACAAATAAAAGTCCAAACTCGAACACAACCCCCGCCTCCCACCTTCACAAAAGCCAAAAACACACACACAGTTTGGACCCACCCCAATCTGGAACCCGAATCACATACTAAAAGTAATAGAATAACACAATACAAATGGCCTAACACAGTCATTTGAAAATAACTAAACTAGGGGGAGATGGGTAGACTGCTGCCTCACCCCACACGGCGAAGCGGGCTATTCTGCCACTTGTCCTTCAAACAAGTCCACTTAAAACAAAATACTGCTGTGTCCTAACCTAAACATAACATTAAATTAATCCCCATGAACATATACAAATATCAAATACATAGAGCAAAACATTCTATAAAAACCAAATAAGCCATACCCCGTGACCATCAAAATATACACACATGTACAACGTCTAACGTCAGTCTCAGCATTCTCATCGTGACCAGTCTCCCTCCACCATAACCGCAAAGCAGCGCTAGGTCACCTCCAATCCTGTAATGCGGGGAAAAAACATCTCACGGTCGCCCAATTCAACATGGAGCCCACCACTCCTGTGTCAGTCAACAATGGCACCACCACCACCCCGTCCAACTCCACCATACAGTACATCTGTCCGTTGGTGCTTGGGGACACAGCATGGACAACCATGGGGGCGGGAGAGTCCTCCTTGTGTCTTGGACTTCCTCGCTCAAACTTGCGGCATGCCCTGGTGAAATGATTCAAGTGTCTGCATTTGCCGCAGTGCTTCGCACTTGCCGGACACTCTGGCCTTAAAACGGTGTTTCCAGGACCCACGACCCATACATACAGGCGTTCCCGGGGCAGACCTCATTTTCACAGCGTTGGCGTCGTCCACATCACCCTCCACGCTATCATCACTGTCCGGGTCCACCATCGGCTGTGATCCTAGTTGTCGGTGTGGCACACTCCCACTGAGCTCCCGTGATAGTTTATCCGCAGCCTCCAGCTGCTGAGCTAACTCAATGGCCATAGATAGCTTCAGTTCGCCCGAGAACGTAAGCAGTTTCGACCTAATAGCGGGGCAGCTGGTATTTTCGGCCAACTGGTCGCAAACCATCTCCTCCTCCAGCGGTCCGAACTGGCATTCACTGGCCAGCAGTCTCAGGTCTGCCACAAACCGCTGCACAGACTTGCCAACCCATCGGTGGCGCTGTTGAAACTGGATTCTGCGGACAATGGTGTTTTCTGGGGCGCGAAAATGGCGCGCCATTAGCTCAGCCACTTCTTCAGAGCTATCACAGTCGCCCATTGTGCTCAAAATTTGCTGTCCCTCCATTCCGAGACTATGGACCAACAATGCACGTGCCCTCAATTTCTCCAGCCTCCGAAGGTTTAACGCCACCATGTACGTCTGGAATGCGGCGAACCACCTCAACCAAGGAACGGGTGGCTCACCGGGAAGCTCCAAAAATGGCCGAACAGGTGTAACACATGCGTCCATACTTGCTTTTATCCTCGTTGCCAAATGTTATGTCGGTAATAAGCAGCCAAGGACAAGGCCGTGTCAAACTAAACACATGTTTATTGAGAGGCACTTTGCAGCACACAGGCACAGCCGTCAGGCAGAGAGATGGCACAGAGGTCGTCCCTCCTGCCCACTGCCTTCTTATAGCCATGGGTGGTGGTGCCAGAAGGTGGAGCCGCCACCTGTACCACACAAATAAAAGTCCAGACTCTAACACAACAGATTGTTTTCAGCACTAAACTGAAGCGGACCAGTGTCCAGTTTCAGGAACTGCTAGCCCTTGTTAGCACATTGGTAGCAGGAGTTCATGCGTGGATACAAACTACAATCTGTCTCAGCTGGTCTGTCTGTCTCTGGTGAGTGGTGGTCGCATTCCATCACTCCAGTGATGGCAGAATATCAACACGGATTAGCTATTGAGACCAACTTGCGTGATTCGGATCTTTACATTAAGATTCAAAGATTTTTATTTGTCAATACTTCTATATGTACAGGACATACAGTAGAATTGAAATGTTGTTTCTCTTTCTCTTAGTGGTGTGTGCAATGTATAAGACAAGAAGGAATAGGGATGGAAAACAACAACAATCTACTGTAGGTACAGTAATGCTACCCGTAGTGCAAATAACGGTAAAAACACAGCAGTCCTATATACAGTAAACTGTAATACCGGTAGATTGCAAGTTCAATGCAGTAACGGGGTTGCAGACAATAACAGATTGGACTGCGCATGATCAGTATTGCAATAACAGACAGCAGCAGGTATGGCATTTGTGCAAATGGTTGCAGTAAGGTACAAAGACATACAGCAGCAGATGTGGTACTGTTGGTGTGCTAGGTCTTTCTGTGTAAAAACTGAGGTACAGTGGGGCAAAAAAGTATTTAGTCAGCCACCAATTGTGCAAGTTCTCCCACTTAAAAGATGAGAGAGGTCTCCAATTTTCATCATAGGTATACCTCAACTATGAGAGACAAAATGAGGGAAAAAAAATCCAGACAATCACATTGAAGGATTTTTAATGAATTAATTGGTAAATTCCTCGGTAAAATAAGTATTTGGTCACCTACAAACAAGCAAGATTTCTGGCTCTCACAGACATGTAACTTCTTCTTTAAGAGGCTCCTCTGTCCTCCACTCGTTACCTGTATTAATGGCACCTGTTTGAACTCATTATCAGTATAAAAGACACCTGTCCACAACCTCAAACAGTCAGACTCCAAACTCCACTATGGCCAAGACCAAAGAGCTGTCTAAGGACCCCAGAAACAAAATTGTAGACCTGCACCAGGCTGGGAAGACTGAATATGCAATAGGTAAGCAGCTTGGTGTGAAGAAATCAACTGTGGGAGCAATTATTAGAAAATGGGAGACATACAAGACCACTGATAATCTCCCTTGATCTGGGGCTCCACGCAAGATCTCACCCTGTAGGGTCAAAATGATCACGAGAACGGTGAGCAAAAATCCCAGAACCACATGGGGGGACCTAGTGAATGACCTGCAGAGAGCTGGGACCATAGTAACAAAGGCTACCATCAGTAACACACTACGCCGCCAGGGACTCAAATCCTGCAGTGCCAGACGTGTACCCCTGCTTAAGCCAGTACACGTCCAGGCCCGTCTGAAGTTTGCTAGAGAGCATTTGGATGATCCAGAAGAGGATTGGGAGAATGTCATATGGTCAGATGAAACCAAAATAGAACTTTTTGGTAAAAACTCAACTTGTCGTGTTTGGAGGAGAAAGAACACCATACCTACTGTGAAGCATGGGGGTGGAAACATCATGCTTTGGGGCTGTTTTTCTGCAAAGGGACCAGGACGACTGATCCGTGTAAAGGAAAGAATGAATGGGGCCATGTATCGTGAGATTTTGAGTGAAAACCTCCTTCCATCAGCAAGGGCATTGAAGATGAAATGTGACTGGGTCTTTCAGCATGACAATGATCCCAAACACACCGCCCGGGCAACGAAGGAGTGGCTTCGTAAGAAGCATTTCAAGGTCCTGGAGTGGCCTAGCCAGTCTCCAGATCTCAACCCCATAGAAAATCTTTGGAGGGAGTTGAAAGTCCGTGTTGCCCAGCGACAGCCCCAAAACATCACTGCTCTAGAGGAAATCTGCATGGAGGAATGGGCCAAAATACCAGCAACAGTGTGTGAAAACCTTGTGAAGACTTACAGAAAACGTTTGACCTCTGTCATTGCCAACAAAGGGTATATAACAAAGTATTGAGATGAACTTTTGTTATTGACCAAATACTTATTTTACCGAGGAATTTACCAATTAATTCATTAAAAATCCCTCATTGTGATTTTCTGAATTTTTTTTTCTCATTTTGTCTCTCATAGTTGAGGTATACCTATGATGAAAATTGGAGACCTCTCTCATCTTTTAAGTGGGAGAACTTGCACAATTGGTGGCTGACTAAATACTTTTTTGCCCCACTGTAGTTATTGTGTGGGTGAGTGTGTTATGGTCCAGGGGTGGGGGTGGGGGGGGGCAGAGTTCAGGGTCCTGATGGCCTGGTGGACAAAGCTGTTTAGCAGTCTTGTGGAGCGGGCCTGGAGGCTCCAGTACCTTCTCCCTGAGGACAGGGAGTTGAAGAAGGAGTTTGAGGGGTGGGAGGTGTCGCCTGCAATGTTGATGGCTCTGCGGATGTGGTAGATGTCCGAGAGGGAGGGCAGAGGGGCACTGATGATCTTGCTGGCTGCTTTCACTGTGTGTTGTAGAGTCTTCCGGCAGGAGGTGGTGCAACTTCCGTACCACACAGTGATGCGGCTGGTGAGGATGCTCTCTTTGGTGTCCCAAACTTATTAACTTTATATAGAATCGTGCTGCATGAAAAATTTGCTTCACATTTGGTCTGAATGCAGTTTTACCGGATGTGTGTTGACCTAATATACATCAACATAATATGGAGAAGATTGAAGGTTGCAGTCGTGCATTCTGGGATTTGTAGTATATATTGTGTATGCTCTAAACCAGTGGGACACAATTATATCTGACCCATTCAGGACAGATATAATTGTAATATGGGCCGGATGTGGCCCGCAGGTCTTGAGTTTGAGTTTAAATGTCCCATACTGTGCATTTTTGAGGGATAATTTTAAGTTTTGACATCCTCATGGCTATGTATGTGTAGCTTTAAAGACCAGAAATGTCTTTTGGTGTCTTAAGGGCCATCCACACCAAGCACTATACTGATAACTATAAAAATATAGTTTTTAAAATCGTTCTAACTCAAGTAGATGGCAGTGTTCACACTGCAGCAGTATGCTGTGCCCTTTGCCACTTATCAAAAAACCTGTCTAAGTTCTGTCTGATGTGGTCAATTTTCATTCTGCTCATTAATTATTGAGTCTTCAGTCTGATTGTGTAAAGGATTTTTGAGTGGACCAATCACAAGTAAGGAGGCAGTCACAATCCAGTCTCCACAGCAAATAGTTTCCATTCTAGTCAATATTCTACTCCCTAAGTGGTCCTGATCATTGCAGAAGGAATCCGGCTTGCTGAATCCGGATCGCTGCGACACATGTCGGATCCAGTCTGCAAGGAAATGCTGTGGTACCTACTGTATTTAATAACTGTTTGTTCATTAAAAACTATTTAAGGATTACCTGTTTTCTGAAGTCTGCTCCTCCACCACTCTGTCAGAGAAGATAAAAACTTTGACATAACATACAAACACTTCACAGAATTAACATTGACGGGCAATTTATGCATTATTAGAGCAAATGAATTCAAATGGAGAGCTATTATATCATGCTTCCTTGATGTTATCACATGATAACAATTGGTCCTCATCGATATCTCTTGGTCTCTCACATTAATTTATGTAATTCTCATGGGATCCTGTCATTCCAACCCTGTTTTTCTCCGTGCCACTTCAAAACACAAACAGAGCTGGTGGGAAGGGCTGCAAGATTTGAATCGTATTGCAGCCATAATAGACTGCACCTAGGGTCGGGGTGTGTATGTTTTGCTAGATTAGAAAACTAAAGGCGGGGCTTGTTGGTTCATTGGTTTATGACATCATAAAGTTCAGGAAGTACAAAATGCTTGTTTCATTAAGGGTTTGTATTTCTTTGTGACACGAGTGTTTTGATATCGTAACTTAGTAGATGTGACACCTGGCTGTATTTTATATTGCATTTTACAATTTTGCACAATATGGGACCTTTTAAGTGTTTGCTAAAATGTTTGTGTGTGTGTTTTAGAGGAGGCGATCAGCAGAGGATGAGCTCACCATGAGGGAATACCTTCAGGAGGGGGATCTCATCAGTGTAAATCATTGTTGTGCTCCGTCATTAGCTACCCATTTCCTTATATATTATAATATAATTTTTGGACCTTTTTGTGGTTTCAGGCTGAGGTACAGTCAGTGTTCTCAGATGGAGCCCTGTCACTTCACACCCGTAGTTTAAAGTATGGAAAAGTAAGCGATGCCTATGCAAATAAGGCTTAAAAATGTAAATAACAGTACATAATTGCTAAAGACTGTGCTGAATTAGCCTAATATTATGTTGATGTAATATTTCTCTAATCAGTTGGGACAAGGAGTTCTTGTACAGCTTTCTCCTTCTCTCATCAAGAGGCAGAAAACCCATTTCCACAACCTGCCGTGTGGTGCATCCATTATCCTGGGAAACAACGGCTTTGTTTGGCTGTATCCCACACCGGCCCAGCAGGAGGAAGAGGCTGGGGGCTTTTACACTAGCCTGGAGGTGTGATCAGTATCCACAGATGCAACATTTCAGTAGTTACCGTTGATCAGATTAGTGTCTGTCTCTTTTAGAACGTTGAGGTTTAGGCTGTATGTAATAATCACTCCTTTCTCTCCACTCAGCCCGTTAGCCTGTCAGATCGAGAGGTGATTTCACGGTTGAGAAACTGCCTTCTGGCTTTGGCTGCACATAAAATCCTTTTGTACGACACCAGCGTTCTCTATTGCTACGAATCTTCACTTCAGCACCAAGTAAGGAGCTTTCTCCTGCAACGTGAATCACTGCAATCTCATTGGTCTCTTTCAAAAATGGGAATTATTACCATTTACATTTAAAGTTCTGCCCCCACATTGGAGATGCAATGGGTGAAAGGACCAGATACAGCAACAGCCCTTACCAAAGTTCCCATCCTTTATAGCTACAGGTGCTAGTCCTGGGGTCAACCTGTGTACAAAGATTGGTGACCTCACTGGTTCATAAGTTAGAGTATGGATGGAGGCCCTACAAACACAACACAAATAAAATTCAAATTTCCAACATTTATTGCTCCAGACGGTGGCTGTGTTGGAGATCACAACTGCTGGGTAACATCAGTGGAAAAATTGCAGCTCTAAACTTCAACTCTGCTGTTTTTACAGTGTGGAATAGACAAAGTTGATTTTATTGCCCTTTGGGGTGGGAACAGATGTCTCGGTCTCCACAGCTTCTCATAAACATAGCACTCCATCCATTAATATAAGCATATTAATAACTTATGCGCTATCATCACTGTGTTAATGTTTACGTGGCAGTGTATTATATTACACATATCTGCTGTTTTTAGTACGTTTCAAAAGCAAAGTCTGCTTGCTGCATTGATTCATTTGAATAGTCACCAGAAAAAAAAAAAGTAATTAGAAAAAAAACCATTACAACTGATCTGTAATAAATCTCTTTGTGCTGTTTCTGTAGGTGAAGGACATCTTGAAACCAGAAGTGATGGAGGAGATTGTAATGTTGACACAACAAAAGCTGTTGGAACAGGAAGGCTGAAGAATCAAAAGCCACGTCACAAAGTCAAAATCCACAACAACATCAAGCAGCAGTGTCAGTTGACCAGTTGTCGAAAGAAGGCATTTCATATGTCACAATAATAATTAAGCTGTGAAGACTTGAACAAAATTAAAGTAGTCAAAAATAGGAGAGCAGCTGTTAAGTTTCATATAAAAACATTTTTGACATTGTGTGGTGTTATTAATAAATGTATGCAATAATCTTTTGGACATTTCTTAAAAAAAAGACTATATCTCAGTTGGTATTTTGAGCCGTGGGGATACGAAAAAACAATGCATAGAGAAAATTGAAATATATGTGAACAGTGCTGCAAAAAGATCATTTTTATATTGTATTAAGGCATTAAATACTCAAATTCAAAGTACAGTGGATATAAAAAGTCTACACACCCCTGTTCAAATGCCAGGTTTTTGTGGTGGAAAAAATGAGACCAAAATAAATTATTTCAAAACTTAGTCCACCATTAATGTGGTATGACCTATAACCTGTACAACCCAGTTGAAAAACAAACTGAAATCTTTTAAGGGGAAAAATAAAAAACTTAAAATAACCTGGTTGCATAAATATGCACACTGTTAAACTAATACTTTATTGCAGCACCTTTGGCTTTTATTACAGCACTCAGTCTTTTTGGGTAGGAGTCTGTCAGTGTGGCACTTCTTGATGTGGCAATATTTGCCCACTGTTCTTTGTAAAAATGCTCCAAATCTGTCAGATTGCGAAGACCACCCCTCGATCGAATTCACATCTGGACTCTGCTTAATCTTTTTCTGGTGAAGCCATTCTTTTGTTGATTTGGATGTGTGGTTTGGGTCATTGTTGTGCTGAAAGATGAAGTTCCTCTTCAGCTTTCTAACAGAAGTCTGAAGGTTTTGTGCCAACACTGACTGGTATTTGGAACTGTTCATAATTCCCTCCACCTTGACTAAAGCCCCAGTTCCAGCAGAAGAAAAACAGCCCCAAAGCATGATGCTGCCACCACCATGTTTCACTGTAGGTATGGTGTTCTTTTGGTGATGAGCAGTGTTGTGTTTGCACCAAATATACCTTTTGGAATTGTGGACAAAAAGTTCGACCTTGGTTTCATCGGACCATAACACATTTTCCCACATGCGTTTAGGAGATTTCAAATGTGTTTTTGCGAGATGTAGCCGGGCTTGGATGATTTTCTTCGTAAGATAAGGCTTCCGTCTTGCCACCCTACCCCATAGCTCAGACATATGAAGAAGGCAGGAGATTGTTGTCGCATGTACTAAACAGCCAGTACTTCCCAGAAATTCCTGCAGCTCCTTCAATGTTGCTGTAGGCCTCTTGGCAGCCTCCCTGACCAGTTTTCTTCTCGTCTTTCCATCAGCTTTGGAGGGATGTCCAGTTCTTGGTAATGTCACTGTTGTGCCATATTTTCTCCACTTGATGACTGTCTCCACTGTGTTCCATGGTATATTTAATGCCTTGGAAATTCTTTTGTACCCTTCTCCTGACCAGTGTTGGGCAAGTTACTAAAAATAGTAACTAATTACAGTTACTAGTTACTTCTTTTCAAAAGTAATTGAGTTACTTTACCAATTACTGCATGATTAAAGCAACTATTTACTTGGAAAGTAACTTTCACGTTAATTTGAAAGGCATACTTAAATCATCTTGCACACATAGCAAGATAATTTAATTAATGGATTACATTATGGGCTTATTAATGTCAGGCTGAAAACAGACTGTTTCAGACAGAGCTTTGAGAATATGTTCAGTCTGCTTTATCCTGCCTTGAGAGCTCTTATTGTGTGAAAAATCTGAAGAAAATCAACATGATATTGCCAGTAATTTCCTCATTTTGGAGTGAGAATTGGCAACACTGCATAAAGCTATCCATGTTTATTTTACCTTTATGATATGGATTTAATCGGATATGCAGTGATCCAAAGAAAATGTCCATTATCACCACCGGAGTGGTGGGCTAGTTGATAGAGTATCCGCCCCACAACCGGGCGATTGGGGGTTCAAGTCCCGGCTGGGTCATACTAAAGACCATATAAAAATGGTACTTCCCGCCTTCTAGTTTGGTGCTCAGAGTAATAGAATGGGGGAAGGAGAAGTTGTTTGTGGCAGTGCCTTGCATGGCAGCGACCCCTCTGATTCTACATGTGATTGATATTGTAGATAGGAGAAACGTAATTTTGTTCTATTGTACATGATTGGCTGTATTCACGGGTTCACACAATGATGAGAAAGGATTTGAAACATAGTAGGCATTTATTTCATCACTGCCAAATTACACAGAACAGAGGGGAGGTCATTCACACAGACACTCATCTCACTCAGGGTGACACAGACATGTAATCTCTCACACACAGAGAAAACAACACTATCACAACCAGACTTATAACACAATTATAGCAGTACAACAATAACGCTCAGAACACAAGAATAATAACAGTCTTTGAATACCCTATGGCGCAAAGCATACTGGAAGAATTCCCCCCATCCGATATCACAGCCCCGATGTTACACTGTCACCCCCCACACTAATCCCAACTCAAAGTCCAATACAAACCTGTCCATGTGTCTTGTCTGTGGCTAACACCCACGGGCCTGTTAGTGTCCATCCGAGCTTCGGCCAGGGTTCGCGGTCGGGATGGGGCCTCTGGCTCGGCCACCCTCAGGGCAGCTGCCTGGTGCAGGGCGAGGCAATCGCGGTGAAACACCACCACCATCCTCTTCTGCAGCCTCACTCTGTACACTACATCTGACAGTCTCTGTAGGCCCATGCATGGTCCTGACCAGTGGCTTGCCAGCTTTGGTAACTGTCCCTTTTTCCGCTCCAGGCAGAAAACCCAGACTTGATCCCCAGGTGCAAAGTCCCTCCCCTGGCAGCGGGAGTCGTACGCTCGCTTCTGTTGACTCCTCACTGCTACCAGGGCCTCCCGAGCCAGTTTGTGTACTGAGTGAAGACATTCTCTCAAGCAAAACAAATAATCCAACCCCGGATTGCCGTCCACCTCATACTGCTGCAAGGGGGCATGGGATTGCTGAGTCGACCCTCTCTGAGCCGTGCAGGTGTCACAGCGGTGGACACGTCCTGACGACACCCCGGCCAGTAGAACCGGGCCCGAAGACGCTGCAGAGTTTTCTTCACCTCGAAGTGGCCCGCCCCCACCAACCCGTAGACCAACTGGAGCACCTTGGGGCAGAGCCGTCGAGGGACCAGCAGCTGCCAGACGTGACGCTGCCCAGCTGGAGCCTGCCCCCACCGGTAGACGACACTCTCATGACAGCAGAGGTTGGACCACTGAGAATGCAGGGCCTTGGTTTCTGAGTCCAGTGGCCGCACCCAGGAGATGACAGGGTCTCTTTCCTGCTCGACCTGAAGCTGCTGCACGCCGAGGACCTCTGTGACGTCATCGCTGGGGAGAGCTGGTCGATGATCTGAGGAAGAGCTGTGAGCCGCTGTGCTATCCCGGGCCACAGCGGTCTGGAGAGCCCGTGAGACTGCTGGGTCACGATCCTCGGCCTGCGCTGACAGCATCGGCCCCTCGATCACACGGGTCACCTGGTTCCCTGTCTGGTTCTTGCCACAGAGCGTGATGGTCCTGGCCCCCAAAAGGAGAGAAAAGCTGGCAGTGTCGATCCTCGCATCCCATGCTGTGAGCAGATCTAGGCCGATGATGCAGGGGTCCTGGATGTCAGCCAGCCAGAAGGGGTGGTTTGTGTTCTTACCAGCCACTCCCACCACAAGACCTCATCGCCCTCCCAATCTGGTGCGCTCACCGGTGGCTGTGATGACGCAGTGCCTGATGCGTTCCCACCCTTGCAGTCTGAGTTCATCTGTACAGAGTAGTGCCCTGAGTTGGACCAGGGAGATAATGGAACCGGTGTAGCTCAGGGCCCGGATTGGAGTGCCTGCCGTCCAAGCTGCACTACAGGTACAGCCCTGGCGAGTGTCCAAGTCGGCCCAGACATGGTGAGAGTTCGATGTCTGTGAGAGGTGGTAGGTTCCTGTCTGTCCCACCTCGCTCTAGGATTAAAGCTGGTGAGGAGGCTGGTTGTTGCGGGGTAGGTGCAGGGCAGTGGCGCGTGGCATGGCCTGGCTTCCTGCAGCAGAAGCATCCCTCTTCGTGCTGCCGTCGTACCCTCGCTAGCCATGCAGCTGTGGCCTGGCACAGCTCCTTCTCATCCTCGCTCTCAGCCATGGCCTGGAAAACTCTCTCTCGCTGATGAAACGTCAGCCGCGGGTTCCAGTATGGGCTCTACATGCTGCACCTCTGCCACGGCTGTCTCCCAGCTGCTCGCGGCATGAATCCGGAAGTGTTCTCGGAATTCTCAGATGAAATTCTGGAGGGCGAGCTTCTTCACCGCCTCCGGCTCTTGATCACATTGGCGGCAGCTGGCTAGCTGTTCCCGGACATGGTCAGCATGGATTGTTGTCCCGAACCGCCTCTGAAGTGCTCCCTGTAGTGCTGGCCAGCTGTGCCGTTCCTCAGGCTAGAGATTGGACAGTGTGCAGAGAGCTCTGCCCTCCAGACCCAGTGTGACCTGCACAGCTGTCTCTTCAGGTGTCCAGCTGTTGAGCGTGTAGGCCAGTTCAACCTGGACGAGATAGTCATCGAGTGAGGTTTCGCCACCAAAGTGGGGAAGCTTGGTTGGTTGGCTAGTCGGCGGTGCTGGGGTTGGGACGGTTGCCTCCTTGCTGATCACTGCCCTTGGCTGCAGTGGGATCGCTGGCTTGTAGCTCCCTCCACTGGCACTCCCCGTCCTGACTTGAAAAAGGCAGAAAACAAGATGCGCTTCCTCCGTCTGGTCCTCCTCCCCATTCTTTGCGGAAAGCAGCTCTGGGGATGGGCATGTATGCGCTGCTGTCCATTTCCATCTGGGCGATGAGCTGTTTGAGCTGTGGAATCTCTGCCTTGATTCTCGCTTCCATTTCTCATCATCCCACTTCTGACACCAGTGTGACATTTCACAGGTTCACACAATGATGAGAGAGGATTTGGAACATTGTAGGGATTTTTTTTTTTTTTTAGGGATTTTTTTTCTGGTTCCGGTTCCGCCGGACCGGCTGCGCCACACGAGTTGGCTGCCTGTTGCAACTGCCTTTTTCTTATCTTCCTTCTTCTTTCTACACCTTTCACTCTATATATATATATATCACGGACACACAGATCGCCCCAAGGGTCTCCCGAGTCGGCGGACGGAGCCACTGTTTGCAGCGGGGGACGATACAGCAGGGAAGAGCTAGTTAGCTGGCTAGCTAGCTCCAACCGCCACCCGGTGCTAATGGAGAAGCTCGACATGCCGAGGAACTGTGGCGAAAACGACGCGGGTGCTGGGCTGGAGTTTAGGCGGCGTGCAAGAAATATAAGACAGAATAATAAAGAGTGATGGCAAGAACCAAGCAGACCGCCCGTAAATCTACTGGAGGAAAAGCCCCCAGGAAGCAGCTAGCCACCAAGGCTGCTCGAAAAAAGCGCTTCGGCCACCGGCGGAGTGAAGAAGCCTCACCGTTGCAGGCCCGGTACCGTGGCTCTGAGAGAGATCCGTCGCTACCAGAAATCCACGGAGCTGCTCATCCGTAGGCTGCCCTTCCAGCGCCTGGTGAGGGAGATCGCTCAGGACTTCAAGACCGACCTGCGCTTCCAGAGCTCCGCCGTCATGGCTCTGCAGGAGGCCAGCGAGGCCTACCTGGTGGGTCTCTTCGTGACACCAACCTGTGCGCCATCCACGCCAAGAGGGTCACCACCATCATGCCCAAAGACATCCAGCTGGCCCGCCGCACCCGCGGAGGGAGAGAGAGCTTAGACTTTCTGCTGCACATTCACCAACCACAATGCTCCGCACTGTGTGTCTATATATATATATATATATATATATACAGTGGGGTAAAAAAGTATTTAGTCAGCCACCAATTATGCAAATTCTCCCACTTAAAAGATGAGAGAGGTCTCCAATTTTCATCATAGATATACCTCAACTATGAGAGACAAAATAAGAAAAAAAAAATCCAGAAAATCACATTGAAGGATTTTTAATGAACTAATTGGTAAATTCCTCGGTAAAATAAGTATTTGGTCAATAACAAAAGTTAATCTCAATACTTTGTTATATACCCTTTGTTGGCAATGACAGAGGTCAAACGTTTTCTGTAAGTTTTCACAAGGTTTTCACACACTGTTGCTGGTATTTTGGCCCATTTCTCCATGCAGATCTCCTCTAGAGCAGTGATGTTTTGGGGCTGTCGCTGGGCAACAGAGACTTTCAACTCCCTCCAAAGATTTTCTGTGGGGTTGAGATCTGGAGATTAGCTAGGCCACTCCAGGACCTTGAAATGCTTCTTACGAAGCCACTCCTTCGTTGCCCGGGCGGTGTGTTTGGGATCATTGTCATGCTGAAAGACCCAGCCACGGTTCATCTTCAATGCCCTTGCTGGTGGAAGGAGGTTTTCACTCAAAATCTTACGATACATGGCCCCATTCATTCTTTCTTTTACACGGATCAGTCGTCCTGGTCCCTTTGCAGAAAAACAGCCCCAAAGTATGATGTTTCCACCCCCATGCTTTACAGTAGGTATGGTGTTCTTTCTCCTCCAAACACGACAAGTTGAGTTTTTACCAAAAAGTTCTATTTTGGTTTCATCTGACCATATGACATTCTCCCAATCCTCTTCTGGATCATCCAAATGCTCTCTAGCAAACTTCAGACGGGCCTGGACATGTACTGGCTTAAGCAGGGGGACACATCTGGCACTGCAGGATTTGAGTCCCTGGCGGCGTAGTGTGTTTCTGATGTAGCCTTTGTTACTTTGGTCCCAGCTCGCTGCAGGTCATTCACTAGGTCCCCCCATGTGGTTCTGGGATTTTTGCTTACCGTTCTCGTGATCATTTTGACCCCACGGGGTGAGATCTTGCGTGGAGCCCCAGATCGAGGGAGATTATCAGTGGTCTTGTATGTCTTCCATTTTCTAATAATTGCTCCCACAGTTGATTTCTTCACACCAAGCTGCTTACCTATTGCAGATTCAGTCTTCCCAGCCTGGTGCAGGTCTACAATTTTGTTTCTGGTGTCCTTTGACAGCTCTTTGGTCTTGGCCATAGTGGAGTTTGGAGTCTGACTGTTTGAGGTTGTGGACAGGTGTCTTTTATACTGATAACGAGTTCAAACAGGTGTCATTAATACAGGTAACGAGCGGAGGACAGAGGAGCCTCTTAAAGAAGTTGTTACAGGTCTGTGAGAGCCAGAAATCTTGCTTGTTTGTAGGTGACCAAATACTTATTTTACTGATTAATTTACCAATTAATTCATTAAAAATACTTCAATGTGATTTTCTGGATTTTTTTTCCCCTCATTTTGTCTCTCATAGTTGAGGTATACCTATGATGAAAATTGGAGACCTCTCTCATCTTTTAAGTGGAAGAACTTGCACAATTGGTGGCTGACTAAATACTTTTTTACCCCACTGTATATATAGTAATATGTACATATGTGACTTCCGGTTATGGCTGCCACGTAGGACGGACGTGTCTCGCTCTGCTCTGCTCCTGGAGAAAAAAAATCGGCAAATAACTCTCTCATTTGGGACAGAACGTATCCCAGCATTTGGGCGAGGATATGTCGGCGAAGCCTAAGGCTGGAAAACCAGGAAAAGGAAAAAGCGAGCCGCCGAAACAGTCCAAATTAACGGACTTTCAGGTCTGTGACGCAGCAAACAAGGCTCCATATATGGCGGAGGAAGCTGGCGGCGGTGCGATTTCTGCGCGGGGAGGCGCAGATGCGCTGATGGCTGCCATGAGTTCAATGAGAGCGGACTTTTCCTCTAGATTTGATGGGATTATGACAGCGTTGGAAGGAATAAGAAAGGAATTGGGTGACTGTGTAGAACGAACGGCGCAGATGGAGCTCCGTCTCGCTAGTGCTGAAGATGACGTCACCCGTCTTCAATTAAAGGTGCGCACTTTGGAAAAAAAAATAAATCTCTGGAAGATAATATTTTGGATTTGGAATCTCGGTCGAGACAGAATAATTTGAGGCTGGTGGGTCTTCCAGAGGAATCAGAAGGTCGGGACGTATGTTCCTTTCTGGAAAAGTGGATTCCGGAGGTGCTGGGCAGCGAGGAGTTGCAATCAGCAGTGGTTCTGGAAAAAGCACATCGTATTGGCCCACGGAGAGATAAGGGACCGCCGAGGACCTTAATTATGAAGTTTCTTAGCAACAGAGACAGGATGAAGATCTTCAACGCTGCACGAGCTAAAAAAGGAGAGATTAAACACCAGGACCAGCAGGTGCGGTTCTACCCAGATTTGGCCACAGGAATCCAGCAATTGAGGAAGCAGTTTGATCCCGTACGTAAGGAGCTGCGCAACCTTGGGATTCGTCATGGTGTAATCTATCCTGCGAGACTGCTGACCACGTATGAGGGCAGAACCCACATCTTCAAGACCCCAGAGGAGGCGCAGGAGTTCATCAAGAAGATCAAAGAAGAAGAAGAGACTGGTGGGAGCTAAGCATGAACAACATATAAGGTAGAATAATTAAGCATTTGCACAGGCATCTGACTGACTTGAAGTAAATAGTAAGTTTACAAAATATAGATTGTATTATATATTAAAAAAAACAAAACAAAACAAACAAAAAAAAAAACTATGATGTACAAAGTTGTTAAAAATTTTGGAGTTAAGTTGGAAAACTACAGAGGAGAGTTAATGTTACGTCATTAAAAGCAGTAGAGTTAGGGTGATTGGGAGGATGAAGAAGGAGTGGCTTAGGCTGTTCCCCGTGGGTGTGGAACAGTCGATGGCTATATCGGGAGACAGAATTTTTCTTTTGATTTTGGGGGGTTTCCCACAAGTGTGGGAAGGGGAAATTTGTTTGTGTGTAGTTTGTAGGATGAATGTTCAACCACTCATGTTTTTGCTTCTCTGTATGAGCATGTTTACACTGCAAGGTAATCCCAAACTCTCTATTGATCATGGACCAAAGTGTTAATCTTAATTTAACTTCATGGAATTGCAGAGGTCTACAAAATTTAAAAAAACTTAAACAAGTTATGAATAAAATAAAGGACATGGGTTCAAGAATTGTGTTTTTACAAGAAACTCATCTGATAGAGGAGGATGTTAAAAGAATTAGGAGTAGATGGCAGGGAAGTGTATTCACCTCTTCATTTTCATCCCGGGCCAGGGGAGTTATGACTCTCATACATAAATCAGTTCCTTTTCAAGTGAAAAATGTAATTGGAGACAAATTTGGAAGATATGTAATCATTCAAGGTTCTTTGCTATTAGAAAATATAAATCTTGTGAACTTATATGGTCCCAATATAGATGACCAGAAGTTCTTTGCTAATTTATTTCTCATCTTATCATCACTTACAGGGCAACATATAATAGCAGGGGATTTTAATTGTACATTGAATCCAGGTGTGGATAGATCAACAGGACTGGATTGTACGCACATTGGATGTAGGATGACTATTAATCATTTTATGAAAGAATTGAGATTGTTAGATATATGGAGAGAAATGAAACCACAAGTTAAAGCCTATTCTTGTTATTCCAGTACCTACAAGACATTCTCACGTATTGATTATTTTTTGATTTCCACAGAATTAAGGTCCAAGATTCAAAACTGCTTTTATGATAACATCGTGATCTCTGATCATGCACCCTGTTGTCTAATATATGTAGATAAAAAATTGACAAAGGAATCAGGTAGATGGCAATTTCAGCATAAATGGCTTCAGGATGAGGAATTTGTCAAGTATATAGAAAAACAGATAGACGAGTTCTTTGACATCAATACTACACAAACATCAGCATGTGTAAAGTGGGAGGCTTTCAAAGCTTTTATTAGGGGACATATTATTAGTTATACAGGATCAAAATCTAAGAAGACTCGAGAGGAGAGAGCTAAATTGGAACATAAAATAAAAAATCTTCAGGAAAAAGTGTATGCAGGAAGTGACCCAAGGTTGGAGAATGAATTACTGATTTTGAGAGCTGAATACGACAAAAAATCAGCGAATAGAGCTGCCTCGAGTCTTCTAAGATTGAAACAATCTTTTTATGAACAAGGTGAAAAATCAGGAAAATTATTAGCATGGCAGATTAAACAATTGGAAATTAAAACACCAATTACCAGTATTATAAGTAATGGACAGGTAGTTATAGATCCTTTAGAAATTAATAGAGCCTTTAGAGATTACTATGAAAAATTATATGATACCAAAAATGAACCTGATTTAACAAAACTAAATGGGTTTTTGAACGAACTATCTATACCGTGTATTCCAAATGAAAACAGGGAGATATTGGATTCTAAAATTAGTCAAGAAGAAGTTGGGCTAGCCATTGATAATATGAAATCAGGAAAAAGTGCAGGACCAGATGGTCTTCCAGTTGACCTTTATAAAAAATTTAAGAATAAATTAATAAAACCTTTTTTGGAAATGGTTTTAGAAGCATTTCAAAATAATAATTTACCATCATACATAAATAATGCCTTAATTATACTGCTGCCAAAACCAGGTAAGCCCTCTAATAAATGTGAAAATATGAGACCAATAAGCCTATTAAACGCCGACCTTAAGATAATCTGTAAAATTTTAGCAAGACGAATACAAGAAATTTTACCAAATATTATTAATCGAGATCAGAATGGCTTTATAAAGGGTAGACAAGGCTTCCATAATGTAAGAAGACTATTTAATATTATTTATTTTAATAAAGAAGCACCGGATACAGCTCTCCTATCATTGGACGCCGAAAAGGCCTTTGATAGAGTTGAATGGCCCTTTCTTTTTGAAGTCCTACAAAGGTTTGGACTTGGAAATAATTTCATAAAATGGGTTCAAATAATATACAATAATGCTACAGCAGAAATCCTAACAAATAACAATATTTCAAAACCAATAAAAATCAATAGAGGATGTCGACAAGGCTGTCCACTTTCACCTTTACTGTTTACTATGGCAATTGAACCTTTAGCGATAGCGATACGTTTACATTCACAAATATATGGAATTAAAGTTGGACCAACAGAACATAAAATCTCCCTGTACGCCGATGACATAATTTTGTTTATGTCGAGTCTAAAAAAATCAATTCCAACCTTGTTGAATTTAATAAAGAACTTTGGGGAAATATCAGGATATAAAATAAATAAAACTAAATCTTCAATATTAATGCTAAATGAGACCCAGAGAAATTACCCAGCCCCTGAGGTAAATCAATTCAATGTTGTAAATCAGTTTAAATATTTAGGAATCCAAATTATGCCTAAGCTAGAATCAGTCGCCAGTGTCAACTATGAAGCCTTAATGTCAGATATCAATGAGTTAACTCAGAGATGGATGTCACTACCAATGTCGATGATCGGGAGAATCAATATACTTAAAAGTAATATTTTACCTAAAATACTTTATTTATTTCAATACATTCCCTTATCACCACCTTTAGATCTATTCTCAAGAATAAAAAAAAAGTTAGTGGAATTTATATGGAACAACAGGAGGGCTAGATTACGTTTGTCTTTATTATATTTACCATTTGATCGTGGAGGTCTGAAATGTCCAAATTTTATGTTGTATTATTGGTCGGCACAACTGAGGTCTATGACATATTATTTTTCATCAAATGATCTCCCTCACTGGACTGAAATGGAATCATACAATTTACCTTTACCTCTTCCCATATTCATATACTCAGATTCGGCAAAAAAATTACAAAAACAAGTTAAAAATCCATTTGTAAAGCATATGATCAAAATATGGTGTGAAGCTAAAAACTATTTAAAAGAACCACAGTTATTGTCACAATTTAGTCCAATATGGGGTAATCAATATTTTAAACCAGGGAGAGCGGACGCTGTATTTAAAGTATGGAATTTAAAAGGGATACAAAAGATTCAGGATTTATATTTGCCATGTGCAGACAACATAATGTCTTTTGAAGAGCTGAGGATCAAATTTAATCTCAATAGAACACATTTTTTTAAATATCTTCAACTTAGAAACTTTATTCGATCAAATCAAAATAAAGCTCTCACTCGACCTATTTATTCATCCTTGGAAAAAATGATGATGAAAGATAGTAAAAGAAAGGGTATTATTTCAGAGTTTTATAACTCACTGACACTATCTTCAAGTGAAAATTCACTGAAAAGATTAAACTACTGGAAAGAAGATCTGCAAATTGAAATTTCAGAGGAACAATGGGAATTGGCTTGTACAGAAGCTCAAACCAAATCAATAAATGCACGCCTTAAATTGATACATTTCAAATGGTTAATGCGGATGTATGTTACACCGGAGGAGTTAAATAGATATAACAAAAATATACCAGATACATGCACAAAATGCATGGAAAGTAAAGGAACCCTATTTCATTGTTTATGGGAATGTAGATTAATAAGAATGTTTTGGGAAGAGGTGAGGGTAACAATTGAAAAAATAATCTCAAAACAAATCATATTGAATCCTAAACTGTTTTTGTTGGGTCTGTACCCAGAAAAGCATAATTTTAATAAAAGTGAAAGAACATTCATAGACCTCAGTTTGCTTAATGCCAAAAAATGTATTGCACTATTATGGAAAAAGACTCATAGACCAGATGTGACTCAGTGGTTAAGACAGATGTTAACAAACCTTCCATTAGAAAGAATAACATATATACTAAAATCAAAGGAAATTGTGTTTGAGAATATATGGAGACCTTTTATTGATTATGTAAAAAATTTAAACATAACTCTTGAAGAAGAAGGTGAATGATGTGTGTGGACCTTGTAAATTCCAAACTGGTGAACATAATATGTATACTTATGTATTGGATTGTCTAGACTAAACAGAGGAGCATTGTTGAAGACTTGATTTTGTTGGTGGTTGTTGGTGTTTTTAGTGCATTTTTTTTTTTTTTTTTTTTTGTAGTACTTTAGTGTTAGTGTTTGATTGTTTGTATCATGTTTGTTAAAAAAAAAAAAAAAAGGTTCAATAAAGATATTGTGGAAAAAAAAATATGTACATATGTATACTAGCTGTTCTTGTTTTTTTCTTGCCTTCTGATTGTTGCTCTGAGTGTTGCTATCCCTGTGCTGTTGCAATCCTGGAATTTCCCCATTGTGGGACTAATAAAGGCTTATCTTATCTTATTTATTTCATCACTGCCAAATTACACAGAACAAATGGGAGATCATTCACAGACACTCATCTCACTCAGGTTGACACAGACACGTAATCTCTCACACATAGGGAAAACAACACTATCACAATGAACTTATAACATAATTATAGCAGTACAACAATAACACTTAGAACACAAGAATAATAACAGTCTTTGAATACCCCGTGGCGCAAAGCATGCTGGGAGAATTCCCCCTGCCCCTTATCACAGCCCCAACGTTACAATATATTCATTTATTTGTGCTAAAAATATCTATCCATATTAATAAAACAAGAAACGCATCTGATCAAATTTCAGTAACTGTAATGCATTACTGAATTTTTAAACAGTAATTTTGTTACACAGCATGATACTGCAAAAGTAGTGGCGTTACATTACTCCCAACACTGCCCCTTCTTCTCATCTTTTCATCAATTTTGGAGGGATGTACAGTTCTTGGTAATGTCACTGTTGTGCCATACTTTCTCCACTTCATGATGACGGTCTTCACTGTGTTCCATGGTATATTTAATGCCTTGGAAATAAATTCTTTTGTACCCTTCTCCTGACTGACACCTTTGAACAATGAGATCTCTCTGATGCTTTGGAAGCTGCGGACCATGGCTTGTGCTGTAAGATGTGACTACAAAAATGTCAGGAAAAGCCTACTAGAACAGCTAAATTTTATTTGGGGTTAATCAGAGGCACTTTAAATGGTGGCAGGTGTGTGCTGACTTTACATGAGTTTGAATGTGATTGGTAAATTCTGAACTCAGCCACATCCCCAGTTATAACAGGGTGTGCATATTTATGCAACTAGGTTCTTGTAAGTTTTTTATTTTTCCCCTTAAATATTTCAATTTGTTTTTCAGTTGGGTTGTACAGGTTATAGGTGACATTAATGGTGTCAAAAGTTTTGAAGTGATTTATCTTGGTCTCATTTTTTTACATCACAAAAACCTGGCATTTGAACAGGGGTGTGTAGACTTTTGATACCCACTGTATCTCCGACAACACTTAATCCACAAGGGTATTTTGAGGTGTTCCTCATCTAAATACATATCCATAATAATTCTCTTATAATTCCACAAGTATAAGGTCTACATGCATAATTTTGGTCTCTACAGATAGGCAAGAAATCACAGACTTTCCCCCTAGCATACAGTGGTGCTTGGAAGTTTGTGAACCCTTTAGAATTTTCTACATTTCTGTCTAAATATGACCTAAAACATCATCAGATTTTTACACAAGTCCTAAAAGTAGATAAAAAAGAACCCAGTTAAATAAATGAGACAAAAATACTTGATTTATTTATTGAAGAAAAAAGTATATATGTGTGAGATGCAAAAGTTTGTGAACCTTTGATTTCACTGGTGTGATCCCTCGCATGAACTGCTCACTTCACATCCTTCCACAACATCTCAATTGGATTAAAGTCAGGACTTTGACTTGGCCATTCCAAAACATTAACTTTATTCTTCTTTAACTGTTCTTTGGTAGAGCAACTTGTGTGCCTTAGGATCATTGTCTTCCTGCAGGAGTCACTTTCTCTTGAAATTCAGTTCATGGTCAGATGTCCTGACATTTTCCTTTAGTATTTGCTGATATAATTCAGAATTCATTGTTCCATCAATGATTGCAAGCCGTTCTGGTCCAGATACAGCAAAACAGGCCCAAACCATGATACTACTACCACCATGTTTCAGAGTTGGGATAAGGTTCTTATGCTTTATTTCAGTATCTTCCTTTCTCCAAACATAACGCATCTCATTCAAACCAAAAAATTCTATTTTGGTTGCATCTGTCCACAAGACATTTTTTCCAATAGCCTTTCAAATTATTTCCGATAATCCTGCCTTGCACAACATTGTTGTTCAGTGTTCTGATGGTGGACTAATGAACATTAACATTAGTCAATGCAAAAGGGGCCTTCAATTGCTTAGAAGTTACCTTGGAGTCCTTTATGACTCTTGGAGTGTTCTTTGTTGGTTGACCACTCCTGGGGAGGGTAACAGTGGTCTTAAATTTCCTCCATTTGTACACAATCTGTTTTACTATGGATTGGTGGAGTCCAAACTCTTTAGAGATGGTTTTGCAACCTTTTCCGATCAGGTGTGCCCATTCACACCTGATTGTCATCCCTTTAATTGAAAACACTTGACTCTAATTTCACCTTCAAATTACCTGTTAATTGTAGAGGTTTACAAACTTTTGCCACTCACAGATATGCAATATTGGATCATTTTCCTTAATAAAATAAATAAAAAACAATGTTTTTTTTCCACAATATTTTTTATTGAACCTTTTTTTAACAAACATGACACAAACAAACAAACACTAACACTAAAGTAAATTAAAAATAAATGTTCTAAAAACACCAGCAACCATTAACAAAAGCAAGTCAAACAATGCTCCTCTGTTTAGCCTAGGTAATCCATTACATAAGTATACATATTATACATTCACCAATTTGGAATTTACAAGGTCCACACACATCATTCACCTTCTTCTTCAGAAGTTATGTTTAATTTCTTTACATAATCAATGAAAGGTCTCCATATATTCTCAAACACGTTTTCCTTTGATTTCAATATGTATGTTATTCTTTCTAGTGGAAGGTTCGTTAACATCTGTCTTAACCACTGAGTCACATCTGGTCTAAGAGTCTTTTTCCACAGTAGTGCAATACATTTTTTGGCATTAAGCAAACTGAGGTCTATGAATGTTCTTTCACTCTTATTAAATTTATGCTTTTCTGGATACAGACCCAACAAAAACAGTTTGGAGTTCAATATGAATTGTTTTGAAATTATTTTTTCGATTGTTACCCTCACCTCTTCCCAAAACATTCTAATTTTTCTACATTCCCATAAACAATGAAATAGGGTTCCTTTACTTTCCATACATTTTGTGCATGTATCTGGTATATTTTTGTTATATCTATTTAACTCCACCGGTGTAACATACATCCGCATTAACCATTTAAAATGTATCAATTTAAGACGTACATTTATTGATTTGGTTTGAGCTTCTGTGCAAGCTAATTCCCATTGTTCCTCTGAAATTTCAATTTGCAGGTCTTCTTTCCAATAATTCATTCTTTTCTGTGAGTTTTCACTTGAGGATAGTGTCAATGAGTTATAAAACTCTGAAATAATACCCTTTCTCTTACTATCTTTCGTCAAAATTTTTTCCAAGGATGAATAAGTAGGTCGGGTGAGAGCATTATTTTGATTTGATCAAATAAAATTCCTAAGCTGAAGATATTTAAAAAAATGTGTTCTATTAAGATTAAATTTGATCCTCAGTTCTTCAAAAGACATTATGTTATCTGAATGTGACAAATATAAGTCTTGAATCTTTTGAATCCCTTTTAAATTCCATAATTTAAATACAGCATCCGCTCTCCCTGGTGTAAAATATTGATTACCCCATATTGGGCTAAATTGTGACAATAAGTGTGGTTCTTTTAAATATTTTGTGATTTCACACCATATTTTGATCATGTGCTTTACAATAGGATTTTTAACTTGTTTCTGTAATTTTTTAGCCAAGTCTGAGTATAAGAATAAGGGAAGAGGTAAAGGTAACTTGTATGATTCCATTTCAGTCCAGTGAGGGAGATCATTTGATGAAAAATAATATGTCATAGACCTCAGTTGTGCTGACCAGTAATACAACATAAAGTTTGGACATTTCAGACCTCCACGATCAAATGGTAAATATAGTAAGGACAGACGTAATCTAGCCTTCCTATTGTTCCATATAAATTCCACTAACTTTTTTTTAATTCTTGAGAATAGATCTGAAGGTGGTGGGAAAGGAATGTGTTGAAATAAATATAGTATTTTGGGTAAGATATTACTTTTAAGTATATTAATTCTCCCGATCATCGACATTGGTAGTGACATCCATCTCTGAAGCAACTCATTAATATCTGTCATTAAGGCTTCATAGTTGGCACTGGCGACTGATTCTAACTTAGGCACAATTTGAATTCCTAAGTATTTAAACTGATTTACAACATTGAATTGATTTACCTCAGGAGTTGGGTGATTTCTCTGGGTCTCATTTAACATTAATATTGAAGATTTAGTTTTATTTATTTTATATCCTGATATTTCCCCAAAGTTCTTTATTAAATTTAACAAGGTCGGAATTGATTTTTTAAGATTCGACATAAACAAAATTATGTCATCAGCATACAGGGAGATTTTATGTTCTGTTGGTCCTACTTTAATTCCATATATTTGTGGATGTAAACGTACTGCCATCGCTAAAGGTTCAATTGCCATAGTAAACAGTAAAGGTGAAAGTGGACAGCCTTGTCGACATCCTCTATTGATTTTTATTGATTTTGAGATATTGCTATTTGTTAGGATTTCTGCTGTAGCATTATTGTATATTATCTGAACCCATTTTATGAAATTATTTCCAAGTCCAAACCTTTGTAGAACTTCAAAAAGAAAGGGCCATTCGACCCTATCAAAGGCCTTTTCAGCGTCCAATGATAGGAGAGCTGTATCCGGTGCTTCTTTATTAGAGTAAATAATATTAAATAGTCTTCTTACATTATGGAAGCCTTGTCTTCCCATTATAAAGCCATTCTGATCTCGGTTAATAATATTTGGTAATATTTCTTGTAGTCGTCTTGCTAAAATTTTACAGATTATCTTAAGGTCTGCGTTTAATAGGCTTATTGGTCTCATGTTTTCACATTTATTAGAGGGTTTACCTGGTTTTGGCAACAGTATAATTAAGGCATTATTCATGTATAGTGGTAAATTACTATTTTGAAATGCTTCTAAAACTATTTCCAAAAATGGTTTTATTAATTTATTCTTAAATTTTTTGTAGAGGTCAACTGGAAGACCATCAGGTCCCGCACTTTTTCCTGATTTCATATTATCAATGGCTAGCCCAACTTCTTGACTAATTTTTGACTCCAGTATCTCCCTATTTTCATTTGGAATACACGGTATAGATAATCCGTCCAAAAACCCATTTAGTTTTGTTAAGTCAGTTTCATTTTTTGTATCATATAATTTTTCATAATAATCTCTAAAGGCACTATTAATTTCTAAAGGATCTACAACTGCCTGTCCGTTACTTATAATACTGGTAATTGGTGTTTTAAATTCTAATTGTTTTATCTGCCATGCCAATAATTTTCCTGATTTTTCACCTTGTTCATAAAAGGTTTGCTTCAATCTTAGAAGACTCGAGGCAGCGCTATTCGCTGATTTTTTGTCATATTCAGCTCTCAGAATCAGTAATTCGTTCTCTAATTTTGGATTACTTCCTGCATACACTTTTTCTTGAAGAATTTTTATTTTACGTTCCAATTGGACTCTCTCCTCTCGAGTCTTCCTAGATTTTGAACCTGTATAACTAATAATATGCCCCCTAATAAAAGCTTTGAAAGCTTCCCACTTTATACATGCTGATGTTTGTGTAGTATTGATATCAAAGAACTCATCTATCTGTTTTTCTATGTACTTAACAAATTCTTCATCCTGAAGCCATTTATGTTGAAATTGCCACCTACCTGGAACCTTTGTTAATTTCTTATCTACATATATTAGACAGCAGGGTGCGTGATCAGTTATCACGATGTTATCATAGAAACAATTTTGAATCTTGGACCTTAATTCTGTGGAGATCAAAAAATAGTCAATACGTAAAAATGTCTTGTAGGTATTAGAATAGCAAGAATAGGCTTTGACTTGTGGTTTCATTTCTCTTCATATATCTAGCAATCTCAATTCTTTCATAAAATGATTAATGGTCATCCTACATCCATTGTGCGTACAGTCCTGTCCTGTTGATCTATCTATACTGGGATTCAATGTACAATTAAAATCCCCTGCTATTATATGTTGCCCTGTGAGTGATGCTAAAGTAAGAAATAAATTAACGAAGTTTTGATCATCTATATTGGGACCATATAAGTTCACCAGATTTATATTTTCTAATAACAAAGATCCTTGGATGATTAGATATCTTCCCAATTTATCTCCAATTACATTTTTCACTTGAAATGGAACTGTTTTATGTATGAGAGTCATAACTCCCCTGGCTCGGGATGAAAATGATGAGGTGAACACACTTCCCTGCCATCTTCTCCTTATTCTTTTTACATCCTCCTCTATTAGATGAGTTTCTTGTAAAAACACAATTTTTGAACCTATGTCTTTTATTTTATTCAAAACTTGTTTAAGTTTTTTTAGATTTTGTAGACCTCTGCAATTCCATGATGTTAAATTAAGATTAACGCTTTGGTCTATGATCGATAAAGAGTTTGAGATTACCTTGCAAAATAAGCATGCTCATACAGAGAAGCAAAAACATGGATGGTTGAACATTCATCCCACAAACTACACAAAAACAAATTCCCCCTCCCCACATTCGTGATAATCCCCCCAAAATCAAAAAAAAAATTCCGTCTCCCATTATAGCCAGTGTCTGCTCCTCACCCTCGAGGGTCAGTCAAACCACTCTCTCTTTCTCCTCTCAATCACCCTGACTCTGCTACTTTTAATGACATGACAATAACTCTCTTCTGTAGTTTTTCCAACTTAACTCCAAAATTTTATAGCAACTTTGTACATCATAGTTTTTTTTTTTATATATAATACAATCTATATTTTGTAGACATGCTATATGTTTCAAATCAGTCAGATACTTGTACTCATGCTTAAATATTCTACCTTTATATCTTGTTCTTGCTTCATGCTTAGCTCCCGCCAGTCTCTCCTTGGATCTGCTTAATGAGTTCCTGCGCCTCCTGAGGGGTCTTGAAGACATGGGTTCTCCCTTTATATGTGACCAGCAGTCTTGCCGGATGAATCACTCCGTGACGAATCCCGAGGCTGCGCAGCTCTTTACGGGCGGGGTCAAACTGTTTCCTTAATTGTTGGATTCCTGTGGCCAAATCTGAGTAGAACCGCACCTGTTGATCCTGGTATTTGATTTCTCCTTTAGTACGCGCTGCATTGGAGACTGTCATCTTGTCTTTGTAGTTGAGGAACTTCATAATCAGCGTCCTCGGTGGTGTCTTCTTATCTCTCGGTGGGCCGATTCGGTGTGCGCTCTCCAAGGCGACCGATGACTGGAGATCTGCATTGTTCAGCGCCTCTGGAATCCACTTTTCCAAAAAGGAACGTGCATCCTGTCCCTCCGTACCCTCCGGGAGGCCCACCAGCCTTAAATTATTCCATCTCGACCGGGATTCTAAGTCCAGGACGTTATCTTCCAGACGTTTATTTTTTAATTCCAATGTTTGGACCTTTAATTGTAGGCTGGTGATGTCATCTTCAGCTTTGGAGATCCGGAGCTCTGCCTGCGATACTCGTTCCATACAGTCGCTTATTTCTTTTCTCATGCCTTCTATCGCTGCTATAATCCCGTCAAACTTAGACGAAAAGTCTGCTCTCATAGCGCTGATAGCAGCAAGGACCGCATTCGTTCCCTCGGCAGTCACCGCTCCGCCGCTAGCTCTCTCCTCAGCCATGGTTCCTGGAGATTTTCCTGCTTCGTCACGAACGTGGAAGTCTGTTAACTTGGATTGTCTCGACAAATCAGTTTTTCCTCCGCCTTATTTCACAGCCTTGGTTTTTACCATATCCGCGCCTAAACGCTAGGATAGGTTTTTGCTCCAATTGAGAGAGTTTTAGCCTATTTTTTATTATTAGGAGCAGAGCAGAGTGAAACACGTCTTCCTACGTGGCCGCCATAACCGGAAGTCCAAAAAGCAATGTTTTGTCTCATTTATTTAATTGAATTCTCTATCTACTTTTAGGACTTGTGTGAAAATGATGCTGTTTTAGGTCATATTTATGCAGAAATGTTGAAAATTCTAAAAGGTTCACTAACTTTCAGGCACCACTGTCATTAGCATTGTATATTTTACTATGACTGAGAAAGTTTTGATGAACCAAAGCAGAAAAGAGAATTTTAAGAATTTTTAATTTCAACATTTAAAATACCATTACAATAATAAATCTATCTCCAGAGATGTCACTGAATCAATGAGGCAACTTCTTGACTTTAACTGGACCAAAATTATATAGAATTGACACTTTCAGCAGTTTTTAATGATAAAAGGACCAGGTGGCCTCTATCTGTTTATACTGTATAAAATAAATATAAAGAATAAAACAGTTTAAATATAAATTGAAACTTAAAACGAAGTAAACTGCATGTCATACGTCTTTGGAAAGCTTGCAACATGTAGAAATATTATTTTAATATGCATTATCACTGTTAATCCAAAAGATGGCAGCAAAAGACTGTCTAAATTTAGACTTTATCAGACTTGCTGGAGGGGTAGTGACTAAAAACTTTAGTTTTTCTCTTAAATTTGTGACTTTTCTGATTTTTGCTCAAAGATTTGTGGCTTTTCTTGTAAATTTTACTGTTTTTTATGAATGACTTTTTTCCATCATAAATTGGTGATTTTTTTTTTTGACAATTTATGAGGTTTTTCTTTTAAGAAAAGTGTTTGATTCCCATGACATCAACACTTCCACCAAAATGAGTCTGTATAATAGGTGTTTAATGCCTCTTCTGCTATAGAGCTGTAAAACATGGACTCTATACCAGTATGAAGTCAGACAGCTCTGTACAATACAGCAACCTCATCTGCATGTTATCTTCAGGATCAAATGGGATCACTTTGTAAGCAATGAGGAAGGAGGTCTTAAGGTGTGTTTGTGCAAAAGATATTGAGGCATGACTAGTGAAAATCCAACCCAAACTGCATTTCAAGATTCAAGATGTTTATTTGTCAATACTACTATACATACAGGACATACAAGAGAATTGAGATGGCATTTCTCACTCTCTTTAGTGGTGTGCGCAATATAAAAAAACAAAAGGGAAAAGGCTGGAAAAACAACAGCAGTCCATGTACAGTAATGCTACCTGTAGTGCAAATGGCGACATAAGATAGACCCAGACATCCCATAGTGCAAATAAAGATCAATGATAAAACCCAGCAATCCTATATACAGAAAATGTAGAACAGTAATACTCGTAGTTGCACGTTCAATGCAGTAGTGTAGGTGCAGACAGTGACAGATGGGACTGCACATGAACAGTATTGCAAAACAGACAGCAGCAGATATGACATTTGTGCAAATGGTTGCAGTAAAGTACACCATAGAACATAGTGCAAACATAGTACCTTTTCCCTGAGGGCAGGGGGTTGAAGAGGGAGTGTGAGGGATGGGAGGTGTTGCCTGCAATGCTGATAGCTCTGCAGGTGAGGTAGATGTCCGAGAGCGGGGTCAGAGGGGCAACGATGATCTTTCTGGCTGCTTTCACTGTGTTTAATGTCTTCCGGCAGGAGGCGGTGCAGCTTCCATACCACACCGTGATGCAGCTGGTGAGGATGCTCTCAATGGTGCCCCGGTAGAATGAGCACATGACGGGGGGTGTCCCATCCTGAAGTCGACCACGATCTCTTTGGTTTTTCCCATGTTCAGGAAGAGATTATTGTCTTTACACCACTGGACCAGTTGGCTCACCTCATTTCTGTAGTTGGTCTCCTCATTGTTGGTGATGAGGCCCACCACTGTCGTGTCGTCCATAAACTTGATGATGTGGTTGGTGTTGTAGGCTGGTACACAGTCATGGGTCAGCAGGGTGAAGAGCAGTGGGCTGAGTATGCACCCTTGTGGGTCCCCCTGTGCTCAGTGTGATGGTCTTGGATGTGTTGCTGCCAACCCACACATTCTGTGGCCTCCCTGTGAGAAAATGCAGCACCCTGGTACAGAGAGAGGTTTTGAGACCCAAGTGTCTGAGTTTTTGTATTAGGTGCTGGGGGATGATTGTGTTGAATGCTGAACTGAAGTCCAAGAACAGTGTAACCCAGCTGAGAAAATGACCCCTTTTTTTTCTCAGATGTCAATTGTATTAATACAAGTGTGTGATTTTATTTTGAAAAACGATTATTTTGGGAAGAGGAAGTGTGATCCTCGTTATCCAACTTTTAAATTTCCGTTCATGGTCACGTTGGGCGATTGTGGTCTTTTCATTCGTTAAGAGGGATATTAGCCCCGCCTTCTGAGCAGACGCAGCAGGCGCGCACTCGGGTTTCGGTCTTTTACGATCTGAGAGCGGACAAGAGAGGCTGTGGACGGTCTGGTTCACACTGATACCTCTTCTTGCTGACGGGAGCACGAGCTTGAGAGGCATGGTGGATGTGTCCTTTGCTGTGTTCACGCTGATATCTCATCTTGGCTAGGTTTTTTTGGTTGCCGATCAAGAACCTAATAGATCCTGGATTCTCTCCGAATGGAGATGGCGAGCCTGACCCGAGACTGAACCGAGACTGAACCGAGATCTGACCAAGATCTCGATTGAAGGACATCCTTCCTCTCTCCAGTGCACAACATTCGAAGTGGTAACAACTCAAGCTGCTGCTTTAAAGAGGAAAAGAAACCTGAGTCTGGAGATACAAGATATCTTGACTGGTCAAACGACTAAACCAAAAGGACAAACACTGAGCTCAGTAGGACATTTTTGGGGTTTTATTTCATGCCGGCCGTTGTTATATTTGTATAGTAGTAAATTGTTTGTATATATTGTTCGCTTTATCTCTACAAATAACAACCATTATTGCTCATTTCTTGCCTCCAGCTATTTCATTCCACACTCATTTTAATTCCCTCTTGTAACCTTTACGAACCTAGCAACTGGTCTACACGTAATAATTTCCCTTACCTAATTAACATAAGGCAAGGGTTACAATAAAAAGTGGCGAGCCCAGCCAGGAGCCTTTTTCTTCTTTCCCTTACGTTATTTCAAGCCTATAACGTACCCAAAATGGATATTGTTGAACGTGAATCTGTGAAAATTCCAAATGCAGTGATAGTGAGTGAAATCGCTGGAGATGAGCAACTTGATGAAGTGACTGAGTTTCTGAAACGGTATGGATCGATTTCAAGAGTCATAAAAGTAGCAGAGAGTAAGTCTGAGTTTTTCCAGAGTGCTATTTTTGAGTATCACTCGGGTATTGCCTTTGAAGCTCTTGACCCATTGCCATGTACTCATGTATCTGATAGTGGAGCCAGCTATATGATACAAACCCTTGCCAGTGTTTATACGCACCGTGTAGGGAGCGATATGACCAAGTTATATCTCACTGACATTAAAAACCTAGCGAAGATGAGTGGCAGAGATTTTGCAGATGTCCTGAAAGACATGATGTTACAGATTTCTGAGGCAATCAAAGAATCCGAAAATGATCAATCAGAGCAAGTTAAGTTACCTGATAACTTACCTGAAGCTTTCTTAGATGAACCTCAACCTCAGCCTTCTGCAGCTGAGCCCAGTATTCAAGGTGCACAGCCAACTAACCAGTCAAATCACACTGCGAGCACCCCAGCTCAAAGTATGCCCACCATTTCTGCACATGATTTAAATCCCCCAGAAGTGCAACGTGTGGTAGTTGAGCACATTGTAAAAACGGAAGATTTTTCCGTGCAGCCGTTTTCACAAAAGCTCAGAGCTTTTTCTGGCAAAGACCTCCGACCAACTTATGAGCTAGATTATGATACTTGGCGCTCCAGTGTAGAATTAATCTTGACTGATCCTGCTATGTCCAAATTGCAACAATCCCACGTGCAAACTGTGCAATGCAGTTCAGGTGAAAATGAGAACAATATCACGTTAAACTCACTCCAAGAACTCTCAAAACAAGTTGCAGAAATTCAAACGCAACTAGTAAAACTAACTGCAGAACCAAAAGCTCAAAACTCAAAAAGTACACTCAGTACAAAGCCAAAAGAGAAACGAAAGTCGGCGGTTTGAAGACGATCAGATACAGTCGTAGTTCCAACCATAAATGATACCGGATGGAGACAATACTGAAAATGATCACATTACAACTCAACCAATACTGACAATGGACAGTCTTGGTTGCACATGCAATGGGACGTGCATGATATTTAGCGCGGGAGGGTGTAACCCAGCTGAGAAAATGACCCCTTTTTTTCCTCAGATGTCAATTGTATTAATACAATTGTGTGATTTTATTTTGAAAAACGATTATTTTGGGAAGAGGAAGTGTGATCCTCATTATCCAACTTTTAAATTTCCGTTTCATGGTCAAGTTGGGCGATTGTGGTCTTTTCATTCGTTAAGAGGGATATTAGCCCCACCTTCCAAGCAGAGGCAGCAGGCGCGCATTCGGGTTTCGGTCTTTTACGATCTGAGAGCGGACGAGAGAGGCTGTGGACGGTCTGGTTCACACTGATACCTCTTCTTGTTGATGGGAGCACGAGCTTGAGAGGCATGGTGGATGTGTCCTTTGCTGTGTTCACGCTGATATCTCATCTTGGCTAGGTTTTTTTGGTTGCCGATCAAGAACCTTCTGGATCCTGGATTCTCTCCGAATGGAGATGGCGAGCCTGACCCGAGACTGAACCGAGATCTGACCAAGATCTCGATTGAAGAACATCCTTCCTCTCTCCAGTGCACAACATTCGAAGTGGTAACAACTCAAGCTGCTGCTTTAAAGAGGAAAAGAAACCTGAGTCTGGAGATACAAGATATCTTGATTGGTCAAACGACTAAACCAAAAGGACAAACAAACACTGAGCTCAGTAGGACATTTTTGGGGTTTTATTTCATGCCGGCCGTTGTTATATTTGTATAGTAGTAAATTGTTTGTATATATTGTTCGCTTTATCTCTACAAATAACCATTATTGCTCATTTCTTGCCTCCAGCTATTTCATTCCACACTCATTTTAATTCCCTATTGTAACCCTTACGAACCTAGCAACTGGTCTACACTTAATAATTTCCCTTACCTAATTAACATAAGGCAAGGGTTACAACAGCATTCGCACGTAGGAGTTCTTTGAGTCCAGGTGGGGGAGGGCTGGATGGAGAGCAGCAGCGATGGCATCTTCTGTGGATCTGTTTGGCTTGTATGCAACCTGACATGGGTCGTGGGAGGGAGGGAGGATGAACTTGATGTTCTGCATGACCAGCCACTCGAAGTACTTCCTTATGATGGAGGTCAGTGCTACGGGCTGGTAATCATTGTAGCTGGATGGGACGGGCTTCTTTGGGACTGGTGTTATGGTAGCAGTTTTGAAACATGTGGGGACAACAGCTTGACTCAGGGAGATGTTGAAGATGTCGGCCAGGACATTCTTGAGCTTCTCTGCACAGTCCTTTAGAACGCGACCCGGTATGTTGTCTGGTCAAGGATTCCTCCTGCAAACAAGTTCTTAAGTGTGGCCATGTCTTAGAAGAGGACACAAAAGAAAACTGTGTGAGACCCGTTAGTGGGTTACAGGTGTATAGTAGTCTCTTAAACTTGACATTTAATGTGACATATAAGACATTTTTCTTATAAAATTACCTCTTCTGATGAATTTGCTTTTCCCTCTCATAAATGTTCAGCTTTTTATGATGAAAAATTATATTTTTCTTATATGTAAATTTGCAACTTTTTGTGATAAATTTATGACTGTTTTACATAGAAATTTATAACTTTTTTACTCAAATTTTCTTGCAAATTTGAAACTTTCACCAATTAGTGAGCTTTTTCACTTTTGGTCTGACAAAAATTAAATATAAACTTGCCAAATGTATCAGCTCATATAATCCAAAGCATATAAAGACTTTGTTGGGGTTCCTTTACCATGAATTGCTGCATCAATGTGATGTGGCATGGAGGTGATCAGCTTGTGAGACTGGTGAGGTATTACTCGAGCCTGAGGTGTTGTATTGATGTCTCAGGTGTTTGTCATCTTTCTCTTGACTGTACTCTGTAGAAAATCTATGGGGTTCAGGTGAGATGAATTGGCTGGCTAGTCAAGCACAGTAATATGGTGAGCAAACCATCTCACAGTAGTTTTGATGCTGTGGGCTGGTGCTAAGTTCTGCTGGAAAAGGAAATTGGAATCTATTGAGTTTTTCAGCAGATGGAAACATGAAGTGCTCTAAAATTTCCTGGTAAACAGCAGTGTTAACTTTGAACTTAATAAAACACGGTTGACCAACACCAGCAGATGACGCTGCACCCCAAATCATCACAGACTGGGGATACTTCACACTGGACTTTAAACACCTTGGACTCTGTGCTTCTCCACTTCATGCTCTAGGGCCTGGATTTCCAAATGAAATGCAAAATTTGCTTTATCCAAAAAAGAGCATTTTGGACCACTGAGCAACAGTTCCATTCTTTTCCTCTTTAACTTCATTAAGATGCTTCTGACATTGTCTCTGGTTAAGAAGTGGCTTAGTATTAAAAACACAACAGTTGTAGCCCCTGGTTTGTGTATGGTGGCCCAGTCCACTCCAGGTGAAGCACCCCAAAGTTTTTAAACCGACTTTCTTGACAGTCCTCTCAAGGCTATGGTCATCCCTGCTTCTCATGCCCCTTTTTCCACCACACTTTTTTCCATTTAGCTTTCAATCAACATGCTTTGATTCAGCACTCTGAAAACAACAAGCCTTTTCAGCAATTACCTTCTTTGGCTTACCCTCCTTATGGAGTGCGTCAGTGATTGCCGTCTGGACAACTGTCAAATCAGTACTCTTGCCTATGACTGTGGTTGGGTGTACTGAACTGGTAAGGGTGATGTGCTGTATTTATATTGTTTGAATAGTGATTTACTCAAGTTCAACATGAAATAATTGATAATTGGAGGTACCAGATTTCTTATTTTCATAGGCTATCATAAACATAAAAACTAAAATAAAAAAGGCATTAAATGTTTCATTTTACTTGTAATGAGTATGAATATGGCAATTTGCTTTTGGAATTGAATTATAGTTATTATGATCTATCTATAAATGCATGATATGTGTGTGTGTGTGTGTCTGTCTGTCTGTTCCTCAGATATCTCTCAAACCGTTCTTCAGACTGGCTTAAGATTTTAAATGTGCTTTGCTGAGAATACAAAGGTGTGCATCCCCGAATATGGAGATACTCAGTCAAAATATGTAATATTTATCAATAAAAGTTTAGCCACCGCTCTGTGACCACTCTGTGTCTTCATGCCCTGGCTTCAAGAAGTGTGGACAGGGTATCGGATTGACTCCGTGCTCATTAGATAATACGCCGCATCATGGCCATGCTGATTGGACAATACGCGGCATCACGACCATGCTGATTAGATAACACAGCATCACGACCTGTCAGTCACCACAGCGCTTCGCAAACAAAAGTGCTTTGCTGCTGAGGTTATGAGGGTGTGCATCCATGAGTATGGAGTCGCTCAGTCAAAATATATACCAAGTGTAGCGAACTCAATATGAGCACCCTACTTGGCTTGCCAAGTGGGTTGACCCTATTGGCGACACAGGTAGGGTGCGGGACTCCGGAGCGGGAGGCGTGAGTTCGAATCTCCCGGTGGGACGTCGCCATGTCGAGCAGCACGTTACATTGGTGTCAGAAGTGGGATATGGAGCGAGATGAGGATCCAGGTGGAGGTACAGCGGCCGGAGCGATTCATCGCTCAGCCGGGAACGGAGTGTAGAGCTGAGACGCCAGCCCCTGGAGAGCTTCGCCGCGATGGACGGAGCAGAGCAAACCAGCCCCGCTTCCCGCCCTTTTCAGGGCAGGACGGGCTGGCGATTCCAGAGCGACTAGGAGCGGCAATCGACCGGGAGATGACAGTCTCATCCATTCAGCAGCGGGCCAAGATTCCCCGCTACAACGGCGAGAACCTGTTGGATGACCACCTGGCCCAGGTCGAGCTGGCTGCCGCGCTGATCATCAGAGGAAACCACCGTGCTGAGAGCGAGTGGAGGAGGAGCTACGGCAGATCACAGCAGCGCGTGCACGAAGGAGACAGCCGTGGCGACGCGAGGAAGGACGGCTTCCGCTGCACAGAGCCAGGGTACATGGCATGGTACTGCCCCGCACACAGCGCACGACAAACTGGCCCCTCGCCGACGCTAAATTAGAGCGAGGTGGCATGGACGGGAAAAAAAGCCGCCTCCTGCAGATGCTTCCCCCGGCAGATGACGTCACAGAGGCGCAGGAGCGATGCAGCGGAGCGAGCAGGACGAAGATGCGGCCACTTTCCAGGCGCGGCAAAGGCTGGACGCCTGGATGCGGGCCAGCGGCCGCCTGGGAGAGCTGGCAGCGGTGGGAGTCGGCCGGAGCGGGCCTGGGACTCCCGCTGCCAGGGAAGGGACTGTGCGTGGTCCTACAGAGGCTGTCAGATGTGTCCATCCGCCCGCTGATGGCCAAACCGGAACCCTACCCCAACCAGATGCTCTGACCGAGACTCAGATGGCCCGTGCATGCCACCCTGGCACCGGGCTGACTCGCGTTGGATTTCTGAAAGTGGACTTTGAATTTTCTGGGGACAGAAACCAGTCCAGGGGGGGGCAGTGTAACGTCGGGGCCATTTTAAGGGAGCCAGGGATTTCCCAGCATGCTTTGCCAGTTTGAAACGTTACTGTGTGTGTGTTAAATGTGTTACTTCTGAGTTATACTGCTGTGTCATTATAACTGCATTATAATGGCCCAGCAGTGTTTAGCAGGATTAGGGCAAGATGTATCATGTGTGTGTAACCGTGATGTAAACAGAGGTCTGTGAGAATGACCTCCGCTCCTGTCTGTGCTGAGAAGCAGGTTGGGGGTCGGGGTGTGTGTAAAATAAATCTGGTTGATCACAGCCATCTGCTCCATTGTCTTTTTGTGTGAACCCCTGCAAATGTCACAATATGGTCTTTGGCATGACCTGGCTGGGATTTGAACCCAGGCCTCCCAGGTGGGGGGCGGATGCTCCACCAACTAGGCTACCACTCCAGTAAGTGAAAGAAGTGATCTGACAAAAAAATAAACAAGCGGTTCTTAAACAGTGGCTAATATTGGATGTCCCATTCATTTTCAATAATTCTGTAATTAATGTTCCCACAATCAAATAAATCTCAGTTCAGTCCCTTTCATATTTGTCAAAGTCTGACATGTGTGATTGCCTACATACTGTATAGGCTACGCCTCTTTCCACTTTCAAACACAGCCTACATTTGGGCCTGTAAAGCCTGATTGGGCTACCTGTTTCAGACAGGAATACTTGCTTTCTACAGGCAATGCACTTGCCTATTTGTGAGGATTTTCTCTTAAATTTGTCTCTCTTTTTTCAGATACCTTTTTATTTAATTATTACTCATAAATTTGTGACTTGGACACTTTTTCACCACAAAATTGTGATATTCTTCCACACACATTCACAACTCTTTCATCTATAAATTTGTGTTTCTTTCTGAAAAACCTGCAAGATTTTTTGTGCTTTTGCAACTTTTTGATTTGTAAATTTATGGGACATTTTTCTTGTAAATGTTGTAAACTTTATGAGGTGTTTCTCTTTAATGTGTTTGTCTGAGTAAAAATGAATTATGGAAAACATACCTTATAATATAAACTAAGTTAGATTAATAAACAATAGATAGTAATAGATTAAATATTCCAGATCCATAATAAAATGTATTTTAACATCCTTTTTACAGTAACACAAGTTGTTCCAGTATAAACAAGCACCAATGTTCAAAACAGTGAATCAAAATTAATTACCGGAGGGGTGGCTCAGTTGGTAGAGCATCCAGGAGGCAGGGGTTCAAATCCCGGCCGGGTCATGCCGAAGACCATATAAAAAAGCAGAACTTCCTGCCGTCCAGCTTGGTGCTCAGCAATAATGGAATGGAGGAGGGAAATCGGTGGCGGCGCCTTGCATGGCAGCGGCCCCTCTGATTCTATATATGGGTGTGTGTGTGTGATTAACACTGTAGATAAGAGAAACGCAATTCCATTCTACTGTACAGGATTGGCTGTACGGATTGAATGACAATAAAGGGTGATTTAAAAGTCACTCAAAAGAGTGAGACCAAAAGCTACTGAAGTAAAAAAAAAAACTCTGAACGCACTCTGAACGGTCCATCATAAGGCGGTCGCAGTGGGGGGCGATGTGCATCATGTCTGACAAAAACAAACTCTGCGTTCTTCAAAGTTTTAGGCACAAAAACGCGCGGAAAACTGTGGTGGGCAGGGCCTGGCAGCGTAGCTGTGTCGATGCTACGCTGCAACAGCTGGGACGGGGAGCTGCCTGGCGCCGGATTATCCGGGTGAAACTACCCGGGCAGCCGAAGTGGCTGCGCAAAAACGAGTTCAGCTGGGGAAGCCTCTAAGTCTTCTTTAGGCGCAGAACGCAACCCTAATAAAACCCACGGCAGCTTGTCCACCCAATTTGCATCCGTCAGTGACGCTCTAAGAGCTGCTTTCAATGACCTGTGAAAACGTTCGCATAACCCATTAGCCTGCGGATTGTACGCGGTTGTACGGTGAATTGTGACACCTAGGCTGCGGGCCATTGTTGACCAAAGTTCGGAAACAAATTGAGGACCTCTGTCGGATGTAATGTCCGACGGGACTCCAAAACGCGCCACCCATGCTGTTACAAACGCGCACGCCACCTCCTCGGCTGTGGTTGACGCCAAAGGGACCACCTCTGGCCAGCGCGTGGTGCGGTCCACCATTGTCAGAAGGTGCGTGTACCCCTGTGATGGCGAGAGGGGGCCCACGAGGTCCACGTGAATGTGGTCAAACCTCTTAGCCGGAATGAGAAATGGCTCCAATGGAGCCTTCGTGTGTCTGTGTACCTTGGCCCTTTGGCACGCCATGCAGGCTGCCGCCCACTCTTTAACTTGTTTGCGGAGGCCGGGCCACACAAATTTTTCCGCTACCATTTTGACCGACGCGCGCACCCCCGGGTGTGCCAAAGAATGAATCGAGTCGAAAACGCGGCGGCGCCACACTGCCGGTACCACGGGACGCGGTCGTCCCGTGGAGACATTGCAGATTAAGGGGGGCATACCATCTTGCAGCACCCTGCTCTCCAGCCTTAGCCCTGTTGGTCCAGACTGGAGTGCGCTCACATCCGCGTCACTACCTTGCTCCGCGGCCATGGCTGTGTAATCTATCCCCACGCGGACGGGGGCAGCCACGGCGCGTAAGAGGCAGTCTGCCACTACATTCAGTTTGCCCGACACGTGCTGAATATCGGTAGTAAACTCTGAGATCGCGGCTAACTGCCTCTGTTGCCGGCCCGACCACAGCTCTGAAACTTTGGCCATCGCGAATGTCAGCGGCTTGTGGTCAACGAACGCAGTGAAACAGCGCCCCTCTAGCCAGAACTGGAAGTGGCGAATGGCCAAATGGAGAGCCAGCAACTCCCTGTCAAACGCGCTGTATTTACGCTCACTATCGCGCAAGGTCCTGCTGAAAAAGGCGAGCGGTTGCCAAGCTCCGGCTACCTGCTGCTCCACGACCGCCCCTATGGCCACGTCAGATGCGTCAGTGGTGAGCGCTACGCGGGCCGTTGGGTCTGGATGTGCCAACAATGCAGCGTTTGCCAGGGCTGTTTTGACTTCCGAGAACGCTCGCTCCTGCTCCGGGGGCCACTCGATCTTATTCGCGGGTTTCTGTTTTTTGAGGGCGGCATACAGCGGTTGCACCGGGGAGGAAACGGTTATAAAAATTCACCATTCCCAAAAACTCCTGTAACGCCCTGACCGTCTGCGGCCGGGGGAAATCTGCCACCGCACGCACTTTGTCAGGTAGCGGGTCCGCTCCTTCGGGGGAAACGCGGTGTCCTAAAAAATTGATCTGCGTCACCCTGAACTGACATTTCGCTGGGTTGATTATTAACCCGTGCTCTCCCAACCTCCGGAAAACTGCCGCGAGGTGGTTTTAGTGTTCGTCTTCGGACGTGCTGGCTACCAAAATATCGTCCAAGTAGACGAACACGAAAGGGAGATCGCGCAGCACTGCGTCCATCATGCGTTGGAACGTCTGTGCAGCCCCTTTAAGCCCGAATGGCATGCGCAAAAACTCGAATAGGCAAAATGGAGTTATCACTGCTGTTTTGGGTATGTCCTCAGCGCGCACTGGGACTTGGTGGTAACCGTGGACCAAGTCTATTTTAGAAAAAACGCGCGCCCCTGCCAAATGAACGGAAAAATCCTGGATATGCGGGATTGGGTAGCGGTCATGCGCTGTGGCGTTGTTCAACCTGCGGAAATCCCCGCAAGGTCGCCATGAGCCGTCAGCTTTCGGGACCATGTGTAGCGGGGAAGCCCATGGGTTGTTCGAACGCCTGACGATGCCCAACCTCTCCAGGTTGGCGAACTCCTCGCGCACTATGGCCAGTTTAGCTGTGTCCAAGCGCCGAGCTTTTGCAAAAACAGGCAGTCCGGTTGTGGTAATAAAATGTTCCACCCCATGCTTAGCGACGGTTGCCAAAAATGTGGGGACCGTGAGCGCTGGGAACTGAGTGAGCAGAGTGTGGAACTTACCGCTTGCAGCTGTGACGTTGGCTTGTGCTGTTGGCCAGGCCGCTCGAGCTGTACAGGGGATAGAGTCAAAAGAAAGTGCATTAACCAGGCGCCTGTTAGCGACATCAGCTAACAAACCATGTGAGCACAAAAAATCAGCCCCTAATATATTGAAATTCAATGCTGCTATGACAAAAGTCCACTCAAATGTATGGCCATGTAGCGACAGAAGCAGGGTCCTCTCACCAAAGGTCTTAATCCTCGAGCCGTTCGCTGCTGCCATCTCGGGACCGCTGGAACCTGCCAGCCGGTCAGCGGAGGAAGGCGTGATGAAACTCAACTGGGCGCCTGTGTCCATGAGGAAATGCCTCCCCGAGCGTGCGTCCGTCAAGTAGAGCAGCTTGTTCTCCTCCCCGAGGGTCGCAGCTGCTACCGACCCCCGGTCTTGGCGTTTCCCGAGCACTTGAACTGGCACGGTGGTATACATTTGCGTGCCTTCTCTGCAAAGCGGCGGTGGTAGAAACAAAGGGTGTCTCCTCCGCGTTCCTTGGCCCCCGCCGCCGCTGTCGTCGGTGGTTCTGCTACCGCTGACCCCGGCTCCCTGCCATCTCCGGCCGTCGCGCCGAGCTCCGTTGCTGCCGCCATGGCTGCGCGCTGCCTGCTGGCGTTGAGAATCCGATGCGCCTCCCGGGCCAGCGTGCGGAAGTCCCGCTGGGCCAACAATTGCGAACCGGCCAGGGTCGCCCTCGTCGCTGATGGTAGGGTCCTGAGGAAAATGTGGGTAAAGATGAAGTGGTCATCGTCCGAGCCTTTCAACCTCAGCATCTTCTCCATCAGGTCAATGGGCGTGCCATCTCCCAACTCGGTCAGCGCCAGGAGTCTCTCTGCTCTCTCCTCGACCGAGAGGGTGTAGTGCTGGATGAGTGAAGCCTTCAACGCGCCGTATTTGTCGCTGGCTGGCGGCTGCTCCAGAAGGCTCTCCACATGCTGGGCCGTGTGGTTATCAAGCTTTGCGACCACATGGTAGAATTTTGTGTCATCTACCGATATCCCCCGAAGGGTGAACTGTGCCTCCACTAAGTGGAACCAGGAGCGCGGGTTGTTCTGCCAAAAGTCCGGTAGCTGGACCGTAACGGCATACGTTTGGCTGGGGGCTCCCGATGAGTCTGGCCCCGGGGAAATCACTTCTTGCTGCATGCTACGTCTTGGGTCACCAGTGTGGAGTGTGTAATTGATGAGGCAGGTTTTGTCTCAAGGCAGTTTATTACACGCTCCAACATGAGCAAAGTAGAAAAGAGAGCATCACAGAAAAAACTTGTCCCTTATATACCCAGGACTCTCACAGCTCACAAGTCACATTGCATTATAATCACAAGTAACAATGCCTTTCCTCTTAAATCCCAAAGCATCCCCCTCACAGTCTTTGGCCTACAAAGGATTCTCCCAGCCGTCTCTCGGCACACAAAGGATCCCACCAAGCAGTCTCTGCATACCAAAGGTTACACTTTCACAGTTTCTTGTTATCTCCAAGGAAACTCTGTACTTTGTTCTTATCTAATATGTGAGGCATTATGCAAGGCATTAAGTAAGTCACATGAGTGGCTACAATGGTAACAAAAGAGCGCAGAACAACCTCTAAACACATTCATGGTGAACTCCAAGGTCAAGGTACATCAGTGTCAGATCACACCATCCGTCGTTGTTTGAGCCAAAGTGGACTTCATGGGAGATAACCAAGGAGGACGCCACTGTTGAAAACAAATCACAAAAAAGCCAGACTGGAATTTGCCAAACTGCATGTTGACAAGCCACAAAGCTTCTGGGAGAATGTCCTATGGACAGACGAGACAAATCTGGAACTTTTTGGCAAGGCACATCAGCTCTGTGTTCACAGACGCAAAAATGAAGCATACCAAGAAAAGAACACTGTCCCTACTGTGAAACATGGAGGAGGTTCTGTTATGTTCTGGGGCTGCTTTGCTGCATCTGGCACAGGGTGTCTTGAATCTGTGCAGGGTACAATGAAATCTCAAGACTATCAAGGTATTCTAGAGAGAAATGTGCTGGCCAGTGTCAGACAGCTTGGTCTCAGTCACAGGTCATGGGTCTTGCAACAGGATAATGACCCAAAACACAGCTAAAAACACAGAAGAATGGCTAAGATCGAAACATTGGACTTGTAGAAGATGCCTTACAAACAAGACTGAGTGTATTTTCTCAGGAAAGCTTTATTGGAAGTCACATCTTCTAACATCAAAGTTCTCAGCAGAAAAAGAGACAGATCCCACTTTCCTCACAGCTTTTATATCCCAGAGATACAAAACCCCCACATCACGTATCTCACACCTTCACCCCACCTAAGTTTGGTAAACACATGAACCACAGTCCCCGAGACTTGTTGGCGCTTCTGTTCTCCTCTCCACCTCGGGGCTCCTGCTGGGACATTGTCTTCCACCTCCGTCTTCCTCCAGCACCCACCTCCTAGCCGAGGTCCCTGCTGGGGCATTGTTCTTATGGACGTTTGATCTGCAGGGTCTGCACCGACATGCCTACTGGAAGCATGTGGGGGGAGAGAGCGTACCATACAAGCATGCCATATATGTGCCTTAAATATGCACCATATAACCCCCCCCCCAAACGTTCAAATAAGGACAAGTTACATTTCAAATGCATAGAATCATGACACCCCACACAGAACAAGAGAGAGAAAAAAAACTTGGCACAACAGATCACATATCCCACTGCTTGGGCTTCAGCTCTCTGCCATATCTGCTGTGAGCAGGTCTCGCTCTGCCTGTGGCTGTCTGCTGCATCTGTGAAGTAGAATCATTAACACATCGTCGTGAAAGCTTAGCAGAGCGCCTCCCGGGTGGCCTGCCACGGCGGGGGGCACTGGCCAAATGGACTGGGTCGTCAGCTAACACAAAAGCGGGTTTGAATCTGTTAATGCAGACTAAGTCCCTCCTGTCTCCCAAATCGAGCAAAAAATGCTTTTCCCCGGTTTCTAACACTCTGAACGGTCCATCGTAAGGTGGCCTTAAACCTAACCTCTGTGCGTCGTGTCTAACGAAGACAAACTCTGCATTTTTTAAGGCTTTGGGCACAAAAACACGTGGAAAACTGTGATGAACGGGACCGGGGAGGGTGTGTGACCCCGCTTCGCTCTGCAGCAGCTGGGCGGGGAGGTGCTCCGGAGCGGGGTTTTCAGGGAGGAAATCTCCCGGTAACTGGAGGGGTTGGGCGAAAACGAGTTCGGCCGGAGAGGCTTGCAAATCCTCTTTAGGTGCTGAACGCAACCCTAATAAAACCCATGGGAGTTTATCAACCCAATTTGTGTCCGTGAGAGCCGCTCTGAGGGCTGCTTTCAATGACCGATGGAAGCGCTCGCACAAACCGTTGGCCTGGGGGTTATACGCGGTCGTGCGATGAATTTTCACCCCCAGGCTGAGTGCCATGGACGACCAGAGCTCAGAAACAAACTGGGGTCCTCTATCGGACGTTATGTCTGACGGGATACCAAAACGTGCGACCCAGGCTGTTAAAAAGGCACGCGCAACGTCTGCTGCTGTGGTTGCCGCCAGAGGAACCGCCTCTGGCCAGCGCGTGGTGCGGTCTACCATGGTTAAAAGGTGTGTGAAACCCTGGGACAGCGGAAGAGGTCCTACTAAGTCGATATGCACATGATCAAAACGTTTGGCTGGGATGTGAAAAGGTTCTAGAGGGGCTCGTGTGTGTTTGTGTACCTTTGCTCTTTGACACGCAGCGCAGGCTGCAGCCCACTCTTTGACTTGTTTACGCAGCCCCGGCCAAACAAACTTCTCTCCTACCATTTTGATAGACACGCGGACGCCCGGGTGTGCCAGTGAATGTATTAAGTCAAAAACACGGCGACGCCACGCAGCCGGGACTACGGGACGGGGATGCCCCGTGGAGGTATCGCAGATTAGGGAGGGCATGCCCCTATGAAGCACCCTGTGCTCCAGCCTTAGCCCTGTTGGCCCAGACTGGAGCACGCGCACGTCCGCGTCGCCAACCTGTTCAGCGGCCATGGCTGCATAATCCAACCCGACGCAGACCGGAGCTGTGAGCGCTTCCGCGCCGCAAGCCTGGCCTAGGTCTGCCGCCGCCGAATCTGCCCCCTGGGGGCCTGTCGCTGCCACTGCACGCGAGAGGCAATCTGCCACTACATTGTGTTTACCCGCTACGTGTTGAATGTCAGTGGTAAACTCCGAAATTGCAGCCAGCTGCCTCTGTTGTCGGCCCGACCAAGGCTCTGAAACCTTAGCCATTGCAAAAGTTAAGGGTTTATGGTCCACGAATGCGGTAAAACGGCGCCCTTCCAACCAGAACTGGAAGTGGCGGATGGCCAAATGTAGGGCCAAAAGCTCCCTGTCAAACGCGCTGTATTTACGCTCGCTATCGCGCAATGTTTTGCTGAAAAACGCAAGTGGTTGCCAGCATCCTGCCACCAATTGCTCAACAACCGCTCCCACTGCCACGTCGGAGGCGTCTGTGGTTAGCGCCATGTGAGCTGCCGGCACCGGGTGTGCCAATAACGCAGCGTTCGCGAGGGCTGATTTGACTTGTGAAAAAGCGCGCTCCCGATCCGGGGACCACTCGACCTTAGATGCAGGTTTTTGCTTCTTTAATGCCGCGTACAATGGGTGCATGAGCCGTGCCGCGTTTGGGAGGAAACGGTTATAAAAATTGACCATCCCCAAAAATTCTTGCAGCGCCTTAACCGTCTGCGGTTGGGGGAAATCCGTTATCGCGCGCACTTTATCCGGCAGCGGGACCGCGCCTTCTGGCGACACGCGGTGTCCCAAAAAATCGATTTTCGCTACCCCGAATTGGCACTTCGCTGGGTTAATGATTAGCCCGTGGTCTGTGAGCCTCTGAAAAACGGCTGTGAGATGGCTTTCGTGCTCGGCTTCGGACGCGCTGGCTACCAAAATATCATCCAAATAAGCGAACACGAAAGGGAGGTTGCGCAGCACTGCATCCATCATGCGTTGGAACGTCTGCGCGGCGCCCTTGAGGCCGAAAGGCATGCGCAAAAACTCGAAAAGCCCGAAAGGGGTTATAACTGCCGTTTTGGGTATGTCCTGCGCACGGACTGGAACTTGGTGATAACCACGCACCAAATTTATTTTGGAAAAGATGCGCGACCCCGCTAAATGCGCCGAAAAATCCTGGATGTGCGGAATCGGATAGCGGTCGTGGGCTGAAGCATTATTTAATCTGCGGAAATCGCCGCAAGGGCGCCACGAGCCGTCAGCTTTGGGTACCATGTGCAGGGGTGACGACCAGGCGCTGTTCGAACGCCGGACTATGCCCAGCTTTTCTAAGTTGGCAAATTCCTCGCGCGCGATGGCCAGTTTAGCTGGGTCCAACCGCCGAGCTTTTGCAAAAACAGGGGGGCCCGAAGTACTTATGAAATGTTCGACCCCGTGTTTGGCAACTGACGCTGAAAATGTAGGGACCGTGAGTGCTGGAAACTGGTTGAGTAATGCATGAAACTTACCACCCGCAGCTGTGACATTGGAATGTGCAGAAGGCAGGGCCACCCGAGCTGTGCAGGAGATAGAGTAGAAAGACAGTGCATTTACAATACGTCTATTAGTAAGATCAACTAACAAACTGTTTGAGCACAAAAAGTCAGCACCTAGCATGTTGTTATTAACTGCGGCGACAACGAAAGTCCACTCGAAGTTGCGCCCGTGGAGGGACAGGAGGAGCGTCTTCTTCCCATAGGTTTTGATCGTGGAGCCGTTCGCCACTAACACCAGGGGGCCGCTGGCCGGCGCCAGTGTGTCCGCGTAGGTAGGCTTGACAAAACTCAGCTGGGAGCCCGTGTCCACCAGGAATTCTTTCCCAGAATTCGCGTCCGTCACGAAAAGCAGCCTATTCTCCGTGCCGAGAGTCGCGGCTGCTACCGGCTCCCGGTCTTGGCGTTTCCCTGGCGCAGGTACCGGCATGGTGGGACGCATCTGCGGGCTCTCTCGGCGAAACGTCAATGGTAGAAGCAGAGGGCGTTGTCAGCTCCGCTTCTCCTGGTCTCTGCCGCTGCTGCCGTCAGTGGATCCGGTGCCGCAGCCTCAGGTCTCCCTCCTTCTCACGAGGGGGTGGTCATCTTTGCTGCTGCCGTCGTAGCTGCGCGCCGTCTATGGGAGTCGACGAGCCGTTGCGCCACCTGTCCCAGCTCGTGGTAGTTGTGGTTGACGAGTGGCTGCGAGCTGGCCAGGGTGACTCTCACTGCTGGCGGGAGCGTTCTGAGGAAAAGGTGAGTGAAGATAAAATCGTCGTCGTCCTCACCTCTCAGGCTCATCATCTTCGCCATTAGATCCGCTGGCCTGTCTGCTTCTCCCTCTGTCAGCGCCAGGAGCTTCTCTGCCCGCTCTTCCAGCGAGGGAGTGAAGGCTCGGATGAGGGCATCTTTCAATGCGCTATACTTGTCGTCTTGGGGCGGGTGGTTGGTCAGGCTCTCCACCCGTTGCACTGTGAGGCTGTCCAGCTTCGCGACGACATGGTAGAACCTCGTTGCATCCGCTGAGATTCCCCGAAGGTGGAATTGCGCCTCCACAGTGGTAAACCAGGAGCGCGGGTTATGTTGCCAGAAGTCAGGCAGCTGTAGCGTGGTAGCCGCGTTAACCCGGTTGGCTCCTGAAGAGTCCGGTGCGGAAATCACGCCGTCACCGGCCATAGGTAGTCGTAGGTCACCAGTGTAGAAGATGCCTTACAAACGAGACTGAGTGTATTTTCTCAGGAAAGCTTTATTGGAAGTCACATCTTCTAACATCAAAGTTCTCAGCAGAAAAAGAGACAGATCCCACTTTCCTCACAGCTTTTATATCCCAGAGATACAAAACCCCCACATCACGTATCTCACACCTTCACCCCACCTAAGTTTGGTAAACACATGAACCACAGTCCCCGAGACTTGTTGGCGCTTCTGTTCTCCTCTCCACCTCGGGGCTCCTGCTGGGACATTGTCTTCCACCTCCGTCTTCCTCCAGCACCCACCTCCTAGCCGAGGTCCCTGCTGGGGCATTGTTCTTATGGACGTTTGATCTGCAGGGTCTGCACCGACATGCCTACTGGAAGCATGTGGGGGGAGAGAGCGTACCATACAAGCATGCCATATATGTGCCTTAAATATGCACCATAGACTATTCAAAAATGGCCTTCTATTAAATTAAATCACCCTTTATTGTCATTCAACCCATAAAGCAAATCATGTACAGTAGAATGAAATTGTATTTCTCTTATCTACAGTGTTAATCACACACACATATAGAATCAGAGGGGTCGCTGCCATGTAAGGCACCGCCACAGATTTCCCTCCTCCATTATTGCTGAGCACCAAGCTGGACGGCAGGAAGTTCCGCTTTTATATGGTCTTCAGCATGACCCAGCCAGGATTTGAACCCCCTGCCTCCCAGGTGCGGGGCGGATGCTCTAACGACTGAGCCACCACTCTGGTTCTGTGAGCCCTGATCTAAATCCTATTGAACATCTGTGGAAGGAGCTGAAACATGCTGTCTGGAGAAGGCACCCTTCAAACCTGAGACAACTGGAGCAGTTTGCTCATGAGGAGTGGGCCAAAATACCTGCTGAGAGGTGCAGAAGTCTCATTGACAGTTACAGAAGTCGTTTGATTGCAGTGATTGCCTCAAAAGGTTGTGCAACAAAATATTAAGTTAAGGGTGCCATCATTTTTGTCCAGGCCTGTTTCATGAGTTTGTTTTTTAAAATAATTCTGTTGAACCACAATTCAAAAGCACTGTCTGATTTTCATTGGTTAATTTTCATAGAATTTTTATTTATTACCACTTTTGTCAGATTCAAGTTATTTCTGTGACCATTGTGGGTTTTTCTTTCATTAACAGAGGGGTACCAACAATTTTGTCCACGTCTGTAGATCCACCTGAGGATCACTGTGTGAGAAGTGATTCCCACGATGACAAAAGCTCATTTCACCTTCACTGGTATAAGCTAAAGTCCTCAGGGATGCGGACCATTTACTTTTTGAAAAAGTTGTAGGTATTTGTAGTTTTGGTCAAAGCAATCATTATGTATTGCCCACAAAAGAAGCAGTTTTTGTTTCGGTACCTTCAGTGTAGGTTATTCTGCCTGGCTTAATGAGCTACAATGAACCATAGACCTTTTGCTATGCACCACGGTACGAGCCCACGCACGCACGTATGACGTCATGACGCCCCACCCACATATTTCTGTGTAAACCACCTTGCATATGGAAGTATGGCGGCCCCAGCTACACAACTATTGACTCGGCCAAAGTTTATCGCTCAGATTTTCACATGAAAAAGCGATGAGTAAGCACGCGAACCGTGGGGTTGGTAAGAGCTCGGCGGCTGCGAACAGAGGAACGGACCCGCGAAAGAAGTCGTCGGTCTCTGGCCGGCTGAGTTACCCCGACTGCGCTTCGCCTCCTTGGTTGAAGCGCCTTTTAGTCCGGATACCAGAGGGGAAGAAACTCCGCAGGACGGGTTGAGTGGACGCGGAAGTTCGGAGCCAGCACTGGCTTTGGAAAGACCAGCTCCAAAGTGTTCAAAGTGTGGTGGCCATAAAAAAAGAGAATGTTTTTGTGAGGCAGTTAAAGCGCACTTGTCCCGGCGTGGTAACAGCGAAGCAGTGAGAGCCAACTGTTGCTCGGTGAGGGTTCAACGGTCCGGCGCTGCTTCCCACAACAGACGGCGGTTAGCTTCATGGCTACCTCCAGCATTAGCCTGAGGTCGCCAGCTAACCAAAAACAATATAAATGTTTCTGTAAGTTTCCATTTGCACCACTACTCCCTACATTTATTACTGCTGTACAAGTTTTGAGTTACGTCTTAGATGGGAGATATTTACTTTTTAAATCAGTATGAGTGAGTCAATAGTTTTTGATTGTTTTCCGAATACAGTATGCACAATAGGGATAGCGGGTTGGCCGATGTATTTTTTTCCCATCAAGTTGATACCAGTCGTTGGTCACCAAGGGACTGATAAAAGTATTTGAGATGATATCTATTTACAGAAAAAAAACATGAAAAAGTTTGACTCGAATCCCAACTTCAGTCTATTTGATTAATACTAACCCATGTAAACAAGCAAACTGCCAGTCAACACAAGGCTACTTCAAGAGATTAAGGATGCACATTCTAAAGCCACACTAGTACATACTGTTGCGATAAGCAATCATTGCTTAGCCATTTGCCGAGATTAGTTTGTTTTTTTATTGTAACCGACCTTTTAAAAATAAAAATCAATCTGTAGGAAAGTATATCAATAGATGTATAAATCTGACACATTTACACAATGTCACATTCTCATATTAGTCTACACAGTAGGGATAGGTGATATGGACTTTATATTTTATCACAGCGTTTTTGATGTTATTGCTATGAAGACATAAATGATATTTTTTTTAAAAAGCACCACACAGTCTTTTTTGGCTATAAGTGATAATAAATAATAATAATAACTTGTCTAACTAGTCCCATTTAAATTCTGCAACTGTGCTGCACATTCAGCATTTATTCGTACTTCCATGGCACAAACATGAGCTGCGGGTTGCAAGTGCATCGCACACAAATACACCATCAACCAGAGTATCGTCGTTACTTTGGGACGACTAATTCTTATCGTGGGGATTTTTTTTTCCCGTTGCACTGCAAACGATACATTGCCCGTCCTTAGTAAACAGTTCCTCCTTACAGAGCTATTCGACATTGATTTTTGTTTTGTGACTATAAAAATATCATCACTCACTACTGATAATTGGAAAAATGTGATTATTCATGGTGGGTGTTAAGAGCTTGTGATTGTGACAATGACCACAATACCTATAGCAGGTTAATTGATATTGCACCAATAACATGCAGGCAATATACAATGTTTTGCAAAGATTTGGCCACCCTTTGACAAATGGCATATTTTTTAATTGAAAAGATGTAAACGCAGGCAAAAAAAATGACATTACTACCAGCAAACATTGATGCAGAGTTACTTTTCATGTAATGACTTGAACAAAAATACATTAAAGAAATACAAGGTTATGGCATGTGCAAAAGTCTCAGCACCCAACACAATTAATTGAACACACCAATTTAAAAAAAATCCACCAAAATATGCTATTAGGGCACGGGGTGGCCAATTTTTTTGCATGCCACTGTATGGAGTCATACACATTTAGGCAGTTACACGTACCATATAAAAAAAAGTAAATTTGACTGATGGGATTATTATTTTTCACCCCCACCCTCAGGCACCACAGAAGCAGCATTACCAGGATATTCCATGTCATAATAACTGTAAAGAAAATCTGATGTCGTCACAGGTCTTAATAGCAACCTAGACAATCATCTTCTTCTTTGGAATAACAGTAGTTGATACTCCATCCATCTTCTACTGCTTAATCCTTTTCGGGTTGCTGGGTGGGGTGGAGGGGTATCTCAGCGTCTTTGGGCGAGAGGCGGGGTACACCCTGGACAGATTGCCAGTCCATCGCAGGGCCAACACAGAGAGACAGACAACCATTCACTCTCACATTCATACCTAAGGACAATTTAGAATCCCCAGTTGATGCCAGTTAACCTAACTTGCATGTCTTTGGCCTGTGGGAGGAAACCGGAGTACCTGGAGTAAACCCACACAGACACAGGGAGAACATGCAAACTCCACACAGAAGGGTCACCGATGGTCAGGGGATGGGATTAAACCCACAGTGGTCAGGGGTGGAATCGATACCGTGTTCCTTCTTGCTGTGCTGCCATAGTGCTAACCACTGCTCTACAGAGCTGCCTAGTTGATACACTGGTGCACTTAAATGATCCCTTTTTGTATGCTGTTGCTATGCATTCAGCACTTTATTTGCTTATCAGAATTATGATTGCAGCATAGTGTCCCTGTACTGTAATGAGGGATGCACATGTTCAATTGTTATGTACAAAATGTGATTGTAACAAGACGAATAATACCAGGACATTTTTGACTGCATAAAGTGTGTATAATGTTGTCATGGCCATGATGGTTGCATGTCAGTTGATCTTTCACACCCCTGTGTTAATGATATTTTTGTTTTTCTGGTTCCTTCATTTTGTTATGGCCCATGCTAATTTTTTTTGCTTAGTAGAGCCAATTTTTGGAACAAATTTATATTCACACATAATGAAGAACTTGATTTCATATGATGCAAAACTTTCGTTGAATTGATTAAAAATACATATTAACCTCTTAACTTTAAGCTTTTAAATTGCTCGTGCTTCCTTTTTTTGGCCCACACTTTCAAATTTATTTATGCGTTCAGCACTTTGTTTAGGTGCTTATGAAAACAGCTATTCATAGTTATGTCACATGTTCTATAACATAGCTATTTACTTGTTATTGAGGAACGTAGTTGTCATGATGAGAAGAAGGAAAATTGGAATGTGGCAGTAATAATTTGATTCATCTTTCTCTGTCATTGCATGATTATTAGTAATCAAGGTAAGTAATTAATACATCATAATTTATTGCAATGACTGTGCCATTCTTTATTTTTTGTCCACAAGTACAGTATAATGCTTTCTCATAATTTATGAAAAGGCATTTCAAGATTAATTTATCTTATTGGTCCCTAGTTGATGAACATAGTGTACTGTACAGCTGAAGTACTGTATTGTGTTTGTCATTTTTTTTAAGGTGTGTAACATTCCCTGTATTTTAACTTGGTTAAACCTGCCTTAAACACCTTCATATAGATCTGGGGTGTCCAGTCATGTGCCATGGAGGGCCAAGCCCCTGCAGGTTTTCTCTTCTACCCAGTCTCTTCAGCAGATGTTTTCACTTATCAACAATTGGTGGGAAGAAGTTAAATGAAATCTGCTGTTGAAGACACTGGTTGGAGGTAAAGCCTGCAGGGTCTTGGCCCTCCATGGCACATGATTGGACACCCCTGATATAGATACTGTGATCATGAAAGATGACTCATCAAGAATATCTGTCTTGCGGTTTTGTTTTCAGTTTCAGAAATTACACACCTCGGATTCAAGTATGTATTTTCACATAAGCTGTGCAAATGCTTTAATGGGCCTTCATTTCTGTTGCCTAGATTCCTCTGAACTGCCTTTGTCTTCTGAAGCGCTGACGGTCCATTGATGCATGATGAAAGGGAACACAGAGGAGCAACACAGACTTGCATAGGTGACCTGTATCACCCGTACTCCAGGAGAGGACAGTCTGAGGCAAGGAAAGGGGTTCTGGTCTTCTCCCGATCCCCCCTCTGCCAGCTGGCCCACTGTTGGACAGTGATCAACTGAGTCCAGCTTGGAGAGTCCCGGCTGCGGCCTGGCACTGTGCCCTTATGGGGCAGCAGCCGGGGAAGTTTGTAGGGGACCAGAGGAGACCCAGTCTGCCGGCCTTCATCAAGGGGGGGAAGAGGGAATCGTCACGCCATGGGAGCCAGCCCTGTAATGTTTTCGTTGTGCACGGTAAGACTTCTACAAAGTTAAATGAAAGATTACTCAGCCGGTCATCACTTTACTCAGTGTTGTTTGCGTTATTGTTGAGAAATGCAAGTTTTGCAGCGTTTTGGGCATTTTATGCGAGCATTGACAGAAGATCAGAAACTTTTCATTTCACACTAAAATGTACATCTGTTCCATGGCATGTAGTGTTATTTATTCATCCAGCGTTTTTGGTGTGAGTTGCTCTGTTTTGTAGATATCCACTGCAAGTCTTGTTTTTGGAACTAAATGGCACTTACATTGTGGTGCTCAAATATATTTATGTTTTGACCATGTTTACAGGTGCATCTCAGTAAATAAGAATACCACTGAAAAGTTAATTTATTTCAGTAATTCAATTCAAAAAGTGAAACTCGTATAGATTCATTTACACACAGAGTGATGTAGTTCAAGCATTTGATTCTTTTAATTTTGATAATTATGGCTAATGGCTAATGAAAACCCAAAATTCAGTTTCTCAAAAAATTTGAATATCATAGAAGATCAATTTTAAAAAATTGATTTTTAATAGAAATGTTAATCGACTGAAAATTGTGTCCATGTACGCACTCAGTACTTGGTCGGGGTTGCTTTTGCATGAATTACTGCATCAAAGCCGCGTGGCATGGAAGCAATCAGCACATGGTACTGCTGAGGTGCTATGGAAGATCAGGTTGCTTTGATAGTGGCCTTCAGCTCATCTGCGTTGTTGGATCTGGTGTCTCTCATCTTCCTTTTGACAATACCCCATAGATTCTCTATAGGCTTTAGGCCAGGCCATTTTGCTGGCCAGTCAAGCGCAGTGATATCATGGTCATTAAACCAGGTACTGGTACTTTTGGCAGCAGTGGCAGGTGCAAAGTCCTGCTGGAAAATGAAATCAGCATCTCCATAAATCTTGTCAGCAGAGGGAAGCATGAAGTGCTCTAAAATTTCCTGGTCGATGGCTACACTGACCTTAGACTTGTTAAAACACAGTGGACCAACACCAGCAGATGACATGGCTCCCCAAATCAGATGCTAAATCCTGTCATATGGAAATCACGGTCCCAGAGTCTGGAGGAAGAGTGGAGAGGAACAGAATCCAAGTTGTTTGAAGTCCAGTGTGAAGTTTTCACAGTCAGTGATGATTTGTGATGATGTGTGTAATGAATCTCTGAGTTTCACTTTTTGAATTGCATTGCTAAAATACATTAACTTTTCAATGATACTCATAATTTATTAAGATGCACCTGTATTTTTTTTTTTTTTTTTTTTTTTTTTTTTTTACCAGAAAGTATGACTTGCTGTCCTGATTGTGAGCTGTATTACTTAGGAACTGTTTTATTCTTAGAGAAATGTTCCTTTACCACAGTTGTGTTTTGTAATTGTCACACAATATTGTACATCATATGAAAAAACTGTGACGCCTTTATTAAAAGTTCTTTTTTGGACTTCCGGTCTGGACGCCATGGCGACTGCAGCTTAACACTGAAGTTCTCAGACCCAATCCAGGATAACACCTTGAAAATCAAACTTAACGGATTTTTGGAGGAGTGAAAATCAAAAGACAAAATCATCATGTCTAAAGGAAAACAGAAGAAACTGAAATTCTCCAGGCCAGGACACGTATCGGCCGGAGAATCCGAACTGGAAGATCTCCGTTCAGAAGACGAGGAACTGGTGATAGCTAACAAAAGGGTTAGCCTGAAATCACTATTTGAGGAGCTACGACGATTTCGCCGAGATGTTACGGCCGAATTTCGGGAATTCAGAGAAGAATTGAAAAGGACAAACAGCAGAGTGGACCAGGCCGAGAACCGAATCTTGGAAACAGAGGATCGAATAAAAGTGCTCGAAGATTCTGTGCTAGACCTACGCAAAAGACAAGCAGCTATAGAGGCTAAGCTAACCGACCAAGAAGGAAAACAAAGAAGAGACAACATAAGAATTCATGGTCTGATAGAAGGAACCGAAAATGGTTTTAACTCAATGGCAGAATGTGTGGAATCCTTACTAAGAGAGAAATTGGATATTCCACAAACCACCGACTTGAAGATAGAAAAGGCACATCGTTCATTAGCCGCTAGGCCGGCGGCGGAAGCGCCCCCACGTTCGGTGTTGGAAAGATTTTCCAATTTCAAAATAAAACAAGAGGTTGTAAGACTGGCCTGGCAGAAAAAAGGATTTATGCACCAGGAGAGAAAAGTCTACGTGGAACACGATTACGCCCCGGAGGTCCTTAAAAAGCGCAGGGAATACAATGACGCGAAAAAGGTGTTAAGAGAGAAGAAATTGCGCTTTCAGACACCATTTCCTGCGAAGTTAAGGGTCTTCTACGGCGATGAAACGTGTCTCTATAATTCGGCGGAAGAAGCAACAGCTGACATGGCGAAAAGAGGCCTCCCGGTAACGGTATTTAAACCCCCAGCAGACCCGAGTGAGAAGATCAAAACGCAAACATGGACAACACAAAGACCTTCAAAATCCACGGACCAGCAGCGGGAAACCCAGCACCAGAGCGTCGCGGATAAACTATCCATTTTCAGGTTGGAATAGCGACCTTTTTTTTTTTTTTTTTTTTTTTTCTCTTGAATCAATCCGCACATCCAACCCCCCTCATACAAGGTAGCAAACATTAAAGGAGATGCATATTCAGCATGTGGTAAAACATTTCATGGAACAATCATATTATTTGAAACAAATAAGTCTTTGTAATAAAAAAAAAAAAAAAACTTGTTAAAATAGAAATGTGACAATAATCCACATGTTCTCCTCATACTAACAAATACTGTTTTTGCGTGAATGTTTGATGTGATGGGGGTGGGAGGGTGCACACAATTTCACAGGGTTTAGGCATAAAAGGAAAAAAAAAAAAATCATTACAAGTTTGGATTGGGTTCTGAAACTCACGTTAAAAGCATGGGACTACTTTCAGTGGTAAGAGAGGGCCCTCAACACGTAACAGAGTTTGAGGAATTTCCCTCAGAGCCTTCACTCCATCAAGGCTCTTACAGGGTCTTTAAAAAGACCTCAGCTCAGGAAGTTCTTATGACAGCTTTTTGTTTTAAAGTTTTTTACACTATGTTCTTAATGTTTTTCTTGTTTTTAATGCTCTTTCAGTTTCTGAGTAGCACAAAAGAGGGCCACCACACAGTTATACTAAACAAAACAACACAATGGAGAAAGAGGGTGTAACCAAAATAATTTCATATAATGTAAAAGGAATCCTGAATCCAGTTAAAAGATCCAAGATTCTAGGCAAAATGAAAAAAGACAAAGCAGGAATAATACTTTTACAAGAAACCCACCTAACAGACGTGGAACACAATAAACTCAGTAGACAAGGGTTTAAAATGATCTCTTCATCTTCATATAAATCAGGGAGGAGGAGGGGAGTAGCGACATTGATATCAACCAAAATTACATTTGAAAAAAAATCAGAACACAAAGATAAAGAAGGGAGATACAGTTTGGTAACTGGGCGGCTAGAGGGAGAAGATATCACCCTGCTGAATGTGTATGCTCCCCCAGGGGCTAACTGGAAATTTTATAAAAATGTATTCGACCTAATGATAACTAAAGCTCAAGGTTTAGTGATATGTGGTGGGGACTTCAATCTTAGACTGAATCCATACTGGGATGCTTCTGGTAATTCCCCACATCAAAATAACACCCAAAACAGGAAGACTCGGATGCTACTAAAAGAATTGGGAATCTGTGACGTGTGGAGGGAACTCAACCCCAGTGTAAAAGACTATACATTTTACTCAACTCCACATTCATCTTACTCAAGGATTGACTATTTTTTTATGTTTAATAGAGACATTGGAAGAGTAAAAACATGTAAAATAGGACTGATGGATCTCTCCGACCACAGTCCGATCTACATGGACTTAAATATCCAAAAATACACAAATAATACATTTTCTTGGAGGTTAAATTCAAATGTCCTGAAAGGACCACTGAAAGATGAATTGGAATCAGATATTCTCAGATATTTGGAAGATAACGATAATGGAGAAGTATCCCCTTTAATACTGTGGGATGCATGTAAAGCTGTAATAAGAGGAAAGATTATTGCAAAACTGGCAACCCAAAAGAAACTAAGACAAGAAAAACTATCCACATTAGAGTCAGAACTTAGGAACCTAGAAAAAGAACACAAAGGCAACACTCATTCTACTGACTCGCTCAAGATTAAGGAAATTAAAAACCAAATAAATGAGATCTACACAATAGAAATCCAGAAGAAACTTACATTTCTGAAACAAAAATACTATGAAGCAGGCAGTAAATCGGCAAAATTGCTAGCCTATAAATTGAGGAAACATCAAACAGAAAGAGCAATCTACAAAATCAGAGACCCAGTATCAAAGGAAATAAAATTCAGAATTCAGGATATTCTTAAAAACTTCGAGAATTACTATAAGAACTTATACTCCCACAAAAAACATAAAAACGCATCCGAGGCATTCCTAAACACATTAAACCTTCCCCAACTTACGGAGTCACAAAATAAAACACTACTGTCAGAAATACATCCTAAAGAATTGGAAAAAGCAATTATGAAACTTAAAGCTAACAAATCCCCAGGAGCTGATGGCTATACAGCAGAGTGGTACAAAACCTTTAAACAGCAACTATCTCCTCTCCTCCTGAAAACATTTAATTATGTCCTCCACACAGGGGAAATCCCCCCCTCCTGGAGAGAAGGGGTCATTGCAGTTATACCTAAACCTGAAAAGGATAAACTAGAGTGCTCCAACTACAGACCAATCAGTGTACTAAATCAGGACTATAAGCTTTTTACCATTATCCTTGCCAAAAGGTTAGAAAATATACTGACAGACCTAATTCATTTAGACCAAACAGGTTTTATAAGACAAAGACAGACACAAGACAACATTCGACGCACTTTACACATAATTCATCATATAAAAAAATATAACTTAAATGCAGTCATATTGGGATTAGATGCTGAAAAAGCATTCGATTCGGTTGACTGGTCTTTTCTATATAGAATCTTATCCAGTTTCAATTTTCATAACAACTTCATTAGAACTATACAGGCATTATATAAAAAACCAACAGCTAAAATAAGGATTAACGGTAATTTATCATCATCTTTTGAACTGGAAAGAGGATGTCGTCAGGGCTGCCCCCTGTCTCCACTGCTCTTTGCAATCTTCATAGAACCTCTGAGCCAATGGATAAGACAAAACCAAAAAATTCAAGGTATTACACTTGGTCAGAAGGAACATAAAATAGCACTCTTTGCTGATGACATTTTAATATACCTAGGGCAGCCGGACACTTCTTTACCAGAACTAACCTCAGTTTTTTCAGAGTATGGAGATTTATCGGGGTACAAATTAAATATGCATAAAACCCAAGTTTTAACATTCAACTATGACCCAAATCATTATTCACTAAGCAAACTCAAAACTAACTGGGAGTCGGAATCTATGAAATATCTGGGGGTCAATATCCCGAAACAACTCAACAAAATTATATCACTAAACTATGATCCACTGGTGACAAAAATAAAATCTGACCTAGCAAGATGGAATATGATACCATTCTTGGGTACTGCACAAAGAATTGAAGCAGTCAAAATGAATATACTTCCACGTCTTCTATACCTTTTCCAAACAATACCGGTAGAACCTCCCAAAAAAACATGGCAGGAGCTGGACAGAAGGATCTCAAGATTCATATGGCAGGGCAAGAGACCTAGAATCAGATATAGAACCCTACAGCTAAACAAAGACAAAGGTGGGCTCGCGCTGCCAAATATCAGGGACTACTTTAAAGCCGCACAAATTAAAACTTTAGTAGAGATATGTAACCCAGTCTACACTGCACAATGGAAGGAGATCGAATGCCAAATAACAAGTGACATCCCCCTACAGGCGATAATAGGGAACAATGTCTTACCTAAGCTTTTGAATAACACTAACCCGTGGATAGAGACCCCGCTAAAAATTTGGTTTAAGATAGTCAGAGAGAATCAAACTAAAGAGCCCTATCGACTTCTGCAATGGATCGCCTATGATCAGGACTTTACTCCTAATAAAACAGACACCAGATTTAAAAAGTGGAAGGAGAAAGGGCTGATAAAATATTACGATTTTTTTAAAGGGCAAATCTTAAGAAGTTTTGAAGATTTGAAAAAACAAGGCCTAATAAATCAAGACCTTTACAGGTTCTTCCAGCTTAGACACCACATAAACAATATACTTAAAAAGGAGGTTTTGGAAAGGGCCCAGTCAGGTGTTCTGAAGGTCTTCTTAATGGCATATAAAGGGATCCCAGGGATCAGATACATTTCTAAAATATACCAAGGTCTTCAAGACTTAAAAGGAGACAACACATCTTATATAAAAGAGAGATGGGAAAAAGAGGGGAATTTCACTTTACAACTGGAAATATGGGAAAAGCTAAATAAACAGCAATGGAAAAGTACCTCATCCCTGCAGTGGAGAGAATTTGGATGGAAAAACTTGGCAAGATTTTTCAGAACACCTGCACAAAACAAATTTACCCATAAGGGATTGAACTGTTGGCGCTTGTGTGGTGAAAAGACTGCAAATCATTTTCATGTGTTTTGTTCATGCCCAGTTATCCACCAATATTGGACCAAGGTACAGACAATATTGGGGAAAATATTCAAAATTACAGTTCCCTTTTCTTTTGTAACTTTGTATTTGGGTTTACTACCGGACTCACTGGAAAGACAAGGAGAAAAATACTTATTCAATGTTTTAATATTGGCAAGCAAAAAAGCTCTAACTAAAAAATGGATGTTGAAGGACTGTCCTACACCTGAAGATTGGACTAACGTGATCCAAGACATTTACTCGATGGAAAAGTTGACATTCGCACTGAGACAGGACATGGATGGGTTCATGAACTTTTGGCAACCCTGGACCGCATATGTGTCTTCCATTAGATCTAATCTTTGACAAATACCATTTCAATAATGGTTCCGCTCTTTGTTCCAACGCTACTCAGATGCTCTTTTATCTTTATTTACTTACTTTTTCTTTTTGTTTGTTTTTTACTGGTTTTTTTTTTTTTTTTTTGTTTCTTGTTTTTTTTTCTCTTTAATTTCACTTTTTCTTTCACTTTAAAAAAAAAAAAAAAGGGGTGTTGTAAGAATTAATCTTCCAATGTTGTCAGATATCAGAAAATAAGGGAACATGTGATGAAAATGTAAACACTGCATTGCTGTAACGACCTGTATACCCTTTACAAAAACTTAAATAAAAAAAAAAAAAAAAAAAAAAAGTTCTTTTTTGGCAGGGGTGTTAGAGCATTGAACATGGGCCAATAATCTATTTTTACATATTATCATTTTCATCTAATTCTTGTAGAGATAAATTAATTTATCTCTAAACTTTAGAGAGGATTTTTAATGTTAAAATGCACAAGTAAGGTCATAGTATGTAATGCTATAGAACTACAGTTGCAGTCAAAATCATTCAACCCCCATTTGATTTTAGGTTTATTGGCACACTGTAAAAATTTTTAGGTGTTTGCAAGAAACAAATTACACAAGAATAGTTTTCATAGTTAAATAGAACTAATATTGCAAGGATTTGATCCAAATTCAACACTAAATCCTACTTTCACTGACTACTGCAGTCTCAAAATTATTTAACCCCCTGAATAGAATTCCTCATAAGAGCATGCATTTGCAAATCAGGTGTGGTCTCAAGCAAACCCAGTGCAATCAGTCAAGGGCTTCATTAGTTGCATCAGGTGTTTTTGAGATAGAATACCTCAAATACCTGGACTGTAGACGGTGATGTCTGATTGCATGTTAGAAATATGGCTAAGTCATGAGAATTGTCCAAAAAATTCAGAGATCATTGCCTTGCACAAACAAGGAAAATGATACAAAAAGATAGCAAAGGCACTGAATGTTTCTAGAGATACAGTTGGAAGCATAGTTCACATGTTTAAAAGTAAAAGAAACGGGCTACACTGCCTGGATATGGCAGAAAGAGGAAGCTATCAAAGGCTGTCGCCAGAGTCCTGAGAAGGCAGGTGGTCAAAAACCCTCGACTGACTGTAAAAGACCTGCAGCAAGACTTAGTGGAAGCTGGCACTGAGGTTTCAGTTTCCACAGTAAGGCACATACTAAACGCTGAAGGGCTCCATGCTGGAACTCCCAAGACGTACACCACTACGAACCCAAAAGCACAAGAAAAGTCAGCTCCAATTTGCTCAAAACTATGTAAATAAGCCAAAGAGGATTTGGGATTCTGTTCTGTGGAGTGATGAAACAAAACTGGAACTTTTCAGGCCTATGGATCAGCAGTATGTCTGGAGGAGGAAGAATGAAGCATACTCTGAAAAGAACACCCTGTCTACGGTGAAGCATGCGGTGGCTCAGTGATGCACTGGGGCTGGTTTGCATCCTCTGGCACTAGAAACCTGCAGCATGTGGAGGTCAGGATGGATTCAATCAAGTATTAGGAAATCCATCTGTCCATCCATCCATCTTATGCTTTTCCGGAGGTCCAGGTCACGGAGGCAGCAGTTGAAGCTGAGAAGCCCAGACTTCTCTCTCCCCAGCCACCTGCTCCAGCTCTTCAGAGAGGATACCAAGGCATTCCCAGACCAGCTGGGAGACCGTGTCTCTCCAGTGAGTCCTGGGTCTGCCCCGGAGTCTCCTCTCAGTGGGACGTGCCCGAAACATCTCAAGTTGGAGGCGTCCAGGAGGCACCCTGATCAGATGCCCAAACCACCTCAACTGGCTCCTTTCAATGTGGAGGAGCAGTGGTTCTACTCTGAGCCTCTCCCGGATGACTGAGCTCCTCACCCTATCTCTAAGGGTGAATCCAGCAATCCTACGGAGAAAGCTCATTTAAGCCACTTGTGTCCGCGATCTCATTTTTTCGGTCATTACCCAAAGCTCATGACCATAGGTGAGGGTAGGAACATAGATTGACCAGTAAATCGACAGCTTTGCCTCAGATCTCGGCTCCCTCTTCACGACGACAGACCGGTACAATGTCCGCATCATTGCAGATACTGCTTCGATCCGTCTGTCAATCTTTTGCTCCATTCTCCCCTCACTCGTGAATAAGACCCCGAGATACTTAAAACTCCTCCACTCCAGAGAGGACAGTTCACCTCTGTAACCCATAATTGAATTGAATTGAATTGAATTTATTTATTTATTTCGGATAGTACATTACAGGTTAAAAGAAACTGTATAATATAACAACAAGGTCAAATTAGACAAAGACTCCTTCTACTATACAATTCCACGTGAGTTATCCGAAATGTTGTAATGTTATGGGTGACAGAGGAACCCATAACATTTTGGTGAGGATCCAAGAATGCATACCTCCGCCAGGGCTCTTGTCTTCTCACAGAGTGTTAGCAACATTACTCCAAAATTACTGGATGGATTTGGATGAAATTTTCACCAGAGGTGGTTCTTGGGCTACAGATGAACCCATTACATTTTAGTGATGATCTGAGAATGCATACCTCCACAATACTCCAAAACTAATGGACAGACTTTGATGCAATTTTCACCACAAGTGATTCTAGGCCTACACACAAACCTATTACATTTTGGAGGTGATCCATGAGAGCTGGAAGGAGCCTTGGCAGAGGTATGTGCTTTGAGTGCTTTTCTAGTTAGAAATGCAGCAGTTTTCTAAATGGAACATTTCTGCATTTCATATTGATGAAAAAATACTAGTTCAGGTTTCCTTCTGTAAGATTTATTGAAATAACAAATAAATAGTATTAGGAAACTTAGCTACAGAAATTCTGGCATTCCAGCAAAAGTAAAAATTTAACCAAGATGATACTGATTTTTCCTAAAAATTCCTGGATCCAAGTGGTGATCTGGATCACCACAAAAATGTAATCATCTGTTCCCCATGCCATTGCCAGTGTTGGGTAAGTTACTAAAAAATAGTAACTAATTACAGTTACTAGTTACTTCTTTTCAAAAGTAACTGAGTTACTTTACCAATTATTGCATGATTAAAGTAACTAGTTACTTGGAAAAGTAACTTTCTCGTTACTTTTTTTTCCACAATATTTTTTATTGAACCTTTTTTTTTTTACAAACATGGCACAAACAATCAAACACTAACACTAAAGTAATTTAAAAAAACAAACAAAACACTAACTACAAAAAAAAAATGTACTTAAAACACCAACAACCATTAACAAAGGCAAGTCATCAACAATGCTCCTCTGTTTAGTCTAGGTAATCTATTACATAAGTATACATATTATACATTCACCAATTTGGAATTTGCAAGGTCCACACACATCATTCACCTTCTTCTTCAGAAGTTATGTTTAATTTCTTTACATAATCAATGAAAGGTCTCCATATATTCTCAAACACATTTTCCTTTGATTTCAGTATATATGTTATTCTTTCTAGTGGAAGGTTTGTTAACATCTGTCTTAACCACTGAGTCACATCTGGTCTATGAATCTTTTTCCACAGTAGTGCAATACATTTTTTGGCATTAAGCAAACTGAGGTCTATGAATGCTCTTTCACTCTTATTAAAGTTATGTTTTTCTGGATACAGACCCAACAAAAACAGTTTAGGGTTCAATGTGAATTGTTTTGAAATTATTTTTTCAATTGTTACCCTCACCTCTTCCCAAAACATTCTGATTTTTCTACATTCCCATAAACAGTGAAATAGGGTTCCTTTACTTTCCATACATTTTGTGCATGTATCTGGTATGTTTTGTTATATCTATTTAACTCCACTGGTGTAACATACATCCGCATTAACCATTTAAAATGTATCAATTTAAGACGTACATTTATTGATTTGGTTTGAGCTTCTGTGCAAGCCAATTCCCATTGTTCCTCTGAAATTTCAATTTGCAGGTCTTCTTTCCAATAATTCAGTCTTTTTTGTGAGTTTTCACTTGAGAATAGTGTCAATGAGTTATAAAACTCTGAAATAATACCCTTTCTCTTACTATCATTTGTCAAAATTTTTTCCAAGGATGAATAAGGTCGGGTGAGAGCATTATTTTGATTTGATCGAATAAAATTCCTAAGCTGAAGATATTTAAAAAAATGTGTTCTATTAAGATTGAATTTGATCCTCAGTTCTTCAAAAGACATTATGTTATCTGAACGTGACAAATATAAGTCTTGAATCTTTTGAATCCCTTTTAAATTCCATACTTTAAATACAGCATCCGCTCTCCCTGGTGTAAAATATTGATTACCCCATATTGGGCTAAATTGTGACAATAAATGTGGTTCTTTTAAATATTTTTTGATTTCACACCATATTTTGATCATGTGCTTTACAATTGGATTTTTAACTTGTTTCTGTAATTTTTTAGCCGAGTCTGAGTATATGAATAAGGGAAGAGGTAAAGGTAAATTGTATGATTCCATTTCAGTCCAGTGAGGGAGATCATTTGATGAAAAATAATATGTTATAGACCTCAGTTGTGCTGACCAGTAATACAACATAAAGTTTGGACATTTCAGACCTCCACGATCAAATGGTAAATATAGTAAGGACAAACGTAATCTAGCCTTCCTATTGTTCCATATAAATTCCACTAACTTTTTTTTAATTCTTGAGAATAGATCTGAAGGTGGTGGTAAAGGAATGTATTGAAATAAATAAAGTATTTTTGGTAAGATATTACTTTTTAGTATATTAATTCTCCTGATCATCGACATTGGTAGTGACATCCATCTCTGAAGTAACTCATTAATATCTGTCATTAAGGCTTCATAGTTGGCACTGGCGACTGATTCTAGCTTAGGCAAAATTTGAATTCCTAAATATTTAAACTGATTTACAACATTGAATTGATTTACCTCAGGAGCTGGGTGATTTCTCTGGGTCTCATTTAGCATTAATATTGAAGATTTAGTTTTATTTATTTTATATCCTGATATTTCCCCAAAGTTCTTTATTAAATTTAACAAGGTCGGAATTTGACATAAAATTATGTCATCGGCATACAGGGAGATTTTATGTTCTGTTGGTCCTACTTTAATTCCATATATTTGTGGATGTAAACGTACTGCCATCGCTAAAGGTTCAATTGCCATAGTAAACAATAAGGGTGAAAGTGGACAGCCTTGTCAACATCCTCTATTGATTTTTATTGATTTTGAGATATTGCTGTTTTAGGATTTCTGCTGTAGCATTATTGTATATTATCTGAATCCATTTTATGAAATTATTTCCAAGTCCAAACCTTTGTAGGACTTCAAAAAGATAGGGCCATTTGACCCTATCACTTTCACGTTACTTTTAAATGCATACTTAAATCATCTTGCACACATAGAAAGATAATTTAAAGAGTCCGTGACATAATTCAACCAAGACATCATTAGAAAGAACTACTGTGTTTTTATTCTGTGTAGACAAAAAAATTCAATAAAATTTTGTTTCCATATCGTCGGCCTCCGTCGGTCTATGATGACCATGGAAGAGAATCCTAAACGTTTACTCTGCTGGAACAGCACCGCCTGTGGCTGAACAGGCCGATGCGCACTGGTGTTCTACCTTCCAGCGTTGGGCGTTGGTAGGATTCAAGCCTGGGCAGGAAGATAGGGAGGACAAGATGTTACCCATGCAGCATGTCCCCCCTCTCCACGTCACTGATGAATCCAAAGGAACAGCAGGGCTGCTATAGTTTGGCACCAGCGCTGTCGCAGGAGCTGCCAGAACGATGTTGAGCACAACAGAGAACTGCCTTAGGGGCTCCGACTCCGGATTTTTCCTCAGGGTTGACTCCCGAAGCATTTCCCGTGACCGGGTGTGCCACAAGGCAGCGGAGGTTTGAAATCAGGGTTTACCTTCCCCTAGATGGGCTACCTTCCCAGGTTGACGAGCCACCATCTACCCGAAGCATCTGGTTTTAAGGCGCCAGAGATCCGCCCTCGCCCCTTCTCCTATTAGTAAAAGCAGTTCCGCCGGGCTTAGAGACTAAACCACACGAGCAGGCTAGGAGTTGGACTTAGTTGTCAGAGGCTTTTCGAGACGCACACCGTAAGGAGCATTTTATGAGCAATGGGAGCTTAACCCCAGTGCCGCTCCTGGCTATGACAACCTTGGAACCTGTTTCCATATACTACCATAAATTACATCGTGATGCAGACGATTGCGATGTTCATTTGTTGAAAGTGGGTCAAACGCCGCCGCCATTTTGTGATGTAATGAGGTGAACCAAAGATGTAAACAAGCATGGCTGAGTACACTGAAGCGGAGGAAGTTGTGAGCAATTTCAGCGAAGATTTGAGCGATTTGTCGATAGTTTTTGAGGAAGAAGCAGGATCGAGTGATGAGAAGGGCGAGTTGGTTCTAAGGAAGGGCTGCAACCCTATTTATTTGAACCATATCGTTCAGGATGTGAAGATGACTCGCACGTTTCAGAGGATGAAGGGTTAGAGATGGACATTGGTCGCCTCCAAAACACTGAATGGTAATATACAGATAGATCTAAATTTCCCCAATCGGGTGGTCGGGGAAATAAATAAAAAAAGCTCAGATATTCAGTTTCGGGAGACAATGAGATTTATAAAAATGAAAACTGAGAAAAGTAATATAACATTTTTTCACACAAAGTCGTTCCATTTGGAGTCAAGTCAACACTCGGCTTCAAAATTCATAGGGGAGGATTTTACTTTCGGCGGAAAAATCAAATCAAGTGTGCTAATTTTTTTTCTCTTGTCGGGGAAATTCTGGTCACATCAGCGGGTTTGTAAACAAAACTATTAAATAACAATCGCCTAATTGTTAAAAGTCTTGAATCATATGTTATACAACATTATTTATGGGTCTTTACCTTCATAATGTACAGATATGTAGGTTAAAAATGTTGCTTGAAGATAAGCCTGCTTCTTCATGTTCCTCTTGAAGTTCTTCACTAGTGATCGTCGCTTCTGGCTTTTTTGTCAGCAGTTCTGAGACTTGCTAAATGAAATAATTAATTGCAATATTACACACTCTTAAGCAGGGACAAAAGCCCAAAATATTTCACCCACACACACACACACACACACACATACACTACCGTTCAAAAGTTTGGGGTCACCCAGACAATTATTTTGTTTTCTCCATGAAAAATCACACTTATTTACCACCATGAGTTGTAAAATGAATAGAAAATATAGTCAAGACATTGACAAGGTTAGAAATAATGATTTGTATTTGAAATAATAATTTTTTCCTTCAAACTTTGCTTTCATCAAAGAATCCTCCATTTGCAGCAATTACAGCATTGCAGACCTAACGTGATTGCACAAGGGTTTTCTAATCATCCATTAGCCTTCTGACGCAATGAGCAAATGCATTGTACCATTAGAACACTGGAGTGATAGTTGCTGGAAATGGGCCTCTATACACCTGTGTAGATATTGCACCAAAAACCAGACATTTGCAGCTAGAATAGTCATTTACCACATTAGCAATGTATAGAGTGTATTTCTGATTAGTTTAAAGTTATCTTCATTGAAAAAAAGTGCTTTTCTTTCAAAAATAAGGAAATTTCTAAGTGACCCCAAACTTTTGAACGGTAGTGTGTATATATATATACAGTATATATATATGTGGGTATACAGGTTAAAGAAATAACGATACTAATGACAAAACAACAGATAAAATATCCATAATGTGTTTCTTGTTTTGAGCTTGTAACTAAACACCCCAATTGTTTTGCCTAGTATCTGATGAGTACACACACCTCTATCACACCCTAAAACATAAACAAAGGGACTTAGTCTTTTCCGGGCGAGTTTTGACACTGTTGCTTCTCTGCGCTGTTTTGATATGTTGATATCGTCTTGAGCTGTGGGTTTTCGTTTGAAAACCGTAGGTATGGCAGTTGGTTTTAGAACCCATTTGTAACAAACTTTCAAGCCTAAAGATTCCTGTATAGCAGGTGCCTTCTCAAAACTGTCTGCAGTGAAATGACTGCTACAGAGTACAGAAGATGGTGTTGGTTGCCATTTGTCCCTTGTTCTCTGTACTTGCTTCACCCATTTTTTAAGAAGATCTGGATCTTTTGGGAATGAGAACAGGCTTATATGTTCACTGGAGCAATTAGAACACCCAGCTGCCACGCAAGGTTTCGACATTTCTTCGCTGATATAGAAGCTAGACAGCTTGTTTACATTGACAACACACGGATCAGCCGAGAGGAAACTCTCCTCATGACGTCATTTCCGAAAACGAGGCCCGTCTCAGGATATCGCGTTAATGCAACATGGCGCTAAATTTGAATTCACTTAGAAATATTTTTCCACTTATTTAGTGGTCGAAGTCAACAGAATCAACTAAAGTTAGGCCCAGAAATATTTGGACAGTGACACAAGTTTTGTTATTTTAGCTGTTTACGAAAACATATTCAGGATACAATTATATAATCAATATGGGCTTAAAGTGCAGACTCTCAGCTGTAATTTGAGAGTATTCACATCCAAATTGGAGCAAGGGTTTAGGAATTACAGCTCTTTAATATGTAGCCGCCTCTTTTTCAAGGGACCAAAAGTAATTGGATAATTGACTCAGAAGGCTGCAAAAAAAATAACAAGGCTGGCTGCATGGGCTCTTCCCTCGTTAACCTGTCATCAATTAAGCAGTTAAAAGGTCTGGAGTTGATTCCAGATGTGGCGTTTGCATTTGGATGCTGTTGCTGTGAACACACAACATGCAGTCAAAGGAGCTCTCAATGGAGGTGAAACAGACCATCCTGAGGCTGAAAAAAAAGAAGAAATCCATCAGAGAGATAGCAGAAATGTTAGGAGTGGTCAAATCAACAGTTTGGTATTCTGAGAAAAAAAGAGTGTACTGGTGAGCTTGGGAACTCAAAAAGGTGGAGGTGGTTATCAGTTAATGAATTAATTGATAACTTGCATCGCTAATAAATACATATTTTATGCATCAACAGTGGACAATTACAGTGTAGCTTCTAAACAACAATGAGGTTTTTGCACAGGAATAATGGAATCCATTGCAATCTCATAAATGCTACACAGTGCATCCAAAAAGTATTCACAGCACTTCATTTTCCCACATTTTGTTATGTTACAGCCTTATTCCAAAATGGATTAAATTAATTTTTTTCCTCAAAATTCTACACACAATACTCCATCATGACAATGTGGAAAAAAATGTTTTGGTTTTTTTAGATTTTTGCAGATTTATTAAAAATAAAAAACTAAGAAATCACATGTACATAAGTATTTACAGCCTTTGCCATGAAGCTCAAAATTGAGCTCAGGTGCATCCTGCTTCCACTGATCATCCTTGAGATGTTTTTACATTTTGATTGGAGTCCACCTGTGGTCAATTCAGTTGATTGGACATGATTTGGAAAAGCACACACCTGTCTATATAAGGTCCAACAGTTGACATGCATTGTCAGAGCACAAACCAAGCATGAAGTCAAAGGAATTGTCTGTAGACCTCCAAGACAGGATTGTCTCGAGGCAGAAATCTGGTGAAGGATACATAAAAATTTCTGCTGCTTTGAAGGTCCCAGTGAGAACAGTGGCCTCCATCATCCGTGACTGGAAGAAGTTCGGAACCACCAGGACTCTTCCTAGAGCTGGCCGACTGTCAAAACTGAGTGATCAGGGGAGAAGGGCCTTAGTCAGGGGGTGACCAAGAACCCGATGGTGGCTCTGTCAGAACTCCAGCGTTCCTCTGTGGAGAGAGGAGAACCTTCCAGAAGGACAACCATCTCTGCAGCAATCTACCAGCCAGGCCTGTATGGTAGAGTGGCCAGACAGAAGCCTCTCCTTTGTAAAAGACACATGGCAGCCCGCCTGGATTTTGCCAAAAGGCACCTTCAGGACTCTCAGACCATGAGAAACAAAATTCTCTGGTCTGATGAGACAAAGATTGAACTCTGTGACGTGAATGCCAGGTGCCATGTTTGGAGGAAACCAGGCACTGCTCATAACCACACCAGTGTTGGTAGCAGCATCATGCTGTGGGGATGTTTTTCAGCGGCAGAAACTGGGAGACTAGTCGGGGTAGAGGGAAAGATGAATGTAACAATATACAGAGATATCCTGGATGAAAACCTTCTCCAGAGCACTCTTGACCTCAGACTGGGGCGACTGTTCATCTTTCAGTAGGGCAACGACCCTAAGCACACAGCCAAGATATCGAAGTAGTGGCTTCAGAACAACTCTGTGACTGTCCATGAGTGGCCCAGCCAGAGCCCAGACTTGAATTCAATTGAATATCTCTGGAGAGATCTGACAATGGCTGTGCATCAATGCTTCCCATCCAACCTGATGGAGATTGAGAGGTGCTGCAAAGAGGAATTGGCCAAACTGCCCAAAAGATAGGTGTGCCAGGCTTGTGGCATCATATTCAAAAAGACTTGAGGCTGTAATTGCTGCCAAAGGTGCATCAACAAAGTATTGAGCAAAGGCTGTGAATACTTATGTACATGTGATTTCTTAGTTTTTTTGTTTTTAATAAATGTGCACAAATCTAAAAAAACAAAACAAAACTTTTTTCACATTGTCATTATGGGGTGTTGTGTGTAGAATTTTGAGGAAAAAAATGAATTTATTCCAAGTTGGAATAAGGTTGTAACATAAGAAAATGTGGAAAAAGTGAAGCACTGTGAATACTTTACAGATACATTGTATGTTGTTATCCAAACTGCAAGCACTTTGGCCAACACTATAATTTTTTTTCAGATGCAATAAAACCTCAAAACATTTACAGACACATTGTAGGTGGACTGGGATCAGGCAGTACACCTTTAACAAACGGGTGCTCTTGACTCCTGCAGCCGGTGATCACTTTTTGGCATGACACCGACAAAAACAATACCTCCTCCTATTGGCGGAGGTAATAAAAATTAAACCTTGTCCAGTGCTGTGTGTTGACATATCGTGTGGGTAATATGCCTCGCGAGACATCCTTAGCTTGTCTGCCGGTACTCTGTCCCTGTGCCGTTACACATCTTTCCTGAAAATGTCATCAAAATCCGTTCATAAACCGTGCAGTTTTCTTGCTTTTTCTTGGCGTCTTCAGATGAAATAATGTCAACCATCACATACTAGTGCTGTGTTCGAAATGTTCACTTGTTCCCCATATAGTGTACTATATAGTGAATCAGCCATTTTGTAGTGCTGTTCGAAGTCTTAACTGAAAATTTAATTCACTATACAGTACACTCAAAATATCCCACAATGCATTTTGAAAAGTACATTAGCCAATATGTTAAATCTCTAATTTCCCAGTTTGGGATCAATAAAGTACATCTATCTAATATATCCCATAATGCAATGCGCAACCAATGGTGCAGTGAGAGGAGAGCTTCACATCACAACATAAACTACCTTAAGGTATTTATATTTATTAAGTCAGCAAAACAATTTGATTTAATACATATTTACTACAAATTACATGCAGGTACTCATTTTTTACCGCCGTTAGTCTGTTATGTTTTACTGTCTCACCATGATGATGTCATTAATTGCAGCGAAAACAAGCCCAGTAGCATCCAAAAGCTGTTTATTTTATTGCTATATTGAGTTTACTATATAGTCCACTATATCTAAATTCATTATATAGCAAGGAGGGAGGGAGGGAATGAGTGAGTGAACATTCAAAATACAGCAGCAGATCATGTGTATGGGTACGGAGGTGAACGTAACTGTGTGGACACGTCTTAAAGGGGAAGCTCAATATTATTTTCCCCCCAAAAATGTCTGGATCCAGATCGTAATCTGGATCATCACCAAAATCTAATCATCTGTTCCCTGTGCCATTACACGCCTTTCCTGAAAATTTCATCAAAATCCATTCAGAACTTTTTGAGTAATGTTGCTAACAGCAGACAGACAGACAGATAAATCAACAACCCAATCAACCAACCAACCAACACAGCCGAAAACATTGCCACCTCCTCTTGGCGGAGGTAAAAACAATTTTGTTGCAAGGCAGAATATTTTTTAAGATTATAATCAAAATTAAACTGGGTTTATTAATGCAACCATGTAAATGTATTAACAGGCATAGTTTGATGCTTGACAGTTTGGTTTTAATCTTTTTCATGCTGTCATTTGACCCATAAAGTATAGGATAACTCTTGTGAAATGGCTTAAAAACTTCTGACTTGACCTGCTGGTTAGTCAACACTTCATGTATCACATGGGCTTGAATAAATTGCAACCACTTTGGTGCATCATTTGTCCATTCACTAGAAATCTGTTAGTGTTTTTCGCAGAGATGATGCTAGGTGGAATATTAACAGCCACTGCAAGTATAATAGACTGTGTTTTTTTTTTCCACAATATCTTTATTGAACCTTTTTTTTTTTAACAAACATGATACAAACAATCAAACACTAACACTAAAGTACTACAAAAAAAAAAAAAAAAAAAAAAGATGCACTAAAAACACCAACAACCACCAGCAAAATCAAATCTTCAACAATGCTCCTCTGTTTAGTCTAGACACTCCAATACATGAGTATACATATTATGTTCACCAGTTTGGAATTTACAAGGTCCACACACATCATTCACCTTCTTCTTCAAAAGTTATGTTTAAATTTTTTACATAATCAATAAAAGGTCTCCATATATTCTCAAACACAATTTCCTTTGATTTCAGTATATATGTTATTCTTTCTAATGGAAGGTTTGTTAACATCTGTCTTAACCACTGAGTCACATCTGGTCTATGAGTCTTTTTCCATAATAGTGCAATACATTTTTTGGCATTAAGCAAACTGAGGTCTATGAATGTTCTGTCACTTTTATTAAAATTATGCTTTTCTGGGTACAGACCCAACAAAAACAATTTAGGATTCAATATGATTTGTTTTGAGATTATTTTTTCAATTGTTACCCTCACCTCTTCCCAAAACATTCTTATTATTCTACATTCCCATACACAATGAAATAGAGTTCCTTTACTTTCCATGCATTTTGTGCATGTATCTGGTATATTTTTGTTATATCTATTTAACTCCTCCGGTGTAACATACATCCGCATTAACCATTTGAAATGTATCAATTTAAGGCGTACAATTATTGATTTGGTTTGAGCTTCTGTACAAGCCAATTCCCATTGTTCCTCTGAAATTTCAGTTTGCAGATCTTCTTTCCAGTAGTTTAATCTTTTCAGTGAATTTTCACTTGAAGATAGTGTCAATGAGTTATAAAACTCTGAAATAATACCCTTTCTTTTACTATCTTTCATCATCATTTTTTCCAAGGATGAATAAATAGGTCGAGTGAGAGCTTTATTTTGATTTGATCGAATAAAGTTTCTAAGTTGAAGATATTTAAAAAAATGTGTTCTATTGAGATTAAATTTGATCCTCAGCTCTTCAAAAGACATTATGTTATCTGCACATGGCAAATATAAATCCTGAATCTTTTGTATCCCTTTTAAATTCCATACTTTAAATACAGCGTCCGCTCTCCCTGGTTTAAAATATTGATTACCCCATATTGGACTAAATTGTGACAATAACTGTGGTTCTTTTAAATAGTTTTTAGCTTCACACCATATTTTGATCATATGCTTTACAAATGGATTTTTAACTTGTTTTTGTAATTTTTTTGCCGAATCTGAGTATATGAATATGGGAAGAGGTAAAGGTAAATTGTATGATTCCATTTCAGTCCAGTGAGGGAGATCATTTGATGAAAAATAATATGTCATAGACCTCAGTTGTGCCGACCAATAATACAACATAAAATTTGGACATTTCAGACCTCCACGATCAAATGGTAAATATAATAAAGACAGACGTAATCTAGCCCTCCTGTTGTTCCATATAAATTCCACTAACTTTTTTTTTATTCTTGAGAATAAATCTAAAGGTGGTGATAAGGGAATGTATTGAAATAAATAAAGTATTTTAGGTAAAATATTACTTTTAAGTATATTGATTCTCCCGATCATCGACATTGGTAGTGACATCCATCTCTGAGTTAACTCATTGATATCTGTCATTAAGGCTTCATAGTTGACACTGGCGACTGATTCTAGCTTAGGCACAATTTGGATTCCTAAATATTTAAACTGATTTACAACATTGAACTGATTTACCTCAGGGGCTGGGTAATTTCTCTGGGTCTCATTTAGCATTAATATTGAAGATTTTTTTTTTTTTTTTTTCCACAATATCTTTATTGAACCTTTTTTTTTTTTTTAACAAACATGATACAAACAATCAAACACTAACACTAAAGTACTACAAAAAAAAAAATACCCTAAAAACACCAACAACCACCAACAAAATCAAGTCTTCAACAATGCTCCTCTGTTTAGTCTAGACAATCCAATACATTAGTATACATATTATGTTCACCAGTTTGGAATTTACAAGGTCCACACACATCATTCACCTTCTTCTTCAAGAGTTATGTTTAAATTTTTTACATAATCAATAAAAGGTCTCCATATATTCTCAAACACAATTTCCTTTGATTTCAGTATATATGTTATTCTTTCTAATGGAAGGTTTGTTAACATCTGTCTTAACCACTGAGTCACATCTGGTCTATGAGTCTTTTTCCATAATAGTGCAATACATTTTTTGGCATTAAGCAAACTGAGGTCTATGAATGTTCTTTCACTTTTATTGAAATTATGCTTTTCTGGGTACAGACCCAACAAAAACAGTTTAGGATTCAATATGATTTGTTTTGAGATTATTTTTTCAATTGTTACCCTCACCTCCTCCCAAAACATTCTTATTAATCTACATTCCCATAAACAATGAAATAGGGTTCCTTTACTTTCCATGCATTTTGTGCATGTATCTGGTATATTTTTGTTATATCTATTTAACTCCTCCGGTGTAACATACATCCGCATTAACCATTTGAAATGTATCAATTTAAGGCGTGCATTTATTGATTTGGTTTGAGCTTCTGTACAAGCCAATTCCCATTGTTCCTCTGAAATTTCAATTTGCAGATCTTCTTTCCAGTAGTTTAATCTTTTCAGTGAATTTTCACTTGAAGATAGTGTCAATGAGTTATAAAACTCTGAAATAATACCCTTTCTTTTACTATCTTTCATCATCATTTTTTCCAAGGATGAATAAATAGGTCGAGTGAGAGCTTTATTTTGATTTGATCGAATAAAGTTTCTAAGTTGAAGATATTTAAAAAAATGTGTTCTATTGAGATTAAATTTGATCCTCAGCTCTTCAAAAGACATTATGTTGTCTGCACATGGCAAATATAAATCCTGAATCTTTTGTATCCCTTTTAAATTCCATACTTTAAATACAGCGTCCGCTCTCCCTGGTTTAAAATATTGATTACCCCATATTGGACTAAATTGTGACAATAACTGTGGTTCTTTTAAATAGTTTTTAGCTTCACACCATATTTTGATCATATGCTTTACAAATGGATTTTTAACTTGTTTTTGTAATTTTTTTGCCGAATCTGAGTATATGAATATGGGAAGAGGTAAAGGTAAATTGTATGATTCCATTTCAGTCCAGTGAGGGAGATCATTTGATGAAAAATAATATGTCATAGACCTCAGTTGTGCCGACCAATAGTACAACATAAAATTTGGACATTTCAGACCTCCACGATCAAATGGTAAATATAATAAAGACAAACGTAATCTAGCCCTCCTGTTGTTCCATATAAATTCCACTAACTTTTTTTTTATTCTTGAGAATAGATCTAAAGGTGGTGATAAGGGAATGTATTGAAATAAATAAAGTATTTTAGGTAAAATATTACTTTTAAGTATATTGATTCTCCCGATCATCGACATTGGTAGTGACATCCATCTCTGAGTTAACTCATTGATATCTGACATTAAGGCTTCATAGTTGACACTGGCGACTGATTCTAGCTTAGGCATAATTTGGATTCCTAAATATTTAAACTGATTTACAACACTGAATTGATTTACCTCAGGGGCTGGGTAATTTCTCTGGGTCTCATTTAGCATTAATATTGAAGATTTAGTTTTATTTATTTTATATCCTGATATTTCCCCAAAATTCTTTATTAAATTCAACAAGGTTGGAATTGATTTTTTTAGATTCGACATAAACAAAATTATATCATCGGCGTACAGGGAGATTTTATGTTCTGTTGGTCCAACTTTAATTCCATATATTTGTGAATGTAAACGTATCGCTATCGCTAAAGGTTCAATTGCCATAGTAAACAGTAAAGGTGAAAGTGGACAGCCTTGTCGACATCCTCTATTGATTTTTATTGGTTTTGAAATATTGTTATTTGTTAGGATTTCTGCTGTAGCATTATTGTATATTATTTGAACCCATTTTATGAAATTATTTCCAAGTCCAAACCTTTGTAGGACTTCAAAAAGAAAGGGCCATTCAAATCTATCAAAGGCCTTTTCGGCGTCCAATGATAGGAGAGCTGTATCCGGTGCTTCTTTATTAAAATAAATAATATTAAATAGTCTTCTTACATTATGGAAGCCTTGTCTACCCTTTATAAAGCCATTCTGATCTCGATTAATAATATTTGGTAAAATTTCTTGTATTCGTCTTGCTAAAATTTTACAGATTATCTTAAGGTCGGCGTTTAATAGGCTTATTGGTCTCATATTTTCACATTTATTAGAGGGCTTACCTGGTTTTGGCAACAGTATAATTAAGGCATTATTTATGTATGATGGTAAATTATTATTTTGAAATGCTTCTAAAACCATTTCCAAAAAAGGTTTTATTAATTTATTCTTAAATTTTTTATAAAGGTCAACTGGAAGACCATCTGGTCCTGCACTTTTTCCTGATTTCATATTATCAATGGCTAGCCCAACTTCTTCTTGACTAATTTTAGACTCCAATATCTCCCTGTTTTCATTTGGAATACACGGTATAGATAGTTCGTTCAAAAACCCATTTAGTTTTGTTAAATCAGGTTCATTTTTGGTATCATATAATTTTTCATAGTAATCTCTAAAGGCTCTATTAATTTCTAAAGGATCTATAACTACCTGTCCGTTACTTATAATACTAGTAATTGGTGTTTTAATTTCTAATTGTTTAATCTGCCATGCTAATAATTTTCCTGATTTTTCACCTTGTTCATAAAAAGATTGTTTCAATCTTAGAAGACTCGAGGCAGCTCTATTCGCTGATTTTTTGTCGTATTCAGCTCTCAAAATCAGTAATTCATTCTCCAACCTTGGGTCACTTCCTGCATACACTTTTTCCTGAAGACTTTTTATTTTATGTTCCAATTTAGCTCTCTCCTCTCGAGTCTTCTTAGATTTTGATCCTGTATAACTAATAATATGTCCCCTAATAAAAGCTTTGAAAGCCTCCCACTTTACACATGCTGATGTTTGTGTAGTATTGATGTCAAAGAACTCGTCTATCTGTTTTTCTATATACTTGACAAATTCCTCATCCTGAAGCCATTTATGCTGAAATTGCCATCTACCTGATTCCTTTGTCAATTTTTTATCTACATATATTAGACAACAGGGTGCATGATCAGAAATCACAATGTTATCATAAAAGCAGTTTTGAATCTTGGACCTTAATTCTGTGGAAATCAAAAAATAATCAATACGTGAGAATGTCTTGTAGGTACTGGAATAACAAGAATAGGCTTTAACTTGTGGTTTCATTTCTCTCCATATATCTAACAATCTCAATTCTTTCATAAAATGATTAATAGTCATCCTACATCCAATGTGCGTACAATCCAGTCCTGTTGATCTATCCACACCTGGATTCAATGTACAATTAAAATCCCCTGCTATTATATGTTGCCCTGTAAGTGATGATAAGATGAGAAATAAATTAGCAAAGAACTTCTGATCATCTATATTGGGACCATATAAGTTCACAAGATTTATATTTTCTAATAGCAAAGAACCTTGAATGATTACATATCTTCCAAATTTGTCTCCAATTACATTTTTCACCTGAAAAGGAACTGATTTATGTATGAGAGTCATAACTCCCCTGGCTCGGGATGAAAATGAAGAGGTGAATACACTTCCCTGCCATCTACTCCTAATTCTTTTAACATCCTCCTCTATCAGATGAGTTTCTTGTAAAAACACAATTCTTGAACCCATGTCCTTTATTTTATTCATAACTTGTTTAAGTTTTTTTAAATTTTGTAGACCTCTGCAATTCCATGAAGTTAAATTAAGATTAACACTTTGGTCCATGATCAATAGAGAGTTTGGGATTACCTTGCAGTGTAAACATGCTCATACAGAGAAGCAAAAACATGAGTGGTTGAACATTCATCCTACAAACTACACACAAACAAATTTCCCCTTCCCACACTTGTGGCAAACCCCCCAAAATCAAAAGAAAAATTCTGTCTCCCGATATAGCCATCGACTGTTCCACACCCACGGGGAACAGCCTAAGCCACTCCTTCTTCATCCTCCCAATCACCCCAACTCTACTGCTTTTAATGACGTAACATTAACTCTCCTCTGTAGTTTTCCAACTTAACTCCAAAATTTTTAACAACTTTGTACATCATAGTTTTTTTTTTTGTTTGTTTTGTTTTTGTTTTGTTTTTTTAATATATAATACAATCTATATTTTGTAAACTTACTATTTACTTCAAGTCAGTCAGATGCCTGTGCAAATGCTTAATTATTCTACCTTATATTTTGTTCATGCTTAGCTCCCACCAGTCTCTTCTTCTTCTTTGATCTTCTTGATGAACTCCTGCGCCTCCTCTGGGGTCTTGAAGATGTGGGTTCTGCCCTCATACGTGGTCAGCAGTCTCGCAGGATAGATTACACCATGACGAATCCCAAGGTTGCGCAGCTCCTTACGTACGGGATCAAACTGCTTCCTCAATTGCTGGATTCCTGTAGCCAAATCTGGGTAGAACCGCACCTGCTGGTCCTGGTGTTTAATCTCTCCTTTAGCACGTGCAGCGTTGAAGATCTTCATCCTGTCTCTGTTGCTAAGAAACTTCATAATTAAGGTCCTCGGCGGTCCCTTATCTCTCCGTGGGCCAATACGATGTGCTTTTTCCAGAACCACTGCTGATTGCAACTCCTCGCTGCCCAGCACCTCCGGAATCCACTTTTCCAGAAAGGAACATACGTCCCGACCTTCTGATTCCTCTGGAAGACCCACCAGCCTCAAATTATTCTGTCTCGACCGAGATTCCAAATCCAAAATATTATCTTCCAGAGATTTATTTTTTTTTTCCAAAGTGCGCACCTTTAATTGAAGACGGGTGACGTCATCTTCAGCACTAGCGAGACGGAGCTCCATCTGCGCCGTTCGTTCTACACAGTCACCCAATTCCTTTCTTATTCCTTCCAACGCTGTCATAATCCCATCAAATCTAGAGGAAAAGTCCGCTCTCATTGAACTCATGGCAGCCATCAGCGCATCTGCGCCTCCCCGCGCAAACATCGCACCGCCGCCAGCTTCCTCCGCCATATATGGAGTTTTGTTTGCTGCGTCACAGACCTGAAAGTCCGTTAATTTGGACTGTTTCGGCGGCTCGCTTTTTCCTTTTCCTGGTTTTCCAGCCTTAGGCTTCGCCGACATATCCCCGCCCAAATGCTGGGATACGTTCTGTCCCAAATGAGAGAGTTATTTGCCGATTTTTTTTCTCCAGGAGCAGAGCAGAGCGAGACACGTCCGTCCTACGTGGCAGCCATAACCGGAAGTCCAATATTGAAGATTTAGTTTTATTTATTTTATAAATAAAATTCAACAAGGTTGGAATTGATTTTTTTAGATTCGACATAAACAAAATTATGTCATCGTCATACAGGGAGATTTTATGTTCTGTTGGTCCAACTTTAATTCCATATATTTGTGAATGTAAACGTATTGCTATCGCTAAAGGTTCAATTGCCATAGTAAACAGTAAAGGTGAAAGTGGACAGCCTTGTCGACATCCTCTATTGATTTTTATTGGTTTTGAAATATTGTTATTTGTTAGGATTTCTGCTGTAGCATTATTGTATATTATTTGAACCCATTTTATGAAATTATTTCCAAGTCCAAACCTTTGTAGGACTTCAAAAAGAAAGGGCCATTCAACTCTATCAAAGGCCTTTTCGGCGTCCAGTGATAGGAGAGCTGTATCCGGTGCTTCTTTATTAGAATAAATAATATTGAATAGTCTTCTTACATTATGGAAGCCTTGTCTTCCCTTTATAAAGCCATTCTGATCTCGATTAATAATATTTGGTAAAATTTCTTGTATTCGTCTTGCTAAAATTTTACAGATTATCTTAAGGTCGGCGTTTAATAGGCTTATTGGTCTCATATTTTCACATTTATTAGAGGGCTTACCTGATTTTGGCAGCAGTATAATTAAGGCATTATTTATGTATGATGGTAAATTATTATTTTGAAATGCTTCTAAAACCATTTCCAAAAAAGGTTTTATTAATTTATTCTTAAATTTTTTATAAAGGTCAACTGGAAGACCATCTGGTCCTGCACTTTTTCCTGATTTCATATTGTCAGTGGCTAGCCCAACTTCTTCTTGACTAATTTTAGACTCCAATATCTCCCTGTTTTCATTTGGAATACACGGTATAGATAGTTCGTTCAAAAACCCATTTAGTTTTGTTAAATCAAATTCATTTTTAGTATCATATAATTTTTCATAGTAATCTCTAAAGGCTCTATTAATTTCTAAAGGATCTATAACTACCTGTCCGTTACTTATAATACTAGTAATTGGTGTTTTAATTTCTAATTGTTTAATCTGCCATGCCAATAATTTTCCTGATTTTTCACCTTGTTCATAAAAAGATTGTTTCAATCTTAGAAGACTCGAGGCAGCTCTATTCGCTGATTTTTTGTCGTATTCAGCTCTCAAAATCAGTAATTCATTCTCCAACCTTGGATCACTTCCTGCATACACTTTTTCCTGAAGACTTTTCATTTTATGTTCCAATTTAGCTCTCTCCTCTCGAGTCTTCTTAGATTTTGATCCTGTATAACTAATAATATGTCCCCTAATAAAAGCTTTGAAAGCCTCCCACTTTACACATGCTGATGTTTGTGTAGTATTGATGTCAAAGTACTCGTCTATCTGTTTTTCTATATACTTGACAAATTCCTCATCCTGAAGCCACTTATGCTGAAATTGCCATCTACCTGGTTCCTTTGTCAATTTTTTATCTACATATACTGTATTAGACAACAGGGTGCATGATCAGAGATCACGATGTTATCATAAAAGCAGTTTTGAATCTTGGATCTTAATTCTGTGGAAATCAAAAAATAATCAATACGTGAGAATGTCTTGTAGGTACTGGAATAACAAGAATAGGCTTTAACTTGTGGTTTCATTTCTCTCCATATATCTAACAATCTCAATTCTTTCATAAAATGATTAATAGTCATCCTACATCCATTGTGCGTACAATCCAGTCCTGTTGATCTATCTATACCTGGATTCAATGTACAATTAAAATCCCCTGCTATTATATGTTGCCCTGTAAGTGATGATAAAATAAGAAATAAATTAGCAAAGAACTTTTGATCATCTATATTGGGACCATATAAGTTCACAAGATTTATATTTTCTAATAGCAAAGAACCTTGAATGATTACATATCTTCCAAGTTTGTCTCCAATTACATTTTTCACTTGAAAAGGGACTGATTTATGTATGCGAGTCATAACTCCCCTGGCCCGGGATGAGAATGATGAGGTGAATACACTTCCTTGCCATCTACTCCTAATTCTTTTTATATCCTCCTCTATTAGATGAGTTTCTTGTAAAAACACAATTTTTGAACCCATGTCTTTTATTTTATTCATAACTTGTTTAAGTTTTTTTAAATTTTGTAGACCTCTGCAATTCCATGAAGTTAAATTAAGATTAACACTTTGGTTTATGATCAATAGAGAGTTTGGGATTACCTTGCAGTGTAAACATGCTCATACAGAGAAGCAAAAACATGAGTGGTTGAACATTCATCCTACAAACTACACACAAACAAATTCCCCCTTCCCACACTTGTGGCGAACCCCCCAAAATCAAAAGAAAAATTCCGTCTCCCGATATAGCCATCGACCGCTCCACACCCACGGGGAACAGCCTAAGCCACTCCTTCTTCATCCTCCCAATCACCCTAACTCTACTGCTTTTAATGACGTAGCATTAACTCTCCTCTGTAGTTTTCCAACTTAACTCCAAAATTTTTAACAACTTTGTACATCATAGTTTTTTTGTTTGTTTTGTTTTTGTTTTTTTTTTAATATATAATACAATCTATATTTTGTAAACTTGCTATTTACTTCAAGTCAGTCAGATGCCTGTGCAAATGCTTAATTATTCTACCTTATATTTTGTTCATGCTTAGCTCCCACCAGTCTCTTCTTCTTCTTTGATCTTCTTGATGAACTCCTGCGCCTCCTCTGGGGTCTTGAAGATGTGGGTTCTGCCCTCATACGTGGTCAACAGTCTCGCAGGATAGATTACACCATGACGAATCCCAAGGTTGCGCAGCTCCTTACGTATGGGATCAAACTGCTTCCTCAATTGTTGGATTCCTGTGGCCAAATCTGGGTAGAACCGCACCTGCTGATCCTGGTGTTTAATCTCTCCTTTAGCTCGTGCAGCGTTGAAGATCTTCATCCTGTCTCTGTTGCTAAGAAACTTCATAATTAAGGTCCTCGGCGGTCCCTTATCTCTCCGTGGGCCAATACGATGTGCTTTTTCCAGAACCACTGCTGATTGCAACTCCTCGCTGCCCAGCACCTCCGGAATCCACTTTTCCAGAAAGGAATATACGTCCCGACCTTCTGATTCCTCTGGAAGACCCACCAGCCTCAAATTATTCTGTCTCGACCGAGATTCCAAATCCAAAATATTATCTTCTAGACATTTATTTTTTTTTTTCCCAAAGTGCGCACTTTTAATTGAAGACGGGTGACGTCATCTTCAGCACTAGCAAGACGGAGCTCCATCTGCGCCGTTCGTTCTACACAGTCACCCAATTCCTTTCTTATTCCTTCCAACGCTGTCATAATCCCATCAAATCTAGAGGAAAAGTCCGCTCTCATTGAACTCATGGCAGCCATCAGCGCATCTGCGCCGCTCCCCGCAGATTTCGCACCGTTGCCAGCCTCCTCCGCCATATATGTGGGTGTTTATATATTTACATATTTATTCCATCTAGCTACAATGCTCTGCACTGTGTGTTCATATATTCATATATTTATTCCATCCAGCTACAATGCTCTGCACTGTGTGTCTGTGTGTGTGTGTGTGTGTGTATATATATATTTTATAGTAATATGTACATATGTATATTAGCTGCTCTTGCTTGCTTGTTTTTTCTTGCCTTCTGATTGTTGCTCTGAGTGTTGCTATCCCTGTGCTGTTGCAATCCTGGAATTTCCCCGTTGTGGGACTAATAAAGGCTTATCTTATCTTATCTTATCTTATCTTATATGGAGTTTTGTTTGCTGAGTCACAGACCTGAAAGTCCGTTAATTTGGACTGTTTCGGCGGCTCGCTTTTTCCTTTACCTGGTTTTCCAGCCTTAGGCTTCGCCGACATATCCTCGCCCAAACGCTGGGATACGTTCTGTCCCAAATGAGAGAGTTATTTGCCGATTTTTTTCTCCAGGAGCAGAGCAGAGTGAGACACGTCCGTCTTACGTGGCAGCCATAACCGGAAGTCAATAGACTGTGTTTTTGATTTTAAAAAATCTAAACCAGTGATATGAATTTAATGGAATTTGTTTTTATTACTTTACAATCGTCCCACTTTTATTTTGAAAGTTCCGCTCCTCTGTTTCATACCATCAGGCCAGTCTGGTGCAGGAGGGAAGGCATTGATTCATCATTGTTATTTACTGTAGCTTTGTCTTTAGCCCTTGCACAGGGGATTATTTCCTGTGATCACACAGACCAAACCAGCTTCATGCTACTCTGAACCCCCCCCCCCCCAACTTTATGAGAGCCTATCTTTATTCAGGTGTGTTTTTAGCCCACCTGCTAACTGAAACGGAGGCAGAAAACCACCAACTTGGTCACGGGGAGAAGAGCACTAGAGGTCAGTCTAACATCCATAGAGGCTCTGTGGAACAGAGCACAAGTCCAGCCATACAAGAAGTTTGTTTGCTTCCATGAAAAGAAAGACTCAGTAAAACACCACGACTATTTCTCTATTTATTTTCCCAATTTAAAAAGGTGTAGCTGCCCATATTTTAGCATGTAAGCACATGTGCATACACTTGGTCCTCGCTTACTTTTTTCACCTCCACAGATGCCATGAGAAACATTGTGGTAGATGAAGGGTCAGGTGATAGGTTGATGAGAGAAAAAAATCTATGAACTCTGTAAGATTAGTGAGTCAGGTGCACCAAAGCTGTAAATTGTATGCGATCAGTGACTGAGAAAAATAATTAGAAGACAATTTTGAGCTTAAAGTATACAGTCAAACTTAATAATTTCCCTTTCTTGTCTCTACTGAATGGTAGCGCTAGCCAGGGTCTCCTGCTGTGTTTGAACTATGCTGCGTAATATCCTTCATGCCAAAGGCTGTAGCACTCTTTATTTGCACTGGTGACAAGTCCACAGATTATTTTCCTCATAATACATAACTCCTCTTTGTTAATAAAATGTCTGACTGTTGTTAAAAAAAAAAACAACAAACCTGTGTTGCATATTAAGGACCATGCTATAATTGTAAAATATAATAACTAGAAAAGCACTCAGAGAGCGCATTCCTCTGTCATGGCTCCTTCCGTCCCTCATGGATCGCCTCCAAAATGTAATGGGTTTGTTTTGGAGGATTCTTGCTAACACAGTGTGAGAAGATGAGAGCCTTGATGGAGGTATGCGTTTTTGAATCATCACCAAAATGTTACGGGTTCCTCTCTAGCCCAAGGACCACCTCTGGTGAAAATTTCATCCAAATCCATCCAGTAGTTTTTGCGTAATCCTGCTAACAGACAAACGGATCAATGGACGAACAAATAGGCAGACAAACCACCCCGATTACATAACCTCCTTGGTGGAGGTAATAATAACAATGCAACAATGCATCAGATTTATATAGCGCTTTTCATAGACACTCAAAACGCTTTACAGTGGATACAATTATTCATTCACTCCACAGACAATGGTAGTGGTAAGCTACTACTGTAGCCACAGCTGCCCTGGGGCTGACTGACAGAAACGTGGCGCCAATCCACGCCAATGGCCTCTCTGACCACTACTGAACATTTATACACATTCATGCCCAGAGTCATGGACACTGGAGGCAAGATGGATAAAGTGTCTTTCCCAGGGACACAACGGTAGGATGGCTGGTGAGAGCGGGATTCGAGCCACCAACCCTCCGGTTATTAGACGACCCGTTCTACCTCCTGAACCACTGCTGCCCAGAGGTATACAGTAGATATAGTTTTGATTGTTTTTGTGATTGACCCCCTTTTAATTTAGAATCAAGTGAGCAGAATTTTTCCTTAAAACGCTTTTAAAGTGTTTGTACTCTTACACTTTCTTCATTCAGTTTATACAAAGTTAATATGACATCATTGATTAACACCCATCACCTAGTAAATGCCTTATTTGCCAACATGATTAGTTTTTTCCGTATTTGGTACATAGTATATCAACTCAAATACAAAAAAGAGATCCACAGAAATGGAATTAAGAAATACTCTGTATTTTTCAAAGCAGATTTAAGGGGTTGGATGCAAGGTGCCACCACTTCACATAAACTTTTGAGAAAAACTATAAAGTGAGGGAATTAATATCTGTGGCATGCATTCAGTTAACTGATAAATTTACCATGTGTCCGTAGGGTTGTGATTGCTGTGGCAGGAATACTTTCCACTGACTCTTAAGGCTTGCATAATACGGAAAGGGACAGCATGACGAAGGTCAGAAAAACAGTGCAAGCTTTTGCCAGTAAATAGATGAAATTTGGCAAAGGGTCAGCAGTTTGGGGTGTATTTGCTTTCTCCCTCTGCACTCTCTTCTCCTGTCATGAGTAGGTTAGTCCATAAGAGGGGAATGTGAATCATAATGCATGAGGAGGGCAGCGTCAACACACAATTCTGTTTTTGTTTCAACCATGTGAGCCCAGAGAGCTAGCATTAGAAGAGCTAACACCATGCTCTTTTTCAGCCTGAAAGCTCAGAGCTCTACATGTGGATAACAGAGAGAAGGAGAGAGACGGAAGCATTGAGAGGCAAGCAAAGACCTGCCTCTGCTTTTGGCACCTCCGTGTACTGTAGAGTAGCTATGATCTCACTGGCCAACTAGCATGGATTGTAAGTACTGAGTGGGGTATTGAAATTCCTGAAACGACAGCTCCCCCTTGCATTTTTAGCGTGTGGTTTAGAGTGTGACTAAGGTTGGCAGGGCATCTTGATGTTTCAGTGAATGAATTGCAAACTTGAGTATGCAAAAAGGCGTTTTGTAAAAACAGGTCTAGACACGATACACTTGATCGCTTTTTTTCTAGTCTACTTTTAATTTGGAGGCTGGAGATTTTAGAGGCACAGGCCCACATTGATCAAGAAAAACCTGCCCCCTGGTGGTTACCATTATGGTATGGTTTGGTGTAGTTTTTAAGTGAGGACACTGCAGTTGTGACGAAGTTTGTGTGCGTGTGTTCTTAAAAGGGTTTGCAGCTCGACTGGCTTGTTTATTACCTCCATCAAGGTAATGTAATTGTGGTGGTTTGTCTATTTGTCAATCTGTCCGTCTGTCTGTTAGCAGGATTACGCAAAAACTACCGGATGGATTCTGATGAAAATTTCACTAGAGGCAGCCCTTGGTCCAAGGATAAACCCATCAAATTTTGGTGATGATATGAGAGTGCATACCTCCACCAAGGACCTTGTTTGAATTTATGCAGCAGGATTACACAAAAACTACTGGATGGATTTGGATTAAAATTTTCACCAGACATGGGCCTTGGCCTAGAGAGGAACCCATAACATTTTGGTAATGATCCGAGAATGCATACCTCCACCAAGGCTCTTATCTTCTCACAGTGTGTTAGCAAGAACCCCCCAAAACTACTGGACAGACTTTGATGCAATTTTCACCAGGACTGGCTCGTGGCCTGCATATAAACCATTACATTTTGGAGGTGATCCATGAGGGATGGAAGGAGACTTGGCTGAGGTATGTGCTCTCTGAGTGCTTTTCTAGTTCATTGGTTGGGATTATTCTGTTTAACCTGTCTAGTTCTTAGATGTGTTGGGGTCAAAAAAGTGATCTGATCTGGGTGTCACACCACTGATCTTTGGGTTGAAAAACATTGTGTAATTTGCTAACTGCATGGTGGTAATCTTAACATTGAGGAAACTGAGTAGGACTGTACCCATTATTTGATTAACTGGATATTTGTTCATCAGATTTGTAATTCCCATGCCCCCCCCCCCCCAACAATGCTTGATAATAAAGATAAATAACAACATTGGCATTACCAGATTTACTGTCCCAAAAAGGGAAAAGGTTGCAGTATCATGATGGTCACAAAATTTATTAAACATGCCAGAATTACGTATATTTGAAAAAAATGCTAATGTAGCCCAGTGGAAAGTTTGGGATATACTGTTATTTGTTCATTTATTTAGAGTGGGGCAAAAAAGTATTTAGTCAGCCACCAATTGTGCAAGTTCTCCCACTTAAAAGATGAGAGAGGTCTCCAATTTTCATCATAGGTATACCTCTAACTTCTTCTTTAAGAGGCTCCTCTGTCCTCCACTCGTTACCTGTATTAATGGCACCTGTTTGAACTCGTTATCAGTATAAAAGACACCTGTCCACAACCTCAAACAGTCACACTCCAAACTCCACTATGGCCAAGACCAAAGAGCTGTCAAAGGACACCAAAAACAAAATTGTAGACCTGAACCAGGCTGGGAAGACTGAATCTGCAATAGGTAAGCAGCTTGGTGTGAAGAAATCAACTGTGGGAGCAATTATTAGAAAATGGAAGACATACAAGACCACTGATAATCTCCCTCGATCTGGGGCTCCACACAAGATCTCACCCCGTGGGGTCAAAATGATCACGAGAACGGTGAGCAAAAATCCCAGAACCACACGGGGGGACCTAGTGAATGATCTGCAGAGAGCTGGGACCAAAGTAACAAAGGCTACATCAGAAACACACTACGCCTCCAGGGGACTCAAATCCTGCAGTGCCAGACGTGTCCCCCTGCTTAAGCCAATACATGTCCAGGCCCGTCTGAAGTTTGCTAGAGAGCATTTGGATGATCCAGAAGAGGATTGGGAGAATGTCATATGGTCAGATGAAACCAAAATAGAACTTTTTGATGAAAACTCAACTTGTCGTGTTTGGAGGAGAAAGAACATCATACCTACTGTGAAGCATGGGGGTGGAAACATCATACTTTGGGGCTGTTTTTCTGCAAAGGGACCAGGATGACTGATCCGTGTAAAGGAAAGAATGAATGGGGCCATGTGTCGTGAGATTTTGAGTGAAAACCTCCTTCCATCAGCAAGGGCATTGAAGATGAAACGTGGCTGGGTCTTTCAGCATGACAATGATCCCAAACACACCACCCGGGCAACGAAGGAGTGGCTTCGTAAGAAGCATTTCAAGGTCCTGGAGTGGCCTAGCCAGTCTCCAGATCTCAACCGCATAAAAAATCTTTGGAGGGAGTTGAAAGTCCATGTTGCCCAGCGACGGCCCCAAAACATCACTGCTCTAGAGGAGATCTGCATGAAGGAATGGGCCAAAATACCAGCAACAGTGTGTGAAAACCTTGTGAAGACTTAGAGAAAACGTTTGACCTCTGTCATTGCCAACAAAGGGTATATAACAAAGTACTGAGATGAACTTTTGGGATTGACCAAATACTTATTTTACAGAGGAATTTACCAATTAATTCATTAAAAATCCTTCAATGTGATTTTCTGATTTTTTTTTTTCTCATTTTGTCTCTCATAGTTGAGGTATACCTATGATGAAAATTGGAGACCTCTCTCATCTTTTAAAGTAGAACTGAACCCACCTTTTGGCGCAAAAAGTAGAATAGCAGATTAATTCCTTATTACCTATTGTATTTTTCAACACATAAAAGAAATTTTTAGGCCGTGCGATGGCCAAGCTATAAGCCGATAAACTTTTGCCTCTGGCTGGCAGTGCCAAACAAACCGTAAGTAGTGCAGACGACGCTGCGTGACGTCACGAGTGTGATCCCTAAACAAAACAACAATGGCAGATGATAGCAGTTCCAGCAGTCAAGAAAACCAGAGTTTTCAGAGTGAAGAGGCATTCAGGATCGGTGACGAGACAGAGGAGGATACAGGAGTGTGGCAGGTGGCAGGCGTGCATAAGGGCGAGCCCGGGAGACAGAGACCTAATGCACCTGTGACAGCAGCTGGCAGACGGCGATGCAGAGGCGAGGTCTGCCGCCGGGGAATACAGTGATCCCTCACTTATCGCGTTTAATGGGGACCAGAACCGACCGCGAAAAGTGAAAAACCGCGAAGTAGCGTCCCCCCCCCCCCAAGGGTGTCACAAGCAGTATTTTGCACAAAAAGGCACAAGAGAACAGCGAAAAGTGCCACTAAGCAACACGAGCGATAAAGAAGGCGCTCTGCAGGGAGAGAAGCTGGGTAAAACGTCTCGGCCAATCAGCTTGCGAGGTAAAACGTCTCGGCCAATCAGCTTGCGAGATTCCCGAGCGGTGAAGAGGTGGGCGGAGAGGAGTGGAGCGGTGGTCAGAGAGGTGGATTCTCTCGGCTAATCTCGCAAGCTGATTGGCCGAGACGTTTTACCTCGCAAGCTGATTGGCCGAGATGTTTTACCCAGCTTCTCTCCCTGCAGAGCGCCTTCTTTATCGCTCGTGTTGCTTAGTGGCACTTTTCGCTGTTCTCTTGTGCCTTTTTGTGCAAAATAGTGCTTGTGACGTCCTTGGGGGGGGGGGGGGGTTGACGCTACTTCGCGGTTTTTCACTTTTCGCGGTCGGTTCTGGTCCCCATTAAACGCGATAAGTGAGGGATCACTGTAATATCTATATCTAGAAACACATCGCTTCCCGGTCGCTTTTCCTCCCCCTTTCTTTTCTTTCGTCGCCATGACAGCTTTCCTTGGCCACTGAACAGATCTTCCCAGGTGTTGGAAGTGTTTTGTAGTCGACTATCACGACAAAATGCACCAAAAACAACCAGTGTCGACATGCTCGCAATGGTAAACATGGAGGACTGTGTCACACTCGTGACGTCACGCGGAACTCCGGCTGCACTTCGGCGGATTTGTCTGATTTTTCAGGGCGGGAAATTCAAAATCGCGATTTTCTCCAAGATTCCAGGATTTGTGGAGGGGGTGACAATGATAAATTATCTTTATAATTGTATGTACTATCACCCAGTGCCATTCAATGCCGTTCAGTTCAGTTCTACTTTAAGTGGGAGAACTTGCACAATTGGTGGCTGACTAAATACTTTTTTGCCCCACTGTATTTTATATATTGTGAATTTACTCTTTGTGAGAATGTCATTTTTGTTGTTTTATTCACATATTTTGTGCAATGTCTTTTTCTTAGTGTATGTGTTTTTTTGGGGGGGGGGTTGTCATGAGAGGAAGCGCAGTGGTTGCTACAGCAGCAACAACAACAAGAATAAACGTTGAGGGAGGGAGGAGAGAAGGAGACGGGAGAGTGAGAGAGAATGGAGAAGTTGGAAGGAGACCCCCCCTCCTAAGGAGACGGCTCCTAAGGAGATGGCTAATTAACGGCAGTCAAGGAGTGATGGGAGTTGACCCCATCAGCTGACGTCACCTGAGAGCGGCAGTTAGTTTAATCAGTTAACTCCACCAGCTTTCTTTAGGGCCAGAGAGACCAGAGGACTTCTTCACAGCCTGTGAGGATGTGGATGTTTGGAAGGAGACCTCCGTGGGAGTGCACTTTCGCCAATTCACCTCCTCACTCAGACCAGCGCTACTGTCAAGCTACAACAGTTGCGGCTGTTGAGCTTAACGGTTGAGCAAGAGTTAGCCACATCGGTTAACTCCAGCAGCTTTCTTTAGGACCAGACGGCCTTTGGAACTCCTGAGCAACCTGTGAATGTTATAAGGGGACCTTCTGGGGAGTGCGTGGTATTTAATTTAATTTAATTTATGTATTTTTTAAGCCAGATTCTTCCTTTCTCCTGGACAAGCGTGGCTGTTGAGCCCCTGTGTTTTTTCTTTGCTGTTGAACCTGCTGGATGGAAATTGGACTGTTGCCAGAACTGGGAGAAACGGTCATTCTTTTTTTTCCTCTGTTCCGCTGGCTGAAGAGAGCCGTTGGCTCCAACAAACATGAGCAACGATTCAGGCCTGCAACAGTTGGATTTGGGGTATTTCGTGTGTGTGTGTTTTGGTCCCATGACTGTGTTAAAAACTTATTAATTTATGTAAAATATACACCTGATCTCAGTTTTAACTTTTTACACTTTTGACTGCTAAATTTTGTGTGAATGTTTCTTAATTTTTACTAAAGGGCTCTTGTTAATTTTACATTGGTTGTTGTGTGTGGTTGACTAACCTTTAAAGGCCAAATGTCACGTAATTTTTTTTTCTAAATGACAACGAATTTAGATAAAATACACATAGCTTAAACCAAATATTCATACCGGAGACCACATCACCCACCTGTATTTACATAATTGCACAAAATACACCAGGTGAAGACCCCACCTTGCTTGCTGGCTTGTGACAGCCAGTCCAGACCACGCCCATGTTTTTGACATCACCAGTTGTACCCTGGCTGCCCTGCCTATCCACATTCACACTTATCAACATTGGACAATCATGACGGAAAGTGACAGCGATTGTGAACAAATTAGTTTAGTTTTGTCTTTTTGTCTTTTTTTTTGTCAGTGGTTCAGACAGTGACAGAGGCATAGAACCTTACAGGTTTGAGCCGTCCGAGACGGAATCAGATGCTTTGTCTGATGACAACAGTTCCAACGATGACCAGAGAGCAGAACCAGTGGAAAATGTCATTGAACTGGACATTAATCGCCTCCAGAATTGCGAAGCCGAAGGGGGTCTGTCGAGGGCGCCCCATAAATATTGATTTTTCGGAAGCCATTATTATTACAGTGGAGGAGAGCCGCTGCTGTCAAGAAATTGACCAGATCAATATGAAAATGGAGGCGCATACCTGTCAAGTGAGACGTTTTCGCCGTATTTTGGTGCCAAGCGCGGCTGTGGGAGACGGCGGAGTGGTTTGGGACACTTTTCTGGGAAATGTTTTAAATGTAGTTCGTGTTGTTATTGTCAAATATTTTAAGGAAAATACGGGGAAAATGCAATTTTTTTTTTCCACAATATCTTTATTGAACCTTTTTTTTTTTTTTTTTAACAAACATGATACAAACAATCAAACACTAACACTAAAGTACTACAAAAAAAAAAAAAATGCACTAAAAACACCAACAACCACCAACAAAATCAAGTCTTCAACAATGCTCCTCTGTTTAGTCTAGACAATCCAATACATAAGTATACATATTATGTTCACCAGTTTGGAATTTACAAGGTCCACACACATCATTCACCTTCTTCTTCAAGAGTTATGTTTAAATTTTTTACATAATCAATAAAAGGTCTCCATATATTCTCAAACACAATTTCCTTTGATTTTAGTATATATGTTATTCTTTCTAATGGAAGGTTTGTTAACATCTGTCTTAACCACTGAGTCACATCTGGTCTATGAGTCTTTTTCCATAATAGTGCAATACATTTTTTGGCATTAAGCAAACTGAGGTCTATGAGTGTTCTTTCACTTTTATTAAAATTATGCTTTTCTGGGTACAGACCCAACAAAAACAGTTTAGGATTCAATATGATTTGTTTTGAGATTATTTTTTCAATTGTTACCCTCACCTCTTCCCAAAACATTCTTATTAATCTACATTCCCATAAACAATGAAATAGGGTTCCTTTACTTTCCATGCATTTTGTGCATGTATCTGGTATATTTTTGTTATATCTATTTAACTCCTCCGGTGTAACATACATCCGCATTAACCATTTGAAATGTATCAATTTAAGGCGTGCATTTATTGATTTGGTTTGAGCTTCTGTACAAGCCAATTCCCATTGTTCCTCTGAAATTTCAATTTGCAGATCTTCTTTCCAGTAGTTTAATCTTTTCAGTGAATTTTCACTTGAAGATAGTGTCAATGAGTTATAAAACTCTGAAATAATACCCTTTCTTTTACTATCTTTCATCATCATTTTTTCCAAGGATGAATAAATAGGTCGAGTGAGAGCTTTATTTTGATTTGATCGAATAAAGTTTCTAAGTTGAAGATATTTAAAAAAAATGTGTTCTATTGAGATTAAATTTGATCCTCAGCTCTTCAAAAGACATTATGTTGTCTGCACCTGGCAAATATAAATCCTGAATCTTTTGTATCCCTTTTAAATTCCATACTTTAAATACAGCGTCCGCTCTCCCTGGTTTAAAATATTGATTACCCCATATTGGACTAAATTGTGACAATAACTGTGGTTCTTTTAAATAGTTTTTAGCTTCACACCATATTTTGATCATTTGCTTTACAAATGGATTTTTAACTTGTTTTTGTAATTTTTTTGCCGAATCTGAGTATATGAATATGGGAAGAGGTAAAGGTAAATTGTATGATTCCATTTCAGTCCAGTGAGGGAGATCATTTGATGAAAAATAATATGTCATAGACCTCAGTTGTGTCGACCAATAATACAACATAAAATTTGGACATTTCAGACCTCCACGATCAAATGGTAAATATAATAAAGACAAACGTAATCTAGCCCTCCTGTTGTTCCATATAAATTCCACTAACTTTTTTTTTATTCTTGAGAATAGATCTAAAGGTGGTGATAAGGGAATGTATTGAAATAAATAAAGTATTTTAGGTAAAATATTACTTTTAAGTATATTGATTCTCCCGATCATCGACATTGGTAGTGACATCCATCTCTGAGTTAACTCACTGATATCTGACATTAAGGCTTCATAGTTGACACTGGCGACTGATTCTAGCTTAGGCATAATTTGGATTCCTAAATATTTAAACTGATTTACAACATTGAATTGATTTACCTCAGGGGCTGAGTAATTTCTCTGGGTCTCATTTAGCATTAATATTGAAGATTTAGTTTTATTTATTTTATATCCTGATATTTCCCCAAAATTCTTTATTAAATTCAACAAGGTTGGAATTGATTTTTTTAGATTCGACATAAACAAAATTATATCATCGGCGTACAGGGAGATTTTATGTTCTGTTGGTCCAACTTTAATTCCATATATTTGTGAATGTAAACGTATCGCTATCGCTAAAGGTTCAATTGCCATAGTAAACAGTAAAGGTGAAAGTGGACAGCCTTGTCGACATCCTCTATTGATTTTTATTGGTTTTGAAATATTGTTATTTGTTAGGATTTCTGCTGTAGCATTATTGTATATTATTTGAACCCATTTTATGAAATTATTTCCAAGTCCAAACCTTTGTAGGACTTCAAAAAGAAAGGGCCATTCAACTCTATCAAAGGCCTTTTCGGCGTCCAATGATAGGAGAGCTGTATCCGGTGCTTCTTTATTAAAATAAATAATATTAAATAGTCTTCTTACATTATGGAAGCCTTGTCTACCCTTTATAAAGCCATTCTGATCTCGATTAATAATATTTGGTAAAATTTCTTGTATTCGTCTTGCTAAAATTTTACAGATTATCTTAAGGTCGGCGTTTAATAGGCTTATTGGTCTCATATTTTCACATTTATTAGAGGGCTTACCTGGTTTTGGCAGCAGTATAATTACGGCATTATTTATGTATGATGGTAAATTATTATTTTGAAATGCTTCTAAAACCATTTCCAAAAAAGGTTTTATTAATTTATTCTTAAATTTTTTATAAAGGTCAACTGGAAGACCATCTGGTCCTGCACTTTTTCCTGATTTCATATTATCAATGGCTAGCCCAACTTCTTCTTGACTAATTTTAGACTCCAATATCTCCCTGTTTTCATTTGGAATACACGGTATAGATAGTTCGTTCAAAAACCCATTTAGTTTTGTTAAATCAGGTTCATTTTTGGTATCATATAATTTTTCATAGTAATCTCTAAAGGCTCTATTAATTTCTAAAGGATCTATAACTACCTGTCCATTACTTATAATACTGGTAATTGGTGTTTTAATTTCCAATTGTTTAATCTGCCATGCTAATAATTTTCCTGATTTTTCACCTTGTTCATAAAAAGATTGTTTCAATCTTAGAAGACTCGAGGCAGCTCTATTCGCTGATTTTTTGTCGTATTCAGCTCTCAAAATCAGTAATTCATTCTCCAACCTTGGGTCACTTCCTGCATACACTTTTTCCTGAAGATTTTTTATTTTATGTTCCAATTTAGCTCTCTCCTCTCGAGTCTTCTTAGATTTTGATCCTGTATAACTAATAATATGTCCCCTAATAAAAGCTTTGAAAGCCTCCCACTTTACACATGCTGATGTTTGTGTAGTATTGATGTCAAAGAACTCGTCTATCTGTTTTTCTATATACTTGACAAATTCCTCATCCTGAAGCCATTTATGCTGAAATTGCCATCTACCTGATTCCTTTGTCAATTTTTTATCTACATATATTAGACAACAGGGTGCATGATCAGAGATCACGATGTTATCATAAAAGCAGTTTTGAATCTTGGACCTTAATTCTGTGGAAATCAAAAAATAATCAATACGTGAGAATGTCTTGTAGGTACTGGAATAACAAGAATAGGCTTTAACTTGTGGTTTCATTTCTCTCCATATATCTAACAATCTCAATTCTTTCATAAAATGATTAATAGTCATCCTACATCCAATGTGCGTACAATCCAGTCCTGTTGATCTATCCACACCTGGATTCAATGTACAATTAAAATCCCCTGCTATTATATGTTGCCCTGTAAGTGATGATAAGATGAGAAATAAATTAGCAAAGAACTTCTGATCATCTATATTGGGACCATATAAGTTCACAAGATTTATATTTTCTAATAGCAAAGAACCTTGAATGATTACATATCTTCCAAATTTGTCTCCAATTACATTTTTCACTTGAAAAGGAACTGATTTATGTATGAGAGTCATAACTCCCCTGGCTCGGGATGAAAATGAAGAGGTGAATACACTTCCCTGCCATCTACTCCTAATTCTTTTAACATCCTCCTCTATCAGATGAGTTTCTTGTAAAAACACAATTCTTGAACCCATGTCCTTTATTTTATTCATAACTTGTTTAAGTTTTTTTAAATTTTGTAGACCTCTGCAATTCCATGAAGTTAAATTAAGATTAACACTTTGGTCCATGATCAATAGAGAGTTTGGGATTACCTTGCAGTGTAAACATGCTCATACAGAGAAGCAAAAACATGAGTGGTTGAACATTCATCCTACAAACTACACACAAACAAATTTCCCCTTCCCACACTTGTGGCAAACCCCCCAAAATCAAAAGAAAAATTCTGTCTCCCGATATAGCCATCGACCGTTCCACACCCACGGGGAACAGCCTAAGCCACTCCTTCTTCATCCTCCCAATCACCCTAACTCTACTGCTTTTAATGACGTAACATTAACTCTCCTCTGTAGTTTTCCAACTTAACTCCAAAATTTTTAACAACTTTGTACATCATAGTTTTTTGTTTTTTTTTGTTTTGTTTTTGTTTTGTTTTTTTAATATATAATACAATCTATATTTTGTAAACTTACTATTTACTTCAAGTCAGTCAGATGCCTGTGCAAATGCTTAATTATTCTACCTTATATTTTGTTCATGCTTAGCTCCCACCAGTCTCTTCTTCTTCTTCTTTGATCTTCTTGATGAACTCCTGCGCCTCCTCTGGGGTCTTGAAGATGTGGGTTCTGCCCTCATACGTGGTCAGCAGTCTCGCAGGATAGATTACACCATGACGAATCCCAAGGTTGCGCAGCTCCTTACGTACGGGATCAAACTGCTTCCTCAATTGTTGGATTCCTGTGGCCAAATCTGGGTAGAACCGCACCTGCTGGTCCTGGTGTTTAATCTCCCCCTTAGCTCGTGCAGCGCTGAAGATCTTCATCCTGTCTCTGTTGCTAAGAAACTTCATAATTAAGGTCCTCGGCGGTCCCTTATCTCTCCGTGGGCCAATACGATGTGCTTTTTCCAGAACCACTGCTGATTGCAACTCCTCGCTGCCCAGCACCTCCGGAATCCACTTTTCCAGAAAGGAACATACGTCCCGACCTTCTGATTCCTCTGGAAGACCCACCAGCCTCAAATTATTCTGTCTCGACCGAGATTCCAAATCCAAAATATTATCTTCCAGAGATTTATTTTTTTTTTCCAAAGTGCGCACCTTTAATTGAAGACGGGTGACGTCATCTTCAGCACTAGCGAGACGGAGCTCCATCTGCGCCGTTCGTTCTACACAGTCACCCAATTCCTTTCTTATTCCTTCCAACGCTGTCATAATCCCATCAAATCTAGAGGAAAAGTCCGCTCTCATTGAACTCATGGCAGCCATCAGCGCATCTGCGCCATTCCCCGCAGAAATCGCACCGCCGCCAGCCTCCTCCGCCATATATGGAGCCTTGTTTGCTGCGTCACAGACCTGAAAGTCCGTTAATTTGGACTGTTTCGGCGGCTCGCTTTTTCCTTTTCCTGGTTTTCCAGCCTTAGGCTTCGCCGACATATCCTCGCTCAAATGCTGGGATACGTTCTGTCCCAAATGAGCGAGTTATTTGCCGATTTTTTTCTCCAGGAGCAGAGCAGAGCGAGACACGTCCGTCCTACGTGGCAGCCATAACCGGCGGAAAATGCAATTTTAGCAAAAACGGGCGTATTGCCATTTCTGTACGCCCAAAAGAAAAAATATACTGGAAAAAAAACTGAGTGTGTTGAGGAGCCCGTCCTGTGTGTGATCAGCCACAGCTGGTGCTGGCAGATCGCTCAGCGCCAGCTATTCGCACTACCATGAGAAGTGTGGAGTCAATCATTAGTTTAATTGTCGGGGCGGGCTGATCGCTCAGCGTGAGCTATTATCACTACTGTTCGAAGTGTGGAGTCAATCATTAGTTTAATTGTGTGGGCGGGCTGATCGCTCAGCTTGAGCTATTCTCACTACAATGAGAAGTCATTAGGACAATGGTTTAACACGTTGAGCTGTGCAGCGGTTGCGGAACAGACAGAGATCGCCTGACAAATACAGAATTCTGCTTTTTTTTTTTTATTTAGCGCTGGACGCTGAGTTGTGTTGTTATTGTCAAATATCCATGAATCCTTAAAATATTTGACAATAACAACACGAGTTGCATTTGGGGCATTTTCCAGAGGTGTCCCTTGTTGCTCCGCCGTTCCTTATAGCCGCTTTTTACGGTGTTGAAGTACGCCGAAAACGTCTCACTTGACAGGTATGAAAACATTTCCCAGAGAAGTGTCCCTTATTACCCAGCTGTCCCTGATAGTCCCGTTTTAAGGTATGGGTGAAATATCCAATTTTTTCTTTCTTGTTGCTCACTTCAACCTTCCAGTCTCCATATAAACAATCAATTGAAATACCCCAAGCATCAAACTAGGGTACAATCGATTTCGTCACTTCCGCCTTCTTCCCCAGGCGATTCCAGGGGCCGTGTCAGGCCAAGCGCGGCAGTTTTAAATTAACGAATATTCCGTTGTTACTGAAGCATATGCACCAAGACCCGAACGGATCGGTTCCCTTTTATATCTAGTTTCAAGATATTTAAAGTACCCTGTTACGTGACATTTAGCCTTTAAGTATATTTAGTATTTAAACAAACTCAGGGCACCCTTGGCATAGAGGAGATCACCAGCAGGGCGATACACTAATATATAAAAAATGTCAAATTTGCATGACAAAAATTGAAAATTTATGAGAAAATATGTTCTAGGGTGGCAGTGGCTCAGAAAGGACAGACGGTTGTCCAATAACTGGAGGGTTGACAGTTCAAATCCCACTCTCCTCAGCCATCCTGCCGTTGTGTCCCTGGGCAAGACACTTTATCCACCTTGCCTCCAGTGCCCATGACACTGGGTATGAATGTGTATAAATGTTCGGTAGTGGTCAGAGTGGCCGTTGGCGTGGATTGGCAGCCACATTTCCATCAGTCTGCCCCCAGGGCAGCTGTGGCTACAGTAGTAGCTTACCACTACCAATGTCTGTGGAGTGAATGAATAATGTACCCACTGTAAAGTGTCTTTGAGTGTCCATGAAAAAGCGTTATATAAATCTGATGCATTATTATATTTAAAAGAGAAGGTTAAAAAAGCAAATGAAAAATTATTTAAAAATGAAAAGACAAAAGTTGCAGACTTTTTTGACAGTGTTCCAGATTTATAAGAAAAGTCACATTTCAGATAAGCACTGAGGCAGACGCATTCCACAGAGGGAGAAGAATAGGACTGGGTATTGGCAATGATTTTCAGAATGTGTTCAATTCCCATTCACTAGGTCCTGATTTGATTCATTATGATTCAACATTGATTCAGTCAGGGAGTTTGCCATTATAATAACTATTTTCCTTGCATACAAAATAATTTCTCAGAGACCTAATACTGTATCAGGAACCCTCTAACTTGGTGAACTTGGCGGGTTCAGTTCTCCAGACTGAACCCGCGCAAGGCCCCCGGCCCAGACAGCGTGTCTCCCTCCACCCTGAGACTCTGTGCGAAACAGCTGGCTCCTGTATTCACAGACATTTTTAACACCTCCCTTAAGTTATGCCACGTGCCATCCTGCCTCAAATCCTCCACCATCATCCCTGTCCCCAAGAAGCCACGGATCACTGGACTTAATGACTACAGACCTGTAGCGCTCACCTCTGTAGTCATGAAGTCCTTTGAGCGCCTGGTCCTGTCCCACCTCAAGTCCATCACCACCCCTCTCCTGGACCCGCTGCAGTTTGCCTACCGAGCCAACAGGTCTGTAGACGATGCAGTCAACCTGGCCCTCCACTCCATCCTGCAGCACCTGGACTCCCCGGGAACCTACGCCAGGATCCTGTTTGTGGACTTCAGCTCCGCATTCAACACCATCCGCCCCGCTCTGCTCCGGGACAAGCTGTCCCTGCTCAACGTGCCTGACTCCCTCTGCAGGTGGATCATCGACTTCCTGACGGACCGGAGGCAGCATGTGCGGCTGGGAAAGACTGTCTCAGACTATACTAGCATCAGCACCGGATCACCCCAGGGCTGTGTACTTTCCCCCCTACTCTTCTCCCTTTACACCAACTCCTGCACCTCCAGCCACCAGTCTGTCAAGTTGATCAAGTTTGCGGACGACACCACCCTCATCGGGCTCATCTCCAACGGCGACGAGTCCGCCTACAGGAGAGAGGTGGCCCAGCTGGCGTCCTGGTGCAGCAATAACAACCTGCAGCTGAACGCTCTGAAGACAGTGGAGATGATTGTAGACTTCAGGAAAGTCACTACTCCTCTGCCCCCCCTCACCCTCTCAGGCTCTCCCATCACCACTGCTGATTCCTTCCGCTTCCTAGGCACTACCATCACCAGGGACCTCAAATGGGAGCTGACCATCAGCTCACTCATCAAAAAAGCCCAGCAGAGGATGTTCTTCCTGCGGCAGCTGAGGAAGCTCAAGCTACCCACCAAGATGTTAGTGCAGTTCTACACAGCCATCATCGAGTCCATCCTCACCACCTCCATAACCGTGTGGTACGCAGGAGCCACTGCCAGGGACAGACTAAGGCTGCAGCGCGTCGTGCGCACTGCTGAGAAGGTGATCGGCTGCAAGCTCCCATCTCTCCAGGATCTGTACATCTCCAGGACCCGGAGGCGTGCTGGCCGGATCATAGCCGATCCCTCACACCCTGGTCACGTACTGTTTGCCCCCCTCCCCTCTGGTAGAAGACTTCGGTCCATCCAGACTAAAACCTCCCGTCACATGAACAGCTTCTTCCCCCCTGCCATTAGACTGCTGAACACTAAGTGACTCTCGTGCACCATGTACAGCAGCTCAACCAGACTCATGTCAATCATCACTGTTTTCTTCCTGCATTACCGACTGCACTATATAGTTCTCCACAGTATCTGCTGCTGGCTAATATATATTTTAACTGTTGACCAGTATCACTTAATCTTATCCTACACTTTATTACATGTATAGTTTATTTCTCTTATCTTATCATGTTTAATGTTGCAGCATTGTACCGAGACAAATTCCTAGTTTGTGTACTACATGAACAATGGCAATAAACCTGATTCTGATTCTGAAATAAATGTATAAATACATGAACATGAGAGTTCAGCCACATGAAAGACCAAGTTTCACACACATTAAAAGGCATATATATATCTTTTAAAAACATGATCTTAGCAATTTGTGAATTGATATTCGTTCATTCAAATAAAATTGATTCAATATTGATCAGTCAGTATTTTCAATCCACACCTACTGCATATTTAGATATTCGCTCTGGATTGCTTCTGACTATTCAGAACCCAAGAACTGGCATTTTGACAGCTCGAAAAGGGAGAGATGACACTCAAATTATCAATGAGTGAAAAGTTGTGTTTTGTGTTAATGATGCAGACGCAGTAATTGCTCTGTAATGCTAAAGGTGAAAAGAGGTGGGGTGGGGGTGGGGGTCTTGGACTTAAGACAGTTTTATGCTGGAGTGTGTAGACTGGGATGGCCACAACTGATGTTTAATTGTTGTGTGCTTGGCACAAATTTTGCATTTGTGTCATATTTCGGGGCATGCCGCCATGGATGTGTCAGAAATTGTTCTCTTGATTTATTGGATGCAAGGTTCTAGCATTTTCAGTTCCAAGACCAATCCATTAGCTTTGGATGCCTGCAGACGCTGATGAAGATTCGAGTGTTTGGCTTTTGCTTGTAATCAGAGAAAGTGGTATTCTTTCTTGTTGTGAAATAGTTTACCTGATGTCCTAAATGTATACAGTAGCTGGCTGGTTAGTCATAGACAAATGATATGTAACACACAAACTTAACTCTCCATAGGCATTAAATCTGTGGTAGGTTCAGGTTCCTTTAGCCACTAAACAGGTTGTCTTATGTATGATGTCATTTGAGTTTTTAATTTTTTTTTTTTTTTCTGCAGCAGCTGCATGTACGCTGTAAATAAATCCTTTCCCCTTCTAGTCGGTATCGGGTTCTTTTTCGGGTGGAACTCGAGGAATCTATACAGTCTAGACACCAAATCTCCTTCCATGATTCCTGTGGGTCCTGAAGATGGGAGGAGGGTTTGTGTGCATCTGTGTGTTTGTGTATTACACCCCCATATGTACCCACAGAGCAGGCGCCTCTACTGTTCATTCAGGCCAGCTGTTAGGCCACTGGTGGCTTTTTGCTCATTGTGGCTGGCCATGTGTTCACACTAATAGACATGCGCGCATGCACACACACACACACTTGGGAAAAAGTCCCCTTTTTCTTATCTAATCTGTTTACTTCCCAACCTTGACAGTGTTTTGGAGGGTGTTCTGTGATGGAACTTTGACTTGTTCAGCTTGAGTTAGTTTCGTCATGTGGTGTAGGAAAAGTGTGTTTTTAAAAGACACACATTTGTCCCCTACTGGAGATGACGCATTGTTGATTAGTAAGTGTTTCCCTCTCTCATCAAGTCTTGGCCACCTGGAAAAGAGACTGCTTTACTGCCATAGAAAGCCCACGACCAGCCCAAGCAGCTGTGTGTAGAAATCAAAGTGGCCAACATAGTCCAAGTTTCCTTCTTTTGTTCTTTTTTTCTGGTAGTCAGGTTAGGGTTAGGTTAAATTTGGAGTTATAGTTGTTTGAGCTTGTCCACTGTTTATGAAGTCTGGTCCTATTTCATCTTGTTTTAGTTTGGTTTTTCTTTGTATATAGTGTGTAGAATTTTTTCTGTAGAGTGAGACAGATGTCTTTTCAGTACAAATTTAGTTAAGTTTCATTCATCTCATAAACTTGCAGGCCTTTGTTTATAACTATGTAGTGACCTTATTTAATTATTAATGTGCTTTTTAGTTAGTGTAACATGTCACAATGTTACTCAGAACTCAGTGTTTTCCTGAGGTTTACAGCCTTGGGGGGGGGGCAGCGTGAAGGTCAACGATGACAAACTTAACGGAATCATGGTGTCCATAAGTTTCTTTTAATAACAACCATTTCTTTTAATAACAGTAGTTTATTTTATTAACAACAGTTTCTTTTTATAATAGCAGTCAGTATTAATAAAAACTTGTTTGATCAGAGGTGGGTATAGTAGCCAGAAAATTCATGTAAAAGCAGTGCTCGCTTATGAAATTAATAATTAAAAGTAGACACCCCAAAAGTTACTAGCCGAGTAAGAGTACAAAAGTACCCACTTAAAAAATGCTTGAGTAATGACTTTGTCTTGAAAGTCTGAGGTTTTTCTCCTAAATTTATTACCATTTTATTACAGTTTTCTACTTTTTCCTCTGTAAATTTGTTTTTACCTAAATTTGCAGCTATTTTCCTCATAAATGTGTAATTTCTTCTTGTAAAATTACAACTTCTCGTACATTTGAAATTTTATTGTCATTAATTTGTGGATTATTTTATGGCTATTTTTTTGTCTATTTTTTTTATAATGAAATTACTGTTTATGGTAAAAAATTTCATTTTTTTCCCTCCTAATGTAAAATTTTGATGATGATTTTGCAGAGCCAGAATAAAATAATTTCAACTCTGATTTCAAAGAAAAATAAAAGTATTAATAAAATGATATTTAATGTAATAAAATTAAATAAAATGACCAAAGATGAAATTATTTCTGTTATAATATTTCTGTATTTTTACAATTTTTTTAGAACATTCCTCACCACCCAGACAACAGGAAAAACCTCCATCAGTGTGACTTGAGAGGGACAATTCTCTTTTTTCCAGGTTTGGAGGCATGTCCCCCCGTCCCTCCCTTTATTTGTGCAAATGGCATGATGAGACGGAAACAACTTTTTATGGTACCTGCAACAAATGCTCTTGGCTTTATGACATGGCATTTTGACATTTTGCATTTGCAGAAATCAGCCAAAACTTCATTTATATCCTTAGCAAAAAAATATTTTGTCAGTTCAGTGAGGCACGCTTGGCACAACAGCAGTCAGCCGGCTGTATAGGGACTACAGTTGCAGCACACTGACAAAGAGGGGAAATGAATCTGACAAATTAGATTCATTTTGAAGCTGCAGCAGACAAACGTGTTTGCCACAACCACACAAACATCGGAGCATCTCAGAGGGAGAAGAAAAAGCGCACTTTTTTAATCTTGCATGGAGTTGGCAGCGCTCTGACATTCTCAGCTGCTGGAGACAATGGTTTGCCGTGGTCCTTGTTCAGCTCCTAACGGGCTCCTCTGTTTGTCCGTGATAGTTCCCGCTGAAAAGTCCCCCTGAAACACACACACACGTGGCATTTTTCAATGTGGGAAAAAAATATGGCAGACTAATTATGTGCATTTTGCAAACCAGTTTGTGAAAATGTACGACAAGAGCAGCAACCACTGAGCTATAGATCGGTGTATTCCAATCAGCCACTGATCTGCACTGAGTTTGACACCGGGCGACAAAATTAACATAGACTACTTTGATAATGGTAGGGGCAACACTACGGATTCAGTTTTATCTCTCGGACAGCGATGCTAGACACACTTGTCTGGTGACTGGAATTATCACAACAGCGGCGCGCTCCTGCACTCCTACTGGTGATTGTTTTGACGTGCGTTGTTCACGTGCATGCTTGCGCAGTGACATCCTTTCATTTATGTTCTTTGCGACAATATTATATACAGTAGTGTAAAAAAGTGTGTGCCCCCTTCCTGATTTCTCATTTTTTTTGTATGTTTGTCACACTTAAATGTTTCAGATCATCAAACAAATTTAAATATTAGACAAAGGTAACACAAGTAAACACAAAATGCAGTTTTTAAATGATGGTGTTTATTATTAAGGGTAAAAAAAAAAATCTCAAACCTACATGGCCCTGTGTGAAAAAGTAACACCCCCCCCCCCCCCCGTTAAAACATAAATTAATTGTGGTTTATCACATTTTTGGAAAGCTGAGTTCAATTTCTCTAGCCACACCCAGGCCTGATTACTGCCACACCAGTTCTCAATCAAGAAATCCTATAAATAGGACCTGCCTGACAAAGTGAAGTAGACCAAAAGATCCTCAAAAGCTAGACATCATGCTGCTATCCAAAGAAATTCAGGAACAAATGAGAAACAAAGTAATTGAGATCTATCAGTCTGGAAAAGATTATAAAGCCATTTCTAAAGCTTTGGGACTCCAGCGAACCACAGTGAGAGCCATTATCCACAAATGTCAAAAAAAAAAATAATGGAACAGTGGTGAACCTTCCCAGGAGTGACCGGCTGACCAAAATTACCCCAAGAGTGCAGCGACAACTCATCCAAGAGGTCACAAAAGACCCCACAACAACATCCAAAGAACTGCATGCCTCACTTGCCTCAGTTAAGGTCAGTGTTCATGACTCCACCGTAAGAAAGAGACTGGGCAAAAATGGCCTGCATAGCAGAGTTCCAAGACAAAAACCACTGCTGAGCAAAAAGAACATAAAGGCTCGTCTCAGTTTTGGCAGAAAACATCTTGATGACCCCAAGACTTTTGGGAAAATACTCTATGGACTGACGAGACAAAAGTTGAACTTTTTGGAAGGTGTGTGTCCCATTACATCTAGTGTAAAGTAACACAGCATTTCAGAAAAGGAACATCATACCAACAGTAAAATATGGTGGTGGTAGTGTGATGGTCTGGGGCTGTTTTGCTGCTTCAGGACCTGGAAGACTTGCTGTGATAAATGGAACCATGAATTCTGCTGTCTAACAAAAAATCCTGAAGGAGAATGTCCGGCCATCTGTTTGTGACCTCAAGTTGAAGCACACTTGGGTTCTGCAGCAGGACAGTGAGCCAAAACACACCAGCAAGTCCACCTCTGAATGGCTTAAGAAAAATAAAATGAAGACTTTGGAGTGGCCTAGTCAAAGTCCTGACCTGATTCCGATTAAGATGCTGTGGCATGACCTTAAAAAGGTGGTTCATGCTCGAAAACCCTCCAGTGTGGCAGAACTACAACAATTCTGCAAAGATGAGTGGGCCAAAATTCCTCCACAGCACTATAAAAGACTCATTGCCAGTTATCGCAAAAGCTTGATTGCAGTTGTTGCTGCTAAGGGTGGCCCAACCATCCATCCATCCATCTTCTTCCGCTTAATCCTTTTTGGGTCGCAGGGGGGCTGGAGCCTATCCCAGCATCCCCAGGCGAGAGGCAGGGTACACCCTGGACAGATCGCCAGTCCATCGCAGGGCCAACACAGAGAGACAGACAACCATTCACTCTCACAGTCATACCTAAGGACAATTTAGAATCCCCAGTTTGATGCCAATTAACCTAACGTGTACATTTTTGGCATGTGGGAGGAAACCGGAGAAATCCTGGAGTAAACCCACGCAGACACGGGGAGAACACGCAAACTCCACACAGATCACTGTTGGTCAGAGGCTGGGATCGAACCCAGGATCCCCTGGCCAAGGGTGAGTTGCTGTGCTGCCGCAGTGCTAACCACTCCGCCACCGTGCTGCCCGTGGCCCAACCAGTTATTAGGTTTAGGGGGCAGTCACTTTTTCACACAGGGTCATGTACAGTTAGGCCCAGAAATATTTGGATAGTGACACAATCTTCATGATTTGGGCTCTGCATGCCACCACATTGGATTTGAAATGAAACAACTACAACAGAATTGAAGTGCAGACTTTAAGGTTTAATTCAAGGGGTTGAACAAAAATATATGATTAAACATGTAGGAATTGTAGCTATTTTTATACAAATGCTCCTCATTTCAGGGGCTCAAAAGTAACTGGACAAATAAACATAACCCTAAGTAAAATGTTACTTTTCAATATTTTGTTGGGAATCCTTTGCAGGCAATGACTGCCTGAAGTCTGGAACCCATGGACATCACCAAACGCTGGGTTTCCTCCTTTGTGATGCTTTGCCAGGCCTTTACTGCAGCAGTCTTCAGTTGTTGCTTGTTTGTGGGTCTTTCTGCCTTAAGTTTTGTCTTGAGCAAGTGAAATGCATGCTCGATTGGGTTGAGATCTGGTGATTGACTTGGCCATTGCAGAATATTCCACTTCTTTGCTTTAAAAAAACTCCTGGGTTGCTTTTGCAGTATGTTTTGGATCATTGTCCATCTGTATTGTGAAGCGCCGTCCAATCAACTTTGCTGCATTTGGCTGAATCTGAGCAGAAAGTATATCCCTATACACTTCAGAATTCATCTGGCTGCTTCTGTCTTTTGTCACATCATCAATAAACACAAGTGACCCAGTGCCATTGGAAGCCATGCATGCCCATGCCATCACACTGCCTCCACCATTTTTACAGAAGATGTGGTGTGCTTTGGATCATGAACTGTTCCAATTCTTCTCCAAACTTTCTTCTTCCCATCATTCTGGTACAGGTCGATCTTAGTCTCATCTGTCCAAAGAATGCTGTTCCAGAACTGGGCTGGCTTCTTCAGGTGTTTTTTGGCAAAGTCAATTCTGGCCTTTCTATTTTTCAGAATCAGAATCAGAATCAGAATCAGCTTTATTGGCCAAGTATGCACAACACATACAAGGAATTTGACTTTGGCTAAAAACTTGCTCTCGTTGTTCAGGTGAAGGATTTAAATAAGGATTCAATGACAACCAGAGTATGTACAGTAAATTACAGTGTCCACGTTTCTATAAAAGGATGCAAATATATACAGGAATATATGCAGTTATTTACTCGGACTAACCACACTTTGCAGAAATATATGAAAAAATATACAATCACACAGTATTTCAATGTGGACTCAGATTCAGTGATATAATGTGAATGAAGTAAAAAGCAGTGTGAGAGTTATGTGCAATGTAATAATGGATGAAAAGTCATGAGTACAGCAAACAGGTAGGACTAGGTGAATGTTAGGAGTTCATCAGAGTGATGGCTTGAGGAAAGAAACTGTTCCTGTGACGGGTGGTTTTGACCTTCAGTGATCTGTAACGACGACCAGAAGATAGAAGTTCAAACAGTTTGTGGCCGGGGTGTGATGGGTCAGCACAGATGTTTCCCGCCCGTTTCCTGGTTATGGACCGATATAAGTTCTCAATGGAGGGTAGGTCGGTACCAATGATCCTCTCCGCAGACTTAATGATCCGCTGCAGTCTGGTCTTGTCCTGTTTAGTGGCAGATCCAAACCAGACAGTGATGGAAAAGCAGAGGACAGATTGGATGATGGCGGTGTAGAAGACAACCAGCAGCTCCTGAGGCAAATCAAACTTCTTGAGCTGACGCAGAAAAAACAACCTCTGCTGGGCCTTTTTCCGGACAGTGTCAATATGGGAGGACCACTTCAGGTTCCGGGAGATTGTGGTACCCAGAAACTTGAAGGAGTCCACAGTGGACACTGTGCTGTTGAGGATGGTGAGTGGGGGGAATGAAGGGGGGTGTCGCCTGAAATCCACAGTCATCTCCACCGTTTTGGCTGGGTTAAGTTCAAGATGGTTCTGGCTGCACCAGAGGATCAGCTGCTCCACCTCCCGCCTGTATGCAGACTCATCATCATCCCGGATCAAACCGATGACTGTGGTGTCGTCCGCAAACTTCAGGAGCTTCACCGAAGGGTCCTCTGAGGTGCAGTCGTTGGAGTAGAGGGAGAAGAGCAGTGGGGAAAGGACACATCCTTGGGGGGCGCCAGTACTAATTTTTCGGGAGCTGGATGTAAATCTCCCTAGCTTCACCTGTTGCCACCTGTCAGTCAGAAAGCTGGAGATCCACTGGCAGGTGGAGGGGGGCACCCTGAGCTGGAGGAGTTTCTGATGAAGAATGCCTGGGATGATGGTGTTGAACGCTGAGCTGAAGTCGACAAACAGGATCCTGGCGTACGTCCCTGGGGAGTCGAGGTGTTGCAGGATGTAATGTAGTCCCATATTCACTGCATCATCCACTGACCTGTTTGACCGGTAGGCAAACTGCAGTGGGTCCATCAGGGGGCCTGTGATGACCTTCAGGTGGTTCAGCACCAATCTCTCCAAGGATTTCATGACCACAGAGGTCAGGGCAACAGGTCTGTAGTCGTTTGAGGCTGATTAATGGTTTGCACCTTGTGGTGAATCCTTTGTATTTACTCTCATGAAGTCTTTTCTTTATGGTAGACTTAGATACTGATACACCTACTTCCTGGAGAGTGTTCTTCACTTGAGTGGATGTTGTGAAGGGGTTGTTCTTCACCATGGAAAGGATTCTGTGATCATCCACCACTGTTGTCTTCCGTGGACCTCCAGGCCTTTTTGAGTTTCCAAGCTCACCAGTGCACTCTTTTTTTTCTCAGAATGTACCAAACTGTTGATTTGGCCACTCCTAACATTTCTGCTATCTCTCTGATGGATTTCTTCTTTTTTTTCAGCCTCAGGATGGTCTGTTTCACCTCCATTGAGAGCTCCTTAGACCGCATGTTGTGTGTTCACAGCAACAGCTTCCAAATGCAAACGCCACACCTGGAATCAACTCCAGACCTTTTAACTGCTTAATTGATGACAGGTTAACGAGGGAAGAGCCCGCGCAACCTTATTTTTTTTTTGCAGCCTTCTGAGTCAATTGTCCAATTACTTTTGGTGTCTTTAATATGGCTACGTATTAAAGAGCTGTAATTCCTAAACCCTTGCTCCAATTTGGATGTGAATACTCTCATATTACAGCTGAGAGTCTGCACTTTAAGCCCATATTGATTATATAATTGTATCCTGAATATGTTTTCGTAAACAGCTAAAATAACAAAACTTGTGTCACTGTCCAAATATTTTTGGGCCTAACGATTTTTTTCCCTTAATAATAAACACTTTCAATTTAAAAACTGCATTTTGTGTTTACTTGTGTTATCTTTGTCTAATATTTAAATTTGTTTGATGATCTGAAACATTTAAATGTGACAAACGTACAAAAAAAGGAGAAATCAGGAAGGGGGCAAACACTTTTTCACACCAGTGTATGTCAGTCGTGGCAAGCCTGCAGCTCTTTTCTCTTTTTTTAATTAGCTCCTTTTTTTTTAAATTATATTTTTTTCTTAGTGTGGCGGCACAGCTTTTGGCATGGCGTGCCACTACGCAAAAGTGCTACCATCAGAAACCCTGACTTGACGGGGGTGGGGGTGGGGTGGCGGGATATAATGGTTGGGGAAACACTGAGAACTGGCCTGTTATCTCTCTGTGACCACATTGTTTTCCTGGCAAGACCTCGTCATCTTGCAGAAAGAAAAAGAAAGTTGAATATAGGGGAAGTCACCACTGTAGAATGGAGAATACAATCTCTTGTGCTGTCATAGCAAGGACAACCTGACTTTATTTTTTCTTGGTTAACAATTTTGTCTTTTTTTATTTGGCTTTTTCCTTCTGTTTATTGTCTTACTTTTGTGTTTATTTTGTTATGGTTATTAAAGTGCATAGTAGATTTTATATGAACAAAGTTGATATGCTTGAGATAATAAATTGTTGTCTGACAGAAATCTATGCATAAAGGTCTAATATTGTGCATTTTCCAGGGATTAATTTTAAGTTTTGAAATCTTGAAAGAAAAACAAGACAAAGCAATCAAAATTACTCAACTCCCACTGCAACTTAGATTTATTGGCAAAATGTACAAACTAGCAGCTGTTTGCAGTAAACAAATCTCACAAAAACAATTTAAATAGGTCAATACAACTAATATTACGAATGGTTTCTCCAAATTCAACACAAAATACCACTTTTAATGACTACTAAAGTCTCAAAATTATTCAACCCCTTCATGATGAGCATATTTAGTACTTAATAGTGAACCCTTTTGCTATTATGACCTGCGGCGGCCCTCTGCCCTCCCTGGAGGACATCTCCAGATCTTCCTGTCTCAGGAAGACCAAGGTCATCACAGGAGGCTCTTCACATCTCGCCCACCACCTGTTTGACGGGCTTCCCTCTGGACGACAGTTCAGATCAATCAGGTCCCACACCTCCAGACTGACAAACAGCTTTTTCTCCTCGGTTATCTGGACTGTAAACGGCCAGAGGCCCCTTCCCCCTCCCCTCCCCCCACAACACTTATATGCATGGAATTGGGGACCTTTTAATTATCATAAAAAACAAAAAAAACCTCTCACCTGTTGTTGCACTCTGCACTTCAGTACATTGATCCATCCACGAAGCCACTACCAATGTGTGTATTTTTTTATACTTCTTATCTCTCGACTTAGCATATGCTTTTTTAAAATTCAAATGCGTGTTTTGGATTCTTGTTTATATATATATATATATATATATATATATTAGGCTTCCTAAACTGGCTTTTGGGACATGGAATGTCACCTCTCTAGTGGGGAAGGAGCCTGAGCTGGTGCATGAGGTTGAGAGAGACCAGTTAGATATAGTCGGCCTCACCTCAACACACAGCTCTGGTTCCGGAACCAGTCTCCTGGAGAGGGGCTGGAGCTTGGCCTACTCTGGAATTGCCCTGGGCAAGAGGCGACGAGCAGGGGGTAGGTATTCTTGTATCCCCCCACCTTGCTGCCTCTATATTGGAGTTTTCTCTGGTGGACGAAAGGGTTGCTTTCCTGTGCCTTCGGGTTGGGAAACGGGTCCTGCTCATCATTTGTGCCTATGCATCAAATGATGGTTCAGAATACCCACCCTTTTTGGAGTCTCTGACTGGGGTGCTGGAGAGTGCTCCTCTTGGAGACTCCATTGTCCTACTGGGGAACTTCAATGTGCACGTGGGCAATGACAGTGAAACCTGGAGGGTGGTCACTGGGAGGAACAGCCTGCCCGATCTGAACCCGAGTGGTGTTCAGTTATTGGACTTCTGTGCTAACCACAGTTTGTCCATAACAAACACCATGTTCAAGCATAAGGGTGTCCATATGTGCACCTGGCACCAGGACACGCAAGGTCGCAGGTCGATGATTAATTTTATCGTGTCATCAGACCTGCGATCGTATGTCTTGGACATTCAGGTAAAGAGAGGTGCAGCTTGGGTGGTTGCTGAAGCAAAAACTCAGGTGTGGGAAGAGTTCGGTGAGGCCACAGAACAAGACTTTCGGTTGGCATCGAAGAGATTCTGGCAAACTGTTCGGTGGCTCAGGAGGGGGAAACAGTTCCCTGTCCACACTGTGTATGGTGCGGATGGGGCACTGCTGACTTCAACTGGGGATATCGTCGGGCGGTGGAAGGAATACTTCGAGGATCTCCTCAATCCCACTGACATGCCTTCCACAGAGGAAATAGGGCTTGTGGACGAGGGGGACGACTCGCCCATCACAGGGGCTGAGGTCGCCAAAAGTGGTTAAAAAAACTCTGGTGGCTGGGCCCCGAGGGTTGACGAGAGTCGCCCTGAGTACCTCAAGGCCCTGGATGTTGTTGGGCTGTCATGGTTGACACGCCTCTGCAACATTGCGTGGAGGTCAGGGACAGTGCCTTTAGCATGGCAAAGTGGGTTGGTGGTTCCTCTCTTCAAGAAGGGGGACCGGAGGGTGTGTTCCAACTTTAGAGGGATCACACTCCTTAGCCTCCCTGGGAAGGTCTATGCCAAGATACTGGAGAGGAGAGTCCGACCGTTTGTCGAACCTCGGATTCAGGAGGAGCAATGTGGTTTTCATCCTGGCCGTGGCTCATTGGACCAGCTCTTTACCCTCTTGAGAATCCTCTAGGGTTTGTGGGAGTTTGCCCAACCAGTTTACATGTGTTTTGTGGACTTGGAGAAGGCATTCGACCGGGTCCCTCATGGTTTTTTTTGTGGGGGTGCTTTGGGAGTATGGGGTATTGGGCTTGTTATTACAAGCTATCTGGTCTCTATACCACCATTGTGAGAGTTTGGTTCGTATTGCCAACACTCGATCGGACTCATTCCCAGTGAGAGTTGGACTTCGCCAGAGCTGCCCTTTGTCACGGATCCTGTTCATAATTTTTATGGACAGGATTTTTAGGCACAGCCAGGGAATGGAGGGTGTCACGCTTGGTGACCACATGATCTCATCTTTGTTGTTTGCAGATGATGTTGTCCTGTTGGCTTCATCCAGCAATGACCTACAGGTCTTACTGGGATGGTTTGCTGCTGAGTGTGAAGTGGCTGGGATGAGAATGAGCACCTCCAAATCCGAGTCCATGGTCCTCAGCTGGAAAAAGGTGGATTGTTCTCTCTGGGTTGGGGACAGGCTCCTGCCCCAAGTGGAGGAGCTTAAGTATCACGGGGTCTTGTTCATGAGTGAGAGGAGAATGGAGCGAGAGATTGACAGACAGATCGGAGCAGCATCTGCAGTGATGCGGGCGTTGTACCGGTCTGTTGTGGTGAAGAGGGAGCTAAGCTCTAAGGCAAAGCTGTCGATTTATCGGTCAATCTACGTTCCTACCCTCACCTATGGTCATGAGCTTTGGGTAATGACCGAAAGAACGAGATTGCAGATACAAACGGCTGAAATGAGCTTTCTTCGTAGGATTGCTGGACCCACCCTCAGAGATAGGGTGAGGAGCTCCGTCATCTGGTAGAGGCTCAGAGTAGAACTGCTGCTCCTCACATCGAAAGGATATGACCGATATGACCGAAGCCATGAGGCTTCGAAGGCGGAGGCAAAGATGGGGTGACACGACTTTCCCTGTTTGAAACTGGGTGAGACACTGTGAATGAGACAATTCTCTGCTCTGACAGCATTACCTGATAAGTGAGGCAGTTTATTTTTAGCCCCAAATACTCTGCACTGCGCAGGTATTAGCTCGTTTCCCAGTTGATTTTGAAGCCGAGCTCCGTGAGGTGATTTACCACCGCATGTGAATCTTGGACCGTTTGCTCCTGGGATCAGGAGCAGATTTAATAGTCATCTATGTATGAGATTATTCTGAGGCTGCTGTTCCTTAACAGAGACAGTGCTGCCTCCACACATTCGCTGAACACTCTCAGAGCTAATGATAGTCCAAAAGGGATAGTTTGAAACTTGTACGCTCGCAAACCTGAGAAATTTCCTGTGAGGAAAATAAATGGCAATATGAAAATATGCATTGGACAGATCGATTGTCACAAACCAATCGCCCAGCTGGATTGAGCGGCATAGTGCTTTGTGCGTGAGCATTCTGAACCTGTACTTTCTTCAGTGTTTGTTCAGTGTCCGCAAATCCAAAATAGGACAGAGGGTTTAGCTGCCCTTTTTTGGAATGAGAAAATAATGGGAGTAAAAGCCCTGCTGTGCCTCGTTGCTTGTCACCTTCCTGATCGCTTCTTTGTTTAAAAGAGACAGAATCTCTCCCTGTAAAACGTGAGCCGAGTCTCAACTGGCCTCTGAAATCAACATACCTTTGAATTTTGGGGGTTCATGGCAAATTGCAGTCTGTAACTGTGACAAATGGTGGACAGGACCCATGGGTGAACTGCCCATGCGTGCCAGTGAACCACCCGGGAAGAGAGTGGGCTGAAGGCTGTGTACCTGAGTGACGTCACTCCCTCCGTGAGAAGGGAGTGGCCCCACTCGGCAAGACTGTGAACTTCCCTCGCAGGCGGCAGAGGTACATGACTGCCATTTTTTTTTTTTTTTTTTTTTTTCATTCTGCCCTTGGCAAACTGCCTGGCTGCAGAGATGCATATTTTTTTTTTCCACAATATCTTTATTGAACCTTTTTTTTTTTTTTTTAACAAACATGATACAAACAATCAAACACTAACACTAAAGTACTACAAAAAAAAAAAAATGCACTAAAAACACCAACAACCACCAACAAAATCAAGTCTTCAACAATGCTCCTCTGTTTAGTCTAGACAATCCAATACATAAGTATACATATTATGTTCACCAGTTTGGAATTTACAAGGTCCACACACATCATTCACCTTCTTCTTCAAGAGTTATGTTTAAATTTTTTACATAATCAATAAAAGGTCTCCATATATTCTCAAACACAATTTCCTTTGATTTTAGTATATATGTTATTCTTTCTAATGGAAGGTTTGTTAACATCTGTCTTAACCACTGAGTCACATCTGGTCTATGAGTCTTTTTCCATAATAGTGCAATACATTTTTTGGCATTAAGCAAACTGAGGTCTATGAATGTTCTTTCACTTTTATTAAAATTATGCTTTTCTGGGTACAGACCCAACAAAAACAGTTTAGGATTCAATATGATTTGTTTTGAGATTATTTTTTCAATTGTTACCCTCACCTCTTCCCAAAACATTCTTATTAATCTACATTCCCATAAACAATGAAATAGGGTTCCTTTACTTTCCATGCATTTTGTGCATGTATCTGGTATATTTTTGTTATATCTATTTAACTCCTCCGGTGTAACATACATCCGCATTAACCATTTGAAATGTATCAATTTAAGGCGTGCATTTATTGATTTGGTTTGAGCTTCTGTACAAGCCAATTCCCATTGTTCCTCTGAAATTTCAATTTGCAGATCTTCTTTCCAGTAGTTTAATCTTTTCAGTGAATTTTCACTTGAAGATAGTGTCAATGAGTTATAAAACTCTGAAATAATACCCTTTCTTTTACTATCTTTCATCATCATTTTTTCCAAGGATGAATAAATAGGTCGAGTGAGAGCTTTATTTTGATTTGATCGAATAAAGTTTCTAAGTTGAAGATATTTAAAAAAATGTGTTCTATTGAGATTAAATTTGATCCTCAGCTCTTCAAAAGACATTATGTTGTCTGCACATGGCAAATATAAATCCTGAATCTTTTGTATCCCTTTTAAATTCCATACTTTAAATACAGCGTCCGCTCTCCCTGGTTTAAAATATTGATTACCCCATATTGGACTAAATTGTGACAATAACTGTGGTTCTTTTAAATAGTTTTTAGCTTCACACCATATTTTGATCATATGCTTTACAAATGGATTTTTAACTTGTTTTTGTAATTTTTTTGCCAAATCTGAGTATATGAATATGGGAAGAGGTAAAGGTAAATTGTATGATTCCATTTCAGTCCAGTGAGGGAGATCATTTGATGAAAAATAATATGTCATAGACCTCAGTTGTGCCGACCAATAATACAACATAAAATTTGGACATTTCAGACCTCCACGATCAAATGGTAAATATAATAAAGACAAACGTAATCTAGCCCTCCTGTTGTTCCATATAAATTCCACTAACTTTTTTTTTATTCTTGAGAATAGATCTAAAGGTGGTGATAAGGGAATGTATTGAAATAAATAAAGTATTTTAGGTAAAATATTACTTTTAAGTATATTGATTCTCCCGATCATCGACATTGGTAGTGACATCCATCTCTGAGTTAACTCATTGATATCTGACATTAAGGCTTCATAGTTGACACTGGCGACTGATTCTAGCTTAGGCATAATTTGGATTCCTAAATATTTAAACTGATTTACAACATTGAATTGATTTACCTCAGGGGCTGGGTAATTTCTCTGGGTCTCATTTAGCATTAATATTGAAGATTTAGTTTTATTTATTTTATATCCTGATATTTCCCCAAAATTCTTTATTAAATTCAACAAGGTTGGAATTGATTTTTTTAGATTCGACATAAACAAAATTATGTCATCGGCGTACAGGGAGATTTTATGTTCTGTTGGTCCAACTTTAATTCCATATATTTGTGAATGTAAACGTATCGCTATCGCTAAAGGTTCAATTGCCATAGTAAACAGTAAAGGTGAAAGTGGACAGCCTTGTCGACATCCTCTATTGATTTTTATTGGTTTTGAAATATTGTTATTTGTTAGGATTTCTGCTGTAGCATTATTGTATATTATTTGAACCCATTTTATGAAATTATTTCCAAGTCCAAACCTTTGTAGGACTTCAAAAAGAAAGGGCCATTCAACTCTATCAAAGGCCTTTTCGGCGTCCAATGATAGGAGAGCTGTATCCGGTGCTTCTTTATTAAAATAAATAATATTAAATAGTCTTCTTACATTATGGAAGCCTTGTCTACCCTTTATAAAGCCATTCTGATCTCGATTAATAATATTTGGTAAAATTTCTTGTATTCGTCTTGCTAAAATTTTTTTTTTTTTTATTTAAGTTTTTGTAAAGGGTATACAGGTCGTTACAGCAATGCAGTGTTTACATTTTCATCACATGTTCCCTTATTTTCTGATATCTGACAACATTGGAAGATTAATTCTTACAACACCCCTTATTTTTTTTTTTTTTTTAAAGTGAAAGAAAAAGTGAAATTAAAGAGAAAAAAAAAAAACAAAACAAAACAAAAAACAAAAAAAAAACCAAACAAACCAGTAAAAAACAAACAAAAAGAAAAAGTAAGTAAATAAAGATAAAAGAGCATCTGAGTAGCATTGGAACAAAGAGCAGAACCATTATTGAAATGGTATTTGTCAAAGATTAGATCTAATGGAAGACACATATGTGGTCCAGGGTTGCCAAAAGTTCATGAACCCATCCATGTCCTGTCTCAGTGCGAATGTCAACTTTTCCATCGAGTAAATGTCTTGGATCACGTTAGTCCAATCTTCAGGTGTAGGACAGTCCTTCAACATCCATTTTTTAGTTAGAGCTTTTTTGCTTGCCAATATTAAAACATTGAATAAGTATTTTTCTCCTCGTCTTTCCAGTGAGTCCGGTAGTAAACCCAAATACAAAGTTACAAAAGAAAAGGGAACTGTAATTTTGAATATTTTCCCCAATATTGTCTGTACATTGGTCCAATATTGGTGGATAACTGGGCATGACCAAAACACATGAAAATGATTTGCAGTCTTTTCACCACACAAGCGCCAACAGTTCAATCCCTTATGGGTAAATTTGATTTGTGCAGGTGTTCTGAAAAATCTTGCCAAGTTTTTCCATCCAAATTCTCTCCACTGCAGGGATGAGGTACTTTTCCATTGCTGTTTATTTAGCTTTTCCCATATTTCCAGATGTAAAGTGAAATTCCCCTCTTTTTCCCATCTCTCTTTTATATAAGATGTGTTGTCTCCTTTTAAGTCTTGAAGACCTTGGTATATTTTAGAAATGTATCTGATCCCTGGGATCCCTTTATATGCCATTAAGAAGACCTTCAGAACACCTGACTGGGCCCTTTCCAAAACCTCCTTTTTAAGTATATTGTTTATGTGGTGTCTAAGCTGGAAGAACCTGTAAAGGTCTTGATTTATTAGGCCTTGTTTTTTCAAATCTTCAAAACTTCTTAAGATTTGCCCTTTAAAAAAATCGTAATATTTTATCAGCCCCTTCTCCTTCCACTTTTTAAATCTGGTGTCTGTTTTATTAGGAGTAAAGTCCTGATCATAGGCGATCCATTGCAGAAGTCGATAGGGCTCTTTAGTTTGATTCTCTCTGACTATCTTAAACCAAATTTTTAGCGGGGTCTCTATCCACGGGTTAGTGTTATTCAAAAGCTTAGGTAAGACATTGTTCCCTATTATCGCCTGTAGGGGGATGTCACTTGTTATTTGGCATTCAATCTCCTTCCATTGTGCAGAGTAGACTGGGTTACATATCTCTACTAAAGTTTTAATTTGTGCGGCTTTAAAGTAGTCCCTGATATTTGGCAGCGCGAGCCCACCTTTGTCTTTGTTTAGCTGTAGGGTTCTATATCTGATTCTAGGTCTCTTGCCCTGCCATATGAATCTTGAGATCCTTCTGTCCAGCTCCTGCCATGTTTTTTTGGGAGGTTCTACCGGTATTGTTTGGAAAAGGTATAGAAGACGTGGAAGTATATTCATTTTGACTGCTTCAATTCTTTGTGCAATACCCAAGAATGGTATCATATTCCATCTTGCTAGGTCAGATTTTATTTTTGTCACCAGTGGATCATAGTTTAGTGATATAATTTTGTTGAGTTGTTTCGGGATATTGACCCCCAGATATTTCATAGATTCCGACTCCCAGTTAGTTTTGAGTTTGCTTAGTGAATAATGATTTGGGTCATAGTTGAATGTTAAAACTTGGGTTTTATGCATATTTAATTTGTACCCCGATAAATCTCCATACTCTGAAAAAACTGAGGTTAGTTCTGGTAAAGAAGTGTCCGGCTGCCCTAGGTATATTAAAATGTCATCAGCAAAGAGTGCTATTTTATGTTCCTTCTGACCAAGTGTAATACCTTGAATTTTTTGGTTTTGTCTTATCCATTGGCTCAGAGGTTCTATGAAGATTGCAAAGAGCAGTGGAGACAGGGGGCAGCCCTGACGACATCCTCTTTCCAGTTCAAAAGATGATGATAAATTACCGTTAATCCTTATTTTAGCTGTTGGTTTTTTATATAATGCCTGTATAGTTCTAATGAAGTTGTTATGAAAATTGAAACTGGATAAGATTCTGTATAGAAAAGACCAGTCAACCGAATCGAATGCTTTTTCAGCATCTAATCCTAATATGACTGCATTTAAGTTATATTTTTTTATATGATGAATTATGTGTAAAGTGCGTCGAATGTTGTCTTGTGTCTGTCTTTGTCTTATAAAACCTGTTTGGTCTAAATGAATTAGGTCTGTCAGTATATTCTCTAACCTTTTGGCAAGGATAATGGTAAAAAGCTTATAGTCCTGATTTAGTACACTGATTGGTCTGTAGTTGGAGCACTCTAGTTTATCCTTTTCAGGTTTAGGTATAACTGCAATGACCCCTTCTCTCCAGGAGGGGGGGATTTCCCCTGTGTGGAGGACATAATTAAATGTTTTCAGGAGGAGAGGAGATAGTTGCTGTTTAAAGGTTTTGTACCACTCTGCTGTATAGCCATCAGCTCCTGGGGATTTGTTAGCTTTAAGTTTCATAATTGCTTTTTCCAATTCTTTAGGATGTATTTCTGACAGTAGTGTTTTATTTTGTGACTCCGTAAGTTGGGGAAGGTTTAATGTGTTTAGGAATGCCTCGGATGCGTTTTTATGTTTTTTGTGGGAGTATAAGTTCTTATAGTAATTCTCGAAGTTTTTAAGAATATCCTGAATTCTGAATTTTATTTCCTTTGATACTGGGTCTCTGATTTTGTAGATTGCTCTTTCTGTTTGATGTTTCCTCAATTTATAGGCTAGCAATTTTGCCGATTTACTGCCTGCTTCATAGTATTTTTGTTTCAGAAATGTAAGTTTCTTCTGGATTTCTATTGTGTAGATCTCATTTATTTGGTTTTTAATTTCCTTAATCTTGAGCGAGTCAGTAGAATGAGTGTTGCCTTTGTGTTCTTTTTCTAGGTTCCTAAGTTCTGACTCTAATGTGGATAGTTTTTCTTGTCTTAGTTTCTTTTGGGTTGCCAGTTTTGCAATAATCTTTCCTCTTATTACAGCTTTACATGCATCCCACAGTATTAAAGGGGATACTTCTCCATTATCGTTATCTTCCAAATATCTGAGAATATCTGACTCCAATTCATCTTTCAATGGTCCTTTCAGGACATTTGAATTTAACCTCCAAGAAAATGTATTATTTGTGTATTTTTGGATATTTAAGTCCATGTAGATCGGACTGTGGTCGGAGAGATCCATCAGTCCTATTTTACATGTTTTTACTCTACCAATGTCTCTATTAAACATAAAAAAATAGTCAATCCTTGAGTAAGATGAATGTGGAGTTGAGTAAAATGTATAGTCTTTTACACTGGGGTTGAGTTCCCTCCACACATCACAGATTCCCATTTCTTTTAGTAGCATCCGAGTCTTCCTGTTTTGGGTGTTATTTTTTTTTTTTTTTTTTTTTTTTTTTTTTTTAAATTTTTTTTTTTTTTTTTTTATTTAAGTTTTTGTAAAGGGTATACAGGTCGTTACAGCAATGCAGTGTTTACATTTTCATCACATGTTCCCTTATTTTCTGATATCTGACAACATTGGAAGATTAATTCTTACAACACCCCTTATTTTTTTTTTTTTTAAAGTGAAAGAAAAAGTGAAATTAAAGAGAAAAAAAAACAAAACAAAAAACAAAAAAAAAAAAACCAAACAAACCAGTAAAAAACAAACAAAAAGAAAAAGTAAGTAAATAAAGATAAAAGAGCATCTGAGTAGCATTGGAACAAAGAGCAGAACCATTATTGAAATGGTATTTGTCAAAGATTAGATCTAATGGAAGACACATATGCGGTCCAGGGATGCCAAAAGTTCATGAACCCATCCATGTCCTGTCTCAGTGCGAATGTCAACTTTTCCATCGAGTAAATGTCTTGGATCACGTTAGTCCAATCTTCAGGTGTAGGACAGTCCTTCAACATCCATTTTTTAGTTAGAGCTTTTTTGCTTGCCAATATTAAAACATTGAATAAGTATTTTTCTCCTCGTCTTTCCAGTGAGTCCGGTAGTAAACCCAAATACAAAGTTACAAAAGAAAAGGGAACTGTAATTTTGAATATTTTCCCCAATATTGTCTGTACATTGGTCCAATATTGGTGGATAACTGGGCATGACCAAAACACATGAAAATGATTTGCAGTCTTTTCACCACACAAGCGCCAACAGTTCAATCCCTTATGGGTAAATTTGATTTGTGCAGGTGTTCTGAAAAATCTTGCCAAGTTTTTCCATCCAAATTCTCTCCACTGCAGGGATGAGGTACTTTTCCATTGCTGTTTATTTAGCTTTTCCCATATTTCCAGATGTAAAGTGAAATTCCCCTCTTTTTCCCATCTCTCTTTTATATAAGATGTGTTGTCTCCTTTTAAGTCTTGAAGACCTTGGTATATTTTAGAAATGTATCTGATCCCTGGGATCCCTTTATATGCCATTAAGAAGACCTTCAGAACACCTGACTGGGCCCTTTCCAAAACCTCCTTTTTAAGTATATTGTTTATGTGGTGTCTAAGCTGGAAGAACCTGTAAAGGTCTTGATTTATTAGGCCTTGTTTTTTCAAATCTTCAAAACTTCTTAAGATTTGCCCTTTAAAAAAATCGTAATATTTTATCAGCCCCTTCTCCTTCCACTTTTTAAATCTGGTGTCTGTTTTATTAGGAGTAAAGTCCTGATCATAGGCGATCCATTGCAGAAGTCGATAGGGCTCTTTAGTTTGATTCTCTCTGACTATCTTAAACCAAATTTTTAGCGGGGTCTCTATCCACGGGTTAGTGTTATTCAAAAGCTTAGGTAAGACATTGTTCCCTATTATCGCCTGTAGGGGGATGTCACTTGTTATTTGGCATTCGATCTCCTTCCATTGTGCAGAGTAGACTGGGTTACATATCTCTACTAAAGTTTTAATTTGTGCGGCTTTAAAGTAGTCCCTGATATTTGGCAGCGCGAGCCCACCTTTGTCTTTGTTTAGCTGTAGGGTTCTATATCTGATTCTAGGTCTCTTGCCCTGCCATATGAATCTTGAGATCCTTCTGTCCAGCTCCTGCCATGTTTTTTTGGGAGGTTCTACCGGTATTGTTTGGAAAAGGTATAGAAGACGTGGAAGTATATTCATTTTGACTGCTTCAATTCTTTGTGCAATACCCAAGAATGGTATCATATTCCATCTTGCTAGGTCAGATTTTATTTTTGTCACCAGTGGATCATAGTTTAGTGATATAATTTTGTTGAGTTGTTTCGGGATATTGACCCCCAGATATTTCATAGATTCCGACTCCCAGTTAGTTTTGAGTTTGCTTAGTGAATAATGATTTGGGTCATAGTTGAATGTTAAAACTTGGGTTTTATGCATATTTAATTTGTACCCCGATAAATCTCCATACTCTGAAAAAACTGAGGTTAGTTCTGGTAAAGAAGTGTCCGGCTGCCCTAGGTATATTAAAATGTCATCAGCAAAGAGTGCTATTTTATGTTCCTTCTGACCAAGTGTAATACCTTGAATTTTTTGGTTTTGTCTTATCCATTGGCTCAGAGGTTCTATGAAGATTGCAAAGAGCAGTGGAGACAGGGGGCAGCCCTGACGACATCCTCTTTCCAGTTCAAAAGATGATGATAAATTACCGTTAATCCTTATTTTAGCTGTTGGTTTTTTATATAATGCCTGTATAGTTCTAATGAAGTTGTTATGAAAATTGAAACTGGATAAGATTCTGTATAGAAAAGACCAGTCAACCGAATCGAATGCTTTTTCAGCATCTAATCCTAATATGACTGCATTTAAGTTATATTTTTTTATATGATGAATTATGTGTAAAGTGCGTCGAATGTTGTCTTGTGTCTGTCTTTGTCTTATAAAACCTGTTTGGTCTAAATGAATTAGGTCTGTCAGTATATTCTCTAACCTTTTGGCAAGGATAATGGTAAAAAGCTTATAGTCCTGATTTAGTACACTGATTGGTCTGTAGTTGGAGCACTCTAGTTTATCCTTTTCAGGTTTAGGTATAACTGCAATGACCCCTTCTCTCCAGGAGGGGGGGATTTCCCCTGTGTGGAGGACATAATTAAATGTTTTCAGGAGGAGAGGAGATAGTTGCTGTTTAAAGGTTTTGTACCACTCTGCTGTATAGCCATCAGCTCCTGGGGATTTGTTAGCTTTAAGTTTCATAATTGCTTTTTCCAATTCTTTAGAATGTATTTCTGACAGTAGTGTTTTATTTTGTGACTCCGTAAGTTGGGGAAGGTTTAATGTGTTTAGGAATGCCTCGGATGCGTTTTTATGTTTTTTGTGGGAGTATAAGTTCTTATAGTAATTCTCGAAGTTTTTAAGAATATCCTGAATTCTGAATTTTATTTCCTTTGATACTGGGTCTCTGATTTTGTAGATTGCTCTTTCTGTTTGATGTTTCCTCAATTTATAGGCTAGCAATTTTGCCGATTTACTGCCTGCTTCATAGTATTTTTGTTTCAGAAATGTAAGTTTCTTCTGGATTTCTATTGTGTAGATCTCATTTATTTGGTTTTTAATTTCCTTAATCTTGAGCGAGTCAGTAGAATGAGTGTTGCCTTTGTGTTCTTTTTCTAGGTTCCTAAGTTCTGACTCTAATGTGGATAGTTTTTCTTGTCTTAGTTTCTTTTGGGTTGCCAGTTTTGCAATAATCTTTCCTCTTATTACAGCTTTACATGCATCCCACAGTATTAAAGGGGATACTTCTCCATTATCGTTATCTTCCAAATATCTGAGAATATCTGACTCCAATTCATCTTTCAATGGTCCTTTCAGGACATTTGAATTTAACCTCCAAGAAAATGTATTATTTGTGTATTTTTGGATATTTAAGTCCATGTAGATCGGACTGTGGTCGGAGAGATCCATCAGTCCTATTTTACATGTTTTTACTCTACCAATGTCTCTATTAAACATAAAAAAATAGTCAATCCTTGAGTAAGATGAATGTGGAGTTGAGTAAAATGTATAGTCTTTTACACTGGGGTTGAGTTCCCTCCACACATCACAGATTCCCATTTCTTTTAGTAGCATCCGAGTCTTCCTGTTTTGGGTGTTATTTTGATGTGGGGAATTACCAGAAGCATCCCAGTATGGATTCAGTCTAAGATTGAAGTCCCCACCACATATCACTAAACCTTGAGCTTTAGTTATCATTAGGTCGAATACATTTTTATAAAATTTCCAGTTAGCCCCTGGGGGAGCATACACATTCAGCAGGGTGATATCTTCTCCCTCTAGCCGCCCAGTTACCAAACTGTATCTCCCTTCTTTATCTTTGTGTTCTGATTTTTTTTCAAATGTAATTTTGGTTGATATCAATGTCGCTACTCCCCTCCTCCTCCCTGATTTATATGAAGATGAAGAGATCATTTTAAACCCTTGTCTACTGAGTTTATTGTGTTCCACGTCTGTTAGGTGGGTTTCTTGTAAAAGTATTATTCCTGCTTTGTCTTTTTTCATTTTGCCTAGAATCTTGGATCTTTTAACTGGATTCAGGATCCCTTTTACATTATATGAAATTATTTTGGTTACACCCTGTTTCTCCATTGTGTTGTTTTGTTTAGTATAACTGTGTGGTGGCCCTCTTTTGTGCTACTCAGAAACTGAAAGAACATTAAAAACAAGAAAAACATTAAGAACATAGTGTAAAAAACTTTAAAACAAAAAACTGTCAAAAGAACTTCCTGAGCTGAGGTCTTTTTAAAGACCCTGTAAGAGCCTTGATGGAGTGAAGGCCCTGAGGGAAATTCCTCAAACTCTGTTACGTGTTGAGGGCCCTCTCGTACCACTGAAAGTAGTCCCATGCTTTTAACGTGAGTTTCAGAACCCAATCCAAACTTGTAATGATTTTTTTTTTTTTTTTCCTTTTATGCCTAAACCCTGTGAAATTGTGTGCACCCTCCCACCCCCATCACATCAAACATTCACGCAAAAACAGTATTTGTTAGTATGAGCAGAACATGTGGATTATTGTCACATTTCTATTTTAACAAGTTTTTTTTTTTTTTTTTATTACAAAGACTTATTTGTTTCAAATAATATGATTGTTCCATGAAATGTTTTACCACATGCTGAATATGCATCTCCTTTAATGTTTGTTACCTTGTATGAGGGGGGTTGGATGTGCGGATTGATTCAAGAGGAAGGGAAAAAAAAAAAAAAAGGTCGCTATTCCAACCTGAAAACGGATAGTTTATCCGCGACGCTCTGGTGCTGGGTTTCCCGCTGCTGGTCCGTGGATTTTGAGGGTCTTTGTGTTGTCCATGTTTGCGCTTTGATCTTCTCACTCGGGTCTGCTGCGGGTTTAAACACCGTTACCGGGAGCCCTCTTCTCGCCATGTCAGCTGTTGCTTCTTCCGCCGAATTATAGAGACACGTTTCATCGCCGTAGAAGACCCTTAACTTCGCAGGAAATGGTGTCTGAAAGCGCAATTTCTTCTCTCTTAACACCTTTTTCGCGTCATTGTATTCCCTGCGCTTTTTAAGGACCTCCGGGGCGTAATCGTGTTCCACGTAGACTTTTCTCTCCTGGTGCATAAATCCTTTTTTCTGCCAGGCCAGTCTTACAACCTCTTGTTTTATTTTGAAATTGGAAAATCTTACCAACACCGAACGTGGGGGCGCTTCCGCCGCCGGCCTAGCGGCTAATGAACGATGTGCCTTTTCTATCTTCAAGTCGGTGGTTTGTGGAATATCCAATTTCTCTCTTAGTAAGGATTCCACGCATTCTGCCATTGAGTTAAAACCATTTTCGGTTCCTTCTATCAGACCATGAATTCTTATGTTGTCTCTTCTTTGTTTTCCTTCTTGGTCGGTTAGCTTAGCCTCTATAGCTGCTTGTCTTTTGCGTAGGTCCAGCACAGAATCTTCGAGCACTTTTATTCGATCCTCTGTTTCCAAGATTCGGTTCTCGGCCTGGTCCACTCTGCTGTTTGTCCTTTTCAATTCTTCTCTGAATTCCCGAAATTCGGCCGTAACATCTCGGCGAAATCGTCGTAGTTCCTCAAATAGTGATTTCAGGCTAACCCTTTTGTTAGCTATCACCAGCTCCTCGTCTTCTGAACGGGGATCTTCCAGTTCAGATTCTCCGGCCGATACGTGTCCTAGCCTGGAGAATTTCAGTTTCTTCTGTTTTCCTTTAGACATGATGATTTTGTCTTTTGATTTTCACTCCTCCAAAAATCCGTTAAGTTTGATTTTCAAGGTGTTATCCTGGATTGAGTCTGAGAGCTTCAGTGTTAAGCTGCAGTCGCCATGGCGTCCAGACCGGAAGTCCGTCTTGCTAAAATTTTACAGATTATCTTAAGGTCGGCGTTTAATAGGCTTATTGGTCTCATATTTTCACATTTATTAGAGGGCTTACCTGGTTTTGGCAGCAGTATAATTAAGGCATTATTTATGTATGATGGTAAATTATTATTTTGAAATGCTTCCAAAACCATTTCCAAAAAAGGTTTTATTAATTTATTCTTAAATTTTTTATAAAGGTCAACTGGAAGACCATCTGGTCCTGCACTTTTTCCTGATTTCATATTATCAATGGCTAGCCCAACTTCTTCTTGACTAATTTTAGACTCCAATATCTCCCTGTTTTCATTTGGAATACACGGTATAGATAGTTCGTTCAAAAACCCATTTAGTTTTGTTAAATCAGGTTCATTTTTGGTATCATATAATTTTTCATAGTAATCTCTAAAGGCTCTATTAATTTCTAAAGGATCTATAACTACCTGTCCTTTACTTATAATACTGGTAATTGGTGTTTTAATTTCCAATTGTTTAATCTGCCATGCTAATAATTTTCCTGATTTTTCACCTTGTTCATAAAAAGATTGTTTCAATCTTAGAAGACTCGAGGCAGCTCTATTCGCTGATTTTTTGTCATATTCAGCTCTCAAAATCAGTAATTCATTCTCCAACCTTGGGTCACTTCCTGCATACACTTTTTCCTGAAGATTTTTTATTTTATGTTCCAATTTAGCTCTCTCCTCTCGAGTCTTCTTAGATTTTGATCCTGTATAACTAATAATATGTCCCCTAATAAAAGCTTTGAAAGCCTCCCACTTTACACATGCTGATGTTTGTGTAGTATTGATGTCAAAGAACTCGTCTATCTGTTTTTCTATATACTTGACAAATTCCTCATCCTGAAGCCATTTATGCTGAAATTGCCATCTACCTGATTCCTTTGTCAATTTTTTATCTACATATATTAGACAACAGGGTGCATGATCAGAGATCACGATGTTATCATAAAAGCAGTTTTGAATCTTGGACCTTAATTCTGTGGAAATCAAAAAATAATCAATACGTGAGAATGTCTTGTAGGTACTGGAATAACAAGAATAGGCTTTAACTTGTGGTTTCATTTCTCTCCATATATCTAACAATCTCAATTCTTTCATAAAATGATTAATAGTCATCCTACATCCAATGTGCGTACAATCCAGTCCTGTTGATCTATCCACACCTGGATTCAATGTACAATTAAAATCCCCTGCTATTATATGTTGCCCTGTAAGTGATGATAAGATGAGAAATAAATTAGCAAAGAACTTCTGATCATCTATATTGGGACCATATAAGTTCACAAGATTTATATTTTCTAATAGCAAAGAACCTTGAATGATTACATATCTTCCAAATTTGTCTCCAATTACATTTTTCACTTGAAAAGGAACTGATTTATGTATGAGAGTCATAACTCCCCTGGCTCGGGATGAAAATGAAGAGGTGAATACACTTCCCTGCCATCTACTCCTAATTCTTTTAACATCCTCCTCTATCAGATGAGTTTCTTGTAAAAACACAATTCTTGAACCCATGTCCTTTATTTTATTCATAACTTGTTTAAGTTTTTTTAAATTTTGTAGACCTCTGCAATTCCATGAAGTTAAATTAAGATTAACACTTTGGTCCATGATCAATAGAGAGTTTGGGATTACCTTGCAGTGTAAACATGCTCATACAGAGAAGCAAAAACATGAGTGGTTGAACATTCATCCTACAAACTACACACAAACAAATTTCCCCTTCCCACACTTGTGGCAAACCCCCCAAAATCAAAAGAAAAATTCCGTCTCCCGATATAGCCATCGACCGTTCCACACCCACGGGGAACAGCCTAAGCCACTCCTTCTTCATCCTCCCAATCACCCTAACTCTACTGCTTTTAATGACGTAACATTAACTCTCCTCTGTAGTTTTCCAACTTAACTCCAAAATTTTTAACAACTTTGTACATCATAGTTTTTTTGTTTGTTTGTTTGTTTTGTTTTTTTGTTTTGTTTTTTTAATATATAATACAATCTATATTTTGTAAACTTACTATTTACTTCAAGTCAGTCAGATGCCTGTGCAAATGCTTAATTATTCTACCTTATATTTTGTTCATGCTTAGCTCCCACCAGTCTCTTCTTCTTCTTTGATCTTCTTGATGAACTCCTGCGCCTCCTCTGGGGTCTTGAAAATGTGGGTTCTGCCCTCATACGTGGTCAGCAGTCTCGCAGGATAGATTACACCATGACGAATCCCAAGGTTGCGCAGCTCCTTACGTACAGGATCAAACTGCTTCCTCAATTGCTGGATTCCTGTGGCCAAATCTGGGTAGAACCGCACCTGCTGGTCCTGGTGTTTAATCTCTCCTTTAGCACGTGCAGCGTTGAAGATCTTCATCCTGTCTCTGTTGCTAAGAAACTTCATAATTAAGGTCCTCGGCGGTCCCTTATCTCTCCGTGGGCCAATACGATGTGCTTTTTCCAGAACCACTGCTGCTTGCAACTCCTCGCTGCCCAGCACCTCCGGAATCCACTTTTCCAGAAAGGAACATACGTCCCGACCTTCTGATTCCTCTGGAAGACCCACCAGCCTCAAATTATTCTGTCTTGACCGAGATTCCAAATCCAAAATATTATCTTCCAGAGATTTATTTTTTTTTTCCAAAGTGCGCACCTTTAATTGAAGACGGGTGACGTCATCTTCAGCACTAGCGAGACGGAGCTCCATCTGCGCCGTTCGTTCTACACAGTCACCCAATTCCTTTCTTATTCCTTCCAGCGCTGTCATAATCCCATCAAATCTAGAGGAAAAGTCCGCTCTCATTGAACTCATGGCAGCCATCAGCGCATCTGCGCCATTCCCCGCAGATATCGCACCGTTGCCAGCCTCCTCCGCCATATATGGAGTTTTGTTTGCTGCGTCACAGACCTGAAAGTCCGTTAATTTGGACTGTTTCGGCGGCTCGCTTTTTCCTTTTCCTGGTTTTCCAGCCTTAGGCTTCGCCGACATATCCTCGCCCAAATGCTGGGATACGTTCTGTCCCAAATGAGAGAGTTATTTGCCGATTTTTTTCTCCAGGAGCAGAGCAGAGCGAGACACGTCCGTCCTACGTGGCAGCCATAACCGGAGAGAGATGCATATTTTAATTGTTTTTCACAGGGGAACAAGTAACTTGTTTGTGAAGTTGTGCAGTGCTTGGGGACACTGAAAGGAGTTTTTCACCCATTCGCTGACACTGAGGAAGTGCTTGGTGACACTTTGCTAGCTGATTTTGAGTCTCTCTCTTCTGAACAGGAAAAGAGAGAGAGACTAAGAAAGAACTGTTGAACTGGGAACCACAGGAGCTACTGAACTGGGCTTCTCTGAGGTGAAGTGGCTTTTCTCTACACCTGTCACTCTTCTTTTCTTCAAGGGCAAGAATAGTGCTAACTCACACATTTCTTCTTCCCATCCCCAGGGTGGGACAAACGATTCTTGGCAGCCACAGCTGCAAAGGAAGGCTTATCCCATGGTCTTGGGTTTTCATCTTTGGTCTGGGGAGCCTGCAAAGTTGTTCCCTGCTTGTGAGGTCTAGCACTACCATGTTTCCCTCTCACTGCCACAGCAACTGCTGCACAGCCAGCTGGAGGCACCTGGGGAGGTTGGGTGTTCATCTTGCGGGGTAGACAGAGGTTAACCTGTTAAACTCGGGAGATTCCGCGGGCGGTCACGTCTCTGCGTCTTAGTGCGTCTCAGTACGCACTGAAAAAAAAGCTGTATTTCCGGTCTTCCAGTACAGACACAGCCATAATCAGAAAGCCAAAGGAGTGTTTGATTGGTTGAGCATGAGATTGAAATCTCATTCGACCAACAAGAGCCTTGATTTGGGTTTTTAAACCTTGAATAACTAATGATCGTAAACCTAGCAAGAAGTATCTGCCCATCAATGACCGCGAATACAACAAGCCAATTGAAGCCGAGTAATCTGACGATGAACGTGTCGTTTAGCCAAACAATTTCTGACTTCAATGACATCCTACATGCACTAGTTCAGTGTTTATATTTCCGGTAAAATACCATGCGTTCCCATGCGTAATATCTCTTTTGACTCCGCCGCTGTGTGACGCGCAGTCCTTTGTGATACTGTGCAGAAGGGTCAGGGTAAGATTAGCCATTATTTTACTTGTTTTGAAAAATGGTTCACAAAATAAACGGAAAGGGCATGTATGAAATCGTAGACGGCCTGACCGGGTTGGGTGACGACGACTCACTAAACAACGGAGGTTTCAACAACGGAATAGCTGACGATCCAGACGCAGCAGACAATATCAGCGACAGTGCGGTTGTGGACAGGTAAGTCTTATAATCTAAATTATTCTTTATCGATAAAAATAGTAATAAAAATAACTTTTGACCAATCGGTAATTACAAGGGTCCCGTATGGCGACGTTTTTGTGTGCGCCGTGGGGGGGGGGTATTTTTTACTGTGTACATTGCAGAAAAATTTAATAATTTTTTAGTATAATTTTTATTTCACTGTAGGCTATTTTTTCCTGTAAAAATAAAAGGAACTGTGCTGTGTATGTCTGGGTTATTATGCCTTTGTTTTACTGTGTAAACGTGATCTGGTGAAATGGAGCCCTGACCATGTGAGCACACTAATATGAGCAGCCCAGGTGCACCTCGGTATTCAATCTGTACATTTTCAATCCAGTGATTTACAAAGTGATTCATAATTTTATAAAGCCTCATTCAGAACATTATAGTCCCACAGACTGATTTTCATCTCAGGCAGCATTTACAAATCACTGGATGGAGAATGCACCTGTACATGTACAGATTGGATTCCGTGGTCCACTTGGGGTGCGCACTTGGTCAGGGGTCCAGTTGACCTGTATCTGTGTAAACTGGTGAGATAGTGAACTCTGGAAAAATTGGAGGGGGGAGAGGGTTGTTTTTGTGTATACTTTAGTGAAATGTATTAATTTTTCGCATAATTTTTCTTACACTGTAGACTATTTTTGCCTGTAAAAAAAAAACAGGAACTGTAGTAGCTAGATGGAATAAATATATGAATATACGTATAAACACACAGTGCGGAGCATTGTAGCTAGATGGAATAAATATGTAGATATATAAACACACAGTGCGGAGCATTGTAGCTAGATGGAATAAATATGTAAATATATAAACACACACAGTGCGGAGCATTGTAGCTAGATGGAATGAAACAGCACAACCGTCTACTTAGTTATCCTACATGGTATGATTATGTACCCATACATATTCTCACCCTCCATAGTGTGACAGAGATTATTCTGCGCAGTTCGCCCCACACGGGACACGAACCCGCGACCTCTCAGTCAACTACACAGTTCGAGCATGGGAGACACAGCACGATCGCGCTGAGCTAAAGGTCCGACCGGTAGCTCAGCGCTACCATCCGGGGCTCACAGCACCACTTTTAACTAACTGAGGTCATCAGCGCAGTTCGCCCTACACAGGACACGAACCCGCGACCTCACAGTTAACTGGTCAGAGACACACACAGCACGATCGTGCTGAGCTAAAGGTCCGACCGATAGCTCAGCGCTACCGATACTGTATGAGGCTTTGGGAGGGAGGTTTACTAACGTTCTACGCCGAACAGTACTAGTTGGCATCCGTTACACTCTCCCCCCTAAACCTCACTCCCATGCCGGGTTCACGGCACCAGTGTGACAGAGATCATCCTGCGCAGTTCGCCCCACACGGGACACGAACCCGCGACCTCTCAGTCAACTACACAGTTCGAGCATGGGAGACACAGCACGATCGCGCTGAGCTAAAGGTCCGACCGGTAGCTCAGCGCTACCATCCGGGGCTCACAGCACCACTTTTAACTAACTGAGGTCATCAGCGCAGTTCGCCCTACACAGGACACGAACCCGCGACCTCACAGTTAACTGGTCAGAGACACACACAGCACGATCGTGCTGAGCTAAAGGTCCGACCGATAGCTCAGCGCTACCGATACTGTATGAGGCTTTGGGAGGGAGGTTTACTAACGTTCTACGCCGAACAGTACTAGTTGGCATCCGTTACAATAGCGACCAGTATTTTCCTAGTTGTATACCGGAGGGGACCATTGTGTAAGTCTATTGCGTCTTTTGCATTCAAAACTATTAGGTTGTCACGTCTTTTTGCTATCTCTGCGAGCAGCCCTGCTTAGGTTGTACAGTCTGACAGCCGTAGGTAGGAAGGACCTGCGAAACCTCTCGGTTGTGCACCTAGGATGATGTAGTCTGCTGCTAAATGAGCTCCTCAGTGCATTCAGTATGTCCTGCATAGGGTGGAACTCGGACTCCAGCAGAGATGACAGTTCAGCCACCATCCTTCTCTCTCCTATATCCTCCACTGGGTCAAGGCGCTGCCCCAGGACAGAGCTAGCTTTCTTGATCAGTTTGTTCAGTCTCTTCCTATCGGCTGCTGTAATGCCACTGCCCCAGCAGACCACTCCAAAAGTGGTGGCTGATGCCACCACCATGTCATAGAATGTCTTCAGCAGCACCCCTTGTACACCAAAAGATCTGAGTCTCCTCAGTAGGAACAGCCTGCGCTGTCCCTTCTTGTAGAGTGCGTCAGTATTGTGTGACCAGTCTAGTTTATTGTTCAGATGAACACCCAGGTACTTATAGGATGTCACCATTTCGATGTCTGTTCCCTGTATATTTACTGGTGCTGTGAGGGGTTGTCCTTGCCTGCGGCAGTCCACCACCAGCTCCTTAGTTTTCCTCGCGTTGATCTGGAGGCAGTTCCGATGGCACCAGTCCACGAAGTCCTGGATAAGCCCTCTGTACTCAGCTTCATCTCCGTTGGAGATGAGGCCAACGATTGCAGAGTCATCAGAGAACTTCTGTAGATGGCAGTGTGTTGTGTTGTGTGAGAAGTCCGCAGTATAAAGGGTGAACAGGAAGGGAGCCAAAACCGTTCCCTGGGGGGCCCCCGTGCTACCGATGATTGTGTCAGACACACAGTCCCGGGTTCTCACAAACTGAGGCCGGTTTGTGAGGTAGTCCAGGATCCATGATGACAGGTGCTGGTCCACCCCTGCGCACAGCAGCTTGTCCTTCAGGATCATCGGTTGGATGGTGTTGAAAGCACTGGAGAAATCAAAGAACATGATCCTCACCGCATTCCCGGGCTTCTCCAGGTGGGACAGAGAATGGTGAAGGAGGAAGATCACCGCATCCTCCACCCCAATGCCATGCTGGTAGGCGAACTGGAGTGGATCCATCGCTGGTCCCACCAGGGGGCGGAGATGAGCAAGGAGCAGTCTCTCCAGGGTCTTCATCATGTGGGATGTCAAGGCCACTGGTCTGTAGCTGTTCAGATCTTTGGGGTGGAAAGTCTTTGGTACAGGTACCACACAAGATGTTTTCCACAGCTGTGGTACCCTCCCCAGCTTCAGGCTCAGATTGAAGATGTACTCCACAATCCCACACAGCTGGTCTGCACAGGACTTGAGGAGCTTTGCGCTGATGACGTCCGGTCCCGACGCCTTCCTCGCTTTGAACTTCCTCAGCTCCGTCCTCACCTGGGTCTTAGTGAGGGTCATGTTGGGGGGCTGTGTGTTGGGAGTGGGGGGGGTGTTGGTGGAGTGGGGAGTGGGCAGCAGGACTCAATGTCTTTAGAGGCAGCAGTGGTTGTTGTGCAGTCAGGGGGGAGGGCGGTTGGTCAAACCTATTGAAAAACAGGTTCAGATTGTTCGCCCACTCCCTGCCTCCCGTGGCCTGGGGGGAGGTATTCTGGAGCCCAGAGAGGGGTTTAAGGTTTCTCCAGACCCCGCTGATGTCGCTCTGTTGCAGCTTGTCCTCCATCTTCTTCATGAAGCTGTCCTTGCCTTCTCTGATCTTTCTCCTCAGCTCCCTCTGTACGGACTTCAGCATCTCCTTGTTCCCCGACCTGAAGATCCTCTTCTTCTCTCTCAGAAGTGTTTTTTTTTGTAACTTAGATTTTTATTCATTTTTCATCATATATAATGCATTCAGATCACATTCTACATTTAAAAAACAAAGGGGTTAGGGTAGGGAAAAATAAAAAAAAATAAAATAAAAAAAATAATAAAAAAATAAAAAATAAAAAAAAATAAAAAATAAATAAAAGGGGGGGGGGCAAATGTTGGAGCATCAAGTTTTTAGTTTCCATCTCTTAATTCTTCTGGTTTTTTCAGTGTCTTTGGTTATTCTTTCAATTTCTGCCTCGTTGTTGCACTTTGTAGTGTGTCCATTTCCGCCATTTTTTCTCCCATATTCCTTCTTGCATTCTTCGTCGATATGTTGGTTTTTCCATCATACGTATGTCCTCAACAATGTCAGTCCATTGTTCTTGGTCAGGAAGAACTTCTGATCGCCATTTTTTTGTGATAGTTTTTTTTACATACAATCAACAAGATTTTAACTAGATATCTGTCCTCAGCCTGTATAACATTGTCTTTTTTAAGATCACATAAGTACATCAGGTTACAGTTCATTGGTATATTATATCCTAATATCCTCTGTATTGTCACATGCATAGATTTCCAAAATGATGATATTTTGTAGCATTTCCAAAACATATGTGAGTGGTCTGCATTTTGAGCCCCACATCCCCTCCAGCATAAAGATTGGGTATTTGTATATTTTCCTTGAATCTGTGGTGTAATGAAAAAGCGAATCAGGTTTTTCCATCCAAATTCCCTCCATGCCCTTGAATTTGTTGATGTGTGTTGTGTTTTCCATATTTCCTGCCAGCTTTCTTCTGTTATGTTTAAATTGAGCTCTTTCTCCCATTTCTCCTTTATATAGTTACTTGTATGATTGTTTGTCATAAGTTTCTGATATAGTTTTGAAATAATTCTTATTTTATTTCCTGCATATGAGCTTAAAATAAGTTGTATAATCTTGTTCACATCTGTTTGGAGGTTATGCCTAATCTTCTTCATATAGTAATCTCTCATCTGCAGATATCTGAAAAATTCCGATCTTTCTAATTTAAATTTTCTCCTGATATTTACAAAGCTCCCGAGATCTTTTTTTCCGATATTGCCCCATGCTGTGATTCCCTTGTTCACCAGATTTTTGTATCCCCTATCTTGTTTTGCCGGTTCAAACTGACTGTCAAATGCTACCCATTTCAATAGTTTTATGTCTTCCCTTATATTATATTTTTGTACTATTTTATACCACAGTTCTAAAGTAAATTTAGTGATTGGGTCTATTTGTTTGATTTGCTTATATGCATCTTTATCCCCTATTATGCTTTGTACTGGGAGTCCCTCAATTTCCTTTTCCATTTCTTTCCATTTTGCCTCATATCCCTCGTCGCACCAACATATGATATATCTTATTTGTGCTGAGTAGTAATATTCCTTTAGACTCGGTAGGCCCATGCCTCCTTTCTCTTTTGGTAATTGGAGGGTTTTATATTTCACTCTTGGTTTTTTACCTCCCCAAACAAATCTCGATATCATCCTGTCCCACTTTGAGAATTGGGCATCTGGAATCTCTGTTGGTATAGCCTGGAAGAGGTAAAGTAATCTAGGTTGTATGCTGATTTTGACTGTCTCAATTTTTGAATTCAGATCCATATTTAAGATTGACCATCTATCAATATCTTTTTTTATTTCTTGTTCCAACCTATCATAGTTTGCTTTATATATTTTGCTTAGGTCTTTAGGTATGTTCACTCCAAGGTATTTTATTTCTTTTTGGTTCCAGTTTAGTTTGATCTTATCAGTTATCTGGTTTAGAGGGTTATAGTGGAATGTCAGTATTTGTGTTTTTGTTATGTTTATCTTGTATCCTGATAATTTTCCAAAATTTTCTATCAAGTTCATCATTTCCATTATTGATTTATCTGGTTGTTCAAGGTAAACTATAATATCGTCTGCAAATAGCCCAATCTTGTGTTCCGCCCCCTTTATTGTTACACCTTTTAATTTCTTATTTTGTCGTATCGCTTGAGCCAATGGTTCTATGAACAGAGCAAACAAGGTGGGCGATAAGCAGCATCCCTACCTAGTTGATCTTTGTATATTTACTTTGTCTGTTAAGCTACCGTTTATCTTGATTCTTGCCACAGGTTCTTGATATAGCGTCCTTATGCATTGTACTGATTTTTCGTTAAATCCAAAGCGCTCCAGTACACTATATAGGAATTTCCAGTTAACCCTGTCAAATGCTTTTTCTGCGTCTAAACTCATTATTACTGCGCTTTTCTTTTCTTTATGTATTTGGTTAATTATATGTATTGTTCTCCTGATATTGTCATGTGTTTGGCGTCCCTCTATGAATCCAGTTTGATCATCTTCTATCAATTCCGTCAAGAATGTCTTTATTCGTTTACATATAATTGTTGTGTATATTTTATAATCTACATTTAATAAAGAGATTGGTCTATAGTTTCCGCATTGTTCTTTATCTTTCCCTGGTTTTAAAATAACTGAAATGATTGCTTCGTTCCATGATGGAGGTATTTTGTTGTTGTTCAGCGTCCAATTAAATGACTTTAGGAGTTGTGGCGTGAGTTCTTCTATAAACAGTTTATAAAACTCAGAGGGGTATCCATCACTACCTGGTGATTTACCGTTTTTAAGTGACTTAATCACATCTCTGATCTCTTGTGTTGTTATTTCTGCTGTTAGTTTTTCATTTTGTTGATTTCCTATTGATGGCAAGTCCAATGTGTCTAGAAATTTTTTGATATCTTTAGTATTTGTTTCTTCAGGTTGCGAGTATAGTTCTTGGTAGAAATTATGGAAAATTTCTTCGATGTTTTCTGGGTTAACTGTGGTTTTATTTGTGGTGGGGTCTTTAATCTTGTATACATTATTCATTGTTTGTTGTTTTCTTAACCGTTTTGCCAGCAGTTTTGTGGCTTTTGGCCCCGTTTCATAATATTTTTGCTTTAGATATCTATTTTTCCTTTCAATTTCATCCATTTGTGTTTCTTTTATCTTTGTTTTTTCTTCTTTAATTTCTTGATATATTTTTGGGTCATTTGTGCTTTGATGTTTACGTTCTAGTTCCCTCAGTCTCTCACATCTTTGTTCATACGCTTCCAGTTTAGTCTTATTTGCTTTTCCTGTTTCAACAATTAATTTACCCCTTAACACGGCTTTTAGTGTGTCCCATAGTATTGTTGGGTCCACTTCTTCATTGTCATTCTCTTGGATATATTCGTTTATGTTTATTTTTATTCTTTCTTTCATTTTCTCATCATTTAACAGTCCTACGTTAAGTTTCCATGTTGTTTGTCGTTTTCTATTGTTCAAATATATTTCCATGTATATAGGATTATGATCTGATATTTCTGCCCCTCCAATCCAACAATTTCTCACCCTGTGTCTGTCACCTTCATTCATAAGGAAGTAATCTATTCTAGAGTGTACTTTATGGACTGCTGAATAATGTGTATAGTCTTTTTCGAGTGGGTGCAGGTCCCTCCATATGTCTACCATACCCATTTCTGCCAGTGAGGTTCTTATGAACTTTGTTACATGTTTTTTTGTCTTCTTAACACTTGTTGTGTCAACTTCATGATCCATGACAGCATTTAAGTCTCCTCCACAAATTAGGACTCCTTCACTGTGTGTTGCTATGAGATCAAACAGATGTTGAAAAAAACCCTTGTCACTTTCTGGTGGGGCATACAGTAGATGTTCACTAATGTAATCTGCATACCATCTATTCTTCCCTTTATTATTACATACCTGCCTTCTTTATCCTGGATTTCCTGTTCACTTTCAAATTGTATTTTGTTTGAGATTAGTATCATAACCCCCCTTTTTGCTCCTCCCTTAAATGAACTGTAGTAGGAGTTCTTATAGCTAACTAACTAACTAACTAACCTGCACTTATATAGCGCTTTTCAAGTCACAAAGACCACTCAAAGCGCTTTCATTAATGCTAACCCTCTATTCTAAGGGCCTATAGGAAACAGATATCTAGGGACAATTTAGAACAGCCAATTAACCTAACATGCATGTTTTTGGCATGTGGGAGGAAACCGAAGAAATCCCGGAGTAAACCCACGCAACACGGGGAGAACATGCAAACTCCACACAAATTACTGTTGGTCGGGGGCTGGGATCGAACCCACGATCCCACGATCCCCACAATCCCCCGGCCAAGGGTAAACTGTGCTGCCGCAGTGCTAACCACTGCGCCACCGTGCAGCCGAATATATTTATATTTATATTTATAGCCAAATCTCTTTAGTTTCACATGTTCTGTCTTGCTCAAATGTGTCTCTTGCATAAATATAATTTCAGCTTTTTCCTTCTTGAATTTTCTTATTATTCTTTCCCTTTTAACAGGTGAGTTCAGACCATTCACGTTTAATGTCATTATCTTAAGATTTTTACCCATATTCATGTTTTTCCATTTTTTTAACTTGTGCTCCTAGCCCCTTTAACAACAAAAATAACACATATTTATATAAAAACACATTAAAAAATCTCGACCTCCGTACTTTGGGCCCTTCTTCTGCCCACTGGTCCCTGTTGGTGGGTGGGGGGTTTGTCTTCACAGAGTGAAGGGCCCTCCCTAGACTTCTAATTACTATCAAAGTAATAGTCATAAGTCTAGAAATGTCCAACAAATATCACTTAAACCTCTCCTAGCCGTCTGTTTCTCTTTTATCTTGTCTTCTTGGCCTTCATTTCTTCTGTGCCTTTCTTAATCTTTGTTATGATCTAGGCTTTCAGTTGAAAGCTTTGTAGCTTGTCCTGGGCCCGCTGCTCTACGTCTCTCCCCCTTCTTCCGCCGTTCACTCGCCTCCACTCCGTCTGTCGTGGTGCGTTCAGGGCCGCCGCTGCTCCAGCCGTCTCCTTCGGCACGCTCACCTCAAGGCCCCGCTCCATCATATCCCGCGCTGCCTCTTCGGCCGTGTTGTAGGTTCTTGTGCCTTCCTCCCAATGAATCCTCATTTTCGTTAGCGGCGTTTGGAATCTAATTTTTTTCTCTTTCAGCGTTTTTTTAATATTGGCATATTTCTTCCGCTGCTGCACGATTTCTGTCGGGTAGTCATGGTCAAAAAATACCTGTTTGTCGCCGATTCGTATCTTTTTTTTCCATGCATGCGTCAGGATTCTTTCCTTTATGTCATATTTCACAAAGTTTACCACAACTGACCTGGGTGGAGAGTTTTTCGGGTTCTGTGCCGGTGCTCTGTGCGCCCGTTGAATCTGCAGATCCGTTTCTCCGGGTATTTCCAGTTCTTTTTTTAAGAACTGATCCATGAATTTTGTCATCGAGTTGCCTTCAATGCCCTCCGGAATTCCAAAGATGCGCATATTGCTTCGTCGGGATCTGCTCTCCAAGTCGTTTATTTTCTCCTGCATCCTCTGCGTTTGCGTCGTCAGGGTCTGTAGTTGTTCGTTTGCCTCGCTTTTCCTATCTTCTAGTTCCGAAATTCGGGTCTGCGCTTCTGTCATACACGCCCGCTGGGAGCGCAGCTCCTCCATGTTTTCCGTTAATTTACGCTCCATTTCTCTTCGGAGGTCCATGATTTCCTCCTTAATTTCTTTTTTCAGTTCCTCCTTAAGAGCCGCTAAATCCTGTTGTAGCTGTCGCTTGAATTCTCTTAACTCTTCACCCAAACTGGCGATGCCAGCATTCATGTTGTCGAGTCTGGTGTCTTCCATTTTCTCTGCTGTAGACACCTCGTTTTTTTGGGCTTTGCGTACAGCGGTTTTTCCTGCGTTGTTGGAGAGGAATTCTTCAATTTTACCCTGTTTTTGTCCTTGTGCCCGGTTCCTTCGTGTTTTCATCCCTTAGTTTATTGATTCGTTTATGTCGAGTTGGCCATTTATCGATGATTTTTAATCCGGCTAGGGAGAGCTCTTTGTTTAAGTGTTATGTCTCTCCGCCATCTTCCCGGAAGTCCTCAGAAGTGTTTTTATCTCAGGGTTGATCCAGGGTTTGTTGTTTGAGCAACACCATATGGTCTTGGTGGGAATGGTGTTGTCCACACAGAAGCTGATGTAGTCCGTGATGGTGTGAGTGAGGCCATCGATGTCCTCACCATGTGGATCGCAGAGCTACTCCCAGGCGGTGGTTTCAAAACAGCCCTTTAGAGTGTCCATTGCCTCCTCATACCATAACTTCACTGTGCGCATGGCTGGAGGTTGTCTGTGCACTAGGGGTTTGTAAACCGGCCGGAGATGAACCAAGTTGTGATCCGATCTCCCGAGTGGGGGGAGTTGTGATGAGGTGTACGCCTCCTTAGTGTTTGCATAGAATAAGTCCAGTGTTTTATTGTCTCTAGTGTGGCATGTGACATACTGGGTAAATGTGGGTAGAATGGGAGACAGTGAAACATGGTTGAAATCGCCTGAGATGAGGAGAAGAGCATCTGGGTGTTCTGTCTGCAGCCTGCCTGTTACTGAATGGATGACGTCACGCGCTGTCCCAGCGTTCGCCGTCGGATTTGCATAAATAACAATGCAGATCACGTGTGAGTATTCCCTCGGGAGATATGTAGGCCGCATGTTAACAGCTAGCAAGTTGTTGTTAACATACATTATCACTCCACCGCCCCTTGCTTTGCCACTGTCTGATGTTCGGTTTGCCCGTATCGCGTGGAAACCCTCCAGTTCAGTGTTAGCATCTGCTGCTAATTCGGTTAGCCAAGTCTCTGTGAATAGAAACAGGCTACACTCCCGGTATATGCTATCGTAGTGGGAGATAGCCACTAGCTCATCTACCTTTCCCAGTAATGATCGTACATTCCCCATGACAACAGATGGAAGGGTGGGTCTGTACCATACAATCTGTACAATAGGGTTTAGGTCTGGAGACATGCTTGGCCAGTCCGTCACCTTTACCCTCAGTTTCTTTAGCAAGACATTGGTCATCTTGGAGGTGAGTTTGGGGTTGTTATCATGTTGGAATACTGCCCTGCAGCCCATTTTCCGAAGGGAGGGGATCATGCTCTGCTTCAGTATGTCACAGTATATGATGAAATTCATGGTTCCCTCAATGAACTGTAGCTCCTCAGTGCCGGCAGCACTCATGCAGCTCCAAACCATGACACTCTCACAACCTTGCTTGACTGTAGGTAAGACACACTTGTCTTTGTAATCCTCACCTGGTTGCCACCGCACACGCTTGACACCATCTGAAACAAATAAGTTTCTCTTGGTCTCATCAGACCACAGGACATGGTTCCAGTAATTCATGTCCTTAGTCTGCTTGTCTTCAGCAAACTGCGGGCTTTCTTGTGCATCATCTTTCAAAGGGGCTTCCTTCTGGGACGACAGCCAAGCAGACCAATTTGATGCAGTGTGCGGCATGTGGTGTGAGCACTGACAGGCTGACCTCCACGCCTTCAACCTCTGCAGCAATGCTAGCAGCACTTATACGTCTGTTTTCAAAAGACAACCTCTGGATGTGACGCTGAGCACGTGCACTCAACTTCTTTGGTAGACCATAGCGAGGCCTGTTCTGAGTGGAACCTGTCCTTTTTAAACCGCTGTATGGTCTTGGCCACCGTGCTGCAGCTTAGTTTCAGGGTGTTGGCAACCTTCTTATAGCCTAGGCCATCTTTATATAGAGCAACAATTCTTTTTTTTTTTCAGATCCTCAGAGAGTTCTTTGCCATGAGGTGCCATGTTGAACTTCCAGTGACCAGTATGAGAGAGTGTGAGAGCGATAACACCAAATTTAACACACCTGCTCCCCATTCACGCCTGAGACCTTACACCGTAACACTAATGAGTCGCATGACACCGGGGAGGGAAAATGGCTAACTTAGCACAATTTGGACATTTTCACTTAGGGGTAAACGCACTTTGTTGCCAGTGGTTTAGACATTAATGGCTGTGTGTTGAGTTATTTTGAGAGGATAGCAAATTTACACTGTTATACAAGCTGTACACTGATTACTTTACATTGTATCAAAGTGTTATAGCTTCAGTGTTGTCCCATGAAAAGATATAATAAAATATTTACAAAAATGTGAGGGGTGTACTCACTTTTTTGAGATGCTGTAAATCAGTTTGCATTTCAAGCAAACAGATCTACAGAGGATGCCGTCTCCCTCACTTTGCGCACTGTTTTGACACATCTGGAGGGGCAGAGCACATATACGAGGATGATTTTTGTAGATTACAGCTCAGCCTTTAATACTGTTATTCCCTCTCAGCTTATACACAAATTGGACTGGTAGGACCTCAGCACTCCAGTGTGCAACTGGATCTCTAGCTTCCTGACAGGATGCTCACAAGTGGTGCGCTTGGGCTCACATACTTCAGCTTCCATAACCCTGAACATTGGCACCCCACAAGGCTGTGTACTCTCACCAATGCTGTACTCATTGCTCACCCATGATTGTGTCCCTGCATATAACTTAGACACCATAATAAAATTTGCAGATGACATAACTGTGATTGGGCTGATTTCTCATGGTGATGAGTCAGCCGATAGAGCGGAGGTGCAGAATTTGGTGAGATGGAGCTCTGTAAATAATGTGTCCCTTAAAGTAGAACTGAACTGAACGGCATTGAACGGCACTGGGTGATAGTACATACAATTATAAAGATAATTTATCATTGGCACCCCCTCCACAAATCCCGGAATCTTGGAGAAAATCGCGATTTTGAATTTCCCGCCCTGAAAAATCAGACAAATCCGCCGAAGTGCAGCCGGAGTTCCGCGTGACGTCACGAGTGTGACCCAGTCCTCATGTTTACCATTGCGAGCACGTCGATACTGGTTGTTTTTGGTGCATTTTGTCGTGATGGTCGACTACAAAACACTTCCAACACCTGGGAAGATCTGTTCAGTGGCCAAGGAAAGCTGTCATGGCGACGAAAGAAAAGAAAGGGGGAGGAAAAGCGACCGGGAAGCGATGCGTTTCTAGATATACAGTGATCTCTCACTTATCGCGTTTAATGGGGACCAGAACCGACCGCGAAAAGTGAAAAACCGCGAAGTAGCGTCCCCCCCCCCCAAGGGCGTCACAAGCACTATTTTGCACAAAAAGGCACAAGAGAACAGCGAAAAGTGCCACTAAGCAACACGAGCGATAAAGAACAATGAATGCGGTCTTCCTTCGCTGGGTAAAACGTCTCGGCCAATCAGCTTGCGAGATTCCCGAGCGGTGAAGAGGTGGGCGGAGAGGAGTGGAGCGGTGGTCAGAGAAGTAGATTTTCAGTTGTGCGGGCTCTCCGTGTTGATACCTGATGTTCTAATGTAGAAGGCAGGGAGACTACATTAGAACATCAGGTATCAACACGGAGAGCCCGCACAACTGAAAATCTACCTCTCTGACCACCGCTCCACTCCTCTCCGCCCACCTCTTCACCGCTCGGGAATCTCGCAAGCTGATTGGCCGAGACGTTTTACCTCGCAAGCTGATTGGCCGAGACGTTTTACCTCGCAAGCTGATTGGCCGAGACGTTTTACCCAGCTTCGCTCCCTGCCGAGCGCCTATACCCAGCGAAGGAAGACCGCATTCATTGTTCTTTATCGCTCGTGTTGCTTAGTGGCACTTTTCGCTGTTCTCTTGTGCCTTTTTGTGCAAAATAGTGCTTGTGACGCCCTTGGGGGGGGGGGGTGACGCTACTTCGCGGTTTTTCACTTTTCGCGGTCGGTTCTGGTCCCCATTAAACGCGATAAGTGAGAGATCACTGTAATAAGTTGGAAAAATGCTGATGGTTTTTTTCCCCTTTTTTTTTTATTATTAATTTTCCTTATCCTGACACCCCAAACATGCCAAAGTAAAGACTCTCCATTCTGTATTCAATAAGCGACTCTCCTCCCCATCATTGCTGCGGTCTGAGTCGGTGCCGGAATCCCCCGAAAATTCTGGCTCTAATCTGTACAGTTCGATGCCTCCCTCGCTCTCTTCCTGTTCACTTGACACTCCTGCATCCTCCTCTGTCTTGTCACCGATCCTGAATGCCTCTTCACTCTGAAAACTCTGGTGTTCTTGACTGCTGGAACTGCTATCATCTGCCATTGTTGTTTTGATAAGGGTCACACTCGTGACGTCGTCTGCACTACTTCCGGTTTGTTTGGCACTGCCAGCCAGAGGCAAAAGTTTATCGGCTTATAGCTTGGCCATCGCACGGCCTAAAAATTTCTTTTATGTGTTGAAAAATACAATAGGTAATAAGGAATTAATCTGCTATTCTACTTTTTTGGCAAAAAGGTGAGTTCAGTTCTACTTTAACTCTGGAAAAACCAAAGAACTAATTATTGATTTCCAGAGATCTGGGGACAAGTATCATCCCCCCCATCTTTATTAATGGCGATTGTGTGGAGCGAGTTTCGTCCTTCAAGTTCTTGGGAACCCACATTTCAGACAATCTCTTGTGGGCATCTAACACCAATGCTCTGCTTAAGAAGGCCTAACAGTGTCTCTTTTTTTTGAGATTGCTGAAAAAATCTGGCCTCTCCCAGCGTGTCCTGCTCTCCTACTACCGCTGCACTACAGAGAGCATCCTTACATACTGCATCTGCGTGTGGTTCCACAGTTGAACTGTGGCTGAGTGGAAAGCATTTCGGCGTGTGGTGGGAAGAGAAGAGAGAATCATCAGATTGCGGCTTCCAGAACTGGAGGATATCTACCACACTTGCTGTCTCAGGAAAGCGAGGTCTATCTGTAAAGAGGCCACACATCCATTCTATAGACACTTTGAACTGTTGCCCTCTGGTAAACGCTTCAGAGCATTTAGGGGTTGAACAACAAGACTGAGGAACAGCTTTATTCCAAGTGCAATCCATATGTTAAATAGTCTTTAAGACCCTCTCGTTGTTGTATGTTGTATGTCTGCACAGGCTGTACTATGTAAAGTCAGTTTTCTTTGTTTTTATCCTTTTTTAATGCCATTTATTTTTGTCCTCTTATTCTTCCTTGTTAAATTATCATAGAGAGACGCATCCAAAATTTCGTTATGCTTCATTGTATAATGACAATAAAAGAATTCTAATTCTAATTCCAGCTTAGAGCAGCCCTTGGTGGGAAGCTTGCTCTTGAATGGGCTCGACCAGTGGCGACTCATTTCTTTCATGCAGGCGGGGACAGCTGATAAGAGTTACTTTGCTTGTGGTGAAGCAAGTGGCAGCCTCTTACCATTGTACAGGTCGCGCTCTGTCCCCTCCACATCCTGAGCTGCCAGCCACGGGATGTTGAGTTTCACCGCGGCTCGCCTGCAGATCTCATACAGGTTGCTGTCCACTGGGGTCACGGCACCAGCCCCACTGGAGGGTTTAGACTGCTGAGGAGGGAAAAAGGAGTCATCCTTCTCTTCCTCCATATCAGCTACGTCGAGGAGGTCGGACTGTGCTTTGTCGTCCTCGCCACCTATTTCACCCAGACTGCTCTCCACAATGTCCTCCGGGAGCGGCGGATCGATTGGGGATTCGGTGTCTATCATGTCTGCTCAGCTTGTAGAGGCTCGCGGCTGATGGATGTCACTCTTAACACTCGATAAGCAGGGTTCTTGACTGCTAGCTACCGCTACTCAAAGCCTCTTTTCCAAAACTGTTTCTGGCATAGAAGCACAATGGGGACACCCCTGAGGGTCCACTAGCGACGCCTGAGCATGTTTAACACCCTTGCAGACTATGCACAGGATGAGGGTCCCTACCCGAAATTGAGGCGCCGCATGATGCGGGATATAGCCTCTTTGGCCTTTGGGTCTAACACTTTGGCTGAGTTAGCAGCCATAGCCAAGGGAAAGGGGTAGGCTTGTTGCGACACGTTAGCCTGGCCATCACAAACAGTATCTGCGAGTTTTAAGTTGAGCTCAGCCCTGAAAGCCCTGGGAGTCAGCTCGTCGTAACACGTTAGCTGTACTCTGTTATCGATTTCAATGAGCAAGCTAATGCTAACCAAACACTGATTAACCTACACAGTCAGCCAACAAGCAAATGCTAGCCAAACCAAAAACAAGCTCACCACAACATAGCTTTAGTCACACAAGCACATACGCTAACTAGTTAGCAAAAACCAGCTAGCTGTGAGAGCAGCTCACCTTGACATGGATAATGCCTTGTGTGAAGCTCTTAGCACAACCAGACCGACAACGGAAAACTGCGTTCTGTGACATGCTCTATTAGGGTACGCCTGTGGACAGTTAAACTGCTAACCAAATCATCCTGGATACGCTGAGGGAGCTTGTCGTTCCACATGGGAAGAAAGCGAGAATGATTTGGGTGGGGTGGCCATGGTATTGTTGGGGGGTGGGGCCCTGAACACGGCACGACTTGTCTGTCACTGACAGACGTGGTGTCATTGGTGCTTCCGTAGTTGGTCACACCCAAGGTGATTTCCATAGTGAAACACCGAGCGAAGTTAGATAAAGAACAGTAATTACGCTATAGTCTACTACAGCCTTGAAATTTAACTATTGTGGCGCAGATATTGAGTTCATATCTCCCCACAAATGCTTGACTGTATGTGTATTGGTGACTCCACGTCTGGTGGGACAAAAGAGGTCTGGACCTGCAGGGATCTACAGGAGATGACGAGTAGGTGTGAGTCTTGACCTTTGTCTCCGAGAGGATGTCCCAGGAAGATTCCCGGAACATCATAGAACAAGAGACAATAGTGAGACATGAAAGAGTGCATTGTGACTGAGACTATGTGCCATGTAATTATATGTTTGCTTATGTAACATGTGATTGTGGGTTGTGGCCCCAGCAGAGTATAAGAACGTGGTATTCGATTGCTCTGTCTCTTTTCCTGCATAGAGATTGATAGAGCATGTGTTCACTCAATAAAGATGACTCTGAGAAATAAACTCAGCCTCATTCTTGAACGCATTCTCTACACTATTAAGAAAAGTAAGCTTTGTTCTCCTTTTAGCTGAAATATTACTTGCTGAATGAGTGCCTTTCTTCTTTATTTCCTGTTCTGGCATGTGGTGAAATCAAATCAGAAAAACAATATTCCAGAAAATAACTTGACAGACAAATGCATTTAAGTGTTTTCATTTACACTTTTTAAAGTAAATTTGTTTAGTTCAGCTTTTAGTTCAGTTTTGATTGTACTCTTGCCTGTTTGATTTGATTAAACATGATCTCAAGCACAAGCAAAGAATGAAAAAGATACTCAAAAAATGTTGAATCAACACTGAAACAAAAGCTTTTTCAAAGCACTCACAGCACACAATGTTTTGGACAGAGCAATTGATAGTGTATGCAGATCAGTTCAGAACAAACAGTCCTGTTGACTCATTGACTCTCACTCTGGTTTTTGTTATTCTTATTTGGATTTATTTCAGCACCAGATACATTGTGTTATGAAGTTTGAGCTTAGGATTGTTCAATTTCTAAGAAAAAAATAGAGATTCTCTGAAATGTCTTTGTTTGTTGAAAACTTGTGCAGCCATGTTACATCCATTTATCGATTTTTAATTGCTGGAGTACATATAATGCTTACCAGAACCGCTAAGCTGAGTAAGGAATGCAGCACAGTAGCGGGTCACCACCTGGTTCCACACACACATGCACGGAACCCCCCCCCTTGCTTTCCCACTCCATGCCTGTACAAGCAGCCCCCAACTCAAGACACAGCTGTTGTTTTTTCTCTGAAGACAAACTGCATTCAACCATGCAACCCTTTTTTGTGGTGAAATAGTCTGTGATAGTACATATATTTTCTTTTGGAGAGTGCTTTCTGAAGTTTGTTGTCCCCCCTTTGTCAATATTTTTATTCAGTCTAAATGATGGATGTTAACAATTAATTGGCTGTCGATTGTTGATAAGAATTTAATCAAAATAGTTGTCAATTAATTGAAAATTTCATAGTTTTTATTTCAACAGGTGTTTATTCTCTGAAGTGCTATGGTGCTGCGAGTCCAGGAGAGGGTGTTATGGCCCATGTAGGTGCATTGTGCGGGAAAGATGATGCTCTGACCATGAGACTGTGTCAGATCTGCAGTGTTTCCTCTGGCTTAAAGACCTTGGCATGGTGCCAACATATTTTTCTGTGGGGCAGAAAACATATGACACTATAGTAACCAGAATATGTTAATTTTATACTGTTTCTTTTTTTATTATTTTGCACAGTAACTTTGCATATGGAACTTACCATTTGAAGCACTGTACAACTGAGGTTTGAATGTTGGAATATTGAGCCAGTTGGGGTCCCACCCAGACACCCTGTGTTTGGACTTTTGAGTGGTTCTCTCCTTCCTCTGCTCTCACCTCTCCTGGACCCTCTGCCTAAACACTTTCCTCTTCTTGGCTCCTCTCTTCTGTCTCATCTTGCCCTATCGGAGCCCTGTCTAAGTCAAGTTCTCTCTCTGTCTATGGTGGTATACAAATAGGTTAGAAAATATCAAGTGTCATGTTCTGTCTTGCAGGATTTTTTGTGTCACGGTTTACATAAATGACAAATACTATTTTGATTTTGATTTGATTTTGTATACTTTATTGATCCCCAGAGGGGAAATTGAGGGCATCCACCTGGATGGATGAAGCAGCCACGGTACGGCGCTATCCCTTAACCATTCACACACAGGGCCACTTTAGAGTATCCATTTAACCTAACCTGCATGTTTGTGGTCTGTGGGAGGAAACCGGAGAAATCCCAGAGTAAACCCACTTAGATACGGGGAGAACATGCAAACTCCACACAGATCACTGTTGGTCAGGGGCAGGGATTGAACCAGGGATCCCATGGTCAAGGGTGAGTTGCTGTGCTGCCGCAGTGCTAACCACTGCTCCACCGCACCGCCCAAATATGTGTATTTTTCGTATTTTTATTCTAATGTGTTTTTTTTTTCCTATTAAGAGAGTAGGGAAGGGAATGGAAAAAAACATTCATAATAATAATTTACTCATGCATACATCAATTATATGATCAGAGGTGGGTATAGTAGCCAGAAATTCTACTCATGTAAAAGCAGTGCTTTGAAATTAATAATTAAAAGTAGACAACCAAACATTTCTAGTTGAGATAAGGGTACAAAGAGCACCCACTTAAAAACTTGAATAATGACTTCTGTCTTGAAGGTTTGAGGTTTTTCTTCAAAATTTATAACAATTTTCTTATAGTTTCCTACTTTTCTCTGTAAATTTATCTAAATTTAATACCATTTTTCTCAAATTTGTGATTTCCTCTTGTAAATTTGACTTTTCTTGTACATTTGAGACTTTATTATAAAGTTATGGATTATTTTATGGCTAATTTTTTGTCTGTTTTTAAAAATAAAATTACTGGTTTTTTTTTAAATAAATTTGAAGCAGACTGTTGTATTTTTTTTTTTACTTTTTCCTTATAACAATTTACATTTTTGACCATAATTTTGCAGAGCCAGAACAAAACAATAATTAAACTCTGATTTCAAAGAAAAACTAGAAAAGCACTCGGAGAGTGCAGACCTCTGCCAAGCGCCACAGTTCCCCCCCATACAGTGTTTGTGTGTACGTTTTGAGATTCCTTGACCATGAAAACATGTGACTAGCAATTGGATTCACAATGATAGGATTAGTGGTTCAGTAGTAAAAGCATTACCTCCTTGGCGGAGGTAATAAACTGAAGTGTTGCTGTTGTGTCCATTGTCTCCATCTGCAAAGTGCCAGGCTGCGACCTGTCAAGGCATACCTCATGCCTCCCTTATTGGGGGGCTTTCACACCTGTACTGACCTCATGCCTCCCTTATTGGGGGGGGGGGCTTTCACACCTGTACTGAGTACTTAAAAACTGTATTTATCGGCAGATGAAAGAAAACTGAAGCAAAAACAAACAAACAAACAAACAAAAACTAAACAAACAGCAACTGCAACATGAACTATTTCAAACATATTTATTCAAATGTACACTTATATGGACACAATCTTGAGCCATAACTTTTTGGTAATGTGAAAATAATAAGCCAAGTAGCACAAAAAAATTGAGCGCTCTTGCTGTCAGGAAACAATGTTGGCACCAAATCACAGAAGTGATCTGCCACCAATGGGGGTAGATTGTGCTCTGGCACAAAATGACAAAACATCACTTCTGCTAGTGATGCATTGGATTTGGAAGGCGTCGGTTCTCTCACTGGCTGAAAATGTTCATCCATCGATCGAATTTGGCTACACAGTTTTTGTGGCCCTGTGTAGCAAAGTGCGACTTCAGGTCGAAAATCCCTGATGCAGTCAGTTTTAGCATTAGAGTCACACATATCAGGCGCAGCATTACTGGCGCCGGGATTCCTCTCTGTTCCGGAGCTGCAGGACAAAAGAAGGTGCGATAATGGTTGCCGTGGGTTTTATTGGGTTTGCGCTCCGCGGAAAAAAGAGTATTTGGAAGCTTCCCCAGCAGAGGGCTGGTTTTTGCGCAGTCCCTATGGCTGCCCAGGGAATTTCTGCCAAATAATCCGGCACCGGACAGCTGCACGTCTCAGCTTTTGCAGCGTAGCGCAAACACAGGCACGCTGGCGGGCCCTGCCCACCACTGTTTTCCGCGTGCTTTTGTGCCTAAAACTTTGAAGAAGGTGGAGTTTGTGTTCGTCAGACACGACGACCAGCGCCCTCTATTGCCCCTGCACACATGTTGAAAATGGCCGTATCTCACAATGTTAAAGAATCCTTTAAAAAATTCCTGTATCCAGACGGTGATCCAGATCATTCCCAAAATTTAATCAGTTCTTCCTTGTACCATTTCCAACAACGCCTGAAAGTTTCATCGAAATCCGTCCAAAACTTTTTGAGTTATCTTGCTAACCAACAGACAAACAAACAGACAGACAAACAGACAAACGCTGGCAAAAACATAACCTCCTCCTGGCCTTCGGCCTGGCGGAGGTAAAAATTAATAAAATTGTATTTAATAAATAAACTAACTTAAATGACCAAAGGTGCAGTTATTTCTGTTATATTTCTATATATTTATCATTTTTTAGAAGTCTCCTCACCACCCAGACAGCAGGAAAAACCTCTTATTATGAAATCCAAATGTTGGCATGTTTAGTTTGTCTGAAGGCTGCTGACGGATTAAAGTCATTGACTTTGTGAATTTCGGTCATTATAACTTGCCAGGTGCCTAATAATGAACATAAATTAGTTAATTAATATTAACTAAGGTAAAGGTAAAAACATCTCCTTTTAATTTTTGTCTGAAATAAGAAAAACTAATAATTAAAAAGAAGACAAAATGAACCTACTCAAACTCCTAACCACACCTGTTGACTAAGCGACTCTTCATTATTGCTCCCATTACCAGCAGGTTAGAACCATGATAAATGCCCCCACTGTTGGCTATTTTATTCTCTAACCCAAATATTCCTGGTAAATAATTTAAGGGTGACTTTATTTTATGTAATTCCTTTAAGATTCTCAAATAGATAAAGTGTGTGCTGGGCCTATCGGGACCATCCATTCAACGTCCTTTATGTCAGAATCCATCTTTTAAACCAGGTCTGATAGATGTGTTTTTTTTGGGCTGGTATGATAAGGGCCTGGCCACTGTTAAGTATTTCTACATTAATGGTTATTTCGCATCTTTTGCTCAACTATAGGCAAAATTCATTCTCCCTTCTGGTCATTTTTTTCCCCGATACCTGCAAATTAGAAATTTTGTAAGACATTCCTTCTGTGACTTTTAAAGGATGCCCAAGCAACACAGTTTTTATAACCTCATGGACAGATCACCCACTTCAAAACATTTGATTTCACAGTTTATTGATCTTTTTTCTTTGGCAACCCCTTCTCTTCATATTAAAGAGGCATGGACTGAGGATACTGGTGAGGAAATTTCAGATGAGTTAGGGAAAAAGGGCTGGGTGGAGTCAACGCATGCTCTATTAATGCCAGACTGGAACTTATCCAATTTCACTTAATCTTATCCTACACTTTATTACATGTATAGTTTATTTCTCTTATCTTATCATGTTTAATGTTGCAGCATTGTACCGAGACAAATTCCTAGTTTGTGTACTACATGAACAATGGCAATAAACCTGATTCTGATTCTGATTCTGATTCTGATTTAAAGTCATTCATTGGCTACATTTCTCTAAAACCAAATTGAGTAAAATTTTTCCTCAATTTCTGCTACATGTGATAAATGTAAATCAGCTGATGGAACTTTGGGACATCTTTTCTGGTCTTGCCTAACTATATTTCATCTCTATAGCAACATATACTGTCATGTGAAAAAAAATTAGGATACCCCATTAAATATTCAGTTCTTTATTAAGAAATGTTCACATATCTATGTCTAACCTTGTTTTTGTTTTTATTTGCATTTTTTAACATTTATTTTAGCCATTTTAAGTGGGAATGAATGTGGGGGTGTCCTAAAAAAGATGGGGGGTATCCTAATTTGTTCCTCACTATTTGTTTAGAATTATATTTTTTCAGAAAATTTGAAAAAAGTCTTTATTTAATTTTAACACTGATATTAAATATCCATTTGTCTAAATATTGTAAAAAAAACAACAACATAGGCTTATAAGATAAGATAAGCCTTTATTAGTCCCACAATGGGGAAATTCCAGGATTGCAACAGCACAGGGATAGCAACACTCAGAGCAACAATCAGAAGACAAGAAAAAACAAGAGCAGCGAGTATACATATGTACATATAAATATATAAATATATAAACACACAGTGCGGAGCATTGTAGCTAGATGGAATAAATATATAAACACACAGTGCAGAGCATTGTAGCTAGATGGGATGAAACAGCATAACCGTCTACTTAGTTATCCTACATGGTATGATTATGTACCCATACATATTGTCACCCTCTGTAGCGACCGGTATTTTCCTAGTTGTATACCGGAGGGGACCATTGTGTAAGTCTATTGCATCTTTTGCATTCAGTACCATTAGGTTGTCATGTCTTTTTGCTGTCTCTGCGAGCAGCCCTGCTTAGGTTGTACAATCTGACAGCCGTAGGTAGGAAGGACCTGCGAAACCTCTCGGTTGTGCACCTAGGATGATGTAGTCTGCTGCTAAATGAGCTCCTCAGTGCATTCAGTATGTCCTGTATAGGGTGGAACTCGGACTCCAGCAGAGATGACAGTTTAGCCACCATCCTTCTCTCTCCCATCTCCTCCACTGGGTCAAGGCGCTACCCCAGGACAGAGCTAGCTTTCTTGATCAGTTTGTTCAGTCTCTTCCTATCGGCTGCTGTAACACCACTGCCCCAGCAGACCATTCCAAAAGTGGTGGCTGATGCCACCACTGTGTCGTAGAATGTCTTCAGCAGCGCCCCTTGTACACCAAAAGACCTGAGTCTCCTCAGTAGGAACAGCCTGCGCTGTCCCTTCTTGTAGAGTGCGTCAGTATTGTGTGACCAGTCTAGTTTATTGTTCAGATGAACACCCAGGTACTTGTAGGATGTCACCATCTCAATGTCAGTTCCCTGTATATTTACTGGTGCTGTGAGGGGTTGTCCTTGCCTGCGGCAGTCCACCACCAGCTCCTTAGTTTTCCTCGCGTTGATCTGGAGGCAGTTCCGATGGCACCAGTCCACGAAGTCCTGTATAAGTCCTCTGTACTCAGCTTCATCTCCGTTGGAGATGAGGCCAACGATCGCAGAGTTGTCAGAGAACTTCTGTAGATGGCAGTGTGTTGTGTGAGAAGTCCGCAGTATAAAGGGTGAACAGGAAGGGAGCCAAAACCATTCCCTGGGGGGCCCCGTGCTACCGATGATCGTGTCGGACACACAGTCCCGGGTTCTCACAAACTGTGGCCAGTTAGTGAGGTAGTCCAGGATCCATGATGACAGGTGCTGGTCCACCCCTGCGCACAGCAGCTTGTCCTTCAGGATCATCGGTTGGATGGTGTTGAAAGCACTGGAGAAATCAAAGAACATGATCCTCACTGCATTCCCGGGCTTCTCCAGGTGGGACAGAGAACGGTGAAGGAGGAAGATCACCGCATCCTCCACCCCATTGCCATGCTGGTAGGCGAACTGGAGTGGATCCATCGCTGGTCCCACCAGGGGGCGGAGGTGAGCAAGGAGCAGTCTCTCCAGGGTCTTCATCATGTGGGACATCAGGGCCACTGGTCTGTAGCTATTCAGATCTTTGGGGTGGGAAGTCTTTGGTACAGGTACCACACAAAGTGTTTTCCACAGCTGTGGTACCCTCCCCAGCTTCAGGCTCAGGTTGAAGATGTGCTCCACAATCCCACACAGCTGGTCTGCACAGGACTTGAGGAGCTTTGCACTGATGCTGTCCGGTCCCGACGCCTTCCTCGCCTTGATCTTCCTCAGCTCCGTCCTCACCTGGGTCTTAGTGAGGGTCATGTTGGGGGGCTGTGTGTTGGGAATGGAGGGGTGATGGTGGAGTGGGGTGTGGGCAGCAGGACTCAATGTCTTTAGAGGCAGCAGTGGTTGTTGTGCAGTCGGGGGGGAGGGCGGTTGGTCAAACCTATTGAAAAACAGGTTCAGATTGTTCGCCCACTCCCTGCCCCCCCGTGGCCTGGGAGGAGGTATTCTGGAGCCCAGAGATAGTTTTAAGGTTTCTCCAGACCCCACCGATGTCACTCTGTTGCAGCTTGTCCTCCATCTTCTTCCTGAAGCTGTCCTTGCCTTCTCTGATCTTCCTCCTCAGCTCCCTCTGTACGGACTCCCTGTTCCCCGACCTGAAGATCCTCTTCTTCTCTCTCAGAAGTGTTTTTATCTCAGGGTTGATCCAGGGTTTGTTGTTCGAGCAACACCGTATGGTCTTGGTGGGTACGGTGTTGTCCACACAGAAGCTGATGTAGTCCGTGATGGTGTGAGTGAGGCCATCGATGTCCTCACCATGTGGATTGCAGAGCTGCTCCCAGGCAGTGGTTTCAAAACAGTCCTTTAGAGCGTCCATTGCCTCCTCAGACCATAACTTCACTGTGCGCATGACCGGAGGTTGTCTGTGCACTAGGGGTTTGTACACCGGCCGGAGATGAACCAAGTTGTGATCCGATCTCCCGAGTGGGGGGAGTGGTGATGAGGTGAACGCCTCCTTAGTGTTTGCGTAGAATAAGTCCAGTGTTTTATTGTCTCTAGTGTGGCATGTGACATACTGGGTGAACGTGGGTAGAATGGGAGACAGTGAAACATGGTTGAAGTCACCTGAGATGAGGAGAAGAGCATCTGGGTGTTCTGTCTGCAGCCTGCCAGTTACTGAGTGGATGACGTCACGCGCTGTCCCAGCGTTCGCCATCGGATTTGCATAAATAACAATGCAGATCACATGTGAGTATTCCCTCAGGAGATATGTAGGCCGCATGCTAACAGCTAGCAACTCCATGTCTTTGTTGCAGTGTTGTTGTTTAACCGTGATATGTCCCGGTCTGCACCAGTTGTTATTAACATACATTATCACTCCACCGCCCCTTGCCTTGCCACTCTCACTTGCTTGTTGCTGACTTAGAGATGCAGGGCTCACTCCAGTGCGCTGCCACAGCGCTGAGTGAGCCTCATGATGGAGGATGAATAAAGCACCCTTTTAACCTTCAGTTCGCCGTGTCCGCCTGCACTTATTTGATCCTTGCCTCCACACTGGTAACCCTTATTCGTATCCTCCACACTTATACAGGGTATCCTAATTTTTTCACATGACTGTACACCAAACTGTTTATGCCAGACTGCCTTATTGCCATACTGGCATGTTCTAATTACTCCTTAACTCTTTCATCAGCAATGCAGCAAGCCATAATGTTTGGTATGATAATAACAAAAAGGGTTATTCTGAGAGAGTGGAAATCACCCTCCCCTCCCTGTTTTAAAAATGGCTGAAAGATATGGTCTCCTGTTTGTACCTTGAAGAAATTCGTTTTGCTCAGTCTGATGCACACCACAAGTTTCTTAAGATCTGGGGACCCTTCATTGACCACATCAAAACGGAGAAGACTTAAATTGGACCTGACTTCCACGAGGCCGTCCCCCGTGAGGGGTTTGGATTGTTATTTCTGGCTTCCAACCCATTAATGGACACCCATCTCAATGGATGAACTGTAATACAATACTCTACTGTAGACTAGCAGCTTATTTTTTCCCCCCGTTTGTTTAACTGTTTTTCTTTTCTTTTTGTGTTGTTATTCTTATGTTGTTTTGTTAAATTGATAAAACTGGATAAATAAAATAGTTCAAAAAATGCCTCCACTGCTTACATACCTCTTCTGCCTTTTTCCCGTGCTTAAAGTACTTTAATAAGCTGATGTTTCTTTCGGACAGTGACGCTAGCGAGACACTCTGCCTGCTGACTGGAATGGTCACGTGGGTGGGGTGCTTCTGAACTCCACGAGGATGACGGATACAGGTGTCCTGCAGGGTTGTGTTCTCAGTCCTGTCCTCTATAGCCTCTTCACCCATGACTGTGTTGCCTCCCACAAGGACAATATCATCTTAAAGTTCGCGGATGACACAGCAGTGATAGGACACATCACTGGTGACGACGAAACATCCTACAGGAGGGAGGTGGCCAGCCTGGTGTCATGGTGTGAGGACAACAACCTCACCCTCAACACAGACAAGACAAAGGAGATGATAGTGGACATGAGGAAGAGAAGGAGGAGACCCCATCGGCCGCTGTTCATCCGGGAGTTTGAGGTGGAGAGGGTGAGCAGCTTTAAATACCTGGGCATCCACATCAGCAAGGACCTTACGTGGACACACAACACCACAGAGCTGGTTAAGAGAGCCTAACAGCGACTGTACTTTCTGAGGAGGCTGAAGAAATTTGGCATGTCCCTCAGGATCCTCAACAACTTCTACAGCTGCATCATTGACAGCATCCTGACCAACTGCATCACTGCGTGGTACAGCAGCACCACTGCCCTGGACCGCAAACGCCTGCAGAGAGTGGTGAAGACAGTGGAGAAAGTCATCAGGACTCCACTCTCCTCTCAGCAGAGCATCTACTACCGCAGGGTCCAAAGGAGGGCTGATGCCATCCTCTGGGACCCCACCCACCCCCAGCACAGAATGTTCACATTTCTACCCTCAGGCCGGAGGTACAGAAGTGTGAAATGCAGGACAACCAGACTGAAAAACTCCTTCTTTCCCACTGCCATCAGACTCTTGAACAAATGACAAACTCCCAAAACGCTGCAACACAGCTTTGCAAATAGGAACTCGCACACCGGTTGCTAAATTTGCACATTGCTCATTTGTACAGTGTACATAGTCTCACCCCATCTGATGTCCATATCAACTCTGTTGCTAATTATCATGTACAGTCTACTGGTATTATCATTACAGAGAAATTCACACACTGGGTGCTAATTTGTAATTTGTATACTGCTCATTTGCACACTGTACATAGGCTTATGCCATCTCAGGCTCATATCATCTCTGATATCAATATACCACTGTCCACTGTAGTCACCCAGGGAATTACAAATTCCATTCTTCTTGGTTCCTCTAGTTATTCTGTGGTTTGGTTCTGCGTTATTACCTCATTGGTATTGTTGTGTATCTATTACCTTAGCATTCGTTTGGAGAGCAGAGTAAGAATTTCATTGCTCAGGAAATGTTGCATTTCTTAACTGTGCACATGATAATAAAGCCTTTGAATCTTGAATCTTGAACCAGGCTCGGCCTGTAGTCCCGCTGTATGAAAGTCATATCTTTTGGGATCCCAGAACAAAATTATAATGAAAATCCCAAACAGCTGATTACCAAATTCATGGCCATGCAATTTAAAATTCCCCGGACCTTATTGTCACTTTTCACCATGTCCACCGCATTTAAAAAATGTTCTAGACCGATTGATGTTGTAAAGTTTAGGCACTTAAAAGAAAAGGTTCTGGTTCAGTATACATTATGAATTATGACTTTTCAAGTCCGAGTCCATGGTCCTCAGCCGGAAAAAGGTGGATTGTCCTCTCCAGGTTGGGGACAGGCTCCTGCCCCAAGTGAAGGAGTTTAAGTATCTTGGGGTCTTATTCACGAGTGAGGGGAGAATGGAGTGAGAGATTGACAGACGGATCGGAGCAGTATCTGCAGTGATGCGGACGTTGTACCGGTCTGTTGTGGTGAAGAGGGAGCTGAGCTCTAAGGCAAAGCTGTTGATTTACCAATCTATGTTCCTACCCTCACTTATGGTCATCAGCTTTGGGTAATGACTGAAAGAACAAGATTGCGGATACAAGCGGCTGAAATGAGCTTTCTTCGTAGGATTGCTGGACTCACCCTCAGAGATAGGGTGAGGAGTTCAGTAGGAGTAGAACTGCTGCTCCTCCACATTGAAAGGAGTCAGTTGAGGTGGTATGGGCATCTGATCAGGATGCCTCCTGGACGCCTCCCACTTGAGGTGTTTCAGGCACGTCCCACTGGGAGGAGACCCCGGGGCAGACCCAGGACTTGCTGGAGAGACTGTCTCCCAGCTGGTCTGGGAACGCCTTGGTATCCTCTCTGAAGAGCTGGAGCAGGTGGCTTGGGAGAGGGAAGTCTGGGCTTCTCTGTTTGAACTGCTGCCTCCGTGACCCGGACCACCAGAAAAGCAGTAGAAGATGGATGGATGGATGGACTTGCATTTTTTTTTTTATTAGCCTCCGCCAAGGGAGTACAGCGGTAATGTTTTTAGTGCTGTTGTTTTGTCTGTTGGTTTGTCTGTTAGCAACATAAAGCAACTCAAAAAATTATGAATGGACTTTGGTGAAATTTTTCAGGAAAGGTGTGTAATGGCATGGGGAACAGATGATTACATTTTGGTGGTGATTCGGATCATGATCTGGATGCAGGAATTTTTTTTGAATAATATTATTTTGAATATTGTGGCTGTGGCGCAGGTGTAATGTGGCCGACAACTGATTGGAGGGTCAGGGGTTCAGTTCCCGCACTGTTTGCAGTCTGCATGTTGAAGTGTCCTTCAGTAAGACACTAAACCCCCAGCTGCTCCTGGTGGATCAGGCCAGCGCCTGTGCATGGTGGCTTCACCGCCATCAGTGTGTGAATGTGTGTGTGAATGGGTGGATCGCAGGATCTGTAAAGCGCTTTGGTCATCTAGAGATGAGAAAAAGCGCTATGTAAGTGAATGCTATTTACCATTTATTTTTTATATTAATCTGGTGCTTTTTATGTACTGCCCCTTTAAGACTTGTCCATTGAGTTACGTGCGTTGCCACGCACCTAGGCAACCCGAAAGCCAAACACTGCAGAAAAAGTATTAGGGGGCGTGTCACCAAACTCGTTTTTTCTGCTGTGGGCGACTATTTTCTGTTCATTCTCTATGTAGTCCAGCGTTTACAGCGCTGAGCGTCCTTGGCGCTGATACGCTTTGAACGATAGATGCTTTTTGTCGTGGTGCTCAGGGCTGAAAAAAGTTCAACTTGTCTTGACTACTGTACAGCTGCTCTCATCAGTGTCAGAGCTTTCTAAGCAGCCAATCAGAATTAAGGAAGGGTGGGACATAGGACACCAGTACAGGAAGACGAGAAAGGGAGGTGATGGTGGAGGAAGTGGAGGCTGAACTTTGCTGCATCAAACAACCCGGTACTCTTTGATCTGACACTAAAAGGATATCATTATCAAAATGTGAAAGCAAACGCTTGGAGGAACATGTCAGCATCTGTCGGCATGCCAGGTGAGCATTTGTGCCTTCAGGTTCAGGTTCAGGTTCAGGTTACTTTATTTGTACCCGTAGGTAGATTTGTTTTGCAGTTGGTGACATCCATATTTACAAGCCACTAATTACATTCAACATAGACACAAACACAGGCACACATCTTACAAAATAGGTAAATATAAAATATGTACAATATAATTTTTATAGCTTGTTCAACTCTTTGACAGCAGCAGGGACAAAGCTGTTTTTGTAGCGCTGGGTTCTACTTTTTGGGACAGCAAACCTCCGTCTGGAGGGAAGAAGCTGAAAGTTGCAGTGCAAAGGGTGGGAGTCATCATTTAAAATCGAGTCGGCCATCCTCTGTACTTGTCTGGTGTACAGGGATGTCAGGCTCAGCTGTGACTCACCAAGCAAACGACTGGACCATCTGACTACCTGATCCAAGGATTTCCTCTGTTTCAGTTTTATCTGACCAAACCATGACATTAAAGAAAAGGATAAAACAGATTCAATAAAAGCCCGATAGAACATAGTCATTATGGTTCGGTCAATTTGGAAGCGTGCAAGTTTCCTCAAACAATGCAAATTTTGCTGACCCTTTTTGCACACCCTTTCACAGTTCACCTCAAAGTTCAATCCACTATCAGTAATCGTCCCAAGATATTTGTACGATTGTACACATTCGGTGGCCTGGCCTTTTAGTATGGTGACTTTGTGCCTGGGAGTTTTCCTCCTAAAGTCAATAATCATATCTTTCGTTTTTGTTGTATTCTTTGTAGCCTTTGTTATGATCATATTTCTTACAAGTTTGTTGTGGTAGATAATATGGATACTATGTGAATTTGTAGTTGATAACTGCAAAAACAAAAATGGTATGGAGAAGAGAGGAGGGAAAAAAAGAAAACTGACCTGAAAGTTTCAATAAACCATCATGTTGATTTAAGGTGGAATTGCCCAGCCCCAATGTATGGTCAATACAGTCTTGTTGTCGTTATTATTATTATTATTATGTAGCCATATAATGTAGTCATTGTTTTTGCTGTGCTTTCTCTGTCTGATAATAATAATAATATTTATAATAATAATGGATTACATTTATATAGCGCCTTTCATTCAAATTTTCAGGAAAGGTGT